>CM053622.1:433844312-433958828 GCA_028646595.1 Phalanger gymnotis
AATAGATGTTCAAAAGTAAAAAAGTTTTTTTTTTTTTCATGCAACTAGAAAATAAGATGCACAGGCAATGGGGCATAGAGATTTATTTTGCCCTACAAGAAAGGAAGGGAAAGGGGGATGGGAGGGGAATGGGGTGACGGAGGGGACGGCAGACTGGGGAACAGGGCAACCAGAGTGTACGCCATCTTGGAGTGGGGTGGGGGGTGGAAATGGGGAAAAAATTTGTAATTCAAACGCTTGTGAAAATCAATGCTGAAAACTAAACATATTAAAAATAAATTAAAAAAAAAAAGCTAGGCTGAGCAATTTTGAGTTTTATTCTGGAGGCAGAAGGAAGCCAATGAATGTCTAACGGAGAGAGGGAGAAAGGGAAAGGAGAAGGAGAAGGAGGAGAAGGAGAAGGAGGACAAAGATCTGTGTTTTAGGATCAAAAACTAGAGTGTGCGAGCAAGAACAATTAAGCCACTGCAACAGCCCAAGTGAGAAGTGACTGGGCCCTGAAAGATGGTAGAGGTTGAGTAAATAAGGAAGTGATTGATAACACTGGGCAGTCACTATGAACAAGACTTGGAAACTGATTTGATAGTCAAGAAAAGACCCAGGTACGGAGTAAGGACCAAGTACTTGAGCTTGCTTTTCGTATTTTTTGGGGGGAGTGTGGAGGGTTTTTTTGGGGGGGAGGGTGGAGCAGGGGGTAGATTTCTGTCTCTTGGGACTGGGATCTTGCTTGGGAGATGACACTGAGACTCCTGTTAGTCCTAGAGGGTAGGCTCTGAGTCTTTCCAAATGTACTTGGCACCACCCTAGGCCAGGATGACAGCTGAGCCCACAGCTAGAGGCTATAGTGGTTACAATGAAGAAATGAGGCAGCAACCAACAAAGCAGCAGAGGGCAGTCACCAGCAGAGTCCAGCAAGGACTGCAAGGCCACGGTCAGCGAAGCCGTCAGAGGACATCGGACACCTTGCAGTATGTAGCGAGGCCGATGCTGAAGTCACTGTCTTCCTCACTCTGCTCCTGGCTACCTCGCTCTAATAATGTGCTTCACTGCTTGGCCTGAGTTACCATTGTATCTCCAGCTTTGGGCTTGCAGACATCCTGGCCCAGGGTCCTGCCACGCCCTAAGAGCGGCAGGAGTCTTGGCTCTGGGGCCTCCCACTTCCTGAGGAATATCTCCTCTACAAGTCCAGAACTCAATTTCTTGACTCTGCAGCTGTCTTTTGGCACTACTGCTGATTGAGGTGGGGAGTGTGAGGAAGAAATCCCCTCTGCACCTTCCCTGCTGCATTTCCTCCCAAGCACAAGGTGAAAAAATGGCAAGCAACCTTGTGAGGATTCCAAGTGCTAGGTTCTTCCTTGATGGGCGGCTCCCTCCTCGACCATGCCAGACACTAACTAGCTCATTTTTTAATCTGGGCTGATCTTGGCCAGTTGTTAGTCACCTTCACCAAAAGGTATTCAATGTCCTGTTAATACTACCTAATGTTCATTAACAAATGCCTACTATGTGCCAGGCCCTGTGCTAAGTATTTTACAGATATTGCTTCTTCTGATTCTCATAACAACCCTGGGTAGTAGGTGCTACTGTCATCCCCATCTTATACTAGAGAAAACTGAGGCAGGCAGAGGTTAAATGCCTCGCCCAGGGTCACACAGCTGGCTGAGGCTGGATTTGAACTTGGATTTTTGGCTCCAGACCCAATGCTCTGTAGCTGCCACTGTTACAAGATGTAAAGGGAAACTCAAAGTCTGAAAGGGGCACAGCCTTACATCTTATTACCTGTTATTTGCCCCTTAACTCCTGTAATTCAGTCATGTGAATGGAGGTAAGGAACTCACTTTTTTTCACAGATAACCCCAGCTATAATTTGTTTCATCCTTTAAAAAAGCCTAGGGGTTTGGTTAATAATGTGCACTGTGTTCTGCACATTTACTTGAATTACTTTTTGTTTATACTTATTAGGTTTGTAATATATTTTATCTTTTAAAAAAGCAAATTAACATGCCTTTAACATTCCTTTAACAGAACGTTTGGGATAGGGAAAACAAAAGGCGTGAAGAAGTAGAAAAAGTCATTGCACACTGCATCCCCCCCAATTAAGAATCAAATGCTATAAACGTGACTGGATTACATCTGTACAGTCAATGCTTGGTGATCCATGCAAAGGGAGGGGAGTGTAAAACCCTGAATAATCCAGGCAGTTGCTTTAGGACTGTGGCTCTATTTCTCACAGCCACTAGGACATGCTGAGCCAGCCTGGGGAGGAGAAGCACAAAATTCAGCCCCCAGGACTACTTCTCCAACTCCCTCCAGCCTCCTCCCCTCCCCCCAAGTTTTCTTGCAGTCCATACCTTCCAGAGGAAGCTGTACATGGGCACAGGGACTAACCTTAACAGAGCTTCCTAACCACTAAACCACCCCAAGTGCTCCAAGACCACAACCTAGTTAGAAAGTTTCTAATCCTAATCCCGAGAGACCCCAATCCTTAAGCTAGACTGGCTGAATAGCCTAGAGATTCTCAGATATCAGATATCAGATAGCAAGGGAGCTGGCTGAATTTAGACCAGAATTCCTTATCCTGAGGTACACAAACAATATACGTCACACACACACATACATACATATATGTAGATAGGTAACTATCTTACTTATTGGTTTCCTTCGTAACCCTATGTATGTTATTTTATACCCTTAAAAATAGTATTCTAAGACAAGTCCCAAAGGCTTTGCCAGAGTGCCAAAGGGATCCGTGACGCCAAAAAGGTTTAGACAAAATCTAAGAAACGAATGGTTAGCGTAACAACATCAGGGAACACAGTCTTTGCACAAACATGTGCACAGTGCTAAGCTTCAGGCTGAACAAGGCAAGTTAAAGCACAACTTGAAGGTGACACAAGCCAAAAGAGATAACTCTGATGTGACTACTCAAATATGTATTTTTATATACAATGGGGAAAAGCTTTCAGACATCAATAGACCTAAGCTGACAATTAATCCTTCTGAGGCTATACACGAGTGTTAACAGGTATGGCATGCTAGGAATGTAAGAGTGAATTAATGGAGCATTGCACAAAGGGAAGCAAGCAGAAAGCTACAATGGATGTTAGGGCTAGAAAGGACCTTCAAGAGTACCCAGTTCAGCCTGACATTATAAGAACAAGCACGAAACAAAGTGTGTGCTGTGGCTAGCTATTCATATAACCACCATCCTAAATTCCAGAGGCCCAAAGTGATTATCTTGGGCAAGGGGGTGTGCGGTCTACTTAAACCCACAGAATTTTAAAACTCGAAGGTACCTTAGCCTCTAGTCTAAGCCCTTCATTTTATAGATGACAAAACAGAGGCCCAGACAGTGACTTGCTTTATGACGACGGTCATCGTGAGTATCGTGAGTACTATGGCATCCTTACAAGCACGGCTCTTTGTTATACTAAACCACCCCTGTGACTGGATTATTAGCACATTACTAATTCAACTCAGTGTAGTCTGTGTTACTAGAGAGGCTGACGGCATTTTTATGCCTGAAAAAGGAGATTTTTCAGAGGAAATGGGATTTCAAGCAGCACAACAGTTCAAACAGACAGAAGGCACTCCATTCCAGAAAGCAGCATGGTCTCAAGATGGTAGGTGGTTTCTTGCAAAGTAACCAGCCAGTGATAGTCTACACAAAGTACATGGATGCCAGTTAGAAAGTTTTAGAGAAAACAAGGGGTCATGAGACAGAGTCATACAGCAAAGGAAGAATTGGAAGGCAAAGAAGTTTTCCACTAATGTCAGTGAAGACCAGTGACAAGTGTGATGACAGCTCTGTTCCAATGATACTTCATCACTACTATGAGAAAAGGTTACAAAGTTAGATGAAGTAGGCGGTAAACATCTTAGCACAGAAGAAAAGCAGAAAATTGAGATAAGGAAGGGGATCAAATAATAAGGGGAAAGCCTGATGTAAGTTTAGAAGCTAAGAATAACCAACCAGAAATCTCTTTAGATGGGCATAAAGAACCAATGCTGGAGCGAAAGGAATCAACTGAAGAACTAATGCAGAACAAAGTGATTTCTCCAATAGTATAAGGGGAACAGGGCTGGGCTTGAGGGATTTAACGATGCTCTTGAACAAGAGCTATACCAGGATTCATGATCTGGTAGTGGCTTTGGGGGAAAAAAAGGGTGTGCGTATTTTCAGTGACCCAAAGATTTCAGTGCTAGGGCTACACCCCAAGAAAGGTCAATAACAAAAATAAGGCCACAAAGCACATACACCAAAAGATTTATAGCAACACTTATCATAGAGTTAAATAACTGCAAAGAATGCTGATAGCCTTCAAATAGGGAATAACCAAACAAGCCATGTTACATGAATGTAGTGAAATACTGCCATGCTCTAAGAAACAATGAATATGATGAATAAAAAGAAGCATGGGAAGATTTATATTGACTGATGCAAAAAAAAAAAATGAGAAAACAGAACCAGGAAGACAATAAACACAATGGCTACAATAATGTAATTGGAAAGAATAACAATGAAATGAATGCAGCGAAATTCTAATGATCCAGTTTGGGCCCCAAAATAAAAAAAAATGAGAAGGTCTCCAAGGGCCTTCTCCAACAGCTTGCATGCCCCAGAACAAGAACAAACCACTCACCCTAATCTCTACTGATTCCGTCCCTACCCCCAGTCCCAGTAATATCCCACTGCAGATCTGCCTCCCCCTTCCACTGTGCCCTCTGGAATGCCTGTTCCACAATGAATAACTTCCTTTCATTTTAAACCCTTTTCTTTCTTACTCCTTCCATCTTTTGCAATTGAGCTCTGCCTCTCTCCTGATGACACTGTTTCCCATGCCTGCTATGCTTTCCTAGATTGGCTATGACCCCTGATCATGGTGGAGTGAGAAGACTCCTTCTTCTTCTTTGCTCCTTCCAGCTCCCCCTTTAACCATCATCATTCAGCATCCTCTCTTTCAAGATTCACATTATCCAAACCTGTCACCTAACCCAGAGTCTGGTAGTGATTTTCTAACAACCCCAAAGACATTCTCTTTCTTCCTCAACGAGTTCTTTCTCTTTTCCCCAACTCCTGTCCTCAACTAGGGGACTCAATCTGGTGACACTAGCCTCCATGTTCCTTGCACAAGACACGCTACCTCCTGACTCCATGCCTGTGGTCTATGAGCTGTACTACATACATGGAATGACCATCCAATTTGTCTCCACCTCCTGGATTCCTTTAAGTATCAGCTAAAATCTCACCTTATGCAAGTAGTCCTTCTTGGTCCTCCTTAATGCTAGCAACTTCCTTCTGAGATCGCCTCCAAGTTATGCTGTATGTCTCCTGTTTGTACATATTTATTTACATGTTGTTTCCCCCATTAGACTGTGAGCTCTGGGAGGGCAAGCACTGGTTTTGAGTTTGTCTGTATTCCCAGTACCTGGCTTATAGCAGGTACTTAACAAACTCTTGTTGACTTGACTCCAACATACATATTAATGTTTCCTCAGATACCTTCCCTTCTCAGTTTCTCAATGTACTCAGTTTCCACCATCTACTCTTCTACTCCGCCTCAGCTACCTCTAGAGATGGGGCATATTCTTGATTTTGCCATCGCTTACAGCTGTCCTACTTCCTTGATCAAAGAACTCCGAAATTCCTTTCTCTGATCATAATCTTTTGTTGGGCAGACAGGTGGTGCAGTAGATACAGAGCTGAGGCTGGAGTCGGGAAGACTCATCTTCCTGAGTTCAAATCTGGCCTCAGACATTAGCTGTGTGACCCTGGGCAAGTCACTTAACCCCACCTGCCTCAGTTTCCTCATCTGTAGAATGAAATGGAGAAGGAAACAGCAAACCATGCCAGTATCTTTGCCAAGAAAATCCCAAACAGGGTCACAAAGAGTTGGATCCAATTGAAAAAGACTGAACAACAACAAAATCTTTCATCATTACATCTTTTCCTGTGTCTTAATGATCCCTGACCTTGCTGTTCTATCTGTGAACTTCATTCCTCCATCCCTCTAGTTCAAGTCTATACTAGCTTCTACTTATGAACTCCTTCCCCTCTTGTCCTAACACTGATCATGCCTTACCTAACCTCAAACCCTGGATTACTCTTCCCATCTGTTTCCTTTGTTTCTATTCATACACACAGATCTGGAGGAAACCAGAAAACCATGTTGACTCTGTCTACTACAAATTTGGGTTATCTGATATTAACTGAGTCTCCCTCTCCCCCTACACTCTCAGGTAAGGATCTCAACTCATACTTCAAAACCCTCTCTTGTCTCACATCACTCAGGAATCTTCCTCCTCACCTTAAAGCCTTGAGTTCAAATCTCATTTCTGACTGGCTCTGTGACCCTGGGCAAGGCACTTAATCTTTTGGTGCCTTCCTGACCAGATGTGTCAAACACTCCTGTGCGTGGTCAGAACCACATTAAAATGTAATTGGGAAAATATTTAACAAAATATATTAAAATACAACACAGATAACATTACATTTTAAAACTAAGCCCAATATGGCATCCTTATATATGGATTAGTACACCCTTCTTCCAGTTGAGTTTGATACTACTAATCCGGGCAACTCTCTAAAACTCAGAGGCCAACTTGTATCGGTTCAGTCCTTGTCTCTTACCCTTATGTTAAATTTTTAAAAGTAATGGCAAAACTGCCCTGCTTGTTTGTGTCTCCTGACTTTTCTTCTGCTTTTTAAAAAAAATATGTTCAACTTGTATAATCTATATCAGATTGCTTACTGTCTCAGAGAGGGGGAAGGTGAGGGAGGGAGGGAAAGAGAAAATTTGGAACTCAAATTTTTAAAAATGAATGTTAAAAATTCTTTTTACATGTAATAGGAAAAATAAAATAATTATTTTAAAAAACATGTTCAAATGATGCTCTGTTAACTGACTTTTCTCCTTTTATGTTTTTGCATCTGTATTACTACCTACCAATTTCCCCACCCACAAATAAAAGCTTTCTCTTATAAGAAATAGAAGTAGAAGTAGTAATGATAATAGCCAGCTAGCACTGGTGTAGCCCTTTAAGGTTTACAAAGTGCTTTACGAATATGATCTCATTTTATCCTTACAAAAACACTAGAAGGCTGGTGTCATCATTATCCCATTTTACAGAAATAAGAACAGTCAAGGAAAACAAATGCGCACATTGGCTGTGACTGAAAACGTTTGCTTCATTCTACACCTCTAGGCCATCACCTCTCTGGCAGGAGGTGAGAAGCATGGTTCAGCATTCTCTCAAGCCATGACTGGTCATCACCTTGATCTGATTTCATCTTTCAAAATTGTTTCCTTGCTGCCAGTTTCTCCCTCCCTTGCCATTTGCCTTGATAGAATATATTTATTTGTGAACATTCTGTCTTCCCCAGTGCCATGCAAGTTCCCTGTGGACGGGTCTTTCATTTTTGTCTTTGTATCTCCCTAAAATAGGATCTAATAAATACTGATTGATTGATCTGCCTTAGCGAAGGTACTACATGAGGCCAAATTCACTACATGAGGCCAAATTTTTTAAAAATGTGCAAAGTTAAATATCTGCAGAAACGGAAGAGATATACTCTAAAATCAGCTGTATTAGAGTAGGACAAAAGGACCTTTTCAAATATATATACAGTTAAGTATTCCCCAAGTACATTAAAATATTTTTTAGCATTTTTAAAAAATTTGAGTTCCAAATTGTCTCCTTCCCTCCTATTTCTCCTCCACCCCTTGAGAAGGCAAGCAGTATGATGTGGATTATACATGCAAAGTCACACAAAACATAGCTGCATATTAGTCATGTTGCAAAAGAAAACACACACAGACACACATACATACACCAAGGAAAATAAAAAAAAGTTTTAAAAAGCATGCTTTAATCTGCACTCAGAGTTCATCAGTTCTTTCTTTGCAGGTAGATAGCATTTTCCATCATGGGTTCTTTGGAGTTCTCTTGATCTGAGTGGCTGTTACCGTGTACAACAGTTACCTGGTTCTGCTCATGAAGTGACCTTTTCAATGCATACCTCAATTTGCAATACGCCCTGGAACCTATGTAACTAAAAATCCCTCTAATAAGACTGTTACCAATAAGCCTGTTCATTCTTCTATAAGCTAACTTCCTCAAGTCTTCTAAGATCATTATATCCTGTAAAATAAATGAAATCCTCACAGACCAAGTAGATACCCCTTCAGGCTCATAAGGCAAACAGAGATTAGACCTAATAGCATAGGAAATGTTCTCCTGAGCTATTGTGGCTCTTTCTGTAACCATCACATCGTTAGTAGAGTTCAAATATACAATACATTTCTAGCTCCAGGAGAATAGAGACAACCTGTCCTTCATTAATGGCTTTTAGACTGCATCTGGCTAGAATACTGGAATTCTGTAACACCCTCCAGAGAAAGAAATTAACACCCTAGTCCAAAGCTCTTCAAATCCATCGACACCTATTCTGCTAGAAATCTCTGTGTATTTAGAAATTGAGTAATATTCATTTCCAATTTAAAGGGCTTCACACAGCTGCCTCAGTTACCTTCAAAACTCTCTTGTTCTCCCAATGTCCAGTCAATTTCTTCTAATTATATCAGGAAGAATGTCTCAGGTGCTAATGGTCTTTAATCCCTAACTAGAAGGCTGCTCTAGTGGTTTAGGGCAGTGTACAAAAACTGAGCCGAAATAGGGAGGGGAAAACCGAGGGAGAGAGGAAGAGGCCTAGAGAGGCAGCAGGCAGTATCTATAATCCTGAATCTGTGAATCAGGCAGATTTCCCTATTTTCATTTTACACATGATGAAATTCTCATTTTGCCCAGATCGCCCAACAGCCTTCATTGGGCCCCTCTGCCCCTCTCAGTTTTTTAACCTTCTCATAGTAGTCTTCATTTTGAATTTTTTGCACTCTTTCCACAATTTAGGAAAGTATATTGCATAGTGAATTGGTGAAGTTTTCAAAAGAAATCTGGGTTCCCATCCTTGTGTCTTGAGAATAGGATACACTTTCTGCTTCTTTTAGGACTTTGATTTTTAAATGTAACAAAGAAGAGAAAACAATATGCCAGGGGAACAGATCTGGGAAGACTATTAAACCTCATTATGACTCCCATTTGAAATACATGTTAAGCTGAAAATTAAAGCTCATGGCTTATGGAAGTTAATAATTCTATCATCATAATGAGCAAACCTGCTTTTAAAATTTGTGTGCCCAGCTAAGATTTAATTTTGCTTTAAAGTTAATTTACTGCTGTTGAAAGGGGCCTGCGTTAAAGCCCTAAGTCATTTGTAAAGGAGGTACAAGGCAAACAGGATTCCCTAGCTAAGTACCTAGGGTTCAGGGCTATAATTATGCATGGACTGTTTACAATAACAAGCCAACAGGGCAGAGGCAGCTCTACCATCTCTTATCTATGGAGAGTTGCAGCTTTAATAATTTGTTGATTTTCACAAGCCTCCTCTTCACTACCAGGTCTCTTCTCAAAGGGCTATAAGACGTATTTTAAAAATTAAGGTGAACTGAAATTAATTTTGTTTTGACCATTCTGGGACATTTTTTTTTAAGATAAAAGGAGTCATCTTGCTTTTTTCAATGTTTTTATTAATTGCAAATTCCATCAAGTAATACTATATCCCCAATTAAGGTTCTGTGTTGTGAAGGCAAGCAGCATGGGCTTAGAATCCAGCAATCCAAATTCGGATTCTAGAGGAGCTAAACTTTCCTGAAGTTCTAGAAACTGCATTTACTTAGAATCTCTCAAATTTAATTAAAAGGGCTTTTAACTGAAAAGAAATGGGTGGAAAGAGAGAAAAGCTGCCTCTATGTATGCACTAAGCTAGATCCCACACGAAGGAGCTATAGGGTAATGACAGGCAACACCCATTAAGTCTACAAAAGACAATATCCAAGAAAGAAGCTAGTAAATACAAAACCTCAGCTGCCTATGCACAAGTGTACAAAGTATAGCAAGATGAAATTACAGAACAGATTGCAAGGAGGCAGATCTGACCCTAAAGATATCACTGAGACTTGGGGGTAGGTAGGTGGGAAATTTTGAGAAAAAAAAACGAGGAGATTTGAGAAAAAGATCATAAGACTGGAACAGAGGCATGAACCCAACCTATCCAGACATCTGCTGCTAAAAGCAAAGCAGGCAATAATTTCTTGACTTGCTTTAATGGTAGTTTCATCCTTCAAAAGATAAAGGGAAGGGAATTTCTATTATGGGTTGGGAAGGGAAGAGTTGGTGGGGTGAAAATGATTAGAACTTTAAGGGTGTGTGCACTGACTGCTTCATCTTAGAATTTGAGAAGAAAGCTTGTAATCTGACTTGTATTCTACATTTAGGGCAAGAAAATTTCAAAGGATTCAGAGAGAGGATCTCATGGAATAAAATTCCACATGAGAAATGTGTCCAGAAGAGATGGGAAGTTATTATGAATAAAATTCTGAAGGCAAAAAGAGAATTCTATTGAGGAAAAAAGGGAAAAACTCCACATGGATATACAAGGAACTTGTCAACCAACTTTTAAAGAGTTTTTAAAGGCAAGTTTTAAGGCAAGTTTTTAGAGTTTTAAAAGGTAAGGGTGTGCTCACTGGATGAGCCGTCCAAAGGAAGTGTTACAGACTGTAAAACTAGTCTGCTTCTTAGACGGTTAACAGGAGAGAGGGAAATTATAAACCAAATAATCTTTTCATGAACTTGTTCCCATATTAAAGTCTATTTCCCTCCATTTGAAGGGAAGAAAACACACTTAAATAGTTCCTAATATGCTGAATAGCTCGAACTCTTAAATTCAAAGGGTTTTTTGTTTCTAGGATTTAAAATTATATAGTGATGTACTTTAAAATTTAGATTCTACTATTTCAGCTACACAGTGATAGCACTGAATTTAGGTTGAGAGGGCACTGGTTAGCATTTAGCCCTATGGGGGTTAGCACGTTAACCATTTCGCATATATCTGTTTATCTTACGTGTGTAGTTCCACATATTTAGGAGACAATAAAAAAAGTTAACTGTAAAGAAGAAACAAAAAAATGTGCCGGTCAGAAGCAAGGAAGGACCAGAAACAGAGAAACAAAATAATTAGACAGAAGCAAAAATCATAAGAGAGAGAGAGAAAGAATAAGTTCAGGATGGCCAGATCTCAGAATGCTCCGAGGGAGACAAGGAGAGCTCAGGGGAACACAAAAAAGCACTGTTTGTTTTAAAGCCATATTGGGAGAAAGGAAGAGGATCAAAGAAAGGGGCAGAATCACTGCCCTTCAAGGCTAGGACAATGGTAAGAAAAGATGGGAAGGAGATACAGCTCCTTAATTCTTAGGTTATTTCTGTGTTTTTGTTTTTGACAAGAAGAATGATCTTTGGGGTGGTTTTAAATTTAATATACACTTTAAAAATTAAAACTGCACAAATAAAAGAAACTCAGTTTCATGAAGAATCTTTTTCTTTCTTTTGGAAATGTTCATGTAGATGTAAAATAATGATAGTAATAAAGTACCTTTTGGAATAATTTCCTATGATTAAAAGTTATTAATAAACATTCTTTCTAAAAACTCAATAGCAATACCCATGGCTCCAAACACAGCAAGCAGATAATCAATAGATGTTGAATTGAACTGAAGTCCTATATTCATTTCCCTGATGATAGTGCTCCTATAAATGTTAAAGTTTACGATGTTAAAAATGACTTTTATAAGTTTCTAATTTAAAAATTATTAGAAGAGAGTCAGCTGGCAGACCTTATCTGCTCTGCCTGGTGATGTGTCCTTTTTTGGTTAGGCAGCAAGGTGCAGGGGAAAGAACATGTTGCATCTCCTACATTCGATTAGCTGTCATCAACTTGAACATATCTGTTAACTTTGTTATGACTCAAATGTCCTCGAGTCCTAAATGTAAGAAAAAATTATTATTAGTAGTACTCGTTGAACAAATCTCATTGAAACCTTTTGTTTTCAATCTAGTAAACAAACTCCTGACGTTCAGAGCACACATCATGTATTTACCAACCTCACATGGCTAAAACAATACGGGAAGGAAACACCATCATCTGAACCGTGAGGAGGTATGGTGACAATTACATGCTGATACTTGCTACTTGTGTGACCTTAGGCATGTCACTTAACCTACACCTGGGCCTCAGTTTCCTCATTTTTTACAATGAGGGGGTCGGACTAGATGACCTCTGAAGGTTTCTTCTAGCTCTACATCTTTGATCCTATGATAATGGATAAAAATTCAATTTTACAATGTAAAGCTCACTTTCGTTTTAGAACTCTGTGAGAGTCAGTATAAAAACACACGCATGCAGCCAAGCTAAGCCTGTTCTCTAAAACCTAAAGCTGTGGCATAATACTCATGAATAAACAATGCTAAGTGGAAAAGACTGATGTGATGGATGCTAAAAGCAAACCTACTTAGTCAGACTTCATGTGATCCAGAGGAAAGACTCAAGTAATCAGGGAAGAAAAACTACTTTTCTGTACTATATTCCCTTCTAAAAGGGATAAAAATTACCTCCCCTACCAAAATTTTACCAAAATCAAGTTGTCTTCATCAAAAGAAATAGTTCCCTCACGTGATCATTTGAGCCCATTTATTTTGAACGCAAAGCACACATTTTAATACTTTCATCCATATTCTCTCTAGATAGCATGTATTAAATGCTTTCACACTTTCTGAAAATAATGCATGGCTAAATCTTTTATCAAGACAGTGGTCACCTGTAGCATCAAATCAATACCATATGTTAATAACAAAATTCTTTGGAACACTAATTCATTGTTGGTGGAGTTGTGAACTGATCCAACTGTTCTGGAGAGCAATTTGGAACTTTGCCCAAAGAGCAATAAAAATGTGCATATCCTTTGACCCGGCAATACCACTTCTAGGGCTATATCCCAAAGAGATCATACAAATGGGGAAAAGACCCACATGTACAAAAATATTTATAGCAGCTCCTTTTGTGGCAGCCAAGAATTGGAGATTGAGAAGATGCCCATCAACTGAGGAATGGCTGAACAAGTTGTAGTATATGAATGTAATGGAATACTATTGTTCCATAAGAAATGGTGAGCAGGTAGACTTCAGAAAAATCTGGAAAGACTTATATGAACTGATGCTGAGTGAAGTGAGCAGAACCAGGAGAACATTGCACACAACAACCACCACATTGTGCGATGATTGACTCTGACAGACTCAGTTCTTCTCAGCAACGCAAGGATCTAAAACAACTCCAAAAGACTCACGATGGAAAATGCCATCCCCATTCAGAGAAAGAACTACGGAGTCTGAATGCAGGTCGAAGAATGCTATTTGCTCTCTTTTTTTGTTTTGTTTTTTCTTTCTCGTGGTTCCTCCCAATAACTCTAATTTTTCTATACAACATGACTAATTGAAAATATGTTTAATAATGTCTATGTAGAGCCTACATTCGATTGCACACCATCTTGGGGAGGGAGAAGTGGAGAGAGGCGGAGAAAATTTAAAACTTATGGGAGTAAACATTGAAAACTAAAAATAAATTTTTTTTAAAAAGACTATAATTCTTGATTGATAAATCACTAGCTTTTAATTATTTGGAAAGGGGGTATGATACTGCGTCTTCCCACATATTAGTGCCAATCATTCTTAGGATGGAGGGAAGCAATGAGTCATATAACTGGGTTGGGGTCACCTGAATAGATCTGGCTGTTTGGATTTGGACAGGAATATCTCCATTTGAAAATGCTATCTTCTTGAAAAAAGGGGCAGTATCCCCAAAATGGAATGGCTAAGACTTATATAGCACTTCAATACTTGCAAAATGCTTTACCTCACTTCATTTGAGTTTCACCACATCTCTAAGAGGTAGGTATACAGCCAGAGGAAGAACTACAGAGTCTGAGTGCAGATCAAAGCATACCATTTTCTCTTTTCTTGTTTTTTTTTCTTCCTCCTGGTTTTTCCCTTTGTTCTGATTTTTCTTTCACAACATGACTAGTGTGGAAATATGTTTAACATGATTATACATGTATGACCTATATCAGATTGCTTGCTATCTTGGGGAGGGAGGAGGGAGAATAATTTGGAACTCAAAATCTTACAAAAATGAATGTTGAAAACTATCTGTGTAATTAAAAATATTTTTATGTAAAAAGGTGGGTATTATAGAAATAATTATTCTCATTTTACAAATAAGAGAGATTAAGTGACCTGTTCTTAGTCATGCATGCAGTTAGTATTAGTATCAGGATTTGAACCCAAATCTTCCTTACTCCAAGTCCAGCATTCTATGTACCATCTCCAAAGCTTGGGATACAGAATAGTGGTAGTGCTTTATTCTCAGCTCTTGCCAGGAATGGGAAGAAGGGTGGCTAAGAAGCTGGTTAGAGATATATTAGTGCAATGAGGGGGGAGGGGCTGAGCACATACAAAATGCCCTGCCTGATTCCATTCCATGGGAAGGCTCGATGAGTCTGCTTCTGAAGGGCATCTTACAGCACCATGTCAGAGCAATCATACACATCTTGTGATTGGTTACTCTTCATTTACTGGGAAGTGACAAAAAGCATTTTGGCTGGCTGTTGAGCTGGAAATGATTATTTATATAAATATGTCGGGTAGATGGTTTTCCTACCTGGTAATTTTTAAGTAAGGAAAAATCAGTGGGAGCTGCCAGGTGGGGGAAGCTGCCTCCCTGCCTGGCTGCCATGTATCACATCCCTTAGTTCACGGTGCCTGTTTCTGCTATTTCTTCTTTTCAACTTTGGGTGAAGTGCTGTGAGATGGGGGTGTCCAGGTAAGTAAGAGCCATCAAAGAGGGTCCACTAACAACCAGAATCAGTAGTAGCCAAGTTCTGAGAGGAGCCCCAACAGTAGCTGGGCTATCTGCGTAACCAAGCCCAGGAAAGGAACAACTCACATCACAGCTATGCCACACTCAGACATGAGCTTGGTGGGACCCTAAACAGGGAGGAAAAAGGTCTCTCAGCACAAGAGCTTCCTTTTGGTTTCACATGTTTCCTCTGGTGGTATTAGTGGATGAATTACAATGGTGAGAGTCTCCACAGTGGAGGTGTAGAGCAAAGACCAGGGGCCTTATGCCTTGTCTGCTTGCCTGAAATAGACTGGCTCAGCGCAAAGCCAGTGGGATGCAGGGCAGGAAGAGGCCATGCTAGAGCTATCTCTCTTCTTTATTTTTTTGAGATTTTTTTATTTTTAGTTTACAACACTCAGTTCCACATAATTTTGAGTTCCAGATTTTCTTCTCCCCTCCCCACTCCCTCCCTAAGACGGCATGGAATCCGATATATCTTCTACATCTTAACTCCGCATTGAACTTATTTACACACTAGTCAAGTTGTAAAGAAGAATTATGACCAATGGAATGAATCATGAGAAAGAATAAACAAAACAAAAAATTAAAAAACAAAAAAAGAGAAAAAAAAACAAAGGAGGAAAAAAAGGCAAGCATAAAGTGTGCCTCAATTTGCATTCAGAATCCATAGTTCTTTCTCTGCATGTAGACAGCTCTCTCCATCATGAGTCCTTTGGAGTTGTCTTTGCACCTTGTAATGTAGAGCTATCTCTTTTTTTCAAAGGAAGTCATGTTCATTATTTACCAAATACTAAAAAGATAATAGGAATTTCCAGGTGGAAACAGAAAAAGAAATAAATCCTGAATGCTTTTCCCCAAGCAATGTTCATAACATATATCTAACTTCAACTGAAAGGCCAAGACCTAAATAGGGTTAATGGACCTTAAACCTCTTTGTCATACTTGGAGGTTAAGCCCTTCTCAAACTCTCAGGGGAAAAAGATGACCAAGCTAGAAATTCAATACAAAAACAACACCTATGAATGGATAGAGTACCAGATGTTCCCTTTTATTTTCCTCGATTCAGCATGTTTCCTTGCTATATAAATGGTTCACCTAAAATACCACCTTTAGGGGATAAAGAATCAAAAATTTTGCAATAAGACTAAAAGGTGTCAAAATTTGTACTACTGGGATTCAGAGAAGATTTATTCTAATCAATGCATCACTAAGAAAAAAATAGTGATAGTATAACTACAGTAATGTAGAAGAGATTAGCTATGGTTGGTGGCTTCTAGCCAATTTCTTCCCTGTGGTACCTTGAGAGATTACTGTGCTCAGAGAGGGTATCATATTTGACCAACATGTGGGTAAAGCTGGTCGGACCAGGAAAAAGCACATCTCTGCAGTTCAAAACCTAGTGGAATAAAATGCAGACCAAGCAGTTCATAACAGCTTTGAGAATGTATTTTTAGTGGGTCTCCATAAACAAATGTTTTCCTTCATAATTATATTAAAATGGTTGTACCTACCAACACAAACACCAGTAAAGTCTCAAAGCTGTAGTTATCAGAAAAAGTTGGTCCAGGTCACTGAAGGTTTCTTCATGTTCGTTTTAAATTCTATGTTCCCCCCAAAATGCTCACAGCTATGCAAATACCATCATATATGTGCGTGTATATAGATGTACACACACAGATGGTAGGGCTTTAATAGATGCTTTTACAAAACCAAGGCCAAGGTTTTTATAGCAACACATTTTTCTCCCCTTTACTGCCCTCAGGTAGCAAGCAGCACAGACACTGAAATGGAAGAAAAATGCTTTTGCCCAGAAAATAACCTGGGATCTACAAATCACCTCAAACTTTCATGGGCCAGACCACAAAAGTAGAAACGAGTGCTAATGATCTTTGGCTCTTTTGCATGGTCTGAGCAAATAACTGGTCTATTTTTAGTTCCCATTCTTAGTGGTATTTTTTAGTCCTTTAACATAACCCCCTAAATCCCAGTGTGCCGTGACATGACAAAAGAATATATAAAACAAAGTTCTAAAAGGCTAGAAAACAACTTTGGAATAAATGGACACCTAGAAGACACGAGGACATTTTTATTGACCAAAGTGAGCTATCTCTTTCAAACTCAGCTATGTAAGACTGCCTTTTTGTTGGCTTGTCTCTTCTAAGACAGACTTTGACAGTTGTTAACCACAAAAAGGAACATATTTTTAGAAGTTATATTGGGGGAAAGAAGGGAATCAAAGAAA
This sequence comes from Phalanger gymnotis, assembly GCA_028646595.1. Classification (NCBI taxonomy): domain Eukaryota; kingdom Metazoa; phylum Chordata; class Mammalia; order Diprotodontia; family Phalangeridae; genus Phalanger; species Phalanger gymnotis. Next base: position 433,861,361 of record CM053622.1, read on the forward strand.
GATGGCACCATTACTGAGGATGGAGAAGATAATGAGAACAATGACTGAAAGCAGAACTAGGCTCAACTCTTTTTGCTTCATTCTTCTCTGCCAATAAATACAAATTTTGTACTTGAAAGGGCAATAACAAAAATGGGTAAGAGGGAGTTAAGAACCAAGATACGTAGGGAAAAAGGAAGAAAACGCCTAGCTGTCCTTTATGAAATTAAGTCTTCAGGCCCTGATAACTACATCCCAGCAACTGATGATGCCATTTACTGAGCCAAGATCTTGGAGAATGAGAGAGATTCCACGGTGCTGGAGAAGGGCAAACTTTATCATGATTTTCCAAAAAAGGGAAGAAAAAATAGCTCTTTATCAGATCTTTATATAGCAATGGGCCTGACTGCAATTCCTTGCATAATTTTAGAATATATCATTAAAGAGACGGTTAGCTGACAACTAGAAAGGGAAGCAGTGACCACCAAGAGACATCCATGGTTTTATCGAGACTAGGTCACGTCAGAATAACCTCAAATCCTTTTTTGACAGGTTTACTAGAATGGCAAATCAGAGAATTCTTTAGATATACTTAGCCTAGATATTAGCAAAGGATGTGATGATCTTTCTTGCTCTTCTTGTGGACAAGACAAAGAAGGGGGCTAAATAAGAATCTTAACAGGAGATGTGATCAGACAGCAATGCACCTGATAAAGACTTGGGTTATCTGGATGCGTGTGGCACAGTGATAAGATCTAAGGTTAAACAAAATGATGCACACTGCTGAGGACTAGAGATAGGACAGTACTAACTGCGCTCTGCCCAGCAGGTCAACATCCAGAGTCCCGATTTTGGTTAGTTCTGGGCATCACATTTCGGGAAGGATATTGATAAACAAAAGGATGACCAGGATGGTGAAGGTATTTAATGGAGAAGATTGATGGATGTAACTGGGCATGTTTGACCTGAAGAAATGATGATTGTGGGAATATGAATCACTCATTCATTCAAAAAGCATTTATTAAGTGCTTGCTAACTCTCTACGGGCTGTGCTAGGAACCAGGGACACAGAGACTAAACAGACAGTCCTAGCCCTCAAGAAGTCCGTATTTTGTTCTGGTAAACAACGTGAATGCAGATAAACATAAAGTGATTCCTGTGGGAAAGAACTTGTCACTGGGAGAATCAGAATAGTCCTTAGATAAGGCTCTTTATCTGGCTGAGTCTTGAAAGAAGACTAGGATTCTACCAATGGAGAAATGAAGAGGAAGCTCATCGGGCATGAGGGACAGCCCACACAGAGTTACAGAGATGAGACATGAAAGGTCATCAACAACCTGGAAAGTCTGACCAAAACATCAGTGGCATAAATGAGAATAAGATTCAGTGAACCAGGAAAGGCAGCATGGAGCCAGATGGTGAAAGGCTTTAAATGCCAAAGAGAAAGAAGCATTTGTATTTTATCTGAAGGATAAGTAAGAGGGAGCATCATGTCATCCAAAGAACAGTGAATGGCTCTGGAGTTGGAAGCCATGGGTTTGTAGATTTAGAGATTCTGCTCTTTACTCCTGGTGTGACCTTGAGTACATTACTTAACCTTGGTGGCCTTTTGTTCCCTGGTCTGTAAAGCAAAGAGGGTTAAACTTGATTTTAAAGTCCCTTCCAGCTCTAAATCTATGATCCCTATGATCTTGAGTCTCTGGGCTTCTCAAGTAGGAAGAAAGAAAGGGTCAGTGCTTCAGGCATATCAGTTTTGGACTAAGGGAGAGACTGGGGGCAGAGTGAGCTAACTTCAAATATCTGAAAGGCCACCAAGCGTCAATGGAATTAGATGCGTCTGCTCGGTCCCCAAGCGCTGAGTTGGGAACAATGACTGAAAGAGCCAAGAACATCTGATTTAGGCTTGATGGAGGAAACAATTCCTAAAAGCCAGAACTTTACAAAAAAAGAAGAGTGTGTGAAAAGGTAAGGGACTCCCTCTCACTCCAGATTTTCTAAGCAAAGCTGGATGGCCACGTGTCCAGGAGGTAATGGAGGGGATTCTTGTTTGGGTATGGGCTGTACTAAATGGCTTCTCAAGTTCCTTACAACTCTGTAATTTTATGATTGTAACCATATTAGGCAGTGATTTGTAGTTCAGTATGCTATTTTGAAACGAATGACCACTTAAAAAAGAAACAAAACTTTTTTTTGAACATGCATCTTTTCTTCTGCACATCCTTAAATGGTGAAATGTCTTATAGAAAGTAACAGAATAGCCTGAGATTTACCTAAGTACAAATAAAATTCCAGCTCATTCCCCTCAAGAAACTTTTCAAATATTATCAGGTTGAAATGAGCGTGGGTCAGCTTCTTGAAAATCCTGAAGTAATAAGGAACACTCGTCACTGTGGCATCCCCCCTCCCCTCCAACACTTCCCTAGGAACCTCTATGAGGTAGGCCAGGAAGAAGCAGCATTAGTAACACGTGGCAAAAAAGATAACATTTCCTATAATATTTTCAGGAATCTGTGAAATACATTCAGGTGTTAATTATAGTAAATAAAACCAAAGAGCTAGAAACGGTGTACAACCTATAGTACTGGAATACCGTAACACTCTTTGGTTCAATATTTAGCTAGAAACCAACAGATAAACTTAAAATGTTATAGAACTAGGTTGTAAGCATTCTGGTGCTAACTACAGTCCAGTTTAGCTTCATTTCCCCTTTCTTTGTCTTTTAAGTGCTTTTCAATACCTCCACCAGAGGGCAGGAAAGGGTCAAGGAAAGGAGATGAAATTAGAACTAAAGCTATCTTGATATCTTGACCTTTGGGGTGTGGAAGGCCAAAGCAGCTTGAGAATGCTACAGCCATACACAATGCCTGCATCTAGTGGAGGAAATATTCTATATACTTTGGTAAATCCTAGGCCCAGGTTCAGGGCAAAGTGAGTCTGTTAAAAAGAATTTATATAATTTTTTTTTTCCACAGTAAAGGCTATGAATTTAGGGGAGACGGGAGGAGAGTGAGAAATCGATGCCACTGGCTAAGTTTTTGTTGAAAATGAGTAGAACTCCTGTTTATATAGCACTTTGAGGTAAGCAAAGTATTTTTCTCACATCTCTCCAGAGGGTAGTACGAGTACCATTATCCCTGTTTTGCAGATGAGGAAAAAAACTCAGAAAAGTTCATTGACTTGGCCATGGTTAAACAACAGGTAAGGAATTTCATCGGGATTCAAACCCAAGGCCCGACTCCAAGCTTGGGGTTTTGTCCATCATTTCCAAGTACCACCAAAGAAACTGATGGAGAAGTTCTGGGTCAGGGCAAGATGGGGAGAAGCAGAAAGGCACACACTTTGTGTCACTCCGGCAGAAATGTGAGATTATATAGGCCTGTGCACTTCCTTTGGGGTACAACGTCTTCCCTTGGTCCATTTAATGAAGGACTTTTATGACAAAAAACAAAAACAAAACCAAAAAAAAACCCCACCAGAAAAGAAATAGCGACCCCATTTAAAAAAAAAAAGGCTCTCCAAGTATTCATTAAATGCTGCACAACAAAGCAGAGCCAAAGGCAGGAGAGAAAGACACCATGCTGCAGAGGAGAGAGCACAGCACGTAAGTGTTAGAACACTAGGAATGGAATCTGCCACTGGACCCTGGATTTAATCTCAAGGTCTTCATCTGTAAAATGAGAACACTTGGACGACACACTTCTTAAACTTTAATGTATAACCCACCAACAAAAATGTGAGTTATTCTTATTAGCAGGGAAGACTTCCTTCCTCCCAATAAGTCCAGACACATATTTTTAAAAGGAAGACATTCCTAAGGAAAATGAACGAGATTAGAGTAATCTCTTCCTTCCCCTCTCCAATCTACCCTTTTTTGCTCCAAAGCTCTGAGGAAAAATCATAATACACAAAAAAGAGAGAGAAATGTAGTTTTCCCATCTTGAACTTACTTTAACCTATATCATTAAGCTATGATATTTACTGGAGGCAAACTGAGAGTCAGATTTATAAAGATATTTCTCTGACCAGTTGAGAAAGACGTCTGTGAGGGGCAGTATGGAGTAGTGGATAGAGAGATGGAACCCTGAAGCCAAGAGGACCTGGGTTCAAGGCTCACCTCTGGCACATTCTGCCTCTATGGCCCTGGGCAAGCCGCTTAAATTCTCACGTCGGCGGCCAGCTCCATAAGACGATAAATTACAAAGAAGGTGCCAACTGTACTGGAAGAAGTCTCCTCATCTGGCAGTTCCCTATTATCGATGGAATCTAGTCTAGTCCCCATCTCTATCTGCAACGAGCTGACTTGAAGCACACTGGTGCTCTGCCAACTCTAATCTGATTTTAGTAGAGTCAAGAAGACTGAACAAACAAGACTCTTTGTACCTGGGCAGGACTTAGAAAGATACTTGCAGAAAACTAGCATGAGGGTGAATATCTGCAGTGCCCCATATGGAAGAACCACAGGGTATCAGCCTCTTCCAAGAGGTATCATATTGACAGGTTGCCACATTTATCCCGGAAAGAAATTACTAATTGCTCCCTCTATTCAAAGGCTGGTTGCACAGTTTTGACCCTTCCCAAGGCCTCCCTTTCTAGGTAAAATTTTACAATACACCATCTAGGGAACTTTGTTCCTCCAAGGGAGGAGTAAATACTGGGTGACAACTTGCTAAGTCTGTTCAGTAATAAAGCATAATAATGTGTTTCCACTGTCATGAGGGTAACAGAACAAAAAGCTGTTCTTCTTTAGTTCTAGTAGCTGAACTATCAGTATATTTGCTGCTACTTTGTGGTTTATTAAAAATTACTAGCACAGAGCTGACTCCAGCCACAACTCCCTCTGTATTTAGGACTCTGTCGAACAATTTTCACAAGGGCAAATGTGGATAATCCAAGGTGCCACTACTTCATGGCCATGGTTTTATGGGCTAAACCATACGCAATTGAGCCACTCTTGACAACTGGTCATGACAGTATCTAGATTCTGTATAAAGAGTTAAAAGGTGAAAAACTTTCTATTTACTTGTAGTTCAGCACAGAACTTAAAAAAACAGACTAGGTCTCCTTAGCTAGCTCAGGCTAGAAGTACAATAACCATCCATGGGCCTGATCCCTCCTACTGCTGACTGGCTTTACAGAGGCTTCAACGTACTTAACTTCTGACCTGGGCCAGTATGCCCCTGCTTAGGCAACACGGTGCCAGGGGTTCATTACCTTGGTGCAGTACTTGGTGTGCATACTTGATAGTTTTTAGCTCTATTGTGCTCACAACTCCTGACCTCAAGCAATTCATCAGCCTCTGCTTCCTTGGTAGCAGGGATGATAGGCATCCACTACCATAACTCATATCCATATCCAGAGAGAGAGAGGGGAGGGAGGAGGTGGGAGCATAGAGGAGGAAGAGAATGGGGCTGTCCCTTGAATATTAATAAATCTTTATGGTGCCGATTTGACTGGCAGAAAGAAGTCCATTTAATTATCATCATTTTTTCTTTTCAATTTTTCCTAAAAGAAAACTCTAGAGGGGATTATATTTTGCTTATTTTGCAGGAAGAAGACTACCAAAAAGTAATTGAGGATTCAAGGTGGGGAGGGAAGGAAATGGAAGATTGAAACTCAGCAAAATGTGGGAATCCATGACATAAATCTACTTCAGTGTATGTTTTGCTTCTCCAAGGCCCCCATAATTAGAAAGAAATCCTAAACCTAAAGGAATGGGCCCAGAATTGAGACTCCTTCTATGTGCAGGACAGTTCTGAAGTTCTAAAATACAATTAGTGGCTAAAAGGACAGAAAGGATATAAATGCTTATGAATAGCATTACAACTCATTTGTTAAAAAAAAAAAAAAGCTCACCACTCAGACCATAACCAAAGTCGCAGCCTAAATTAAATTTAGATAAAGGTAATATAAAATACCCCTTGACTTGAGACACTACACATATAGTCTTTCGTTCTTAAGCAGTTTAATTTTGATTGGTTTAGAATTTTCCTTCCTATAAACCACGAGCCAGAGAGGTTCCTATTGGCACGGAAAGGTCTGGGATGCAGTTTTTATGGACTCTTGGGACAGTGTTAAGTCCACTAAGAAACAAAGTGACGTACCTCAAAGTTCAGAGTACTCTTTGGAAGAAGCCATGAGGTTGATTTTTTGACCTGGTAAGCATGAAAACATCTTTACAAGAACAAAAATTTAGGCCAGTGTCATTGGTGAGGTTAGACATGTGCAAATGTACTCTTTAGTAACAGAGTATATTTTTCCTTACTTGCTAATGTGTTCTCTTGGATTTACTTGCCATCACTATAGCCTACAATCCTTTTTCCTAGAAAGCTGGTGGAAGCTAATTCCATGAAAGATTTTTATTTCCCTATCTTCCAAGGTTACATCCATCTCTCTCTTTTACCTTGGAAAGAGCCCCTGAAAGACTCAGGTTTGTCTATCCTAGGTGCTACAGTTGGCCAACTAACTTTCTGGTTCCATGCCTATGTCTCTGTAACCAAGTGACAGAAACTTAATTAGCAGGGACGGAGTTGTCTGTGAACCAGTTGCTACAGAGTGACTGATTTATACTGTTCCTCAAAAGAAGTTAGAAGTGAGAACCCCAAGGGGAAAAGGCTCCATTAGTAGTTGACTAGTTTAGGACTAAACAATGAGGAAAGATGTTTAAAGATCTACCTTTTGCTACTTAGCACATTCCTTTAGAGGAAGTTCCTGGCAGCCTACAGAATATGTGGACTGAAGAGACTGTGTGTAAGATTAGAGACAAAGGTTGTTTTATTTTGTTGTAAGATACATAGTCAAACACCACAGATTCAAACTAATGGGATGAGAGGATGGAATTAGTTGGCATATATTATATATACACACACATGCTTATTCTATTATAATTTTTTATTCTCAAATACATAGAGCAACAAACTATATTAGTAAGATATTGTTAGGATATTATTAATTAGAAGTCTTGATTGAGATAGTCTAATAAATGGATGAGATCAGAATCCTAGAATTTTAGAGCTGAAAGGGATAATGGAAATCATATAATGCAGTTCTCCTATTTTATAAATAAAGAGAATAAGATTGGTTGATTTGTCTTGTAATTAGGTTGTGGTTGAGCTATCACCAGAACATGGTTTCCCATCTTCTAGTCCACTGCTCTTTCCATTAGATATGAAAGTATAATCTGATATTTATAGTTAATTGTACATAAATTGTTTCTAAAGTGCTTTAAAAACATTGTTCTCTTTTATTCTTGTTCAGGTATAATTTAGACTAGCTGGGGTCTGAGGTTCCATCTAACACCAAAGTTCTATGATTCTGTGAAACAGGGTTAACAATCCCAGCTCTTTATATTGTTAATATGCTTAGAAATCTTTGTTCTATTACCAAACTACATTTCAGCCTGTTTTTAAAATTGTGAATTATTCCAAATAAGTGGAATCCAAATTAATGAGACTTTTCTGTACTAGAAAATTATTAAATTCAAAAACTATACCAGGAGCTATTACTAAATGACCCTGGTTCCTTCACTAAATGATTATGGCACATTCAGTCATTTGTGGCTTGAGTAGTTTTTTTTTTTAATAAGTTTACACATGCCTGCTCTACAAATTTCTATTTCTATTTCTTTGTAACTAAGAGAAACAGTACTCCAAATATGGAAATGTCATATTACAAAAAATTAGTAATATCAGTGGCCAGAGCTTTGTACTTCTCTTGTCAGCTTGTCTCTATGACCAGGCAAAATCTACAATGACCACGGGAAGTGAACGTGGGCCAGACTGTTGCTGCTGCCAATGCCGAGTTATGGGGCTTGATTCTGATTTCTAGCTGCCTTACTTCACTTCCAGGGAATGATAAGATTTGAACTTCCTTATCCTGTGGTGAGGAAAGCAGACCAGCACAGCTAGGTGTCAAACAGAGGAGAAGAGAAGGCATCACAGAGGTTATACTGGGTGAGGCAGAGTAACTGGATGTAGACACTTCTCTCTCTTGTAGAACATCCCTGAAACTAGGACCTCTCAATCAAAACATTCTCAGTTTTGGAGAAGGAGGAACAGTATCTGATAGTAACTAACTCTGGCAACTAATAAGCCTTTGTCTCTCCGGAAAAATTCCTTTTCTGGATCACCATGACTGTTTTGCTTTTAATATAAAAACACTTTATTACTGTACTTTCTAGACAACACATTTCAAGCTAATCCCCATCACACATTCTAAGATAGATGAATGGGTTTCAGAACTCCAAATTTTAAGGAGTTAAAAGAGACTGATACTACCTGATACCGGGTCAACAAGTTATCAGTGGGGGGCAGCTAGTTGACGCAGCGAGTAGAGCACCAGCCCTAGAGTCAGGAGGACCTGAGTTCAAATCCTGCCTCAGACACTTGACACACTTACTAGCTGTGTGACCTTGGGCAAGTCACTTAACCCCAATTGCCCTGCCATCAGCCCTCCAAAAAAAAAAGTTATCAGTGCCCAACTGGAGGTACTAAGCCAGGTGTGGGAATCTTGGAGTAAAAATTAAGACTATTATTAGGTCTCAGTAAGGAATGGGGTACTTAACTTCATCCAGGTTCAAGGCCCAGCTAACTGTTTTCACAGTTTATAAGAGGAAAAGAACTATTTTGGTAAAAGAGGATCTTGCCTTGCTCCAAGGAATAGATGAGTAATAGCTCTTAAATCTTAATTGTCCCCACCTGTGGCCATTTGTTTAGAAACTCCAGTACTGAGGCTATTACATAAAGGATTTTTTTTCCTATTGCCTTGCCATTCTGTTTGGTCAAGATGGACAACGATCTGGCCACAGTACTTTGATTCACTGAGTAAAAGTAGTTTTTGCCCTAGGTATCCAAGTAACGTTCTACCCTTAAACTCATTTTCCGTGTGTGGAAAGTAGGTGTTATCTAGTAGTCTACGAAACGGCCTGAGATGTGGGAATTACCTATCCTGCTGGATTTGCTTTCATTTTCTCTCTTTAAAACGGAATACAGTATCACTCTACCCAAAAGCCACTCCTGAGTGAAGCTGACCCTAGCACAGTGCACTCAAAAAGACACGGAAGGTAAGGGTTTGCACATTCCAGATGGAATGAATGATTGAGTTGGGCTGGGACGGTATTCAACCAGCTAATGGCCAGTAAATACTTGACAAGCCAATGCTATAATAATAATGTCATGATGATCATGATTCTAGGAGAGAGCTGTAATTATGTACTCAAAACTCCTGAGCAACAGATGTTATAGCCTGCTATTGGACGCAATGAAAAAAAAGGCAATAAAACTTATTGACAAAGTTCTCCTACTTATTACAAACATCACAAACACCTAAACCACCCCGTTCCCACAAGAATAACAACAAAGAAGGCTACTTCTATGGTACAGATGTCAAAACACTCAGGGAAATAGACACTGAGAGGGAACAAGAATCCAAGAAAGGAAAAGGACTTATAATTGTCGCCAAGCCTCTGACAGGCTGTTCCACATTTGTCTGAAGAGTTGTAACGCCCACTGCTACTCTTGGCACTACTCTTAGCCTCTAAGGGCCTACGATCTACTTAGTTGTCTTAGTCTAAGCACAGAAAACCTATTCTTCCTTTAGTATGCGACATTGGTTGGGGTTTTTTTTTTAATAGAGTCTTCATTAAGGCTCAAAAGGGAAAACTGAAACGAAATGCAAAATACAGAACTGAGTTTATCTAGTATGGAATCTTTGTTGTTGTATGTGACTCTATGATCCCATTTGGGGTTTTCTTGGCAGAGATACTGGAGTGGTTTGCCATTTCCTTCTCCAGTTAATTTTATGGATAAGGATACTGAGACAGGGCTTTTAAGTGACTTGTCCAGGGTCACACAGCTAGTGTGTGAGGCTAGATCTAAACTCAAGAAAATGCATCTTTTTGACAACAGGTCACTGTGCCACACTGTGCCACCTAGCTGCCCTCCACGGTGCTGTCATGGATTGGCTTAGCAGACATAGCTCTGAGGAGTACTCCATTCCATTGCTATTTCTTACTTTGGGGGGTTGGGGGAGCAGTGAGTTCCTTCATTCACTGTTCTTAGGTTAGCATCTAAGCCTAGACTATCAGCTTGTTATTTGTCTCTTAAGAGACGCTGCAATTACTACCTGTGCACCTGCTGTGTTTGTGATCACTATCTACTATGCCCTATAGTGTTGGAACTCTACTGGGCAGAGGCAGGGGCAGTGACAGAAAAAGGCACCGGAAGGAACTATAAAAAGCAGCCACCAAAAATCTAGCTTTGGCACCCATAGCTGAGGAATGGGGAAAGTACAGTGGATCTCCTGGATCCGTGGAAGGCAAGGCTACTCAAAGGAGGGAAGTTCTGGATGTTTTGAACTGGAGGTCAACGATCGGGGAAGTTTAGAATATAGCAAAAGGTGAAAGCCCTAGATCCAAAGACAGAAGTCCACTGAAGAGGTTATTAGGAGCTGAGATTTTGAGAAATGGAACTGAACCAGTGGGGTCCAAAGGATAGCTAGCCTGGACTATTCATTCTTATCACAGTGGTCACCTAGACAATCTGAGGTGATTTCATATCCACTAAATGGACATCTTAAGAGAACTGGGAAATTCTTCAACATTAATTCAGAAGGTGGTAATTCTAGGCTCAGAAAGACATATCACCATGTAGACTGTTGTCCCAATAATAGGTTGCTGAAATGTACTGAGCTGGCAGGGGCTGTACTGAGATAGTGAGCCCCAGACTAGAGTTGTATATACACAGTAATGACAATAATGACAAATTTCACAAGTTATCAGTCAAAGGGATCCTTCAGTTACTAAAAATGCTTTCTACAACAGAGAAATGAAATTTGAAAAGACTGGCAATCAAAGCTGTTTGCAAATTTTGAAAAGTTAATCTACAGTCACAGATGGCTAGTGAGGAATTAGGGGTATGTATACCTCCCCACACAAGCTCTCTCCCCACACCAGAATTCAGGAATAGAAAAGGTGTGTGTGGGCGGGGGGTGTCTTTCTGTTCCCCAGTTTCACTTTAATGCCATAGCCTGGTCTGGTCCTGTGCTGTGGCCTAAAGGAAGAATACCATAGCGTTACTAGTAAAAGACTTTGCGAGCCATTCTCAAATCCTCCTCCTCCTCCTCTTATCTTCTACTACTACATGGAAAGTAAAAATAACTGGTTTTTAAAGTCCCCAGGGAACATGGATATCTACTGGAAAGAGGGAATCAATCATCATTAAACCCTGTAGTACATATGAAATAAAGTCATAGTTCTAATGACCTTTTTACCAAATGATAAATAGGCTCAGGCTTTTCTCCAATAAAATGTTAACACTTTTAAACAGAGGGAAAGGACAATACAGTCCAATGCCAACAGATTCCGAAAGACTACATTTAACCAACAAAGTTTTGGATAAATACCCTAGGTTGGCTAAAATCCTATTATTTGTTCAGGTCTACAAGACATTTCAGGAAAACCTCAGTGAGGCATTCATTTTGAAACAAGTAAAAATCTTTTGCTCAGGTATGTGATTATGTCTCTGTGAACATTCCCTTAAAAGGGAACTGGGTGGCTATGAACTGACGCCCAATGAAAGCTATAATGGTAACATACTCTAGTTAGGTACTTGTTCAAGGTCTGCTTGGACCTCAGTTTCACCTTGAAAAATAGAAGTTGGAATCAGTTGAATCAGTGTTGTGACTTTGGACATCCACCTCAATTTTGCTCTGGGGCCTTGAAAACTTTGTAGCACCTTTTTATGAAAAATGAATCAATTTGGGCTGGCAATTGTGATTAGACCAGGATCCATTTTACATCCTTAGAGAAAGGCAGGGAAAACCAGACCTGCCATCTCGCAACTCACTGGCATCAAATGGCAACTCTACAGTGACAGCTTTGATCCTACCTCCTTAATTTGTCCACTGCCCATTATAGAATCCTGACATTTCACTGGTATTCAGCTATGATTAAAATATAGCCTAATTGCTATAAATAGAAATGTCTGTTTGAACACTAATTAAAAATAACAGTCTGGCATTTGGAAACTCATATAAACAAAATTAAAAAAAGCTGAAATAAATAGCAACAGTTAAGATGTTGGCCTGTCCTTATTGGGGAAAAGCGATATCCTTGTCCCCTGGAGTTTTTCCATTAATATTTGAATATATGTGGGTTCTGAGAGGACCCACAATGTCCACCTCACTGTTTTAATCTGAAAGTAATGAGCCAGTTTTCTCAACATCTCCCTATTTTAATTATTATCATACCATTCCAATTATAATGTGATAAACTGGGCACAATGACTTTCTACACTATTTAGAGCAGTTTTTAATTAGACACAATTCAAACTCAGTTAATTTTTGAAGATTTAGTCACTCATATAGGAAATTTAGATCTCTTGATCACCATGTAGCATGGCACTTAATAAGCCCATTTTTCTAATAGCTGCAGGGAATTCTATCTTAAGTCTGTTTCACATAAGATTTCCCTTTTTACTGTCTTCATTTCCCTCCTGCAATTATTAAACAACTGGAGGATTCAGTGAAATACATCACACCATAACAGACTGTATTCACTCACCTGAGGGCTTACATCGCATTCCCTTTCCCCCTTCCTATACATACAACATACTAAACAAAGAATAATTTTAGGGACAAAATAATTTTGTTTTCCCACAAACGTCCAGTCTTACTTTTCAAACATGGCTTCGATAGCTTTAGCTTTCATTTTCCGTACATATGGCCCCCTTCCTGTCCTAACTAAATGCAAACAACAAGTTCTAACAAATTCTGTTCAAGATTCATTAATGTGTAACAGCATCTCATTTTGGCCAACCTACAAGGTTACACACACCCCACTCTAACTTTATAATTCAAAACCATTACAGGATGTGATGTGTACCTATGTTAACAGACATCCTCCCATTTCTGTCTCTGCTTATTAGCCCCCAAGGACATGCACGTGAGTGTTCATAATTTAAGATAATGGCTAGGGATCTCAAAAAGCCCAAATAAGTGAAACCGTCATTAAGTGGAATGCCATGGTGTCTAGGTAACATGAAGGAGGTTAATACTGCACACAGGCAAGCACAACCAGAAAACAGATTAATCAAGGCACACATTTCTTGTCCTTCTTCACAAATAAAGCAAACAGTTACAGCTTTTGCTAAGGGAAAAAAAATTGCTTGAATAGACCAGGGTTCTAATGGAACGCCAACATTCCTAGCCAATGGCTCAGACACTCTGTTTAATATCTCTGTGGGGCTGTTAATGAATTACCTCTGCATCCTGCTCCCGGAGGTGGTACGTTTTCTCTAGGCTCTGAAGAATTCTGGGACATAATGTCTTCTCCTCTAGCAGAGACTCCAGAAGTAAGACCAGCTGGTCTGGAAGAAGCTAAGAGTAAAATAAAATGTATTATGAGAACAGAACTTAGCTTACTAAGTAATTAAATGAAAACAGACCAAAGACAACAAGTCTAGGGTAACCTGCATAATTATAGTATGTGTCTAAAATATGGGAGACTTTAGAGTTGACTTTTGTAAAACCTCTGAATTTATATTGTCTGTATTCTGAAAGACTCCATTCTAGGGCCTAATTAAGCCTCATTTTCCATGGCTTTTCATTTCATTTCTATTTTTAGAAATGACAAAAACCATGTTTATCTTAACGAAACATTATCGTGGTTTATTAGGTCCCTTTCTTTATGGAATGCCTATGTTAAATAATGCCATTTTGCTGGAAGGGATAAAGAAATAGACAAAATTCATTTAAGATTTTTAAGAGCCTACCCAAATTTAGCAGTAGGGAAGAGGCTGTCATTAATTTTTCTAAAAATGAGATCCTGAAAAATGCTAATAAATACATAATATATTAGGACACAAGCACTGTGTCTCAGGACCTTCCTAATATGTGTATGTACATACATAGATATAAATGTGTTTGATTATAACCTTAAACAAAATTTGACAGTTCAAGAAAATAAAGGCCAAGGGAAACAAAACCATAAGGAACACAAGAGACTAAGTACTTAAATGTTTCCTCTAACAATTATATTGTACAAATAAATTATTCATAGACAAGTCCATTTAAAATATACTCAAGGGTTAGAAAACATCTATTGTCTAGACTCTGATAGGCAACTGGATAGACAACCCATAGAGCTTATCCATCAATGTGTGTGTGTGTGTGGATGTATATGTATATTATAGATATTGCAAATGGACATTGAGGTAGGCTAAAAAATGATCAGGATGAATGGGCTGAAGTTCCTTTGGGAAACTTTAACGATCTTTTAATGACTCTAAACTTCTCCCTGAAACAAAGGCTCATTTTTTTTAATGCCAATGTTCTTTTGATAACTGTTTATAGCTGTTAGTCACGTAATACTATAATCTCTTAAGAACTGAAATTAGGGATCACCTGAAGGGCATGGTAGGAATGGAAAGTCTGTATTTTACAAACAAGGAATTATGAATGAGAAGCATGTTATCAAAGAAATATATTTCAAAGAGACTATTGGTTGGTGACATAATTGAGAAGAAATGATAATTCATGCGTCAGTTAGCATGCTCTACTGGCATCAGGAGATGTCAGGAGAACTTGAAGAAAGCCATTGGCTTGTTGGGTGGATTCCCTAAAGTAAACTTATGGGAGAACGTGGGCAAGAATCAAACCTTGGACAAAATGGGCTGGCACAGATGGGTTACAACCTGTATTGAAGAAATGCCCACATCAATGAGATCACAGATCCACTGTAATACTCGAGTGTTCCACCCAATTAAAATACAAAAATTGGGATCCAAAGGTAACAAGTCTATCATTAGCTGTTAGGATAAGAAAAAGGATACCTCTAATAAGAACAGAATTATTAGAACCTTCTGATAGGACCAACCAACAATGTTTTGTCCCCAGACTCGCAGAATCACTAGTACTTTCCTTTTCACTTTTTAGAAATTACACCTTTTTGATGTTTATGGAATGCCTTGCAAATGCAAAACTTCAACATAACTGCTGTCATTTTTAAGGCTTTAGGTTACACAATTAAAGCTTATGAGATTTTAAAAAAGGAAACAATGTGAGGTGTTTAAGATGCCAACACCTGGGGCTACTTTTTCTTTATCCCTATGCTTTTTTTTTAAACAAATATATATGGACTGACTGCTGCATTCTGGGCCCTATGCAGGTTACTCTAGACGTTAGAAAGATCCTGCTTCCAATGTTTCCTTGACATGTGATCATGGACAAGTGGCTTAATCTCTCTGAGCCTCAGTTTCCACATCTATAAAACACTGATAATATCTAAAGCACTTTACAACTTTATTATAAGGATCTAATAAAAATGTATGTAAAACACTTTGTCAACCTTTGTTAAGCGCTATGTAAATGTCAGTTATGATGATTAATATAGTGGCAAAAATGCACAGTGTTTAGGGGTTTGGTGAGTAGTACGATTTGGTTGGTACCCAGGGGAGTTATGTCTGCAAGAGTAGGCTGAAGCCAGACTTGAAAGCTATGAAAATCCTCTTACAAAGGAATTTTACAAATACGAATTAATTATACAAAAAATACAAATAAATTACAAATACAAATGCAATGCATGCATTGATCCTGGAAAATCAACAAAAGTGTAATTTAAAAAAAGCCAGGAAAATTGCTAACCTGTTTCCCACAACACCTATGAAGCATGATACGGCTGTAGGATATTGATTACCTAAAAGGAACTCTTCCCTTATTTGGGAAACAAATACAAACAGAAACTAGTATCTCCTAATTCTGAGAAGTTCAGAAAATGAAAGAGCAAGAAGAAAAGCCACTACCTTCAACCTAACTGTTCCGTGCGGCCCCAACAAAGAGCTATTGTTCTAAGTCAAGTTGGGGAACTGATTTAGAACAATCTAATTCAATTCAATTTATAAAAGGCAAAGAAACCCTGAGTTAGCTAGTTAGCTCAACAAAACCTCAATTATAAGGAGTCACACGAATTTCTGTGCCAAACCAATTTAAAAACGTTTCCATCTTTTTTCAAACTTGATTGGATAAAAAGAAAAGACAGAGATCTCACTCTCAACTCCAGCTCAACTACTTACTGTAACCATTTTGCAAGCCACTTAACCTCTCTCCAGACTCAGTTTCCTTTACTGTAAAATGAGCTTAAACTAGCTGATCTCTAAAGACCCTTTTAACTCTAATAACATAGGTTCTTAAGTCTGCTGGTCTAAGGCTTGAGTTCTACCCATTATATGAACATGAATGCAATATTATATATCCAAAAGAATTATTGACGGTTTTTCTAATAAATTTCACTCAAAATATTTAAGACCAAGTCACACACACTTCTGAACAGGCAATTGAAAGTTCGGTTGGATGGGGAGGGGGAACTGGCAGATCTTTAACTACAAACGTCTTGGGCATAAACTTCAAACTTTGTCTTTAAATTTAACTAAAAAGCTAAAAGAACACACAGACACATATAAGCACATTCCTTCAACTTTTTCACCCTTTCAGCAACAGGCCTGCTGGATGCAAGACCCAGCTTGTTCAAAGATGGGCAAAATTCAGTGTGGGATCTTTATAAATACAATGAACACATTCCATACTAATGTTTGCAGATTTCTTCTTTCCAGTTCTTTGGAGGACAATTGTATGAATTATCCTACATGAGAAATAAATTGTAGCCATCTGTCCCCTTAATTGTTCAAAAGTTTATGTCCTCCCCACTTTTTAAATTTAGGGAGAAATGGGTTTTTCTAAACAAATGGATAAAGTGAAACACAGAATTTGGATTCTTTAATGAATGCTTTAAAATTAATCCTATCTTACATTCCTTGATTTTTAAATTATGCTAATTTCAGTGTCTTCCTGGTATTTTAAAGAGTTTCAGACTTCCTAAAAGTAGTTCAAAGCAAAATGTCACATAAATAGCTCGCTGTGTAAGGGCACCTCATAACGAAAAGAAATATGGCAAAAATAAAATGTTTAAAAATAGTAAAAGGATTTCTTATACTACTAAATATGTTCAGAATACAATATTGTATTGTGTTGGGAATTTCTCCCTGGCAGCTGGTGTGATAGTAATGGGAGACACACTCTGTAGACTGTTCTACTCCCACCCATATAAAAATCAAATTACTTTAATTTCACATGACTTTTAGGGCAATTGTATTTCGGTAAACCAATGCTGGGAAAGATACAGCCTCAACTTTGTTACCAAATGATCAAAAAAAAAATTGCCTCGTTCTGAGCAGTATCTTCAGTCGCCTTAAACGTGACTTAATATTACTTTCCTTTTCCTTACGGTTCGCAACCATACGGTTCACAACCATATCTAAACAGTGACAGGAATAGAAATCTGTTTTCCTTTACTTGACAAACAAGGATTTTTTTTTGCACTGGTTTTTTTCCATGTGAGAACCAGGCCAGTACTTTTATAATTCATCTGACTCAAAACCTCAACCAAAATAAGTCTGTGGAACACCAACATTGCGTGTGTACTTGAAAGACAGAGTCTCATAAAACCATAAAACTTGTCCGACAAAAACAGAAAAATATAATGCTTAGCTCCATTGGCCAACTACAAATGCCATTTATTTGCACTTCAAAGCTTTCTACTCTTGCTCTAAATTTGGAGAATGCCACAGTTTCTAATTAATGAGAAAGGAGGAAAAAAGTCTGTCTTGTATTTTTCTCATCAGCCAACTTGGTGGTAAAGCAAAACCACAAGGCTCTGAATGGCTTGGAGGAGTTTCTGCACAGGCCCTTGGGAGGAAAATAAAAATTTTCCAAACCCATCCCAACCTGTAAGAAGCACAAAGAAAACAAACTGATGCTTCAAAAACTCTTAGTGATGTTACAAGGTCATCAAACCTGACTCCCAGAAGACCACCCACACAAATGAGGTTGCTGTTATTTCTTGCAAGAGCATAATGCCGTAAATACCAGGATCCCCCTCTTTCCCCAGAAAAAAAAATGTCACTGAAATATACGACTACTGACCTTTCACAGGCATGAAACATGACAAGGCACTATGGGCCTGAACATCCCCAGCCGCCTGCCACTGCCTGCTCTGTACCCCAAAGTCAGGGTAGAAATCAGTAAAGGAATACGGCTGGTCGGCTGAATATCTTATCTGCGCCAGCCTGCCCTTGAATGAAGTCATTGAAAGCCTCCTCAGAGGGGAAATGTGCCTCGTACTAATGCAGCAGCCGATTGACAGTGGAGTGATTTCTATTATTACTCCATTATCACACTGGGATCTGTGCCTAAATGAGGCAGACTTCCTCCCTGATGCCGTTTCCTTTTATCCTGGCTGGAGACTAAAAGCGGATCAATGGGAACTATACATATGATGTCACTTCAATTTACAGCTATTGCCTCCCTCTCCATTGTTCTCTGTCTTACACATACAGACAGATCAATTCTTCCCAAAAATGGTTAAAAAATGCTTAGAGAGAAGTCTTCTCCCAGAAAAGGGTTCTCTGCTATATTTGTCTATGTTACTAGGGCAGGAACTGTTTACACTGAGCAAAAACAGAAGAAACGGAGAGGGGGGGTTGGGGATCTCAAATTCTCTTGTATACTGAAGATTTGCTGGCTGAAATTCAACACAAACAAGGCCCTAACCAGAATTAAAGCAATATGACCTTTGAAAACCATACACAGAAGAGCTTTTAGTTGCAGTGACACAATAGAAACCAGTAGTTTTCCTTCTCCCTTTGGATTAGGGAGATAATTGCAAAGATAGAAAATGCTTTTTTTCATTTAATTTTCACAACAGTTCCCTCAAACTCTAAAAATTCCTTCCCCCCCTTGTTAGAAAACAAGTCCATTTCCCCCCCACCCCTGGCCAACATCTACCCACCCACCCACAGACCACTGATCAATAGCAGTGAGAATGAGTCTCACTCATAAACTTTCACCATCAATGGGGAAAAAAAGAAAGCCCAGGGAATGGTGTGTCAAGCAGAATCCAGGAGCAAAACCATCTTGATCTGAACAAAAATAAAAAAAAAAAAAGCAAAGAGAAAGAAAGAAGGAAGGAAGAAAGGAAGGAAGGGAAAAGATAGGCTCTCAAGGACCTTAAGTCTCTGCATGGATATCATGCCTTCAGGGTTGTTTTCCGATAGCTATAGACACTTTCCTTTTTTTCCTCCTAATTCTTTAAAATTTTTATTTAAAGTTGTGAGTTCCAAGTTCCATCCCTTCTTCCATTCCCTCTCCCTGAGATGGTAAGCAACTAAATATGGGACACACACACACACACATACAATTATGTAAAATATTTCCATATTAGTCATTTTGTACAAGAAGACTCGAATAAAAGAAAAAAATGAAAGTGAAAAATAGTATGCTTCAGTCTGTATCCAAACAGTACCAGTTCTTTCTCTGGAGGCAGATAGTGTGTTTCAACATCAGTCCTTTAGAACTGTCGTGGATTACTTTATTGCTGAGAATAGCTAAGTCATTCACAATTTTTCATTGAACAATGTTACTGTTACTGTGTACAACTGGTTCTGTTCACTTCACTATGCCTCAGTTCTACAGAGTCTTTCCAGGTTTTTCTGAAATCCTCTTGTTTATCATTTCTTACAGCGCAAAAATATTCTATTACAATCACGTGCCACAGCTAGTTTAGCCATTCCCCAATTGATGGACATCCCTTCAATTTTTCCAATTCTGCCACCACAAAAAAGCCGCTATAAATATTTTTGTACAAATAGCTCCTTTCTCCCTTTTTTGGATGTCGTTGGGATATAGACCAAGCAATGGTATTGCTGTATCAAAGTGTATGCACAGTATTATAGCACTCTGGGCATACTTCCAAATTGCTCTCCGGAATGGTTAGATCAGTTCACAATTCCACCAACAGTGCTTTAGTGTTCCAGTTTTCCCACAACCCCTCCAACATCCAACATTTTCCTTTTTTGTTGTATCAGCCAATTTGGTAAGTATGAAGTAGTACCTCAGAGTTGTTTTAATTTGCATTTCTCTAATCAATAGTGATTCAGAATATTTTTTCATATGACTATAGACAGCTTTGATACTTTTGTCTGAAAAGTCCCTGTTCATTTGACCATTTATCAGTTGAAGAATGACTTATACTTTTATAAATTTGACTCAGTTCTCTATATATTTGAGAAATGAGGTCTTTATCAGATATTTGTTACAAAAATCCCCCCCCCCCATTTTCTACTTTGCTTATTTTGGTTGCATTGGTTTTGTTTGTGCAAAAACTTTTTAATTTTATATAACCAAAATTATCTATCTTACATTTTATAAATTTCTACATTTGACAGATAAGCTATTCCATGCTCTCTTAATTTGTTTATGGTATGACCCTTTATGTCTACATCATGTACCCATTTTGATCTTATCTTGGTATATGGTGTGAGATGTTGGTCTGTACCTAGTTTCTGCCATCTGTTTCCCAGTTTTCCCAGCAATTTTTGTCAAATGATGAGTTTTTGTTCCAAAAACTTGGATCTTTGGGTTTATCATATACTAGATTACTATGGTCATTTACTATAATGTAATATGTTCCTAATCTATTCCACTCATCCACCACTCTATCTCTTAGCCAGTACCAGATTGTTTTGATAATTACTGCTTTATAATACAGTTTGAGATATGATATAGCTAGACCACCTTCTTTCACATTTTTTATTAATTTCCCTTGATATGACAGTTTTCTTAGAATAAAAAGTATCTCGTCTTTGCAAATGTTCAAAAAGTTATAAAAGTATAAGACAAGACAACATATACCTATAATTAACAACCATCCATCCAACCCCTCACCTTCACTTCTACCTAACAGAATACTGGACAGGCCTTTCCAAGTTTTACCCCAGATAATGTTTATAAACACTGTTCACTATCATCTCTATTGTGAGGTCTTTTACATGAAAGCAAAGCTTTATCCTCCTTAGTGTTATCAAATAACATAAACAAAGCATCCACACAAATAGCCGCTGTTAACCAGGATACCATGATAGGACATTTTAAATGCAGTGTGTCTCAAGATTTAATCTGAACCAATATTAAAGACAGAATAAAAAAAATTGGTGTGTCACTATTAAAATGAAAATTCTGTGAGGTGAAATTAAAATAAAATGCCCTAAAACTTTTAAAATATCATTTAAAGGTAGAGTCTAAGTCTGTAGTGTTTTTTAAATTTGTTTCTTATCTAAACTAATACTTTACCACACTCCAAATTCTACAAAGGCACAGACCCTCATTTAATCTGAACTTTCTATATCACTCAGCACCTAGCATTAGGCTTAAAAATGTCTGTCACTTGCATGCTATTTTTGACACATAAACAGATGAATATCAATTAAAGTGTATAGAACTGCACTATTTTGTTTCCAAAATTTAAAAAAATCAATTAGGCAAATGTAAGGTACCAAGGTATCTATCATCTACCAAGCTGTTAATGTTTTAATTATTATAAAACACTGAGATGTTTGTAATTGATTCCTGAAGACAACTTGAAGTGATTTTTTAAAAGCATCAATAAACTATTTTTTAAAAAAAGGAAGACAAGCCTGACCCATGCAAAGAAATCTTTAGATGTTAAACTCCACACAGAAAATAATGAAGCATACTGAATTACTTTAACATCATAATCCAAACACAAATAGGCTAGTGCAGATATGAGCCAAAGTCATATGGGGAATACCATTTCGAGAAATAACAATGGTATTCACTTTAACAGAGTTAAGTTGTCATTAACATGAAGTATATGATGATGATGATGATAATTGCTAGCATTTATATAGTGCTCTTTAAGGTTTGCAAAACACTTCACATGTTATCTCATTTGAAATAATTTTTCAACACAAAGTATAAAGATGCTCTCACTAAAAGGTTTCAATACTAACAAGGATTAAAATAATGAATGCTTTGTTATGTCCCTCTATTATCTTTTTTTGTTATCTACATTATATATAATCCAATGTAAACCTTCCCTCTTCCTAAAAGCCATGTATAACAATCTACTGTACATTTTAGAATACTGCAGAAAAAAAGCTTTTTAAATACTAAAACTGAGAAACTTACACGTTCAGAAAGAAACTTATTATCCTCAGTGACAGTGGTATATTTAAAAAAAAGAATATTCTCCTGCAACATGTAGCAGCCAAAGTGACCAAAGTAAACCATTTTCATGGGTTTAATACTCATAAATGAAAGTATCAGTTTTTAAAGACAACTGTAAATTTCTATGCTATTCATTCTCTGCATATTCCCATGACAGCATGCTTTAGTGTATTATTTTTTATTATTTAAAAAAAAACCTTTTGTGCATTTTCTTTAGTAACCCTAAAGTATTATTTTAAATTCATCTTAAAATTTCATAACGATAATGAGATAATATATTTATCATCTAATTATAACCATGTATTAGTCAGTTGATATAACTTTGTTGAATAAACAATAAATTTTTTTTAAAAAAATCAACCTCCTAATTCTTTGGTGAAATAATATTCTGATAGTGTCACAAAGGTTCTGGAGGTATGAATAAAACTTAGCCGTAAGAAAACTGTCATGTATGTAAATGAGGTGTGAATTTACCTTACTAAAATCTTTTAAGTTTTCGTACCAGCTATCTTGCATTGGCAGTTCAGACTATTCTTTTCATTCTTATTTTTTTTAAAGGACAGCCAATGCTGCTAATTAATAAGATGAAACATGTTTTATTAAACCGTGTTGCAAAATACTTTCCAATAATTTACTTAATGGACAGAAGATTCACTTAAGAAAAAGTCCGACATCTGCAATCCAATCTAAGTGCACTGAAACATCATAAATGATTAAACCTATATGCTTTAATGAAGTGCTGAGCCAGCAAAATGGACACCAGGTGGTTTCTAATGCAGGTTTAGTCAGGTTCTATCTAGCCCCAGTGTTCACAAAGAAACATTTCATCATAACCTTACCCTTGAGCATAACCGCCTTTCAAAAATAATATACAATTTTAAAAGTTCCAACTTCAAAAGTCTATTCATACCAGCATATAGATAGTATTAATGAGAAAGATAAGTGATGAACAAACTTTACACATCGGGAAAGAAATAATGCTAAGCCTGTGTTCTTGTTTCAACCAGATAAAGGTTGAGAATATCTGATAGACAGATTTAAAAGACAGCATAGTTAAAGATTACATTTTTTAAAACTTTGGCACTGAAACTCTCAATTCAAACAAAGTACTACTAATGTTTTACACCTTTCCAAAATGATTTTTAAAAAAAGCTATTAAGAAAAACCACTTTAAATCACTTTGAAGACCTCAAAGTGCTATGTAAATGTGAGTCATTATTGTTATCTTATATCCTAAATCGTGTGAACCATGAACTTTGTACTGTTAGTGAAAGGATATTCACTGGGGAAAAAAATGCAGCATACACCATCCCTTTATTTAGTTATTTATCCAAAAAAGGCATAGTTTTATTTCTTGGTGGAAATAGACTCACGCAACAAAGCACCTCTAAATTAATATGTCCGTGCAGAAAAAAACTTTGGACAAATATCACCTCTAAGACTATTCAGCCCCTAAAGAGAAAGTTTCATTAAGCAAGTATAAACAAAGGGAATTTTTTTTGAGATCTTGTGGACATTATTGTCTGAGGTACCACATGTGTAAAAATAGAATCTTTTCATCCCTTATTTTTAAAGCAAAGATTTATTGTATTTAACAAACTGCTCTTTCAGCTGCCCAAAAAATATGCACGCTTTCAACACCTCAATATTAAATGTGATTAGTTGGTGCTGCTGTAGTTACTGTCCATTTGGCTAGAATATCCAGGGAGTTGTTATTCCATGATTTTGTAGTTTATCCACGAAATGTTAATTTATGTTCCTACACAACTAGATTCTGCCCCAGACAAGATTCTCATTTCTTCAAAATTTGAGTAACACACATATTTAATAATTCTAAGCAAATATTTTATATTGTAAAGGACCAGAGTGTTAAATTATCAACTATCAGCTAGGAATATGTTAAAGGAAGTGTATACCCTTCTTTCATTTTAATCAAGATAATTGTTTCCTAAAGGTACTTAAAAGCAAATAAAATAGAAATCATAATCCACATAGCCATTACAATTGGTTCATGCATGCCCAACACAAAGACTGCTCATTAATTTCTATCATCACATTATTGAAAGTAGATGAATTTAGCATTTCATTTTTGCAGCTGTCAGGAAAGTAAACAAAACAAAAATATAGGATATTACAGAAAAAATAGTTTAATGACAATACTAACAATTTTGCAAGGGGTTTGAGAAAGGAGAGAATGGTAAACAGACTGGTAAAGAGAAGTGAACGACTATTATCTGGGGCACAGAATAGATAACTGAACTAGGAATAAAATCTTTTGGGCCTTTTTGGTAGGGTTCTGAAATATATTAACTTTCCTATAACTCCTAAACCCAAAGATGCAGCCCTAAACATCTTATCAAAGGGATTCTGGCTTCTAGTATCATTTCTGTAGTTCTACAAAAGCCAAACCAAAATCAAATCTTGCACGCATGCCTCTCATTTAGGTAGTTTCTGTTCTATGGGATTCCATAGAAACATAACTCAAATGCTTACTTAGTGTCTAATTGTGGTTGGTTAAAAGGAAGTGGTGCATTGGCAGGGGGACAGGGAAAAAAAGAATGACAAGAATTACTGCTGAAGGAGAAAAATATTTTTTATTTATACCAAATTCTTCCGTGCCAGTGTAACGTATCCCACTTAGTCTCTCTTATATTTCATAACCTGATCAATACGTCTGAAGTTCAGAAAGAAAACATATTTAACTTAAATTAGGAACACCTTTGGGTTCCATCTCAGGTGTTTGATACCCTCCTCCCTGTTTTAATTTAGAAAAGTTTTCTATGACACAGACTGATATTAACTGGGGGTACCTCTAACTTTCTAGAAATTCCTATTGCTGAAAGATATTAGGAAGGTGAACATTTGGTGGAAAATGTAGACTAGGAATTCCACTGACTTATGAGGACTAATAGAGAGGCTTCTAATATCTTCCTATCTTTCTTCTCTGTCCAATAACAACAGCTCGCTTGATGGAAAGAAAAACTGCCTAGTATTTACATGGAAGAAAAAGGAGTGCCCTGGCACGCAAATATTGTGGGTAGAGGCTCACACACACAGATAAGAAACAGAATGTTGAAAGTAAGGCAGACAATACAAAGAAGCTAAATTTAATTGCACAGTAGTTGAAGGGTTTCAATAGCCTAATGTTAAAAAATTAATGCAATTCAGAGGCTATTTCCCACTGAAGAAAACTGACTGCAACAGTGTGCTTTAACACAAATTAGAAAAAATGTTGAAAAGGACAAAGCTCAAAATTGAAATGATTCAAGAGAACTCAAACAATATAATCTTACATCTAATTCGTGCAATCACTTGTAAACAAGTTCAGCTTAAACTCATTACATTGTGAAGCAGCCAGAAGCCTAAATAGGACCAGAAAATTTGAAATGCTGCCGTATTTACTGCCCTAGAAATATACTCCAGGTCAGGTTCTCAAAATGCATTCGATGGATTAAAGTCTACCAAAAATGTGAAAGGATCATGGATTTAACTCCAATATGACTAAGATACTCCTTTCACAGATGTCTGTAACAATGTGGTTAAAACTGAGCTATGTTTTCCATTGTAAGCCTAATTCTCAGTCAGTTACAATCTTAGCCAAAACTGTCCCTAAAAAAAAATGGCAATTGAGATTTTTAAATTGCTTGGTGTTTAAAAAATTATTAGTGAATAATAACATGTGTGTAAAACTCAAGTTTTATTTACTATGGCAATAATTTTAACAGTACTAAGCAATTTTCAATCCCAGAAAATACTACCTAATTAGTGATTTTTCCTGGTTGTCTAAATTTTTTTCCCTTAAAATACCCAGTCTAAAAGAATCAGAAGTCCCTCTCTGCCCTCCTACCCCTCACCCCATCTTCTAAAATGTACAATTTAACTTGAAATCTTTCAAAAACTGTATCTGCTTTAAGTTATTTTTTCTGAAATAGTTTTTAAGGAAATTTTTTATGCCCAATTTGAATGGCAAAAAGATTTTCCCCAAAAGTAGTTCATAAAGTTACTTTTCCATATTTAAATGAATTTTTGTTTCCATTTTTAGTACATCAAAGAGAGTGAGACCAATCATAGCCTATATGATGCTTTCTTAAAAGTTAAACTTTATTCAATTATGCAAAACAAATCCATTTGATTGACATATGATCAGTATTTGTAATGATAATCAAAACTGGATACCACTTTATGGCAGGAATTAAAGCTGAAAACATTTTGTAGATGCCACATTAGGTTGTTATTTAAAATGATATATAATTCCTACTTTATATAGAATACATTTTAGCACAATCAGAAGGCTGGTTGGTCAACTGATACGATGATACTTTGGAATTTTGCATTATTAAAATAGTTATATTTTACTTTAAAAAATGAACTTCAATCTCTTCAAGATTATCTAAACTTTTCTTTCTACTCAAAGTTAAGTAACTAATAAAATACCAAGGTATTCAATATAGACAATAAAGAAAGCAAAGTTTTTTTCTGGAAACCACAAGCTCATAATTCTAGAAGTGAAAGAGATCTAAGATATGGTCCAGTTCAATCCCCTAATTATACAGATGAAGAAACTGTGGCCCAGAGTTTAAATGATTTGCCCAAGGTCTTATATGTAGTACAAAATTAGGATTCAAACTCAAGTCCAACTTCGGAATTTTCCAAAAAGTGTGCTAAGTGTTGAGATTATGTACATCTCTGGGTAGGCAGAGGCATTCATCTGGACTAAGGGGTGAATGAGTAATTTCAGAAAAAAAACAAACCCAAAAAACAACAATTCTCAACTTTTGCAAATTGTTTACATAAGAATCTAATTTGCAGGAATAATTTATGCTATTCTTACAATTTTATTCTGGGAAGAAAAATTCACAAGTCAAATTATTTTAAAATAACAACTTATTTCTGAGTATTTGCCACTTGTTTATCCCCAAAGCCCACTATCCATTAGTCACTTAAGAAGAATCCACAGTGGCACCCACATTTCTAAATGTCCTTAATAGCTTATTAAAAAATATGTTCACAAGTGTTCAAACTCTACTGAGCAAATCTGACAGCCAGCACTACCAGCAGAAGTACTATTCACAGCTGAATGACTTTGGCCACTACAATACCTATAACTTGTTAGTTGTTAGTGAAGATAGCCACTTAGAAGAATGAACGATGGAAGCAAACTTATTTTCTTAAGAGTGGGAAAGCAGATAGGAAGGGGTAGAAAAACAAGAGAATTTAATAGGACCAAAACCTCTTCTCTTTCAACAAAGAAATAGAAGCTCTCTCATTTGATAGCCAAAAACCCTGGGACAGTGTGTCCCACGTGGCTGTCACATTTTCCTAAAGAAAAAATAAAAATAAATAAAAAATAAATCTTACTTACTAATGTTTATTTCAGGCAGCAGGCTGGTGCCTAGAGTCTTTCCACCTTAGTATTTGGGTGCTCTGGTCAGCTTTCACAAAGCGTAAGTATTTGCTCCCTTTTCTCCTTTCCTTAAACCAATCTCAGAAGAGACCCAGCATTGCTCCGCCCTACAAGTTGCACATTTTGGACTGGTAGTGATCAAGTTCCTCTTCCCAACCTAGACCTCCTTTATGAAAGAAGTTTCTCTCTTCCTCTTCTCTCTGGATTGTCATCTCTTACCCAGTAATTACCCTAATTAGAAGGTTTAATCTCAGCATTTAAACAACCTACAAACTAGTTCCAACACAGCCTGCAATTCAGATGACTAAGAGAACAAAGGCAGTAAGAAGTGTAGCAATTTTATTCCTAATTTATGGAATGCTGATGATCTCTTCTCATTGCTCATCGTGTTAAAAAAAAGTCAACCTTGCACCAGTACCTTTTCACAAGAGAGGTATCATTAGCATTTGTGTGTAAAACACCATGGTTATGCCAGCTACAATAAGGGAAAAATATTATTCACTAATACTACGCTTCAAAGTTTGGTAAGCAATTAAAAGCAATGAAAACTTCTACGGCACCACCAGGTGGAAAATTGCGAGACCCATGGTAATAAGTCAACATGGGGAGGTTTTGCAAGAAATGTTTTCATGCGGCATGCAGCTTGGATTAGGTCATGCAAAGAAAAACATAGCAGGTTTCCATTAAAAATGTGTATGATTTTTTAACTGAGGTCGGCAGGAATCATTAATTGCTCACAACGGTATTTATAAGCATGAGTCTACCTGGCACTTGTAATACTGTACAATGTCAGAAATTTCATTTTCACAGACACAAGGAAAGCTTCAATGACTTAAATGGCAGGCATTGACCAAGTCAAGTTACTGTTATACACAGGGCATATTGAAGAAGACCTTTTGCTTTCAGGATTGCAGTTCTATGGCAATTCTAATAGATAAAAGCTAAGTAGCATAACTTTGAAGAAGAAAAGTCTCCAAGCCTTTAACTATTATGACTACCTTTGGGGATTGGAGAAGCTACACTGAAGTTTCAAGCAAGCAGACCTCAGACCTCATATCTTCCAAGGATTACAAGGAAATGTGGAAAAAGACTTTAGAACATATAGTATCAAGAATCCAATTCATGGATGCAAGTGAACAGTTACTTTTTCTTTAGAGAATTTTAATATCTTTCCCTTGCTCTCCACACTGAACTTTCCTCATTTTAGTCTTTAATAAAAGGTAGAACTCACATTATGATAGCATCGCATAGTCTTTTTCCAGAAAATAAATCTTTTAAACACATAGCAATTACTGAGCAGGACTAGCTCAAGTAGGTTACCAAACTATTCACAGCCTTTTTGTTGTTGTTACTACAACTACAAACGTGGGTTTACATATTGTAGTCTGGTTGAATAAATTGTGCTGTGGATATATTAGGCTGTAATGATCAACAATCATGAAGAATTCAGAAGCCCTTGTAAGAACTGACGGAGAATTTTAAAAAGCAGTACTGGTATATAAACATGCACAAAAACTACAGCAATGTAGATGAAAACACTAAAAAGAAACTGAACTCAGATTAAATGTAATGAACAATAATGATCATGGATAACATGGTGTGTGGGGTGGGGGAAGGTGTGCCATCAGAGAGGTTAGGGTATGGCAGTTGGAAAAGGGATGCCAAACGCCATATACAATGCTGGACATGGTTGTGTTTCAGTTGTTTTTATTTAACTGTTTTTCTAAGGCAGAGGGGGAGGGGAACAGGAGAGGGGGGCTATATACTAGAAAATGAGTGTGCTATAAAGAACAAAGGGCATCAATAAAGCTTTTTTTTTTAAAGAAAGATATTCCAGCCCATAAAATAAAGTATTCTTATTTTTATTTGCTAGAACTTGTCTGATCTTGAAAGCAGTCTGCTTATACTTAGAAAAGTTACCTAATAATTTGGAAGTTAAGATCATTTTTTTTTTAACAAATCAACTGGTATGGAGACTTTCCACCAAACTCTCCCTTTTCAATATATTTTTTACAAGTTAAAACGGTTTAAAAATCAACATCAGACAAATGTAGTTTTTCTTTACACAGTATTTTTGTATCTGCATTTATTAGAACATAGTATATACTAACTTTTTAATAAGGCAAAATGTTGATATAAGCATTAATGAGAAACAACTTTTGGTACCTTAATTCTGCATATCATTTTAATTTACATTAAAAATTTTCTGGTCTGTATTTTAATTTAGCAAACACTTGAAAACAATTTACCAGATGGGCAAATCTGGATATTCTTCTGAGAAGAAAACTGTCAAAGTCAAATTTCAACAATTCCAAATGTTAATATAATCTATCTAGCCTGAAATATTAATCTAAAGAAATAAAAGGTGATATTCTTTGACCCCATCCAGGGTCCATAAACTGACAAAATCAGACACCTGAGAAATGAAAATAAAGAACATACAGCATTGTGCTACAGATAAAAATATGATAATTTTATTTTTTCAAATACTTGCATATTAAATGTTTTAATGGACAAGGATGGGAATGTTTCAGCCAGCTACAGCTCAAGTTTTACTCACAAGAACAGGAGTGGCATCTAATTTAAACCAAGAAGAGCACCAAATTTACACTCTCCAACAAGTAGTTATATGTCAACACTCCAAGCTCAGTTATTTTTAGCGATCCTACTGTAACCACCAACCACTAAGCTATTATACTATTCATAGTGCAATGAAAACATTTCTACCAAAGAATAGAATCCCTTTACAAAGAAACAGCTAATTTTTTAGGGCTAAAAAGGAAGTGAGAGACAGGTAGAATCCCATTTTAGCACAGGAATTCTGCAGTAAAGCATTTTAGAATAGAATATGGATGTTCTTTGAAGGACAGACACAATCTGACTTAAGTTTTCAAATATTTTAAGCTACCAAGCTCTATTAAAAATCCCCACCCAAATAAAGATTGAGAAATGAATCTGATGTCTCCACTAAGCCACTCACAATTTTTCCATATGAGTCAGAGAGCTTAATTTCAAATGCTAAAGAAATTACTGTCTTATTCATTTTTTCTAAATGCACATGAAGCCTACTAAAGTCATTAAAAGGCATCATGCATTTTTTAAAAAGTCTAAGTATCTATCAGTATAAGGAATCCAGATAGCTATTTTTTCCAAAATGATTAGTATAAATATTACATGAGAGGCTGAGGAAACACTATAGAAACATGCCAAAATGCCAATATCCAAAATCTTAACAGCAGCACTAAGTGACAGCTACATTACAGAAACTTTTCGCAGAACTCACTCTCATCACCGAGCCAAACGATGATGCTTCCATAAGATTCCTATTACATCCACTTCTTTCTTCAATATTCATATTAGTAGTTCCTATAGGCAACATGCTGTGAAAAAAACCTTAGGGAGTCAGAAGATCTAGATTTCAGTTTACCATTTACTAACTATATGAGCTTGGGCAGCTCACTTAATCTAAGGTTCATTTTCCCGAACCATTAAAAAAAAAAGCTATCTAGCTCACCTATCCCACAGGACTGCGAGATGCAAAAATGTTTTGTCAATTGTGAAACACTACACAAATTTTAGGGTAGATCTGATCAAACAATTTCCTTTTGTTAACCAAATAGTATTGCTTCCCTCTGGCCAATAACACTGGAGGAAGACAACTATTCAAGCACCAACATTTAAACATCTGGCAACAGGTGGGTTATACTCACAGCAGGAATGACATACCCATACATCTCCTTAATATTCAGACCATTAGCTCTACAAGACAATGCAGACAATACCTGCGTGAATTTTTTTAAAAAATTCTCCTCTTCTCTTTCCCTCCCCTATTTGCTTCGATTTCAACGTCGTATTTATAGACTGGTGGTGATGCTACACACGTGATCAGACAAATAGCATTAGTCCTCAGGGGCATGCTGCTCTATTGTTTAGAGGCAAGCCAAGAATAACCCAAAGCCAGTTCAATTTGTACAAGTACAATGCTAAACATAAAATACCTAACACCACGGAAGGCAGCAGTTATAAATTAATGCTTTAATGCATAATTTCTTGACTGTTTGAATGTGTGAGCCCTAGAACAGCCTCCATAAGATTCTTGAAGATTAGTGTCTCTAAGTTTCACAGAGAATATTATCGAAACATCAAGCTAGCGACATAAAAGTTAAGGGCAATACTTTATATATACTTAAAGTCAACTGAGTTCAAAATCAGAATAAAGAATGCAGTGTTGTGTGTACACACTGCCCCATAGACACTTAAAAGCTATGTAATTAATACACAGTTGTCTAATTCACACAAATGCCTGAGAGTACACTGCTGCTCCACACAGCTATCAATCATAAAGTGTTACTGAGATAATTTTGGGTGTACTCATCTCCCAAACGTGGATGACAGAAAAGCCAACAAAGGTTGAAGTATCAGGAACATGAAAGTGAAAGAAGAAAAGTGGTCGTGTGCTAGGAGTTGTGCTTGCTGAGGCAGAGACAGGAATGCTCCTCAGGGGCACAGATTGTCCGCTTCCTCTCTTTGTATCCCCAGTTCTTAGCACGGTGTCCCACATAGAGTAGGTGCTTGATAAAATTTTTACTGATTGACTGGTTTACAGAGGAAGAGACAAAATTTCTGCAACTGCCCAATGGGTTAATAGAGATTTGCCACAGAAAAAATAGTGATAACAAGAA
Source organism: Phalanger gymnotis (assembly GCA_028646595.1). Classification (NCBI taxonomy): domain Eukaryota; kingdom Metazoa; phylum Chordata; class Mammalia; order Diprotodontia; family Phalangeridae; genus Phalanger; species Phalanger gymnotis. The sequence continues at coordinate 433,893,497 of CM053622.1, forward strand.
TTATGTTGGAAAGAGGAGAATTGATGAAAGCTTAATGTTTTAGAAGTTTTTTTGAGTCTTAGGGCAGGGTGGATTGGTAATCAAGGTCCAATTAATATAATAAAGGGAAATGAGGGATGTGTGACAAGCAGATGAAAGAGCGAGAAGGACCCAAGTTAAGGACGAGCAAGGATGAGTTTGCAGAAAACGTAGGAGTGGGGACAGGAATCCTGGATATTGAAAGATGGCACACAGGACAGTGATGGGAAGTAGATCTGAAGAGCAGAACACTTAGTCATAAGCAAATGCACAATTAACAGGAAGAGCACTAGTTCTGGAATCAGAGGACCTGCATTCAAACAGCAGATTGGTCACTTTGATACCACTGTGACCTTGGGAAAGTTATTTCACTCCTACTGGTCTCAGTGTCTCACAAACAAAATGAAAAAGGCTTCATTTCAGGGGTGGGGAACCTGCAGCCTTGAGGCCGCATGTGGCCTTCTAGGTCCTCGGGTGTGGCCTTTTGACTGAATCTCAGTTTTACAGAACAAATCCTTTTATTAAGGGAATTTCTTCTGGGAAGTTTGGATTCCATCAAAGGGCCCCACTCGAGGATCCAGAGGGCCACATGCGGCCTTGAGGCTGTAGGTTCCCTACCCTTGCACTAAATGAGCCCTAATGTTATCAAAATCCTTCTTAGCTCTCAATCCTGTAAGAAGCCAGTGTTCTTAACAACAAGTATGGAAGTGATCACTTTGTGATACACTTTTTCTAATGATGTATTCTACCACAACAGCAAGGCACTTTATGTTGATTTCCTAGTAGTGGTGGTTATTGTACAATGATCCATCAACACTCACCCTTTAAGAATAATGGCATAAAGAAAAGTGATTAAACTGCTTTTGATGCAAGCCCTGTAGGGTATATATCCTAAGAATGTCAGACAGAAACCAAGGTCAAATATACACCACAGATCCTAGATTTTAGAGCTGAAAGGGGACTTCAAGGTCATCTAATCCTACCCCTTCATTTTACAGTGAATGAAACTGAGACCCAGAGAAATCCAATGATTTGCCCAAGGTCACATAGATCTAACATGTGGCAGGGGCCAGGATCTGAATTCAGGTCCTCTCACTCCAAATCCAGTCCTGCCACAAAGAATACTGCTATGAGTATTTTAATGAGAGGCTGCAGAGAAGGGAATAAAGTGGGCACCCTATGATTGAGGAAAGGTCAACATTAACTATGGTATATTAATACGATGGATTATTGTTGTGCAGCGAAAGAAATGACAAAAATGAAGAATTTGTTAGACATAGTAAGATTTACATGAACTGATGCAGAACAAAATAAGCAGGATCAATAAAACAATACAAACAATGACTATGATAACATACACAAAATAGCACCAAAACTTGAATTCAAGAATAATGGAAAAAACCAGTGGAAGTCCTAGAGAATAGATAATAAAACATAGCTCCTCTTTCATACAAAAGAGGTTAGGGCCCGCCAGGGAAGAATAATATACACTGTCAGACAAAGTTTCTGTATCAGAGTTTTGATTATTATTTTCTGCCACAAAGCGGTATATGGTAAATGACTGTGCCATAAAGACAAAAAAAGCATTTCTCAACAAAACAATTTCTCTTAAAAAAGGGTTGTGCATTTGCAAAATGGGTGGGATTAAATCAAAACACAGCAAGGAGGCAAGTGGTATATAACGAATGAAATTTACAAAATTCCTATCAGCACTGATTAGAACCAGCTAATTTAACTATTTTTAAAATTATTTTTAAAAAATGATTCAACTGTGAAGTTTCAGAGGGTATACAAATTTAAGAGAGTATATTTCCAAAACAGTGCATACTTAATTTCACAAAATAAGGAAGGCATCAATAGGGAATTTCTTATCTATCCCAGGAAAATAATCCAACAGGTGATGTGAAGAATTACTATAATTAAGCACAAGGAAATCTGGGCCAGATGCTCAGTATGTTTGCATTTTCTCCCAAATAATGTCATTACCCAATTGTATTTACTGGAAACCCATTCATTATCTTTCCCTTAACAGACATTACTATTTATAAAAATAGAAATGTAACATGAGAATATGCTGAAGGGATTCACAAATCTATACCAATTGGTAGTACCACTGCTTAAACTGATGGAAAGCTATATAGAATTACATATGGTCTAACCTATAGAATTGTGTGATATGAATGATAGTGACTCTACATTTATACAGACTTTCTTCAAAATAAACTTGAAAGCCTTTGCAATTCAATATGTCATTTGGGCTCACAATAGTATTATAGTCTGGAGCTGCTATAATCTAGGAAGATAAGATGGGGTAACAGAGAAGTTAGGTGACTCATTCAAATTCACATTTTAAGACTGTCCCTCTTGGATTCTGCTAGTCACCAAACTCAAGTAATACACACTCTATGTAGTCAATATCTATTCCATTATCTTAGGTAGTAGTTACAAATGGCAGTGAGTTCATTTTTCTATGTCTTGCAATGTTCCTTCCCTTCTCCCAAATTAAAGTTACAGGATACCATCTATAGCTAGCCACAAAAAACGAGGATTTTTTTAAAATGTGAAATATACCACTTAGGTAGGCATTACTTAAAGTAAGAGAATATGAACAACTGTTCCTGCCTTGTTTTGTGGCAGTTGGATATATTTCCCAGCAGCAGCCATAAGAAACTACTATCATTACAAAGACATTGAGTCACCCAAATGAGGTCACTGCAACAAAACCCACCATTGTGACCACACCTTCCTTTTTGCCAGGCATTTACCACTCTTTAATGACTGACATTCTGAGTCCCAAATCAACGTCCCTACATTTTTAAACTGTTTGGCCCTGCATATAATAAAAACGAATGTCCTTTCAACCCTTAATTTTAGGAACACTGAGGATTTTCTATCTCATTCTGAAAGGCTCCTCTCCCTCATTCCCCACCCCAAAGTATCTTTATTTCTAGGCCCAAGTTGAGTGAGTTGGTAGGTGTACTTTGTAGTATCCAATTTCTGTGTGATGGAAATTAAAAAAAAGAAAAAGAAAAAAAGCATGGGCGGACAGATCTTGTAAAGTCCCCTTTCAGAAATCTGGCCGGCCACGTTCTTTTGCAGTGGAATTGTAAAGCTGGTAAAGGCAAAAACTCACAAACAAAACAAACCACAAAAATAAAACGAAATGCCACAGGCAACAACGTCTTGGTTAAATCTAAAAGAGATTCAAGTTAATATGTAACATAACCCCACCACCTTTTTCATGGCTTTAATTATTACAGACAGTAAAAAAAAAATTCCGTCCATCCCTATTTAGTAATGTTTTATTTACCCCTGAAGGCTAAAGCTTTCATTAAATGCAGAAAAGTTGTGCTCAATTCAATACATATGGCAAGATCTCTGTGTGGCTTGTACATTAGTGTCATGCTTTCCTCAGAACACTGCACACACAGTTCTATGAAGCTGCCACTACAATGTGCCTATGTCAGAATTCTTCTGTCTATGCAATTAATAAGTGGCAAACTTAAAAAAAAAAAGTTTCTCCTTTCCTGTTTTTCTGCTGTGAATTGTTCTCTTCATAAACAATGTTTTCTGTTTTTAAAAAAAGAACTGATATTTACATGGCATTTTAAGGTTTGTAATTTCTTAAAATAATCCTATGAGGTACACGCTTCAGGTTTATTAAAATCCCCATTGTATAGATGAGAAATTCAGGCACGGAAAGTTTATAAATACTTTCACCTGAAAACACAGGGCTAGTAATGGAGGTAGGGTTCAAACGCAGTAAATGTCCTCTAATATTGCTTCAAGTCAAAAGGCCGAGATAGTCTTTTTTCTCAAATAGAAATATTTTACAGTTTCTAACTGGCAAGGTCTTCTAAATGAAAAATTGATTTCAAAGTGATACCACAAAGTGGCTTTCTATTTGAGAAAGTGAAATGAGTGGGCAGTATAGGAAACAAAAAAAAAAGTGCGAGAAACAGCTCTAGTTCTGATATGTATGTGTATGTTTATTATATATGTAATACATATACATATGCATATATATAGCCACATAAACACTGAAAAATTTATATGGAAGCTGGTCCCTGACCAAAGATGACAAAAAAGACTACGATATGAAGACAAAAAAGCATTTCTCAAATAAATATTTTGATATATAGTTTTATCAGGAGGGAAAAAACCCCAAGAATGGAATCTGTCCTATCAAGTAAATGAACTGCTTACTAGTTTAAGTGCACTGGGAAGTACATTAACTCTTCCAAGTCAATTAAGATTCTATTCATTATATTCAAGAAGGAATTTACTAAATTACTACTCATTTGGTTTACCAGTCTTTGGCCTCTGAATACCTGAAGTAATCTGTCCACACGTCTACAGTACTAAAAATGTGTACATGCTTCAAAGGCAAGAAAATGAATTGTCTGGTCACAAAAGGAAAAGAACAGACAAAAGAAAAGTACTGTGCAGCATTATGTTGGCCCCCATATTTCTTGTATTTGATATTCCTGTAATCCTATGAACTTAGGCCCTGGAAAGGCATGTATTTGGGTCATTAAGTAATGCAACTTCCATCATCTGTGGCTGCTGATCTCTAAAGTTATTTAGAATCTGAAGGGAACATTTCTGGTTCTCTTCTCTTCAGTCTTAACGATGGTGACTAAGATTTTTGAGAGGGAATTTTCAGGGCACACAGCAACTGGGGACAGTCTGAATGAATGAATGAAGCTTTCCAAAGACTCTAATGCTGAGAACTGAACTTCGGTTTGTATTCAATTACCCTACTTTATTAGCAGAACTCAGACACTAGGACACAGAAGATCACACATGGTGTTCATTTACCTTTGGTTCTCCAAAAACTCTTCCATAATGGCAAAATAATTCCAAAAGTGGAAGATGAGAAGCAGAATGAAAAGGTAAGGCTATAAACATCAAAAAAAGAAAGGATTCTGGTTTTAACTTGTTTTCAAGAAACCACTCACATGGGCATCAGAGCGAACTAAACTCAAATGTGAGCTTGTAAGAAAAGCAGTGTTCTAGCCCTTTCCTAACCCCAACCCTGGATTGCTCTCGCCACCTTCCATCTCTGCTCCCATGTGCATGCCGCTGAGTGGCTGTGGAAGAAGTCACATGGACCTGTTACCTGAATCTACCATAAATGGCACTCAGTCTTGATAATGCCAACCAAACCAACCAAACTAACTCAGTCTCAACAATGCCAACCAATAGCAACCAAACTATCTTTTCTTTCTGTGACAGCCAAAGTCCTAGAAAAAGCTATCTATATCTGTCTACCTTCTCATCTCCCACTGACTTCTCAACCCCTTGCAACGAACTTCTGACCTCATCATAAAACTTTTCTCCAAGGTTACTAATGATACCTCTTTATCATCAAATCCGATGGTCTCGAAGTCTCTTAATGTCCTTGACTGAAGAACAACATTCGACACTGCTGATTGGCCCTTCCCTTCCAATGTATTCTCTCCTTCTGAGCTGTTTGTGACAATGCTCTTTTCTGATATTTCTCTTGCCTTTCTGGCTATTCCTTTTCAGTCTCTTCACTTTTTCATCACTTAAGCCTCACATGCTCTATCAGCCTTGTTCTGGGCCTTCTTGCCTTCTCCTTTTTGGAGATCTCATCAGTTCAACTACCATATCTAGGGGGATAACTCCAAGATCCGTAGAAGCAGCTGGATGGGACAGTGCATAGTACACTGGGCCTGGAGTCAATAAGATCTGAATTAAAATCCGGCCTCAGACACGTTACTAGCCATTTGACTCTAGGCAAGATGCTTAGCCTCTAGCCCAGGGGTGGGGAACCTGCACCCTCAAGGCCACATGTGGTCCTCTAGGTCCTCAAGTGCTGCCCTTTGAATCCAAACTTTACAGATTTCCCTACTCCTGCTCCAGACGTCTGCCTTGGTTTTCTCATTTATAAAACCCTCATGGGGTTACTGGGAGGACGAAAATGCAACACAATTTGTAAAACTCTTTGCGTACTTTTAAAGTAGTATACAAATGTTAAACTATTCTTATTACTGCTCTCCCTCATCACCAAGCACCTTTTGGACATACAGGTTGCTGCCAAATGATCTTAAACTCAACACATCCACTATAGAAATCCCTCCCCCAATTTTTTTGTCCAAATCTTTCCCTTTCTAATTTTATTTCAATAATAATAATAATGAGCATTTATGTAGCACTTTAAGGTTAACAAAGTGTTCTACATGTTTTCTCACTTGACCCTCACAACAACCTCATCAGATGCAGACTTTTATTATCCACATTTTACAAATGAGGGAACTAAAAACAGAGAAGTTCCCTTTATCAGTGAAGTCACACACTCAGACCCTATCTTCTTATGATTAATAACAAAGTAATTATAAAAGAACTTTAAAAGCCTCAAAGTTTGCTTACTGATCAAAGGAAATAAAATAAATCATCATTCTTGTCCAGTTATCTGGCTCTTAATTTCCTTATCTTTTGTAAGCTACTGACCTAGATGAAACAGCAGAGTACCCAGAAGGAGAGATAAGAAGCTGCCAGATGGATTAAACCACCACCACCACCACCACCACTACCATCATCTTGACTGCTCCCTCCCCTCAGATCTCCATCCATCCAACCCAGGACCTTGATCTCAAGGGCCCTGGACACAAAAGTGCTCTTCATACAATGGCTCTGCTGTTAGCCTAGCCCTTGCAGCCATCATGGAGGAGAGCAATACCTGTGGAGAAGGCACCAGCCATCTCTACACCAGCCACTAACCAGCTGTTATCCATAGGGCAGGCAAGGCACCCTGAGAAACAGGCAGGAGGCAACATGTCCTAGTCCAATCAAACTATGGTCACCCCCTTGAATACCATCTCCCCTCAGGGCTTGATGGGAGCCAAGAGCCCCAGGAACAGCAGCACTCTCCAGACCACCACATCTTTTCCCAACCTGGCTCCTATATCCATCATTTAGAGAAATCCTTCCTCGTGGAGTTGCTACCTAGCCAACTGTGTCCGCAGGTGCTGTAGTCACAACAGGCACAGCCAGTGAAGATCCAGAAAAGAAAGTTCATGCCACCAAAGTCCCTGGCACTATCAAATGGCTCAATGTCAGAAAGAGGTATGGTTTTATGAGCAGAAATATTCTTAAAGAAGATGCATTACTAACTGCATTGCTGCTGCACCCCTCCAACTTGCAGCTGAAATCTGTCTTTCTTATTAGAACGTGAACTCCTCAAAAGCAGGAACCGTCTTGCTTTTTCTATTTATAGCCCCAGCTTTTAGCACAGTGTTTTGCACATAGTAAGCACATTCACTACTCTGCTTTGACTGATGGAGGTATATTAAATGTGCTTGTGGACTGATGGCATAATGTAGATGATGCAGCATAGCTCCTACTTAGGTTGTTAAGAGCTGGACCATGTGAGTGAGGAGGGACCCCGGGGGCTGCCTAATCCAAATCCCTCTTTCATTTTACAGATCTGGGAACGGGGGCCTGAGAGATTAAGTGACTTGTTGCAGGTAAGAGTAAAGTAGCAAGGTGGGATTCCAACCCAGGTGCTTAATAGAAACAAGTAGAGAACAGCAACATGCCGTATTAGAAATTGCTGGATGCTCAGGCTAGAAAGGAGAAAACCTAGGCTTTGCTAAGATGTTTCAAATATTTGAAGGCTAGAGGCTGTATGGTAGTACAAAGGGCAGACTTAAGATGAAAGAGTTTAAATCGGCAAGAGGCAGCATTTCACTTACCATAAAGACTTTCTAACATTTAGAGGAACCCGAAAATGGAATGGGATGCATTATGGTTCACTCAAAGTATTCAAACAGAGGCTGGTCCAGACAATATTGAACGTTTTTCCAAACTCTGAGATTATGAAGCTGTGTTGGGATTTTACAAGTCTTGGATGCCACACCAGGAATTTAGGCTCAACAAATATTTTCATCCAAATCAAGCCAATAAGTATGTATCTAACGTGTGTGCACGCATACGCATACGCACGCACACACACACACACACACACACACACACGGCATTGTGCTAGGGTTTCAGATAAAAAGACAAAATGAAAAACAGTCCTTGCCCCCTCATGGTGCTTAATAGGGTTATGAATAGAGGTACATTGTAAGGAGAAAAGTATTTAGGCCATTTGAAGATGGAGATCACATTAACAATTAGGGCAATCAGGAAAGGCCTTGAAAAGTGGGAAGCAGTATATGGGCTAAAGCCTAGAAGGAAGTTATGGATTCTAAGAGATGGAGGTGAGAATAGACTGCATCAGAAGATGAAACACCAAGCAGGCCAAGTTGTCAGTAATAAAATGTGTATGAAGGAAAATAATATGAAATAAACCAAAATGGTTGGGGGAAGAAGCCAGAGTTTAAAGGGCCTTAGATTTGTATTTTATTCTAGAAGCATAAAAAAGAGTCTTTAAGGAGGCTTAGGAATGTTTAGGAAGATCATTCTGACACATGAGGAAAATGGATTGCAAAACGGAGAGACTAAAAGCTGACAATCCAATCGGAAGGCCAGTGCAAGCATCCAGGCTAGGGGTGGTGAGGGCCTGCATGGTGGCGGTTCTCTCCATGTGAATACAGAGAGAAGGCGACTGATGAGACATACTGTGAAGGTAGTATCAACATCTTTGATTAAGGCGTGAGGCTTTAATTAGTTTAGACAACAGCAGTGTAAAAGCACAATAAATGCATTTACTAATTCTTTTTGCCTGCTTTTTTGAAGTTGGTTACACAGCACACTTATTTATTTGCTATTTTTAAGGACCGCCTTGTTTATGCTTTGTCTTTTCCTTTCTTAAAAATCTTTTGTTTTCTGAGAAAGTTAAAAATAACTCTGTCAGAATTTTTCCAGCTAGAGAGACCTTATGCAGTATTTAGAGCATTTTCTCATGGGTGTCATTTTTCAATGACTTTGAGTACCCGTGTTGCTCTCCTCTGGATCCTCCTCAATTTCAAAATTGTCAAAATAAATAAATAAGTCAAAATAACAACAAAAATACAGAGAAATTACTTCGTGACTTTTCTCCTGTCACAATCTTGTTGATACAGCACCAATATCACATTAAATGATTTTAAGTTTGTTTTAATTAGAGCACAGTACATTCTTGCTTCCCTTTGTAATACACTGAGCCTTTTGCTCTATTATGTGGCACTTCTTTTTCTGTGTTAAATACACTGAGTTAGTTTTTCTCTAATTTGAACCTACTGAGCACCTATAATATCCCTTTTGGGGAGCCATTCTAGGTTACCAAGGTCACTTTGAAGTCTATCTTCCAAGGAGCTAACGACTATCAAATTCAGCTTCATCAGCAAACTCAACAATCTACACACAATTGTACCATCCAGGTCACTAAGAAAGGTATTAAATAATTCAATTCCTGGGCTCATCTCCATGAGATTCCACCCAACTGGTCCCAGTTACCCATGTGAAATCTTGGCCCCTCCAAATGTGTTCCTTTTCCAGCTAAGCCTAACTCTTAGAACACAGTACAAGTCATATTATTTAGGGACTAGAGATAATTTATGCAGAAAAGACAGCACTGAACAAACAGCCAGCTACTACTGTTTGGTCTGGAAGTACTTTTAAATATGTTTACAGGTTCTATGGCTTCTAAGACTCTCTTGCCATAATTAAAAGCTATTTTTTAAAAAAAAGAATATATCCTTTGTTGCTATCAAAACAAACAAAAATTAGCATCTATTCGTTATGATGTTCCTCTAACTATAAACAGTCATCATGCTATTTGCACTCTGGGACCTGAAATTAAATTAATTCCAAACAATATAGTGAAAATGAAGGACTTCGTGGCTCCTGACTTTCAGGCCCCGGGTTCAATAACCAGATTCTCCGTAGAGCCAGGTATATACAGAGGATTTGTTTGCTTTAGCTACCATTACACAGAGGGGTTATATTATAGAGCTATTATCCATTATATTCAGTTTTAAAATTTACACAGATTGCCTAGAAACCAAAGTACAGAAGAACTAAGATTTTTATGCATTCGAAGTTGTCCGCTGCCAGAAAATACTTGGCATGTACCCCAAACTACAGTCTGGGCTGAGCTTATTGCTTATGTGTCCCGACATTCAAGTTAGAAGATATCCAGTTTTCCAAGGAGTTTAGTTATGCCAGCACTTTTAATGTGACTGGAAAAAATTCAAAAAGTGTCTTCAATATCCTGTCTGAATGTGCTTTGTACTTCAGGAAACTGCTGTATTGCCTCCCCTCTGTCGCACACTGAAGCTTTTGATATGGGAAATACAAGGGGAAGTGGTAAAGTACCCCCTTTGTGCTGCGCAAAAAACCCTAACCCTCTCACAGGTATAATAACATCGAAGGGTGAACAATACTGTGTGTGCCAAACAATTCTGATCTTAAGGTCTTCGAGTACTTTAAAAACACAAAGCTTCAGATGTGTCTGAAGCACAGGAAACTTGGACCAGGGTGTAGTACAGTACTTATTTTTGCAAAAAATGGGAGCAAGTCAGGAAGCTGAGCAAAAGCGCTCTGGGAGGCAGGGCCAAGATGGCGGAAGAGAGAAAGCATTCTAGCTGAACTCTCTCAGTATGAATCAGTTATAAAAGCAGAAAGAGAGGACTGAGGAAACTGACTTGCTCTGACAGGTAATAATCATAGTAATCATGATAATAATTATTTCTTCCAAAGACCTCAAGGCATTTCAACATATCACATTTACCTCTTCCATAGCCTTGTAAGGCAAGCTAGGAGTGGTTAAGACCACATTCACTGGAAAAATTCATACACTATTGACACCAAGGTTATGTCATGCTTTCCGATACTTGGAATAAACATATTTTGGGGGGGACTCCCTGAATGCAACCAACACTTGTTAAGCACCTACTATGTGTCTGGTACTGTACAGCAAAAAGGGGAAGTAGAGAAAGTCACATGGATAAATTACTCACAATCTTGCTGTACGGCCTAAAATCTAATTTCCATTCTGGCAGTCTCAGAGCAATTAAGAAGAGTATACAAAGATTAATCATTTTTCCTTTAAACTTGACCAAACTATCTCTTGATATCTGCTTGTATCTTCTCACCAAGCTCTTTGGCAGCCGATAAGGGAGGTGAAGTAAGAAGGGCCAGGGATATTATCTCACCCATCAGAATTCAACCCTCTGATTTGAGGGTACGAAGGAGACATGAACTGAACAATCAAAAGAGGAAAGCAAGCAAGTATTCCTATTATCTTAGAGAAATTGGCTTGCTCAGTCACCTAGCTAAAATTCAGAGCAGACCCATCTAAGCCTTTAGCCTTCTAATCACTGTTTTTATTTTAGTACAAAATATATGAACATTTAAACTCCACCAAGTCTGAGAACACCATGAGATGACATTCATAATCTCCTTTTAAAGTAAATTTGTCAGTATTGCTAACTTAATGCTATTTTCAAAATGACTGGTAGTTCTCGTTGGTTACCACTTTCTGGAATTAACTTCTTTAAAATTATCTTAAAAGCAAAACAAAAAATTTGAAAATATATTGTAAAGATAAAGGAGTAAAAGGCAAAGAATGTTTAAAGCATAGAAAAACCCAAAACCTTAGCATATAACAGTAGCTCAAGAAATATTTTGAGATATTATATAATTACTGAACATTTATTAAATAATATTAATGGAAGACATTCATATTAAATTGATGCTGAAGTTGTCTTCATGTGAAACTGTAAGGTTTCCTCCAGTTTTGTGTCCATGAGCACTAAGATAAGTAACAGAGGTAGATGATATGCCTAGCAAAATAAATCATGCCTACTATTGAAATGTGAAGATTTGCCATAACGTCTACTAAGAGACAGTGTATGTTTTATGACATTTAAGCTAAAGAGAAACCCAAACAGTCTTCCCTAAAATGATATATTAGTCCTTAAAGTAAATTTTAAACAAACTGTGTGCACTGAAAATTCATAATCTGCTTATCACAGTGTGTGGTTTATTTCATGACCATCACATCATCAAGGGGGATAATGCATGTGACAATGACTGTAAATGCAATGTTTGTGGCCAAGCTAAGAGACAGACGGGATCAAAGAGGGTTATAAAAAGGCATAGTCTCGCCAGGGTGACATTACACACTGTATCTATGAAACCAGACTTTGCTTTCACGACTACAGCTTTCCTCCCGATCTCTAAGTTATGCCATGCTTGGCAACACTTGGAACAAACAATTCTCTTCTTAGGGAGAAAAAAAAAAGAAAACCAGTACTGAGGATTCAAACATCTGCTGAAGAAATTAATGTTACACTTGTGTTTTAAAAGAATAAATAGTTTTCTTTTGTGGCTGAAATCTAATAAAATTAAGAAAGAGGTATAACCACTCCCCCCAAAATCCTTTAAAAAGGATTAATCAGATCACTGCCCCCCTTTTTCTCATTAAAGAGTTTTAAAGATTATTTCTCTCAGGAATATATGAACAACTCAGGTGTGTCATACGACATGCTAAGATTATAAGTAAGCAAGATCAGAAGGACAAATTCTATCTGCATAAAATTGTAAATCTAAAAAAATCCAAAAGATATTTCATTTTCATACTCCCAAATTACCATGAGGTAGTTTAAAAAAACTATTAAAATCATAAAATTGTGGGTTTCTAATATTCCTCAAAGAACTGAGAAGCTAAGGCTAAGCTTAAAAAATAAAATTACACTTACATATGTACATATATACACACAGACCATCAAAATGACCATTTAAAAGACAAAAAAAAATTTAAAATAGCATCCAGTAATACTTGGCACCAAAGATCCTGACAAATTTTTTGAAGCATAATATGATATCCTGTCTGGTTCAAAAGCAGTTGGACACAGTTATTCATTACAAAGTCTGCTTAGGATGGTGGTAAATGTTCAACATACCTCTATTTTATAGATAAGTGAATTTAAGCACTATAGTGGGGAGGGCAGGAAATGATTTCTGGATTGGTGGTTTAGATAATCCTGCTTTCACCAGCAGATTTGATGGTACAAAAAACAATTATAAATAGTGTGATATAGTGTAAAGGAGATTCATGATGAAATAACAAATTACCAATATAAAATTGCATTCCATCAGAGATTTCAAAGAATTGATGTTAGATAACTATTTAAATCTTCATATTATTCCCAGTTGTCCTGTAATGTAGTACAATATTTCAAGCTCTTACTTCCAGTGATTTACTATACCTGTAGACTGCCCCCCCCAAAGCAATATAAACATGACATTTTGTTTTTAAAAGAAAAATTAGAAAAGGTTAATTTCAAGAGCTACTGTCCAATTTACTTTAGGAAAATTTACTTAACCTCAAAAGAAAATTCACTACATACAACTCCCAATATCACCTCTTTTCTCTTAAACACACAAATATCTAATACTACATTGTTGAGAGTATCACTAATTAATGTCTGCTTTCCAACTTAGTTAAAATATCAAATATTCAAAACAACACAGGCTTCATCTCATGGACTACATTAAATTGTGTAGTGTTATGGAGTTATTACTAGTTTGTAATTATTATAATTGATAAATGATTGCTGATTATGTGTATCTTGAAGTCTTTCAAAATAACTGATATATGTACTTCGGAGAACAACTATATAGATTTTGAGAGTTATAAGCTGACTGGAAGACTTATGGAATTTAGGTTTAAGGAGGGGAAAAAAGTCATTCAAATTCAAATAGGTAAAGGCCTTATAAAAATATAATTAATTGGGAGGGGGAGTGGGAGATAGGGTATTTCCATTTACAGACTGGGCATCTCCAAATGGGACAATGCTGGAGTGTGGTTATGTACCCACTGCCAACTGTTCCCCTAAACCAAATTTCAAACAATTTATCATTTCAGATACTTAGTAAATAATTACCATCAATTTCTGTCAACATCCCAGGGATCCTACTATTCATGTATAGTGTGGCAGAATGATCAAAAAGGCCATTATAAAGTAAAATTTTTCGGAAGCAATATTACTTCTTAGCACTAGGTGAAGTGTGTGTGAGCCTATTTGCTCCTGTTAAGCTCAATATTCAAAACTTCTTCAAAACTTGATATTATAATATTATGCTGTCGATATTATAATAAAGTGAATCAGAACTCCATAAAAAGCTAAATTTGGGCTGATTGTAGCTGATGGCCTGAAATTTTGTGTGCGCACATGAAACACGTGTGTGCGCATGCACATGTGCACACAGACATACACATAAACACATACAACTTGTGAAAAGAGTGAGATAGGAACGAGAGTGTTTATAAAGCGTCATAAGAATTCAGAATTCTGGTTCTCATAGGAATTAGCGCAGAGTGTCAAAATTCTATTGCCACAACACTCTGGTGGCTGTCATGTTTGACATGTCCAAGTTTTTGCCTGTTAAGACTTTCATACAGACATGTTCTGTAAGGAGATTGAGAAGATGTGCAGGATTATCCTACACTCCCCACATCAATGGGTGCCTACTTCTGCTAAGTCAGGAGTATGTTGACACCATTTTTTCCTTTTCAGGAATCTCCCCTCAGGAAGAGACCTTTGTATTAGGAGTTATGCGACAGTTAAAACCATAGCTACTGTTTGCTTTCAGCAAGAATAGAGAATATGGTTAAGTTTCAAATTTAAGTTTTAAAAAATGTACTTTCTGATAACTTTAAAACACATGTGGGGTATGTGCAGATGTTAAGTAGCATGAATGTCAGAACACCAGACTATACTTTTACAAAAAAAAAATAAAGCACAAATGACTTCTCCAGTCTGACATTCAAAAAGTAATTTGCTTGTTTATGTTGGTATTAACTGTTATTTCTAATGACAGAAAAATAGGGAAGAAATAGCAGATTATCACAAGCCAAATATTTTTAAGACCCCCATTGAGTTAAGTAAGAGTGTGGTATAGGGAGCTAATCTCAGAATTAATTCAAATCTTTCCTGTGAAAAGTAGCTTTGTAACCAGGATCCATAACTCCTCAGTTCCCCAAGCAATTCTTTAACATTAAAACAATAGAAGCATCGAAGATCTTGAAGAAAGCTTCCACACTGAGAATTGTCCCAATAAAATGTCACAGGTCTGAACTGAAAAACTGAGTAAAACAAATGCTTTAAAGTTCTACCTTTCTATCTAAGGTGGCAGGCAGGAGGATCATACAGTTTTCTGATGACATCCCTTACAGTCTCACCTGCATAAATTCCTCATTTGTAATGTGTTCACGTTTACTCAAAATGGTTGTGTAAACCTTAACCTTATTCTTCAAAAACTGCAGAATTCCATGGCATGCAGCCATTCAACATCACAAGATCACTGCTGCTTTAAAAAAATTTAAAAAATGAAGCTTTATTTCAGACAGAAGCTTGATGAGATTAAAAAGAGTGGTAATTTTCTAGAAGTAATATTGTCTGTTCAGCCTGGATAAGCTGATGGCACAGTGGACAGAGTGCTGGGCCTCGAGTCAAGAAGACCTGAGTTTGGATAGCCTCATACACTTACTAGCTGGGTGACCCTGGGCAAGCAACCTAACTTCAGTTTGCCTTAGTTTCCTCCACTGTAAAACGGGGATAATAAAAGCATCTACCTTACAAGACTGTTGTGTGGGATCGAATGGAAAACACTTAGCACAGGGACTGCCACATTGTAGGCGCTAAAACTTACTCTCTTTCTCTTCCCTCCCCTGTTCTGGTGCTCCTGTCCATTCTGGGTCCAGTTCTCCATCCACACAGAGTATCTGTACAAAATATCTATAAGACAGATGATCTCTAAAGGGTTGTCCATTCGACTTATGTCAAAGTCTGGACAATAGACATTCCAAACAAAATCAACACAATTAGAATAAGAGGGGAAATAATTAAATGGGGAAAAAATCTTTGAAGCCAATTTTTCTAATAAAGGTCTGATGTCTAATATCTATAGGGAAGTTACAAAAATATAGAAGAACAAGAGCCATTCCCTTATAATTACATGGTCAAAGATATAACAAAGCAATTTTCAACAGAAGAAACAGAACTTATAAACAACAAGACTGTTCCTGCTCTCAAACAGCTCACATTCTAATAGGGGAGAAAATACATGTGGATAGTTTCAGTCACAAGTCACGTGTAAAGGTCTTGTGTTCCTTTGGGTCCGCAAGCAAAGCAAATTGTAATGCCTCTTCTTCAGTATCATTTCAATGGAAAATCATTTTCTGATGCTGAACCGTTTGACAGCGCCAAAGACCTTGATGACAAGAATTTTCTGTTCTGGATTTTCAGTAACTGTGGCTGTAGCACCTGCAGAAGCATTCTCTGGCCCACATCTCCTCAGGGATTGCTTTCCAGCATGCGGACTGAGGGCACTGGGCTGGAATCATTCCTATTCTCAGTGCTCTTGGGTTCAGGATCCTGGGCTCTCTCTATCAGGATCTGAGGGGAGATGCTACTCAAGGCAGTGATCTTGGTGGCTGGATTTGTCTGGCACATGCTTCCTATAGTTTGTTTCTCCCAGGATGCCCTGCTGCTTTAGCTGTGTTTGGCAGTAGTTTGGGGGTGGCTGGCCCCTTCTCCACAGGAGTCACACTCCCCCAAATGATGGCTGTCAGGACTGGTATAGAAGCATGACCAGTGATCTAGGAGGTGCTGCCACCCCCAGGGCTTCAGTGCCTATCTAACTGTTAGGAGTGATGAGGAAGGTGGGACTCTTGCCACAGTGACTTTTCCCCTCAAAGATAGCCATAGGGGCTGAGCTGGAAGCAGGTCTGGTATTCTGGGGACACTGTTATTCCCAAGGCTATTGGGCTCAGGGTCCTAGACTGTCTTCATCAAAGTCTGAGTAGAAATGGTGGTCGAGGTGGTGGTGGTGTCTCACTTGGCAAATTCTGCCTTCTGTTTTTCCTTCAAGGTACCTTGATGCTTCAGCCAGGTTGGCTTGCCTAGTCAGAGAGTGGCAGTAGGTAGGGATGGCTGGTCCTTTCTTTCTGGGATGATTTACTTTCTAGGATGATGACTATGAGGACTGCAGGACCAGCGGTAAAAAAAAAAAAAGCTGCACATTGAAACAACTCCGAGGTTTCACCTCAAATCACCTCAGACTGGCAAAGATATCAAAAGAGGAAAACGACATGGATGGACTATGGATGGACAGGCAAATTAATGCACTGATGGTGAGGCTATGAAGTGATCCAACTACCCTGGAAAGCAACTTGGAACTGTACCCCCAAAGTCACTAAACTGAATATGTTATCAACCTAGAAACACTCCACAGAGGTCAAAGACTGAGGAAAAGGCCCTACATGTGTAAAACTATTTACAGCAGCACTTTTACAATATAGTAAATAACTGTAAACAAAGTGAGTGCCCCTCAACGGAAATGGCCAACAAATTACCATATGTGAATGTGAAGCAATATTATTGCTCTTGATGAAATGGATGGATTCAAAGAAACCTGAGAACACTTATTTGAAATGAAGCCATGAAGTGAGCAAAATCAAGAGAACAACTCACATAATGACTACAATAATGCAAAGGAAAATAGCTTTGAAAGTCTTAAAAAAATCTGTTCCGCGCCATGACCAATAACGACTCCAAGAGGCTGTAATGAAGCATGCACCACATGCAATGGCAGAAAGGTGATGGATTACAGGGACAGACTGAGACAAACATTTTTAAATGTGGCCAATTTGTGGATTCTGTTTTCCTTGATACTTATTTGTTATAAGGGAAGAAGTCTCTGAGATGAGGAGGTACATTTTTCAGTGCACAGAGAAGAGATAAGAGAGACAATAATAAAAAAAAAGTCAATGATGTATTTTGAAAAATAGAAGACAACAGATCTGAAGTTCAAGAAGAACACAGACAAACACAAGGAAGATCTGTTACTATCATTTCAAATCAAAAATAAGCTTCATAAAAACAAACTATTTAATAGAGTTTGGTGTTTCATACACACACACACACACACACATATGTATATGCCTCTTTTCCTGCTCTTATAATAAAATGTTCATGGTTGTTAAGTAGAAAATAAAAAAAGAAAAATTTTAAAACAAGTATTTGTCATTTGGTTTTCCCACATGGAGGCAGGCCAAGCTCTTTTAAGCTATTGGAGATCTCATTTTGGAGGCTTTGAAATGTTCCAGGGCTTGATGCCACCAAAACGATGACATTCATAAACAAGAGAATCTAGAGAACTTCACCATTTATAGGGAATCCTTCTTCAATTTGGACTGTGCACTAAATATCCTCTAGGACAGTAGCAAATACCTTTGCTAAACATTTCTCCTAGGTTAATGTCTTACTTGAAATTAACAATCAGAAGGTCGGAGTCATCCTTGTTGCTACATATATCCAAGGAATCTTTCACTGGAAAAATGGAATAAAACAATTAGCAGAGTTTATCTCATAGGAACATACAAATTTACCAAATAAGCCATCAAAGAAAGCATGTCAGAAAACATAAAGCAGAGAGAAGACAGCACAATTAATGAGCACGCATTAAATACCTACTATATGCCAGGCCCTGCAGTAGGCACTGTGGATACAAACAGAATGAAACAATCCCTACTCTCAATGAACTTACATTCTAATAAAGGAGAGAAATGAATATTATGCTATATTAACAACTAATTATTAATTTTGTGATCCTCCATTTTCCTTTTATTTGTTAAAATCCAACTCCTGAAAAGGTCAGTGGGCCTCTGAAGGAAATGGCTGAGTGATGAGATCTGTCCCTAGCTCCCAAGGCACACACTTCTTAACTGGGTGGGCCTCCATTGGGTGGCCTAATTTCTGTTTAGAGTATAAACAGAATCCAGTCTGGGGGAAGAACCCCCTTTATCCTTGATCCCCTCCATTAGAGAGTAAGGCAATCCAGCCCATGAAGGAAAAAAATAGCAGGGGAGGTCTAGATGGGAAAGGCTTCCCCTGCCCAGATGTCTCGAGGCTGCTGAGTCTCATGAGCAAGACAATTCTCTGCAGAAGGAGCTGAAGACTTTTAGCCCACCTCCTCATTAAATGTCCACCAATCAGGGTTGATTTTCACTTGTCGGGTAAATTCCTTTTCAGAAGGGATTTAAGACATGTCTCCCTTGGCATCTTTAGTTACTGAGAGAAATGAATGACCATCAATTCAGTGATTACCGGCTAGCCTAATTAATAAATTGTTAATTACTCAGAAACTCTTTTGGGATTTTCATTCTTCTCATAGGTGTGAAAAGAAGTAGATATGTAACCATATATAGTATAAATATAAGAAGAATAAATACAAATATATACAAGGTAGTTAGTAAGAGGGAATAACCAAAAGATTAGGAGGATCAGGAAATAATGCTATAATGTCACATATGTGAGAAATAGGAGAAAAGATTAATTGAATAAGATCACAAAGGCAGCCAGGTGGTGCAGTGGATAAAGCACTGGGCTTGGAATCAGAAAACTCATCTTCTTAAGTTCAAATCTGCCCTCAGACACTTACTGGCTGTGTGATCCTGGGCAAGTCATTTAACCCTGTTTGCCTCAATTTTCTCATCTGTAAAATAAGCTGGAGAGGAACTGGCAAACCACTCCAGTATCTTCACCAAGAAAACCCCAAATGGGGTCACTGAGAGTTGGACACGACTGAGCAACAACAATGCACAAAGAGCCCAGAAAGAGGTTGGAACCAAGTTGTCAAGAAGCTTTACAAACTAAATAGCATATCTGTATATGGCAATGAGAGCACACTTGAGGTTCAATTGCAAAAATTTGTAGTGAACCAGGGGTTGTAGCAATTTAGATTTGAAGATCTTTCCCACCCATTAACAGGACACGTGACATACAAGAAGTCATATGTGGTAGGAGGAGCTTCCTGACAGAAAAAGGAAGTTATGTCACAGGAAATGCTACATGGGAGAGAACGCAAGCGTGAGCAGTTATGCCTGCTAATGCCTGCTAGTGACTCCTGTGACTGTAAGAGATGACGTAACAAAAGCGGACCTCTGATAGCTGAACAGACTGACGCCTGTACTGTGAGTTTGTTTTTGGTAAGGTCCCAGTAGGGGGTCTAAGAGGTTTTGGGATGACAAGACTCCAGGTTGTGTGTATCCAATGCTTCACAGCTGTGATGAATTGAGTAGATGGCTTATGAGATACGGTTCTCTGGTGTCTGAATAAACGGTTTACTTCTTCTACCTTCTATGGGGAGAGTTGGGTATACTTTGTGATACAGAACCACAGAGGCATTTTGACAACTACCATCTACATTGTTACTATTACCTTAGGCATTTTTATTATGCCTTACTGATACACCAGGTCAGCTTTGTCCAGCAGCACTCAGAGGCTATGAAGTAGAAGCAGAACAAGCAGAGTGAGGGGATTATTCAGTTGGGGATTAGTGTGTCAGAAATAAGGAAAAGACAAAGAATTTAAGGATGCAGGAAAGGTTGCTACTGAAATGACTAAGGAGAAGGTCAAGATTGAAGCACTAGTGAATCCGGAACAAGAATGAAGGACTGGGTAGGCTTGAGCAACTAAAAGTCTAAATGAAATGGAAGAGCAGGTTCAGAAGGTATGTAGATGAATATAACATAGAATTAGTTTGGAGGACTGAACAAGAGGATGTCAATAGGCTGAGGATTAGAACACTCCTATCTGAACTTTTTAAACGGAGGCACAATGCCGGTGCTTGCTGACAAATTAAGTGGCTAAAAATCAGTTATTTGGCATCAATTAACAAGTATTTAAGTTGCCTGCTATATGCTAGGCATCATGCTAAGCAAAGACACAGGGAAGACTACCTGCCCTCAAGAAGCTGACATTCTATCAAAAAGAGAACACACAAATTTATAGGCATACACGTGCCATATGCAAATCAAATACAGGGTAAAGTTGGAGGGAAAGGATAATACCAACTGGGGGAACCATGAAAAGCTGACCACAGTAGGTGATGCCTGAGGGAAACCAGTAATTCGAAGAAGCAAAGATGTGGAAGGATAGCCTTGCAGGGATGGGAAGGGAGGGAAAAGGAGGTACTACAGTCAGTGCCACAGATGGGAGATGGAGCACCACGTATAAAGAAGAGCAAGAAGGCTGTATGACTGCACCATAGAGTGTGGAGAGGAATATTATATAAGACTGAAGAGGTAGAAAGAGGCAATGTTGTAAAAAAAAAAAAAGCTTTTAATAACAAACAAGAGTTTATATTTGGTCTTTAAGGTAACAGTGAGCCAACAGAGTTTACTGAGAAAAGGGATAAGGAGTGGGGCGACGGTGGAATGGCATGGTCTGAATTGTTTTGGCAGCTAAGTGGAAGATAGAATGGAGTGGGGAAAGGCAATACAGGGAAATAAATTAGAAAGCTATTTTAACAGTTCAAGTGAGAGCTGATTATAGCTTGAGATAATTGGCTATGTGAGTTGAGAGAATCAGGTACATGCAAAAAATATTGTAGAGACAGACACAACAAAATATAACAACTGAGTGGATATGTGAGGTGAAAGTAAAAAGTTAAAGATACCATGACAGTGCAAACCTGGGCAAAGAGAAAGATGGTGGTACCCTCAACAATAAGACGAGAATTTTGAAGAGTAGTAGGTTAGGAGCACAGATAGAGATATAAGTTCTGTCTTCAAAATGTTAAATATGAGGTGTCGATGAAATATTCAGCTCTAAATTTCCATTAGGCAGTTTGCAATGTAAGACTATATAGCTCAGGAGAGAGACTGAAGCTAGATATATAAATCTGGGAATCATCTGAATCATTAAATGTGTTGCTGTAGCCTTTCTGGTAATATTTTATATAATACTTTGAATCAATATTCATTAGAGATACTAATCTACAGTTTTCTTTTTCTATTTTGTCTCTCCCTGGTTTAAGTATCAAAACCATATTTGTATCTTAGAAGGAATTTAGTAGGATCCCTTCTATTTTTCTTAAATAAAGTTTGTGAAACAGCATAATTAATTGTTTTTTTGAAATATCTGGTAGACTTAACTTACAAATAATTTATTTCTGGGATTTTTTTGTCTCTGGGAGTTATTTTTGACTTATTCAACTACATATCTTGAGACTATGGCTATTTAAATTCTCTATTTCTTGTTATGTTGATATTTGTATTTTATATTTTTGTAAATATTTATCCATTTCATTTAAGGGATTCGTGAACAGAGAATAGTACTGTTGAGCTGGTTCACTAAGAGGTCATGATGGTGAAGAGAAGAGAGTATAATCAGAGAAAGAGTGATGACCTGGAAAGAACTAAGGTGTGGAGAGACCGGCATATAGATTTCTGATTTTTTCAAGTTGGCACCCACAAATTGACATCTAAAAGGTGATTTTCTAATTCCTTGCCCAATGGTGAATGTCTATCCTTCTATGGTTAAGCCATAACTCTCTCTTGTTTCCAAGTGCTTAAAAACACATAAAAATAGAAATGTGCTGAATGGCAGAATCTAATTAATCAAAAAAAATTCCCCCCCACAAACTAGAGAACATCTATGTTCCTTTCCAAGAATAAGAAACATAATGTATGCCCCTTATTTAGTACAGTATCACAACACAGTGCTCCAGTCTTAGAGGGTCTTCTGAGCTGAGAGCAACACTGATGATCATCTTAGGGAATTGTCTTCAACCTAGAGGATACTCATTTGGCACAGATGGCACATGCCCAGAAAAGGAAAGATACTAGCAGTAGCCAGCATAGATAGTCTCCAACTCAAGTTAAATGAAGGCTTCCTCTTCATATGACACAAAGATTATTCCTGGACACATATTTCACCACTCTTTGATGACTCTTACATCTATAGATAGACTGACTATAAATGGCACAGATGATCTGAACATATGCCCTTCCATGTCACAGTTAACATGGTACTAGGGAAAAATACATAGACAACAATAAACTGAACAATTATTCATGTCTCTTGTAAACTATGGAAAAATATATATCTTTAGCAGAAACACATATGCAATCAAAAAGAGTAGGGAGTTCTGAAGCATCAAAGCTCTCCAGTTGTGGTATGCTTCTCAATGGTCTACAAACAGAAAAATCCTTGAGCTCTCTGAAACAAGACAAAATATGGGAAGGCGAACATTTCCCCACGTTTAAGGCATGCATTTCCTCAAATGATACAAATATGTGATCCAGGCTCAGTTTTTAAAGCTTTTATATTTTTTTCTCCTAAGAAGTTAGGTTGAGGAAGACAAAAATCACACCTTAACATACAACCAAAATGTCAACTGGAATACTTGTGAATTAGAGCACTGGCAATGTTGTCCTTGGGTTTCTACAAGCATAGCCAGCATATTGATCATATGTTTAAAGGGATGATCAACTCTCAGTGAATAAACACACACCAACTGTGAAGTGCTATACTAACGTTATCTGCATTGACATAGAAATTTCAGTTTAGTACCATTTCCATTTTTTAAATTGCTCCAAGGAACGTTCATCCTGACTTTACCTTTGTAGTGTGAATGGTGAGCTAAGCAGGCAAAGAAAGCAACCTAAGCATGCATATGTACATATATCCAGAGAAAATAGTTTGATCATGTGTTAAAAGGAGAAGGAAGCCCATTTTCAGACTTCCTGGTATTCTTTTAAAAATTAAATAGGGAGAAAAGTGGGAAGGAGATATGTACTGAATTAGTTTGATAAAGTCAACAATGAAATTGATGAAAGAAAATCTTAACCCCAAAAGATAAAAATTGCCCTGTTTTGCATTTTTAAAAAAAATCTAGCAAGGGAGGTGCTCATAGTAACAGGACACATGTGCACTCCCATGAACATAACACCAAAAGTTGAAATGAACATTGTAAATTTTTAGATTATAAAACACATTAGTATAGTAAACTTCTTGGGGAGGAATTTTCAGCAACTTAAAAGCACAAGATGGCTTCGAATGCCTACCAGAGCAGATAATAAAATTAAAATGCCACAGAAGAAGGAAAACATCCTACTTATAAACTTTTTCAAAATTCAATTAAACTCCTTTGAAGTGAAAACTATTCACATCTTAATAAAAGCCAGAAAACAGCAGACGGATTGGGTAACACAGCAAATACCTTAGAAATAATTTGAGGTTTCAATTTCAATGCAGTATCTAAAGTAGAGCAGGAGAAGCTAAAGAGTTATTGAACAGGGCGCCAGCTCTTATAATATTCACATTGTGACCTCAAAGAAAATATATCAATAACAAATTGTGGGGTAAACGGAAAGAACACTGAACAGGTGGTCATCAAAAGGCCCGGGGTCTAGTTCTAGATCTGTGGTCGACGAGCTGTTTTGACTTCCTCTCCCCTGGATGTCAGTTTCCACAAACGTGTAATGTAAATGGGCATGGGAGGAGAAGGCAGACTCCATGAGGTCTGTGATGTTTTCCAGCTTTAAAATTCTAAGACGGAGTTGAAGTTGCACCCATCTAATTGTGAAATAGGTTTCATGATGAATCAGGCTCAAAGGAGTGGGAAGAATCCAGGTATGATTATTTCCATTTTATAGATCAAGGGGCACAAAGTAAAAGCTGTAAACAGGATTAATCTACAAATCCTCACTCTTGATCCCGTGCTCAATCTAGGAGATCAGGTTGACTTTCTTACCTGTATAAAAGTTCATCTCGATGGGAAGGGGGTGGTAGGAGGGTTACTTTTCAAACTGATTTAACCAAAGTTGAATATATATCAATGGCAGAACCTGGAATACAATCCTGGGGTTCTAAATTCCAATTCTTTCCACTTAATCACATTACTATCCTTTCATGAAAGGCAAAGAATAAATCCTTTACAAGGGCAGTATTTCAGAACAACTGAATCAATTTATTTAGAAATTAAGGGATGAAAAACCTGAATGAACTACTTTTTAACTCCTAGAGCAATCATCACAATCATGACAATGAAAACATGAAATCCTACTCCTGTCTCCTCTTCCAGTAATTACTTTACTTAAGTTTAACTGAAAAGCTAGAAAGAACCTTAGAAATGATCTAGCATAACCCCTTTCCTTTATAGCTAGAGAATCCTTGGGGAAGTGCCCCACTCAGGGTCAGAGTTAGTGCCAAAGACTGTTCTCTGAAAATAGACCGCATTGAAATGAACAATTATGGTAAAATCAGTAAATAAAATAAGTTAATTTATATAGAAACATGCCACCAGTTCAACATATAATAATAGTAACGATAACGTACACACAGAGAATGCTTTACAGGTAACAGATTGCTTTATATGCAAAGTAATGTTTGATCCTTGTGGCAACCCTGTGAGAAAGATCACCATAATTTTCCCCATTGTATTAATGAAAAAGTTGAGGCTCATTGAGTTGAAGATGATTTGCCCAAGATCACACAGTTGTAAATGACAAAGCTGAGACTTGAACCCAGGTCATCTGACTCCAAGTCCAGCGTTTTGTCTATCACAGACTGTCCAAGTTTAACTTTCTCAGTTCTCAAATCTAGATTTTAATATGCATTGGGCTGAGAATCCTATAAAGTCTTCTCATACGAATCTTGAACTTAGCTCTGAGGACAAGCAGGTATTAGAAAAAGTACAATAGACACGGAGATAGATTATCCCAAGAAAGTCAAAGGGCAGATGATTTAGCATTCACTGTATGGTAATAGAAGATTCAGGCAACATAAATAGAGGAGGTCTAGAAATATCCCCAAATTAAGTTCAACCTCTCTCCCTCAACAAATCTTTTTGACATAAACCACCAGAAAGAAAGCAAATTGAATGCATCCTCTTTCTCTGTACCTCAAGAAACAATAAAATAACCAAAGACAGGGCTCACCAAGAAAAAAAGAGGAACAGTGTTAAGCAACAATTCCGACATATTACTAAGCCCTAAAATTGCTCAAAGCTGTCCTCTACTCAGCTATCTGATTAATTAATGGTACATATCTGACCATGTTACCCTTCCTAGTCAATAAACTCCAGTGGCTCTCTATTGCCTCCAGGATCAAATATAAAATGCTTTGTCATTCAAAGCATTACAATCTGGCTCCCTCCTATACTATACGTTTTACACTCCCCACAGCACTGGCCTCCTAGCAGTTTTTCACACGCAAAAAAAATCCTGCTCCAGTGTCTGGTCTCTTCACTGGCCTCCCCATGCCTGAAATTCTCTCCCTCCTCATCTCTACCTCCTGGCCTCTGGGGCTTCAAGTCTCAGCTAAAATCCCATCTTCTATAAGAAGCCTTTCTTGATCCTCTTTAAATGCTAGTGCCTTCCCTCTATTGTTTAGGTCCAATTAATCCTGTATGTAACTTGTTTGTAAACAGTTATTTTCATATTGTTGCTCCCTTTAGACTGACAGTTTAGAGCAGGAATTGGGTTGTTTGTTTGTTCATTCTTTCTTTCTTTCCTTAGCACTTAGCAGTGTTCTAGGCACTTAATAAATGTTCATTGATTGGCATTAGGTGGTCAGAAATCATGATGAGAAGAGAGCCCATAAAGTGAACTGCAACGCACAAACAAAAATGAACTCTAAGTCCTCAAGTAACTTCATAATACTGAGAAAATGCAAGCTTCGGAAATAACCTCATGACTACTAACATATCCACCCAAAGCGGGAAAAGGTCAGAGAAAAAAGAATTAACCAATGAGGAAAATTTTCATATCTATTACACAAGTAGTATATGTGATATGTACAGAACATACATACAGCAAGGCCCAGATCACTACAGAGTCGGCCTCCTAAATGTGATCAATTGACTCAACTAAACAGCAGAAAAATCCAAATTAATAAAGAAATTCTTAACTGTCTGGACTACATCAGATGGTTAGGCAACACATCGAGCTCGTCCAGCAATACTTTAATCTTGGTCAGATGTAAAAATTGACAAGGAGCTGAGTCCAAAAAATAAACAGGAGGAGAAAAGAATATGGCATTGCTTATGAGAACCTAAACAGCTCATTCAATGATTTCAAACATGTCCTGAAGCTAAGGACAATCTTTTTTTTTTTAAACACTGGAAGGACTGGAATTAAGAATATGTTGAAGGACCAAACTGTGCCAACTGATAAAGGACATTTTTGTTTAATCCATAAGGCAAAAAAAGTAGAGTTAGAATGAAAATTTTTATTTCAAAGCAAAAGTATAATAAACTTTTTGCACTGATTGACTTGCCTGTTTCTTACAGTGTTTAATACCAAGATTCTCTTGGTGATGTTGTATGGCTGAAAAGGGAAAATAATCTCCAAAGAATTGAAGTTGAGAGAGGAGCATGGTGGGTGTAAGCAGTCTGAAATAATACAACTGTGGAATTACGCAGAAAAGTTGATGAAAAAGATGTCTTTAGAGAAATGTATGACTGGAAAAGACAGGGGCTAGTCAAGAGATAAGACTAGAACAAAGGAAAACAGACAATTTGCATGATCCATTGGTCTCTGTACAAAGCCAAGGGAAGACAATAAAAGCATCCACTAAATTAAGCAGACCCCTTCAAAGGCAAATTTACAGGGAAAAATGGATACAAGGAATACACAGGATGAGTAGACATGAATGGATTAAGGAACACCTTGTTTGAAGGAATACCATACAGATAAGGTTAATATTTCAGTGAAGCATAAGAACACATACAACATTCATGTGTGTAAAGTCACAAGGCATGAACACCCTGATCCTCATTTTTGACTGGATTTCTCCCACTTACTTCTGAAGTCATAAAAAGTGCTGATAATAATGGTAGTTATTACATTTTCATAACGCTCACGTGAGTGAAATGGTGGAGACAAATATTACTGTTCCTATACGCAGACAAAAAACAAGCATCAGAGGGGTCAGGAATTTTGCCCAAGGTCGCAGAGCTAGGACTTAAACCCAAGTCTTCTAACTAAATTCCAAGGGTCCTTCTACTACTGTTACATTCCCTTTCAGACCCTGTATCTTTTATTTTCACGAAACTAGCTAGCAAGGAGATTTTGAGCCAATGTAGGAGACATACAAGCAAAGAGGCTGATCCCTAAAGAATCAATAAATTGTATGTTATTGACACACGAATGACACATGGGTACTGACAGACACATATGCCATTAATAACACTCTCATTTCAAGGTTTGCATAGCACTTAATATCACCATCATCTATCTACACATGGAACTTTCTGAGTTAGGTATTATAGGTGGTGTTATCCCAGTTTTACAGATGAGGATCAGATATGTCTAACCTTAACTGCCTCAAAAAATAGAAAGATCGTAATTGTAGGTATTTTCTGCTTCTGTTATCTGCCTTTATCACACAGTATGCCTGAAAAAACACTGGATTTGGCATTAGAGGACCTGGGCTCTGGTCCTGACTCTGTCACTCACTGCTTGCGACAACTTGAACAAATCACTTAAATCTCTCTGGGCCTTATCCAATCTACAAAATGAGACAGGACTACATGATGCCTACAACTAACTCTACATCCAATTCATTTATGACCCATAACTCATCATCACATATAAACATAAGACTGTACTCTTCCTTTTGGGTTTTGATATGCTGATGCTATCCTGAAATTCATCATCTTCCCTAAAAATGAAAACAATTTCAGATGGGTACAAACCCAAAATATACTCAGAAAGTCTGTTTTTTCATTTAGTGATGGCCTTATTAATAAACACTTGTTACAAACATCACTGTTTGTGACTCTGGGAGAGACAAAAGTCATAAGAACTTCTGCCCCTATTGGATCTTATCCTATAGTAGAGTTAGCCACACATGATACTTCAAGCTCATTAATAAAATGCCAAATAAAATAGTCTAAAGAAGGTCATTTACCAATAGTGGCGACTGAGGACAGCTTCAGAGAAGAGGAGGCATTTGAGCTAGGGTTTAAATGATAGCCACTTTCAACAGGCAAAAGGGGGAAAGAAAGGCATTGCAGGCATAGTAGTTCATATAAGCAAAATATGGTGGCAGGTTAGTAACATAAGTTCATCTTTAGGGAACAAAGAATAATCTAATTTGGTTGAAGTATAGCTTATATGAGGGAGAGGATATGCAATAATGATGAAAAGACCAACTGGAGTCAGATTCTAGAGGGCTATGAATGTCTGGAAAAAGAATTAAAATTGTATCAGAGATGTGATAAGGAGGCACTAAAAATTTTAAATGACATGACCAGAACTATGGGTAAAAAAGATTATTTGACAGTGAGTATATATCGGGGCAGCAGAGAATCACTGTTTTTTGGGAAGTTACTGCAAAAGTCCAAGTGGAGGTAATGACTATTCTATGGTTGTCACACTGGGAATAGAGGAAGGCATGAAGAAAAATGTTGAAAAGGGGACGTGATTGGACTTCATCACTGATTGAACATATTTGGGAAAAGAGGAAAAGAGAAAAGTTTAAAGACGCCCCCTCCCAAGGTTACAAACAAGGGACAGAGAATGAATTGTGGTGCCAGAACTACTGAAGTCAGAAGGAGGAATAGAAGTTAAGGTTAGGGACAAAGATAATGTGCTTGATTTGGGATACCATAAGTTTGAATTGCCAGTGGACTATTCAAATAGTAATGCACTATCTGTAGTTGGAGAGAAAGTAACTTAAAAGAGAGGTTAGAGCTAGAGACACGGATGTCCAATTTTTCCACAGAGTGACAGGAGGCAATGGCCATGGAAGCAATGAGAGACTGTGTAGAGCAGAAGGCTGAGAAGAGACATGTGAATACAGACCCATAAGACACGGAGCCAAAGAAGAAGAGAAGGAAAGATGGGATGAGAACAAGTGCCCAGCAGGAGACCTGAATCATAGAGTAAGAACTTATAGTAACCACTCCCCTCAACTAGTGGCTTTGTTTCCTTTGGGTGAGGGGGGGTGGTCCAATGTGGTATCACTGATGTGATGATACCCAAATTTTGGAAACTCCCACAACAAAGCACAAGTGAGGTTCCCAATTATCCTGCAATATAACCTTACAGAGGGTGGGGAGAATGTAGTAGTTAAATGATTGTTCCTGGTCACAAAGCTAGTATGGATCAGAGGCAGGAACTGAATCCAGGTTTGACTGCAAAACTGGTCCTATATCCATATGCTTGCTCCTTGATTTATATTTAAGAATAGGAAATATTCTCTGAATTAAAAAAAGCCTTTGCATAAGAAGAAACTGACTAAAAGTATTAGTTTTATTCTTTAAAGCTGTCCTATGAACTAATATCTGACGCACCAAAGATATGACTCCATACATGATAGATGTACACGTATGAAAACGATGACTGTATTCAGGCAATTGGGAGTAGAAAAACACCTATGGTAATATAGCAAGCTACAAAACATTAAAAGTGAAAAATCCTTAAGTCAAATAATATTGATAACTCATTTATTTACTATTTAGTGAATATAAACACAATGAAAATACTTATTCCTATGAAGAAACAGCATAAAAAGTACCAAAATTCTGAGAGAGAGAGAAAGAGAGCGCACGAGAGAGAGAGCACGAGAGAGAGAGAGAATAACAGGATTCATTGCTGAAAAGAACCTTAAAGATCATTGACCGTAACCCTCCACAGTCATAAATGGGAGAATACACTGTTAGTCAACAACATGTACTGAGCACTGTTATAATACCAAAATATCTCCAGGTTTCTTTGATATAAAAGTCAAAGGTTAAACGTAGTCATTAAAACAATAATAAAAATGCTGCTTGATTTGTAATAGTGAAAAAATGGAAACATATTTACATTTCAACAACTCAGGATTGACTGATTATACGGTATGCCAATGTAATTCAATATGATTGACCCTAAAAGTAACAAATAGGAAGGACACCAAGAAAGATAGAAAGATCCATATTTAGATCACTTCACAAAATGAATAAAACAGAACTCAAGTGACTACCTCAAACAGCAGCAACAAAGCTTTCTAATTATAAAGATAGAAAAGAGAAAATAAATTATAATTTTAAAATTTGTATCTTACTTTAATCAAAATGTAAATAGTTTAGATGTTACAGTTATGTGAAGGATATTATTTATTTTGCTTGTTTTCAATTGTAAAGAATGTTATAATTTAAAAAACAGAAATGTTACTGATTTGCCTGCAAAACTGTTTAACATAATCTAGAACACAGTCCCAAAGAGTTAAATTTGTGTTTCAATTTTAACTCTAAATTTCCTGACATCAGACCATTAGCATTATATGAAAGCAGAATTTTGCTATTTAATTTCCTCCTTAAAGATCATAAAACAAACCAAGGGAGAAAACAAATAAATCTGCCATTTACTTATTATGGAGTTCAAACCAGGTCAATGGCCCTATTAAAGTGTAACTGAGTTCAGCTTACTTATTAATATATGCTGACAACACATTCTGTAACTATGGCTGCGAATGAAGGAAGAAGCTAGGCGTGGCTATCAGCAGCAGTCCTTATAATATGGATCTCTATCCAGAAGAATAAGTTATATTAAAACACAGTGAAATTTTCATCTATGTTGGAGGGGATAGGGAGTAAAGAAAAGATTGGAAACCTCCAAGTATCTTATTTTCCTTCACACACCTAAAACCTCCCACAAAACCCACTGCTACCAATGGAAACATTGCAGGGGAGGCATCAATCTTTAAAAAAAACAACACACATTTAATGTGAATAATTTCATTATTTTACGTTGATCAATAGCATCAGTCTTTCACCCAGAAAGAGCTAAACCGATTTTTGTACAGGATGACCAAATCCTGACCCTCTGACCTGGTCTCAGTACGTTCTAATCATTTCTTATGGACAGAACAACTAGTAAGGTATAGCGGAGAGTTCTGGACTCTGAGTCAAATGACATGGTTTCAAAATCACAGCTTGGCCCCCTGGGCAGAGGTTATGTTACTCTCATTTCTCTGGGCTGCAGTTTCTTTATCTTTAAAATGCTAGGGGAAGGAGAAGACATAGGAGTAAATGAATCCTACGGTCCCTCTTCTACCTCTAAGTCTGTGACCCTTGTGAATTTACCAACAGTCAAATATCCTATAGCAACTGCTCTTCCCCACCCCCACCCCCACCCCCACCCCCTGCTTGATGCAGAGATAACCATAATGGGGTAGTGTCATCTTCCACTACATGTTTCCTTTACTTCCAATTACTTCTATTTTCATATATGCTACAGTTAACTATTGCTGGTGCCCTATGAATACAAAATTCTGCATACCATCCTACCCACATGCTAAATGACCACAATGTATCTATTACAAGTCTTCACCTAGTCATACAATGATGTTCTGATGGACAAAGGGATATAAAATTTGCTCCTGCTGAAAAAGATCAGCACGATGTCAGGAAGCGAAGTCAATATGATAAGTTAGCTATATCTATATCCCTTGTTTATATGTGGCTGTTCCAAGTTGTCGTCTCCATTAGATTCTGAGCTCCCTGAAGGCATGGGCTGTTTCCAGCTATAGTAAACACTTCATAGCTTGCTGATTTCACTGACTACCATACACCAAGCTTTCCATTTGCCAGTTACAACTGGAGGTTTCACCATGGAGAATTACGTATGCTATCTCTATAAAAGAGGACCATTTAAGATAAATGTACGCTCTCAATGATTTTCTAAATGGGAAATTTTTTACAAAACAGGCAAACAATTCTAAGTGTCAATCTGACAAAAGGCTTATGATTACTTTGAGATTAAACTGTCAGGTAAAATCCACCCCTTAAAAAGGACATTATGGAAAGTGTGTGGTGTTTAAACAACCGAAAAACTTTATTCTCTCCTTTTCTTTTTCTTCTCAAGTATTTCTTCCACTGACCTGACCTCCTTTATAAAAGTAATCAAAGAAAAGTACTTTCCCACATAATTTTTTCTCCACTGACTCCCTCTTTTGAAATCAACTTAGCAACCTTTTGAAACCTGGCACACTTTTGGTTACACCTGTATGCTTAGGCCCACATTATAAAAACCTAATTTTCTTTTCTTGAACTTCTGGTCAATTGGCATACATAAAGTACGGCAAGGATTGAACATTATTCATAATAACATAGAGGCAACCTGGTGTAGCAGATAAAGGCTGCTTCAAGTCAGGAAGACCTAAGTTCAAGTCCAATCTTGGATAGATCCCAGAAAACTCTCTTAAGATTATCAACTGGCAGAATATAAGCTGACTGACAATGATGGAAGGACTATCCTCACCAAGAGTTCCTTGCACAGATGAAATAAGAGATCTATATACCCCTTGACTCTCCTACTTCTTAAAAATAATTTTAACATTTACAAAATAGTACAGGTTAGAGCACTTTATTGAGTGAAATAAAGAAAAGATGTTTCACATCTTGATTTTAATTAACATTGCCAGTGGCCCCTAGCCTCTTTGTTTAAGTCACTACATCACTGTAGTAAATAGTTATAAGACTAGACAGAGAATAACAAAAACCATTCACATTTATATAGGGCTTTATGGTTTATAATACATGTAACCCTTGTCTTAAAGCCACTATCAGTCAGTGATGGGAAAATCAAGCCTACTGGACCAGTCACTTGGCTAAGTTATGATGTTATAAGTAAACCTGAAGACAGACACATGTCTCTAGATCACATACACTTTCCTTATGACAACAGTAGTAGGAGGAAATGTACCAGTCCATTTTACAGATGAGGAGGCAGAGGCTCAGAGAAGATACATCACCCAACTAGTGAGGGCTGAAGTCAGACTTTGAGCCCAAGTCCTTCCTAACTTGAAGTCAAAAGCCTCTTCTATTACATTACCCAGCCTCTCCAATAGGAACTGTCATAAGACTAATGAAAGTTGCCAGGGGTAGGCCCAGGGCCAATAGCACAATCCTCTTCTTTGTTTCTGCTCCACTTTCCTTTCTGCCCCTTGCCTTAGAGTTAAATATCAAGGGAAAAGAGTGGGCCTTATGGGGAAAAAAATAGAGAAATTTGAATAAATGCTAGAACTAGCTGGAAGAACAAAACATCTGATGTAAAAAGGGGAGGGAGGGAGGGAGAGGGAGAGGGAAAGGGGTTGGAGACAGACAAGGGCTGCCTCTGGCCCCAGGCACCCCTAAGTAGCTTCAACCATTATACTATGAGGAGAAAGGAAAAGAGGACACCACGACTCCAATATCAAGACTGTATGTCTGGGGCTATGTGCAATGTTGTATCTGATGTTCTATGGAGATGGAACCTAATTAATTGTATACTTTCATCTTCTGCCTCTTCTCTTCCCTCTGGTTCTCTCTCTAAGGAAAGATGAATCTATTTTTTCAATCTTTCATTAAAAGTCTTTTTGCTTTCTGTTTTGCCATTTGCTTTCAAAGAAACTGTTTTTTAAGACCAAATGGTTGTTATTACTATACAAATTTGTGTATGTGTGCATCTTTGGAGTAAAACTGTCACGAGAAGGTTGGGGTTGATGTATTCAGGAAGACAGTGGTTTTCATAACTTCTGGCAACATTTTAAGCATTGGGGCTTAGAGCTAGGCAGAAAAGAGATTTTACTGCTTCATATTTTATAAGTTCTCAAAATCAAAGAAAGACCAATGAATCCAGACCAAAAGAAACCTAGACACAACTGAGCCTTTCCCTCTGGGGGAAGAAATGGTGATTTTGCTTCAGGCACCTTCTGTCCTTGGTCCTTCCCATACAGGTTTAAAGAAACCCTGAGCCTCAGAAGGGTGGAGCAGACCCAGCAGAGGAAGGAGAAAGTCACTCCTACTGGGAGATTTGGGAACACAGGGTGTTGCCCATATGAGGGTGGAGGTAGACAAGAGGGAGTAACTAGTTGTCCTGCTCAACAACCTTTCCTCCTCTACCCTACATACTTGAAGAAACAGTCACTGTTACAAAGTGTTAGACATGTATTCAGCATTTTTCTACCAAAACTGATTCGTGATGATATAAGCATTTGAATATGCTGATGACATTCTAAGAAGTCTTCTTAATAATTTATAACAAATTACTCAGGATAGATACAAATATCTGGCAAATTTATCCTTAGTGCCTAAGTGACTCTGGTATAAGTCAAGTGCTTACAGAAGGCCCATTAACTCTTTTAGTTTATAATAAGGCCATAAATAACCTGAGTCAGGAAAATAGTTAATGTATGTCAAGTCCTGATTTGAGATTGGAAAATTCAGGCCTCCTAAAAGTGTAAATAGAGTAGTAAAGTTAAAAGTTAGGAAGACTCACCTCTGATGTTGAGAGCTAGGGAACAGAACAATGGAAAAGGCACTGACTTTGGAATCAGGATCTGAGTTCAAATTATGACTCTTAACATTTATGGCCTATGTGTGCAACACACCACCTCCTTAGATGGGTCTCAATTTCTGTACCTGCAAAATGAGGAGACTATACATAGATGGACTCTGGAGTCCATTTCTGCTCTAACTCTATGGTCTTATTTACTTGCTATGTGACCACAGAAAAGTCACTTGACCTCTCTGAGACTCAGCTCAGTCTCCTCGCCTATTACATAGGGGTAAAAACACCTTTAAATATCCATCTTGCAGGACTGTTGTAAAGCCCAAAGGAGATAATTTACATACAGCATTTGGTAAACTTTAAAGTGCTAAATAAATGTCAGTTGTGATAATGCAAAGTCTATTTTGTTGATGATTAATTAAAAGAGCTACAGAATTCACAAGCAACTTTGGGAAAGAACTCTCACAGCTGACTTTTGAAAGCTTACTGGAATTCTACAAAGCACGGGACATCAGCAGGCATTTTGCCACTGGCTACTGAGACCTTTTGCAAATTGGGTTAATATTAATTAACAAAGGAGTAGAATACCCGAATCAAAGATACAGGATGATGATTTCAGCTAAATCCCTTTGGCACAGGTCTACTGGAATTGTACAATTGAATAAATACAACATGTATTTGCATGTGGCGATGCAGGGCATCCCACACCCACCAGCTTCCCGGAGTCAGTCTGACTGCCTGGGAGACAATTGTACCATAGGGAGTGGGCTGAGAGCGTAACATGCAGAAATAACAAAGCTGCCTGGGCCTGACTTAATGCTAAGGGCACCTCAGCTTGTCTGCAGATTCAAAGGTAGTGTTATAACCATATGCCTACATGCATACAAGCAACTGTATTTTCCCCTAACCATGATGCATCCCCATGGCTCACAGTCCTATGAAACCATTTCTTCCTTTGGGGGAAAAAAAGATGATGGCCTAAGTAGCTGTCAGGACTGAAAAGAGTCACGAAAGCTTACCATCAGAAAGACTTTAGGTCATATTTACCACCATTTTGACGTAGGCAAAAGTATAGGCCCTTACTATTCTTAGTCTAATTGTAAAATAGAAAAGATTCGATTCATAAACAGTTGAGGATAGGAGGATAGGGGCAGCCCCGTGGCTTCCTCCCAGGTTCTCTGTAATAAGTAGTTGATGGGATACCCTTGTGGGGGGGGGGGGGAAGGAAAAAAAGCACAACAGAATATAAATGATTCTGTAATTGCAATTCTATAATTTTAATTGTGCATCAACATGGCTTCTATTAACGAAATGCTTAGTGGAAACTTGCTTAGGATACAAAATGATCTCTGCATCTGAACTTTTCTATTGTATTGAAATAGAAGTCACTTTCCTTTCTAAATTGTTATTTCTAACCTCATATTAAAATTTACTATGATAAACTTTTTGAAAAAAAGAGCTGGTATCTCCAGATGTGCCCTGTTAAATTCTCTTATTTGTGCTTAGCTTTAAATATAAATATGTGTGCCCCACCCTTCAACAAAAAGTATTAGGTGAGAATAATTATAGCTATTTTGAAATTCACATGT
Source organism: Phalanger gymnotis (assembly GCA_028646595.1). Lineage (NCBI taxonomy): Eukaryota > Metazoa > Chordata > Mammalia > Diprotodontia > Phalangeridae > Phalanger > Phalanger gymnotis. Next base: position 433,930,115 of record CM053622.1, read on the forward strand.
GCTCATTGTCTATTTTTTCCTATTCCCATATTTTATTATTTCAAAATAGGTCAGGAACAAAAGTCTAGATAACTAGAACTCCATGTTCAAAATCCACAATTACCAACATTTTTTCTTTACCTCCTTTAAAAGGATTTACACGCAAAAATGCACAGCCTTGTTGAAACAAGTTAAGATTTCCTCTCTGCCGTTATCTCAAACTCAAATCAAAGTTGTAGCAATGCAATTCAAAGCTTGATCCCAAAAGAATGAACCTAAATTTAAACAAAACCCAAACAAAGCTTCTGAAAATACCAGGTTATTCTCTGCCATGGTTGGTTGGTATCTCTCCCTTCCTAACTGCACAGGTCCAGCTGTTCTCGGCTTTTCTACCAATTCCTACTGCTTGGATGGCCCACGGTAACAATGTCTTTGCATATACATAGGGCAGTTTTTTCTAGGTAACAACGTCAAAAAGTATGAGTCAGTAAGATGGAAATGGTGCCAGGGCTTGGAAATAACGATAGAAGCCTCAAACCAAGGGCAATCCACGGTTGCAGAGACAATGATCTCTCATTCCTCTTCTCATAAATGCCTTCGGACAGCAACATAAAGCATATGTACATAAAATATGCATGAAGAAATATGTATACACATACTTGAACATCGGTGGTTTCAAGGTATTTATATCAGTAGTATTGTTAAGAGTTCATGTAAATAGCATTTTTTTTTTTTTACTAATTTATAAGGGTGACATATCTAATGTCTGCCCATGCTATAGAGAAAAGAACTCTAACTTTGGACACAGGGGCCCTGGGTTCAAATCCCAGCTTTCAAACATTTTTTTAAGGTGAGTCCCTTAACCACTTTGATCCCCAGTTCCCTTAATTTATGAAACAGGAAGAATAACACTTTTACCACCTACCCTTTAGGACTAGGCAAGAAAAATGCTTTGTAGATGTTTAAGCTCTAGAAAAACAGGAGCTACTATTGTGACTAGACCCCACTGCTGTTTCTGCTCTCTTCCCCAGTTTATTCTGAAGACCCCCAACATAATAGGATTGCGTGCTATACATAGTAAAAAAGAGGCTTGCCCTCGCTATTCTCTGGCACCTTAAGCTCTCATGTCATAAATGTAATAAAAGCCTAAGCAGGAATTCAGAAAACATCAAGAAAAAAAAGAGAAAGAAAAAAAAAACCAAGAACAAAAACAAACCTCTCTTCTTTTAATACACCAGCAAGTGATCATCCAGCCTCTGCTGGAAGACCTCCAGTGAGGGGTACCCAGGAAGTCATCTCAACCCCACACATTCCCCTAGCCCCAAGTCACAATTTACCTCTTTGCACTTTCATCCACTCTTCTGAGCTGGGGACCAAAGAGAAAAAGCATCATGCCTCCTCCACGTGAAAACCTTTAAAATACTTTCTACATCAATACTTTAACATATATTTTGATACAAAGCTCTCATTTGAAAACAATAATAATAATAATCTGCAATTCTATTTCCCTAACCCAGTCTTCCTCCCCATACAGTTCTGCATTGCGAAATCTTTCACAAAGACAAGGTAGCATTATTAGTTATATAAATATGGTATTTGGGGAGGGGCACAGGGGGAAAAAAGGTCATAAAGAGAGGAAACTACGACTATAGAAATGCAAACATCTCCAAAACTCAAGCATATCAAAGTATGTACACATGTGATGGGGGAAAGAAAAACAAGGTGGTGGTAGGGGGTGAAATTTATAAAAAATGTTAAAGGGGTAGAAGGGAATAAGTATTTATATGACACCTACTATATGGGCTAGGCACTGTGCTAAACACTTTACAAATATTACCCAGGTGATGTTATTATCCCCACTTCACAGTTGAGGAACTTGAAGCAAATGGGTTGAGTGACTTGCCCAGGGTCATCCAGTTAGTACATAGCTAAGGCTGGATTTGAACTTGGAGCTTCCTGACTTTGGCACGGCACTTCTGTCCACTGCACCATCTAGTTCCCTTAAATAAGAAATACACTTGCTTTTCTTTAAAAATATAGACTGAAAGAAAGAACAATCTTCTGTGAGAGCTCTTTTAATTCCTCCAAAAATAAGAACCCTGGTAATCTGGTCACATTCACTGCTTAACAAGGAAAACATACGTGAGAATGTTTTCCCGTCACAGTTGGTTTTGACTGTGACATGCTCTACAAAAACTTCATGCCTTTTAACTTGGGGCACTAATTTAATGTGAAAGCCAGGATTTCAGCATCAACCCTCGGAGGTACCCAAGCGGTGGCTTTTCTCTTCCATCTTTGCCAATTCTTCAGAATCAGCAGGATAAAAACTCCCTTAAGTCTACTCCCTCCTTCCCCAAGAGCCAACTAAGTCAAGATGTTTGTAATAAACTCTATCCTCTGGGAAAAAGTGACTTTTGCAGTCTTAATTCCTAGGCTATCACAGACATCCATGTAAGGGTATTGTGAGCTTATCCACATTCTCTTCTTCTCTTCCTTCCTCTAATCTCTCCATCTTAGCAACAAATACAACAACCATCTCAAAGCATTTCCTCTTCCCTATAACTAAAGGCCAGCTTTTTCTCAGATTCTTATTTGGTAGTGCCACTTAGGAGTAGGACGAACTTCACTTTGGGAGTAGAAAAAATGCTGACTGGGAATCTGAGGAGACTCAGGTTCTCCTTCCAGCCTCATAACTCATTAGCTGCTTGAATCATGCTAACCCTCTCCCCACCCATTCAGTAAACTCCAGTGGCTCCCTACCGCGTCCAGAATTAAACATAATATCATCTGTTTGGCTTTTAACCAGACCCCCTTCTACCTTTCCAGTCTTCTTACATCTTAGTTCCCTCTGTGTAGTCTTCAGTCCAGTGACAGAGGCTTCCTTGCTGTTTCTCACACAAGACCCTCCCATCTCTAGGCTCCGGACGTTTTCACTGCCCCCCCGCCCCCGCCACCCTGGTCCAGAATGCTCTCCCTCCTCTTCTCTGCCTCCTCAAATCTCAGCTAAATCCTACTTCCTACAAGAAACTTTCCCAATAACTCCTTAATGCAAATGCCTTTCCTCTTTGGTTATCTCTCATTTATCCTATGGATATCTTACTTTGTACATAGTTGGCTTTCTGATTGGACTGTGAGCTCCTTGAGATCAGCAACAAGTTGTGCTGTTTTTTGATCCCCACCAGATACAAAACACATTGCCTGGCATGCAGTAGATGCTTAATAAATGCTTGCTGACTTGACTAATAACCGGCTTGGGATAGGCCCCTCTCTGGAAAATTTTTAGCTCTTTTAAGTAGCTATTTGTTAATCGCAGTTTTTATTTTACATAGTTCTATACATAACTGATCAAAACATATTTTCTACAATTGCCATGACTTCTATGCTTACCTGGATAAAGCTGCTGATATTTGATATCAAGATCAGATTTCCACACATTCAAAATGTTGGCATCGACCTAAGACTTACACACTCAACTGGTTCACAAAATGGCCATTTCAGGGAAGGAAGTTATTGCACAGCAAACTGCCTGTGCTCATATGTGCCTTGTGTGACAGAAATCACATGCAGTACAAGCCCCATTTAACAGAAGGGTTAGGGAACTCTACAAAGCCTTTGCCTGACCCAATGTGGCAAAATGTGAGTTTGGCTGGCTTTAGGGGCCAAACAGCACTATACTAAAAGTAGACTTTAAACAGAAAAAAAAAAATTGGGCAAAGGGAACAAGAGTTAATAACTTAGTAAATGCGACAAATGAATAAGGATTGAGCATGCTGAAGAGGAAGGTGGCAAAGTGCCCGGGACTAAAACTAGAACATTGTTTCTGTACTTCAGACTGAAGACTAGAGATGGTAAACATTTAAAAAAAATAGCTGGAAAGAATACTGAAACAGGCAGTAACCTACAAGTATACAAATAGAAAACTCATAAAACTGATACTACTACATCGACAGCTAGCCAAAGAACTGTTGTGTGAGGAAAACCAGGTTGACTCAAATCTAAAAATAATTCTAAAACATGCTTCTGGTCTCTCCAACGGACAAGTGAGAACAAAGGAGAAAAGATTTTACTGTACCTATACAACTTCTATTTTATTGGAATCACACAATCTTCTTTAAAAAACAAAGGAAGAAGAGAAGAAGAAAGAAAACTGCCACAGTACAACACTCTTTAAACAGATTACATACAATGCAGAACTTTTCTATTTTATGCCTCTTCAAACAGATTACAATATAGGACTTTTACATAAGATGAGGGTTGAAGCACAATCATCAGAAAATGATTTGTTTTTACCATCTGTCTAATACTAGTATTAAAGCAGAAAAAGAGCTAGGTTTCACAATGCAAAATGCTAGAGGGAGTTAGAATGGACAGCTTAAAATACTTTAAAAAAAAAAAGCATCCCTAGACATACAAAAATAATGCCGCGGTGACATAAAAACTTCTCAGTAAATGAAAAATTAAGAGACAAAGCAATGTCTGGTTGCTATGGCCTGAAACAGGGTGTGGAGATTCCAGGGTACAGTGACTCACTTGTGTTTCTTGGGCAAATTCATTTAGATTTTTCTGTTTCCTGGGCTTCTGTTTCCTGATGTGCAAATAGTAACAAAGAAGGATTTTGACCTTAACTGAGTAAGACAACTGGAGATCCTCTCAGAAGTAAGAGCTACAAGTATGAAAAGTTTAGGTAGAAGGATTCAATTTTGAATGAAGAGTATGAGAGAGCACGTGGGAGGATACTAGGTTCTACCTATTCGATCTCTTAGAAGTACTAAGAATAACAAACATCATTGTAAACCTCAATTCAACGCCACAAGCACATCCTGTGTGTGTAAGGCACTGTCTGACAAAGACCAAAATAACACACTGCCCTCAAGCAGCTTCCATTTTACTGGGGTGACAGCATGCACAGAGATTAGTAAAGGCAAAGTACATACAGAATAAAAGCAAAGCGATTCCTGGGGGATTGGGGTGAGCCTGAAAAAAACTAGGAGGAATCACGAAAGGTCTTGTGCAGAGTGGGGAGGGCAACTCGTTGTAGTTGTTCAGTCATTTCAACTGTGTCTCAAGTCTTTGTGACCCATTTGAGGTTCTCTTGGCACAGACACTGGAGTGGTTTGCCATTTCCTTCTCCAACTCATTTTACAGATGAAGAAACTCGGACAGAGTTAAGTGACTTGCCCAGAGTCACACAGCTAACAAGTGTCTGAGGCCAGATCTGAACTCAAGAGGAGTCTTCCTGACTCTAGGCCCAGTGCTCTATCTGCTTTAGAACCTCAGTGGAACCCAAAATAAAGTGAGGGATTCTAACAGGCAGAGGTAAAAAGGACTGTGTTCCTGCTATGAAGGACAGCTTAGGTAAAGGCCATCATGGAGAGAGACAGAAACATCACTGACATAGAAGTGTATCTATGGTACTTTAGGCTCAAGTCAAACGGTGAAAGTTGTTTTTTTTTGGGGGGGGGACAGGAGTTTGTGTTTATCTTAGAGGGTACCAGGGAGAGATTCAAGATGGTAGCATAGAGCCACGACACGATCAGACCTGTTCTAGAGGATGATTATGTTGGCTGAGGAAAATTAAACAGGAGACAAATCAGAACTGTCCAGGAGTGAGGTGGTGAGGATTGAACCAGGGTGTGTGGACAGAGTACTCTAGTAACTTTCAACACATAGTCTTTAAATTTTCAATATCAAAGTAAGGTATGTTTCAATGTATTTAAAACTTAGAGAGAAGGACCAAAACAATAATGGATGCAATATGGGATTACAAACATTGTCCAACATACACAGTCTGTCCTCTACTTTTGTTCTTTTCTACCTTGTGAGCCAATATGCCAACAGTGAAAAGGTGCCATAGGAAATTTACACCTACAGCTGCCTCACTTCCAAATACAAAAGAAAATATGCAAAATGGCCACCAACTCCTTGTCTACCTGCTACCAAAAAAAGTTCTTATGTTGATGAAGAAAAAATTATCCACTCTGTAGTTTTCTTTCCATTTCTTATACAGTGTCATGTAATACAAAGCTGGATGTCCTAACAAATGAATAAACATCATCTTCTCATTAAAACAACAAAATTCTAGCATCTCAAACTCCCTACTCTTGAAAAGCCAGCTTTTCTTGATTTTTGTGAAATAAAATAGACATATGGTTATGAAGTGCCTTAATTGGTAAGGCAAAACATGCTTGGTTTGGAAAATAGAAAGGACAAAGAGAAGCAAAGGATTATTCTTGAAAATACTACAAGTGTCAAGGAGTGAGAAAGTGTGACTCTAAAACTGAAATGTCTAATGATTTCCAAATGACATGCTACATAAATGTGGTATAAAGAAACTACAAAAGGTTATAGGTTAAAATTCCCATGATTCTAGATTGCTCAAGGTTTCTGATTATATAGGAGCAGAGAGGGACAGCGAAAAGAACGCCGGACTGGGAATCAGGAGACCTCGGTTAAATGTCAATTCTGTTACTGCATAACTGTTACTTTGGGCAAGTCACTTAACCCTCTGAGACTTAGGATGGCCTTTAGATGGAGTGAGGGGAAGCTTTTAAACTATGAGACCCCACAGGATTAGTGATTTGGTGCTTGAGAGGACCTCAGAAGCCACATATAATCACCTCATTACACAGATGAGGAAACTGACGCTAAGAGGATACTTATCCAAGGCCACACAGGAAATGAGCATCAGAAGCAGAATCCGAATGCAAGTTTCTCTGGCATACTGCTTTCCCTTTAGCTCTGAGAATCTATTACTATGGTCATGTGATATTCCTGGATTTATTCCAAATTCAATCTTTTTTTTCCTTTTATCTTAAATTTAAACATTGGAAGGGAAAAGAAAACCCATCAGGGAGAGAAGAAAGAAAAAAAGAGAAGGAAGAAAGTAAAGAAGGAAAGGAGAAAGAAAGAAAGAAAAGGAAGAGAAGGAAGAAAAAAAAGAGAGAGAGAGAGAGAAAGCAGGGAGGGAGGGAAGGAAGGAAGGGAAGGAAGAGAGGAAGAATTTTTTACTTACAGTAAGAAAGATATGTACTAAACCTGCTGAGGTCATCAGTTAGCACAGTATCTAGCAAACAGTAGGTACTTAATAAATGCTTGTTGACGTGAGGCATTTATGTTTTACATTAAATTATACTGAATTTACAATTCATTTCAATGGTATTACACAGAGCTAAATTTATCACAGAACACAAATGCTCCCAGAACTTTGATGATAAAAATGGTGGCATTCTCAAATTTCATAAAATGATGGTACTGAACTATATGTGACAAGCAACTGTCCACAGAGAAAATGAATGAACATGAGTAGACATATAAAATGGATTCATATCCTTCTACACAAGGCTCAGATGATTAATGAACACGTCACAGAAGCTTTGTGTCATACTTTTCCTTCTGCAAATATGGAGAACCTGACACTTCCCTTCTCAGACATTGAGATATAAAAACAAAATTAAACGCTAATATGTTGTACATAGTAGCATATGGAATCCTGCACTTCTAAAAATGGGTGCAGTGACTTTCACTCATAGCTCATCTTAGATCACTAACATAAGCAGAACTTCCAAGATGCATTTCCAGCCTCATGCATTCAGTGTTTTCAAACATGTTGATAATGCCTGTATTTGTGCTTATAAATTAAAGTACGCAAATAAATTCAGATAATTAAATTTCTTAATTTCCTTGCATAATTCCTAGCCCGCATGTGTAAATGAATGCTTATGATACTAAAGGCTGTCATTGGAAATGCTAGACCAGTGTAGCGTAATTGGTAAGAATATGAAGTACTTATATTCTTTTTGCTACACTCATCTGTACTTGGACATGACCTTAGGAAAAGGAGGGAGAGAGAAGGGGAAGAAAGAGAAAGAAGGGAAGGGGGAAAAGACAGACAGCTTTTTTTTTTCTAGATCAGAAATTTCTGAATAGCAGAAATTGTTTCTTCTATTTCTTTAGTAATCTCCCTATAGCTTAAATCTAGGATTCTCAGTAAATATTCTTGACTTACTAAGCTGTTGTTGAGGAGATGTGAGTTCAGGCCTCTACAAGATGCATTAGATGACTTGTCTTAATGTTTGCTACGTATTGGTTTCAGAAGGACCAAAGTCTATCATTTAACTTTACATACTTTTTCTCAAAAGGCACGAGGACAGATCTTTCTAGGCAACTAAGCTTCTCTTTGAGCTGTTCAACAATGTATTTTCAAACCATCATTGTTTAGGATGCTTAAGTAGTAGCTTATTACTGAATGGCACTTCTGTAATTCAGAAAGTCTAAGTGGACTAAATGGCTAATATACTTTGATGGGCAGTACTCTGTAATGGGATCTTAATGTGAACAAATTCTTTAATTCTAACAGAAAATAAACCAGCATAAGTCAGTTTCCTCATTTAGAAAACAAAGAGTTTGAACTGAATTGTGGGTGAGGCCCCTTCCCAGGCTAACATTCTATGATTTTAACTATCTGTTTGGCCAAAGCAAAAAAATCTTAATACAATAGGACCTAATAATTCAGTAATTTATTTAGGATTTAATAATTTGACAAAATCCACATGTAGTGTAGTTACACTTAATAAAAAGTAGGATAGTGAAATAAAACACCTTAATTGCCATGTTTGAGTTCTAAACTAAATATCATATGTAGAATACATATCTTTAGCAAGGCACATTTCTGTAAGTTTTTTCTCTTTTGGAACCTAAAGTCTTTTGAAAATGACATTTCTATATATCAGAGGACTAAAGCAATTAATTTTAAAATCACGCATTAAAATATTTGTCTCCTACAAATACAAAAGAAGTGATGTATGACCCCAGGCTTAACAATAGTTTCCTGATGTCTATTTCCTGAAGTGAGAGAGAAATAGAAATAGTGACAGACCCTAACTATAGTGATACTAAGAGGGTACTCCTAAGATACAGCATCTTACTACTGCCATCTGAGAACAAGAGCCAAATATCAGTTCATGAAAATTATTCAGATGAGAATTACTGCTAAATAAAGCATTCTGCCACGGTAGCATAACTAATACTTCCTAAAAGTAACTAAAAACTTCTGGTCTCCTCCCCCACTCTCGACTCCTTTTCCTGTAGAATTCTTATGTTTTATATTAAAATGGCTTTAATCTTTCATTGCATAGAAGAATAGATGGCAGCTGGCATCAAACCTGCTATTATTAACAGTGATATAAATTATCCTCACCCTTTCAATTATTTTCAAGCATTCCTAGTTTTAAAATGGATGCCTTGCACTGGTGCTCCATGAAAGGTACAAAGGAGAAAGCCATCATATTCCTAGGCATTTCTTACTGTCAATATCTAGAAAAGAAATAAAATCTCATTTCCCCCTCTGATACCAAATCACTTAGAATATTTTAATGGTCAGCCAACATTTCCATCCAAAGATTTTTATAAAAATATATTTTATTTGCATGATGGGTAGAGAGAAACCTCTACTCTTGGTTTTCCTCAGCGAGACTCAAAGTAGATTTTGGTGTTTGTGTGTTCCCTATTGCTATCAGCATATGTTTTTAAAACTGTGCTCCATCTGGTGCTTTAATAGTATAAGAAAAGATAGGGGACCCACTCCCACACTACTAAGAGTATATTTCATAGCAATTCTCCCCAGGCACTGCTAAAAAAAGACAACAGAGCAAAGGTCATGGGAAATTTGATACGACTAAAGCCCTGGAAAAAGATAATTTCTTACGTGTAAACTTACTAAATTGTTGTACAAAAGGAAAAGCAATCACAAAATTTAAGTGGTTATTAAAAACAAAGTAAAATAACTTTTTTTTTCTGAGGTGGGGGAGGAGGAGACTACCAGATAAAAGATACTCAAATAAAAGTGGGCCAAAGGAAGACAGAACACAAATTTCAGAAATAAAATTATGAATTGCATGTAATAACTACATATTTATTTCTTTATGATGTTTATTTTGGATTTCTTTTTATAAAATGTTGTTTTTCCTTGCCCTCTAAACTTTCTGTAAAGCATAGGACAAAAACAGCAAGAAACTATGGAGAGAATAAGGAATTACTGGTAACTAGAGTTTTTTTTTTTCCCATTAGAATCCATTAAAGCATTTCTATGAAAATCTGGTATCAATAAAACTATTGTAAGGTAGTATTACATAGACACACAGTGGATAGGGATTTTCACTGGGCAGTAACACTCACAAAGAGAAACTACCACACCTAGCCCCTGACAAAGCCTGCATTGATACTGCATCATTAGCAAAACACATAAGATCTTGGGTGATTCTACTATTTGGAACTACAATGAATATAGCAAATTAATCCTAATTGATGACACTTAGTCAAACACTAGGTGAAGTCCATCCTCAGGATTCCTGCTCTGTTTTTTGGCTGATGGTTCGAGGGATTCAGCCATAACTTGTGGTTGCTGACTGATTTATTGATTGTTGATGGTTTCTTGCTGTTATGGGTTTAAGTAAGATATTTCATCTTACTACACCAGTTTTCAGGAAGGAAATATACAGTAGAGAGAGTGGCTTTTATTAGTGTCAAAAACTGGTCTTCGGAAATCACGAAGCAAACATAAAATGGGTCTTGTCAACTAGCAAGCCAAGGAAGAAGATAAATACAAGCAATGTTAACCTATTTTAAATTTCAGGCAAATAGTTTATAAATTTTTTAAAATCTTAGAACAGATTTTACAATTCTTAAAGGATTCATTCGTATAGAGAAAAAGTCAGGAAAGTAATAATGGTTGTTACCAAAGGACAAAATCCAAGCTACTTTTATTTTTAAAATTAGAAACTTTCCTACACAGTTCTAAGAATCTTGTTTAAGACTACAACAATCACTTCTTACAATTCAAATTATGCAAAGAAAACAAAAATAAGAATAAAAGGCAAAATGTCGGTGTGCTTTAGAACCCAAAAAGGACACAGCTTCCAGGTAAATATTTTCAGGGAATAACTTTAAAATTCCATGAAGAGATTTTATCATTCAATCCAAACAAATAGTTAAAAGATTGATAAATATCATAAAGTATGGACTAGATAGGTGATCTTGTCACTGAACCCCCAAGCTTTATTTTTTTCATCTATAAAATGAGGGGATTGGACTCTAGAGATGAACTCTAAATTCCCTTACAACTCTGAATCTACGCTTCCCAAACTTTTATAGCAGTTTCTCTCAGGACTCTCATTTTTTATTCTTGCTATTTCAAGAAAAAGTCACTCCATTATTGGGACTAAGTAACCAAGTTCCACTTTAAAGGACATTTTCCAAAACGCATCTGTATACAACATATTCTATAACTTATGTGTCATAAGCCTAGACATGAAGTCAAGAAGATTTGAGTTCAAATCCAGGCACTTAGTAGCTGTGTGACCCTAGTCAAGTCACTTTAACCTTTGTCTGCTTCAGTTTCTTCATCTGTAGAATGGAGACAGTAATAGTACCCACCTTACAGGATTGTTGTTAGGCTCAAATGAGCTAATCTTTGCAAACTTAAAGCACTATATAAATGGTGGCTATTATTATCAATTTCAACACTGGCCAAAATGGTCAGCCGAGAATGAAGACAAAATAAGGAAAGCATGTTATCAACATAAATCAAATTATATTAATATCATTCAAGATGTTGATGTCAACATAAGTAGCTAAACATGGGATTCCTAACTTTCCAATATCAACAGAACAAACAACAAGTATTAAGTACCTACTGTGTGCCAGGCACTGGGAATACAAGTTAGCAGTCTGCCTTCAATGAGCTTTCATTCTATTTGAGGGAAAGAATGCACACACACAGTAAAGTAAATGCAAAGAGGGCAGTAAAAACTAGGGGACATCAGAAAAAGCTTCCAGCAGGAGATAGTACTTAAGCTCATCTCTGAAAGAAGCTAGAGATAAGGAGGGAATACATTCCAAGCATGGAAGATGATAGCTTCCATGCACAGAAATAAGAAATGTATAGAGAACACAAAAGGCAAGTCAGGCTGGGTGGAAGAGAGAATATCTGAAGCTTGATCCTGAAGAGCTTTAAAAAAAAAAAAAAGAAGGAAAGCCAGAGGGGACTAAAGGGAACTAACGGGAACCACTGGAGTTTTTGGACCAAGGGAATGACATAATCAGATTGTCCTTTTGGAATACCACTTTGGCAGCAGCATGGGCAACGTGTTAGAGAAAGGAGGAAAAAAAAAACAAAACAAAAAATAAACAACATTTGTGGCACATAGCCAAACTAGGAAGCTATTTTCAATAATCTGAGAGATCATAAGGGCATGAATAAGAGTGGCAGCCGTGAGTGGAGGGAAAAGGATGAATGAGAGACGTGTTATAGAAGTAGAACTAATAAGATTTAACAACTGACTGAATACAGGGACAGATGGAGTGAGAACTACGTAGGATTGAGGCCTGGGAACCCAAGTGGCTAGAAAAATGCGGACGCCCTCCATAAAAATAGGGAACCTAGGAAGAGGGTGGTTTTGTGGGGAAAAAAAGGATGAGTTTTGTTTCAGATATAATGAACTTGAGATGCCTACTAGATATCGAATTAGAAATGCTTAATAAGCAGCTGGTAATGACAGACTGGACCTTAGGGAGAGGCCAGGTCTGGGAGTCACCTGCCTGGAGATAGTAACTGAACAACACTGTTCAATGTCAGGCAATGAATGCCACAGGCAGTAATTATACACTTGCTGCTTAGTTTTCATTTTAAGAATTCCTATTCCTTTCCAGAGATGACCATGTAAATTTTAAGAAAATTACAAGTTTAAGTTTAAGACTATTTCTGAGTCAGAAAACTGAATTCTATACCATGTCCTAAGAAATAAATGGGTATGCATCGTACTCCAAGTACTCCTCAGAATTAGAATTCTTAGAAATTCTGCATCATTATTTTGGGTAAGTCACATTTTTTTTCAGGGTAAAAGTGACTTACTCCAATTGTTTTGTCTCAATAGTTCATTATAGTGAAGAATTTTGTCTTATCTTTGAATGAATGGGCATGAAAAGGTAAAAAAAAACCAGGAAACTTTAATCGTTAAGGGCTGATTGTATAGGAGACTTATTTACTTCCAAAGCCCATTTACTGAAAACTGCTGAATGAACATAGAGATACACAGAGATACAGAACAAACAAGAGATACGGTTTATAAAATATGGCTACAACTAACTTGTTGATTTACTAATGTATTAACTTTGTTATCTGAATTTCTACATCCCTCCCCACTCCACCTTCCACACAGCAAATATGATTTAAATTAAATGAGATCCTGAAGCAAGTAAAAAGAGAGAGTATCAGAAATAATGCCTGAATATAAGAAATCCAAGAGAGAGTGGGTTAAAAACAATACCAGAAGTACAAAAGATAATTCTAATTTATATGGTGGAAAAGAAAAACAGGAAAAACTACAACAGGAAGAGGACAGAAAATGAAAAAGAAACAAGAGAAAAGGAATTGTATACATCATCAGGAAAAAGATGAAATCACTGAGTGGAAGAAAAAAGTTATATTATGTATGTGTGCACATATTTTATATATAGACACATATATATATATATTTGTACAGATCTAGCTATTTATCTGGAAATGGGTGTATGGGCAAATGGAAAGGATAACATAAGAAATCAAAAACAGAGTAAATGGCAGCATAAAATAACTTTTAACTTGTATAACAGCTGTACCTCACTTAGGGAACTCCAGTTTATGGTTTTAGTCCTCTGCTTTGCAGAGCAACTTCAATACTAAATTTCTTCTTTTGCATTTCACTTAGAGAACTTGCTAAGTACAAATGCCACAATAAGTTAGAGCAGCCCACGTCCACCATTTGTCATCCTCAAGTTTATTTTTTTCAGTTAATATTTTAAATGTAGTTCCTTGCCTGATATCCATTCCCATATCCATGCCATAATTTCCAATATTTATATTATTCTTCCATTTATGTATTCTTACAAAAAAAACACAAACATACACACACACACACAAAGGACAGCTGTCCCTTGGTTGTCCCTTTCTTGGATTTTTTTTCCATTTGTATACAACAATTGTTGGTTCCCTGTGACATACAAATTTGTAATAGCGGAACCCTCCTGTGGGAGAGAAAACGTGACTCTCTCAAGGAAAAAATCACAAGGTAGTATGTTTGATCTCAATCTTCAGTAAAGGCTGAAGATAATGGGCAGACAGCTTGAGAAAGAAAGTAAAGAAAGGGAAGTGATTAAACAAATGGATGTAGTGACCAGAGAGAAAATGGTATCTATTAAAAACAAAAATAATTTCTTACTCTAGTAGAAATGGACACAGTAATGCTACATTTTTAGATGCTAGAAAGATTACTTTTGTTTTTAAAAGAATAAGTTGGCTTTAATCGTGAGAAAAAAATCTATTTGGAGACCATTTATGGAACTAAATATGGAGTTTTATGTAACCAGACATCATAAGAGGTTCAAAACCTATGTCAAAGGCAACACACAATGGGGTACAGATTACTCTCTTTACTCTGTAAGACTGTATTTCAGAAGAGATCTTCAAATCAGCCTGTGATATATTAAATGGACCACTGACTAGAATTAGAGGATATGGATTCAAAATCCCATTTCTAATACTATGATTTTTGACAAGTCATTTAAATGCCCTCAGTTTCCACATCTATAAAGTGAGGAGGTGGGACTAGATGGCTTCGGGTGTCCGTCCCCCCTAGATCTAGGATCCTGCAAGTTATCTGAAACACTAGGAAGTCTTTTGATGTTTTTATGAAAATTAACAACAACAACAAAACTTCCTTCAATTTTACCTTACCCTGGAAAGGCATCAATTAGCTACATAGCCTTTGTCCCATTCTCCAGTGACCAAACTGCCAAGACAAAATGGTATACAAATGCTTGAGGATTACTCATGAAGAAAGGCTCAATGCAACATATTTTATTACAACTATTATCATCTACTGTGCATGTCTAACCCTCGAAGGTACTTGAGCCCCTTCTTCTATAAGGAGGCTCTACATTTCATACTCCCCTCCTCACAATGCTTTCAGAGTTCTCCTATTAAAAATGCTGGCCATATTTCACTCAATAAGAGGTGAGATTTTTCTTACCCATAACGTCCAACATAATCTAAACTTTATGATGAGGAAAACAAAGAAACAAAAAAATAACATAAAACCCTTCATATCTACGGGAAGGAAAAAAAAATCTCAAGCAGGTCACTCTCACCCTTGCAAGTCTGCAAAAAGCCTACAATAAGAAAGTGTGTTACAGATTAGCTTAATTCCATTTCAGAACAAATCTAGGTCTGGTATTACCAAAAAAAAAATGCATTCCTTTCCATTTTATTTTATGGATTTGGGAAGATTTTATACTGTTATATATCTTGGACACTTTTGGGGGGAGGAGTGAGGTTCAGATGAATATTCTCACATCCCATAGAAAAACGCAAAGCAATTGTTGTAAACTATCATTCTGTTTGCTTCCTATCTTCTATTTTAAACACTCATCTATCAGGTTAAAAAAAAATCTAGCCATAAACTTTTTTATAGAAACAATTATCTTGGTATACAAAAAAAGTAGAGACATAAAATTAACTCTAGAAGCATACATATAAAGGTTTCTTTGTGTGTGTGGCTTTTTCCTCTATTACTGGTTAACGAAAGAACTTTTCTGAAATATCAAAGCCTAGCCTAACCTAACTCCCCTCTGCCCTAAAAAAACAAGGGCACCACATTTCACACCTTGTACTGTTGCTACAAAGTACTAGATTTTTAAAGCCAGTGATCCCAATGCATTTGAAAACTGCCAGGTGGAAGCTTAAGTACCTTGGAATTTTCAGTATCCCATCCAGAACAATGTGCTTTGTGGACATTCAAGAACAGCACAATGCCCAAACTAAGGCAAGACATCACAGAAGTTGGCAGCGGTGTTATCAGCAAGAATTTGGCTACAGAATCAGCTATGATTCATCATACATTCTAGAAGGAGCAAAACAACATACCGTACTATTTTAATCCTTTGATTCTATCAAGGATCAAAACCAGGAAAAATAAGAAAATGCAGAATAGATGCATATGAATTTCCAATGCGGTAACATTTTCAACTTTGTATATGTTACCATCCAAGTTTTAAGATTCTGTTTCTTTTTAAAAAAAAAGAATAAAAACCCAATATATTACTTACCTTCTATTATATATAATTTGAGATATGATGAATTGTCTTAAAACTTATTGGGCGTTTTCCCAGGAAAACAGGGAGCCTAAATGTCTGTACCTCAAAGTGTTCTAATCGCTGCTTTAAGGCAGCTAACTTATCACTTACTATAGAGCAAGAAAAATTCCCTCTAGTGCTCTCAAAGTTTATCAAATTATTTAACTTTCTTCTGAATTCAACCCTAGGAGGATTCTTGAAAATACACATTTGAAGCGCGTGCTTTAACAATGTCAACAATGCCTTCACAGTCCTCGTATCCACACTCTAGGTGCGATGTATCACAACATACTACTTCTGAAGTTTATTCTTGAGAACTTTTTTCTTCAAAATTTATTTTAACATTATAAGGTTCAACAGTTACGCGTAATGTAACTGCGGAAAACAAGTTACGTGCTACCTCAGAGCCTCGTTAAGATTGCCACATTCCTCCCAGTCCCCTCCCCCAACATATTCAGAAGGCTCTATTAAAAACAGGAAATTAATTACTATCAGGACTCACAGTCAGTAAGTCCCAGAGAAGTAACCTCACGAATTAAAAATATTCTGCATTTTACTGTATGTGTAGTCGAGTCAAGTGCTTTTTCCCTGCAATGCCTGTGATCATGGAGGCGAGGTTGAGGACAGATCGGATAACGAATCAAGACCCCTACCTTTTCAAAAACTTCTTCATTCTCCCTCCTCCTTCTTTTCCTGGCTCTCAGATTTACCCGGATCCATTTTCTGACCTGAAGTTTAAAAACCATAGCGCTTTTTTACAAATGAGGAATGCGGGACCCGAGGGCCACCGCTCAGCATGAGCAAGAAAGTATAAACAGACTCTGAGCCCCAGCTTTCCATTGCTTCACCGCTGAAGGACACGCGCCGTCCTCAACACAACAGTCACTACTTGACTCGGGCCCCTTAATCTCCCACCTCCTCCCAGTCCTGAAATTGGCTTTTCTGCCCCCAAAGAATGGCAACTCATAGTTCGGCGTTAAGTTATAAGAGAAGCTTTAGGATACTTGGCCCAGGTATTGGGGGTGGGGGGGGAGAAGAGATTCGGAGCTCTTTGACTTCTGACCCAGGGCTCAGATTTATTAATCCGCCCACTGATTAAGTCCCTCTCCCCCAAGAAAAGCAGCATCTTAATCGCTGCCGATCTTCATTACGCTAACCCTGGAACGCTGTCTGAAGCAGCCCCGGGGTGGGGGTGGGGGATCCATTTCAGAGTGCCACCCCCGCCGCACCAGAAATGCGGGATGGGACACGAGAAGCCGCAGGGGAGGAGGGCGAGAAGATAGATGCCTGTGGGAAAGCGGCTGGATCCGCGCACCGAGGCAGTTTTTTCCTCTCACCTCATCATTTACTTGCTGAACGAGCCGACTCTCCGCCCAAGTCTGAGTTTCTCCTTGCAATGGCTAACGGGAAGAAGAAGAAAAAAAAGTCAAACAAAGTGCAAGTTTATTGAGGTTGCGGTGGCCACGCAGAGCTGGGGCGGGGGTCTCCCCACGTCTGACCCTCCCCAGCCCCTTATGCCTTATCCCAAAGTCCCACTGCCTGCCTGCTTCTCGGGCTCTCTCTCCTTCCACCCTGCATACCCTTCCCCCAGCCCATCGAAGGAGCCCGCAGCCCCCGGGACTCGGGGCTCGCTGATGTCTCCCCCGCTTCCCCTCCCGCTCCCCGAAGCTCCCCCGGCGCCGCGCGCGCCTGGCCCCTTACCTCGCCGCTGCCCGGGCGCAGCCCGGACGCCGCGCGCAGCCCATGGCGCACGCGGTTCGGCTTGGAGTGGGTTGGCTATTTTCTTTCTTTTTCTTTTTTTGGGGGGTGGCGGTGGTGGATGGAGGCGGGGAGAAGGGCTTGGCATCGGCTCTCCTGGGCTCGGCCCCCTCCCCTCGGCTCTACTGTCTCGGAGGCGGGGACGGAGCGGCGCCGGCCGTACCCCCGTCTCGGCCGGCGCTGAGCAGCAGCCGGGGCTCCTTCGGAAATGAAACACCTAAAGGGGCTGGGGCGGGGGCGAGGACGGAGGGGGGGGTCCGGTGCTCGAAGATGGGGAGGAGGCAAGGGAGGAGCCTGCCTTAAAGGTATAGAGGCTGCCTCGGTGGGGTGTCCCCACCCCTATCTTTTTCCTTTCTTTCTGTCCCAGCCCCTCCCACCACCTCGGAGCACAGGTTTCCTCCAGCCTATGGACCTGAGGCTCTCTCTGGGTCTCTAGCTTTCCCATAGTCTCCCCACCTCACCTCATCTCAACCCTGGACCTTTCACTACCGGGCAGAGGAACATTTACTGTCTGTCCCGCGTACTGGGGTTTACAGATTTGTGCCCAAGCACCTCGATGTCCACCTGGCCTTAGGTCAAAAACTAGTTCACAAACTTCGGTCATAGGGATTACTGGGCTTTCTAATTGAGTTTTCTCCAGGAATGAACTAGAACACGTTGGCTATTTAAGACTTTCCAGTAGCCCCTTGACCTCTAAGGAATCCAGAATAATGGCAGGTGAGTTCCCAGGGGGAATGATGAGAGGCATTTTAAAGGCTGAGAAGCCAGTTTGCCTTCTGCTTACCACCTGGGTCGGTTACATTACTTATTGCATCTCAGAAACCGCCCTTAATGAACTCCAGATATTTGTTAAATGCAGGTTGAATAGGATGGGCCCTGTCTGATTTGAGCACTAAAGTGACCCAACTTTCTAGCTGCTGCTGCAAATTTGGATGCAATCTACATAAAAAAAAAAAACCATCAACAAAGACCCCCCCGCCCAAGGTAACTGTAGCTGATAAAAGAGATAGTCAAAATATATTTTTTTCATATTTAGGGAAAAAAAAAGTTTGCTCTGGATATATAAAACTTTTCCATATGCTAGTTGTTTTCCTACCATTGAATAATTTTGCTTCATTACTTCCATGAGTTTTGTTATAGTAGCGCTAGAGTTCTGTATATATGAAACATAATGGTGACATCATTAGAAGGTACATGTACGTAGATAAGGAGGATGGGGGCGGGGCGGGCAGTGAAGAGGTGGGTCAAATTTTCGCCTGACACTATCCCTTTATCACATTTCTCTAAAGGAAATCTCTTAGCCCTCCCCCCCTTTTTTTTGTTACTACAACATCTTTCTTTCGAGATCAAAAGCCTTAGATCAAAGCCAAGATCAAACTCTCTGCTTTAAATAGAAGCAACATTGCCATGAAGTAGTTTACACAAAGAACTTCTTAATGGAGACATCACAGTAGAAAATCTTATTTCATCCCTTTAGTTCATATTCACAACAGGACTACTTAAAAGTACATTCATGATGCAGTTCTATCATGAAAATATACAACAGGCCTGCCCAGAGGGGTAGCATTCTACTTAGTGTTTCTGTTTCCAGAAAGGAAAAAAAAATCCTAAATGCTTCTAGAATGATATAAAGTAGTTTTTAAACTGCTTCGCCTGACTTTAATTGTATACTGCTAGGAATATTATTATTTCAATTCTATTGCTAGTACTAGGGGAAATGAAGAAGCATATATTAAGTGTCTACTATATACCAGGCATTATGCTAAGTGCTTTTAAAAATATTATCTCATTTCATCCTCAAAACAAGCCTAGAAGGTAGGTGCTTATACTACTATCCCCATTTTAACGTTGAGGAAACCCAGGCAAAGAGACACATGGACCCAAGCCCAGTGAGCCGCATTTCCTTTGAGACTGGGATTTAAATTCAGGTAGTCCTGACTCCAGGCCTGGCTTAGCCCAGGGCCCTGAGAGTTTTAAAAGATACCATTTTATTAATGGTTAACTTTGAGTCATAGATGTAGAGCTGGAAGTAACCTCAGGAAAAATTAAGTGACTTGCCCAGTGTCCTACAGGCTACTTGCTATGTAGTCTGGTCCTGGTTCTCTGACCACAAATCTGGTACTCGTTTGACCACTGCTGATTAAGTGCTTAGTATGATCTAGTCATGGTATTTAGAGATACTGAAAAAAAGGCAAAAAATTCAGTTTCTGCCCTCAAAGAACTGCCTTGCTGAACCATATAGATTATTTTGTCCACTAGGAGAAAAGAGTTTAAAAAATAGTTAATTTTCAAAAATATAAGCATTCCCAATACATACACTTGGGCCAGTAAAACATTACAAACAATGAGGAACATCTTTATATAACTGGAAAGCTACTTAATTTTAAATGGAGAGAGAACTCTTAAGCACTTAGGCTTCTAAGACTACTTATGACAGTTCAGGATCAATAGAAAACTATTATTGGCAGACATTTCTTTTTACCCACTACAATTTGTTCTCTGACTTCGGCTAGACCTAGGAATTCCAATGCTGAATGATTCAATATTGACATACTAAGATACTTTCATACAAACACACCCATTTTCCACTTAAATATCCCGTTCTTTTGACCCATCAACATTTTTTTTAAACAGAATAAGAGAGAAAAGCAGATAACAGAAGCCAAAGTAATTACTGCAAATTCATCTTACAATTGGTTCTAAAAACAAGTGGAGGATGTAGCTAATTACTTCTTGTTGGGCTTTTCTTTGTTGGGTATTTGTTCCAAATCTAGTTTCAATTTCAAAATATAACACTCAGATTAATATAGATAGGGCTAGCTTCGGTATTTGCCAGAGTAACAGTGAAGTTATTAGAATTGGAATTGAGATCTGGGCTCTTTTACCTTATCCTCTAGTGTTACTTTGTTCACCCTCTCTCAATGATATCCAAAATGTTTTGATTGTATACCCCTATCAGTAAAAGTCTTTGAGCACTCATTTCCCCAATATTTGCATATTATTTATAAATAATATACATATACTTTTGTCTTAATATATTATACACATTAGAAAAATGCAAAAATGGAAAATTCATGATGAACTAAAGATAATAATTTTAAAATTTTATTAGTATAAAAACCTTTTGCTCTTGCTCAAATATTAATAATCAATAAGAACTATGTTATAAATAAGTAACAATGATAGTTGATATTGCCCATATTTAAGTGAGACAGATAATTGAATATGCTTCATTATTTTTGAAAAATCACTGTGAATGTCCTGAGGGGCAGAAAAGACAAATAATTGATAGTAATTAAAATGAGGATAACAGCAGCTACCTTAGAGAGCTGTTGTACCAAATGAGGAAATATGCATAAAGTGCTTTGTAAAACTTAAAGTACTACCTAAGTTTTGTTTTATTTTATTGATTTAATTTTCTTTTACATTTAAATTGCAAGCTGTCTCCCTTCCTCTCCACACTCGAGAAGGCCACCATTTGACACAGATATAGATATAGATCTATCTATGTAAAACCATACTATAAATACTTCTATTTATCAGTTCTTTCTCTGGAGGTGGATAGTATCTTCCTTCAAAGGTCCTTTGATTCATATGTCCAGTTTATTTGAATATTTATAACATTCAGAATAGCTTAGCCATTTGCAGTTATTTTTCAAACAATATTGCTTTTACTATATCCAGCATTCTCTTGGTTCTACTCATTTCACTCTTCTTTATTTCAAGAAAGTCTTTCCACATTTTTTCAAAAATCAACCTGGTCATCATTTTTTGCAGCACAGTAATATTCTATCATAACCATATACTACAACTTGTTTAGCCATTCCCCAGCTGATGGGACATCCCCTCAATGTCCAGTTCTTTGATACTGCAAAGACAGCTTCTCAAAATATTTTAGAATATTTAAGTTCTTTTCCATTTTCCTTAATCACCTTGGGAAACAGACCTAACAGTGGTATTGCTAAGTCAAAGGGTAATTCTTGGAGCACAATTCTAGATTGCTCTCTAAAATGGTTGGATCATTTCACAATTCACCAACAGTATATTAATGTCCCAATTTTTCCACATCCCCACCAACATTCGTCATTTTCCCCTTCTATCATTTACTAAAATCTGAAAGGTGTGAGATATCTCAAAGTTGTTTAAATTTGCATTTCTCTAATCAATAATGATTTAGAGCATTTTTAAAATCACTAGATATAACTTTGATTTCTTCATCCAAAAGCTACCTGCTCATATCCTTTGTACATTTACCAACTGGGGAATGACTCAGTCTTATAAATTTGACAAAGTACCTTATATACATGAGATATGAGGCTTTTATCTGAGGAAATGTCTATAACATTTTCCCCCAATTTTCTGCTTTCCTCCTAATCTTGGCTACATTGATTTCATTTGTGCAAATCCTTTTTAATTAATGTAATCAAAACAATAGCTATTATATGATGAGTTAACCAAACAGGCAAATTTATTTCTTTGTTGTTGAAAGATACACAATACAATTTTTGAGATATATAATGGTTTTTATTGAAAGACATACAATACAACAATCAAATAATAGGCTAGAAATCAGTTAATATAGTGGCTTTTCAGCAGGAGTCATGTTTCTCTCTGTAGATATTTACCATATATAATATGAAAACAATCACAAGGAAATTGTTACTGATTCCAGCTCAGCAGAAGATTTTCAAAAGAAATTCATTCCTTGTTCTTTGTGGATAGTATCATACCTTAATTTCTTATTCATGTTTGGATCATTTAGCCATGTTTTTGTATGAGCAAGAGGAACAGCAATAAGGTGAGTTTGGATCACAGAGTTCAGGAAGGGGTGTAAGGTACAATAAGGCTAAAAGGCTTTAAGTGCCAAATGGAGGACTTTAAACTTGATTCTAGAGCCAACAGAAAACCACTGGTGCTTATTTTGTGTAGGAGGGTGACACGGTCAGAGCTATACTTTGGCAGATTAGTGGAGAATGGACTTCAGTGGAAAGAGAATAGAGGGAAGGAGGTCACTGCAATAGTCCAAGTAAGAGGTGATTTTAACTTGATTTGGTCTGTGTGAGTGGGGAGAAAGAAGACAGAGATGGAGAGTGTTGTAGAGATAGAGACGACAAGCAACAGTTCATGTTGTTTATATTGGGATGTACAAGTGAGAAGAGAAGGATGACACTGAGGTTCTGAATCTGGGTGACAGGAAGTTCTATGTCACCCTCAACAGAAAAAGGGAAGTTCAAAATTGGGATGAGTTTGAGGTGAAAGATAAGGTAGAGATTTGCAATGGCGATGGCAACCCAGCCATGTATTCTCATCTTGTACAATTTTATCTGTTCCACCGTAAACAAAAAGCCATAGTGGTGGGGAGAGAGGGACTTTTACACATCACTGTTCCTGAGCATAGACCTTGTGATGGGGCACCTGCCATACCCAGGTGAGCCATGAAGCATGGGAGAAGATTTTCTCAATGGAACCAGCACAGCTCCTGCTGTGTCCCCTGTGGGGACTGGCTAATGCCAGTGGTGGAAGACGGGGAGACTGCAAAATCCAGAAACAAGCAGGGTTGGGGAATGTTGGGTGATAATTAGCGAAGCATATATGGGCAACAAATCCAATGATTGGCTCTTAGGGGGAGGATGGGATGCAACCATTTTCCTGCTCTCCAACTGTTGTACAACACAACCACTTGGGGTCACACCACAGGCCATGCTCATTTTACCTACCTGAAGAACTTGAATATTTCTTAAAATGAGAAACAAAGGAAAGATGCCACAGTCACTCTACTATTCTGTAAAATGGAGGAATAGGATCAGGTGATCTCTCATTCTTCTATCCCATCCTAGCATTTTTGTGTGTGGTGACTGTTAAGAGGGGTCATATGAGACTTCAGTGTGGTTCTGAGATATGTAGTGCCAATTTTTTTCTTAGTATTATGAGAGAACTAACAGTATTTAGAAGGCTTCAGAAGCGTAGAGCCCAAGCAGTATAATTTATATTTATTTGTCCAGACACACATACAGATGGATAGACAGTCATTAAGTATTTATTAAGAGCACTGGGCTAAATGCTCAGAGTACAGAAGCAAAAGACAGTTCTTGCTCTCCAGAAGCTCACAGTCTAATGGGGGAGACGATATGCAATTAACTATCCATGTACAAACACACTGTATACAGGATAAATTGTGAATAATCAATGGAAGGAAAACACTGGAATTAAGAGGGACTGGGAAAGGCTTCTTTAGAAGGTGGGATTTTAGCTGGCACTTGAAGGGTGGGAGATGAGGAGAGAAAACATTCTAGGCTTGGGCTTAGCCTGTGAAGACAGAGTGTTTAGTTCAAGGACCAGCAAGACAACGAGTGTCACAATACTGAGGCAAAGGTGGGAGGGAATAAGGTGTAAGATGACTGAAAGGTGGGGCCGGGGGTTGGGCTATGAAGGAGTTTTAACACCAAACAGAGGATTTTATGTCAGACAGATATACAGACGGACAGAAATGGTGGAAATGCCTGCTCTCCTTACCTTACCGCATGGTATAAAGATAACGTTTTATCAATCTTAAGCACCATAGAAATGGGGACGATTACTTGAATTGTGTCTTGAAGAACCTTACACTATTCTTGGCAGGTTATTAGATAGAGAGATGGATAAAAGACTAGGAGCAGCCTAGTATCATAGGATAACGGATTCAGAGCTGGAAGACACCTTAAATAGATCAGCAAGACCAACCCCTTCATTTTATAGATAAGGAAACTAAGATCTAGAGAGGGCAAGCAGCTTACCTAGTGAGTTTCTGAGGTAGGATTTGAATACCCTTGTCATTCCAAAGAGGGGGGAAAAGCAACAAATAAAACCAAAGGGTCCTAATTTTCCATCCATTAAATACTAGTTTTACAAATAAGGAATTTATATAATTAAAAAAAAATTCACCATACTGACTAGAAATAAAGCATATGAAGTCATCATTGCATTCACATTGCTTTAAATAACTATCAAGAAAGTAGGGGAAAGTAATGGTATATAAGGCTACAAAAATTTATCCTCTGCCTCATGAAATTATGTATTTGTCAACCAAAATATCAATAATGCGTTCCCTGGTGTTCTATCAGTGAAGGGACTTAATTTTCATGATTATACCAACAGTATATTTAACCTCCAAACTTATTTCTTCTACTTTTTCAGTCAAAAAAATGCATTAGCCCTTTATACCTCTTAATTCTTTAAACTGGAGTCATTTTGTTTTTTCCCCCAAGGTAATATAATTAGCTATTTTTAACACACATCACATTTCTATTAAGTGAATGCATTCTTTAAAAAGCTAAATGTTACACTGAGATAGTATTAAAAGTTAGGATGTTAGTATAATTAATAGGATATAATATATAAAGACTGGAAAAGAATTTTCCCACTAAGCTTAGCACTAGACAAGCATCTGTTTTGCTGTGTCCATTAAATATCAAAAAAAGTATTCCTTGTGTTTAACTTAAATTCTTCCTCATATTGTTTAAATCCATTTACTTTAGTATTGACTTCACTCAAGATGGGATGTTGAAAAACTAAAGGAGGAAAGAGTAAGTGAATTGGATTAATTATTTTAAGGTAAGAAAATTTAACAACTGTTTTCAAGTAGGATGAAGTCACTTTAAATATCTCATAATGTTATGTATTATGTATTCTGTTCACATTACTTTTTTTATAATGCTTTATTCTGGTAGAGATATGTTCTAAAGAAACTGGCTCCAAGGAATTCTCTTGCTAAAGCAGTCCCTATATAGTCAAGGCAGTTTGTAAAAAAGCAGAAAACAAGGGGGAGGAAAAGCCCTTTCAGTTGCTAGGAGCAACTGTAAATGCTAAGGGAAGAGAACAGAATTGAAATTTTAAGCAGTACTTAGTAGAATAGCTAGTAGCCAGAGATTGCAGCTGAGGGAAGGGAGGTGGGAGGAGAGATGTCTTCTCTTTTAAAATAGAGATTAAAATTATCCTTTTCTGATTGGAAAAAAAAGTCATTCAGGTTTCACTCTGTTGGCAGAGGGATGAAGTTACATGCTTCGGTCTCTCTTTATTTTTTCCCTACTTCTAAAATATGGATAGGAGCAAATCCATGGAAGTCAGAGGAAATGGCAGAAATTTCTACATGGTAAAAATTCCAGAAGGGCAGGATAAGGTCATTCCTTTAATTAACTTGAACAGCCTAAGCAGGTAAAAAGATCTTCTGTGGCCAAGAAAGAGAGAGGCTGACAGCTGTGAGAGGCTTAAAGGATGCTTTTATTTCAAGATGGCCTGGGGTCCGAGAAGCACTTATCATCCACCAGGAGGGAGCCGATTCCAAGATGACAATATTGTACTTGTATAGTACTTCGCAGTTTACAAAGCATTTTTCTCACAATAACGTTGTGAATTACATAGGACGTGTGTGTGTGTGTGTGTGTGTATATATATATATATATACACACACACACATATCAATATTCCCATTTTGTATATCTGGAGACTGAGGCTTAGGGAATAAAAATGACTTTGCTAGAAGTCACACAGCTTAATAAGCAAGCTGGAACTTGAACTCAGGTCCTTTGATTCCAAAGTACTTTTTGCATTGCTAAATACTGCCTCTGATTCAGGGTGAGTTTGAAGAGAATTTTCTAATCAGGGATTGGAGATGAGACTAGGGTTGGAATATTATTATTACAAGACCAGATATAATTAATAGTTAAGGATGAGGGAGAAAGATACCAAATTCCATTCAGTTCATTTCTTTAAATACTGCTTTCTCTTGTCATTTTGAATACCATTGTGTTCATTAAAAAATGTTGTATTATGGTGTTTTAAAAAAGATATCTATTTCTGACTCTTCCTCCTGGATCCCCCAAAAGGGGAGAAGTATGGAAAAGTCAGTTCTAATTCTATCGATTAAAGGTATCAGATTGAAGTATGGTGGTTCGGATCATATGATCAAGACCCCTACCACCACCTGGTGGCAGTGTACCTTAATTGTATATACGGTATCTTGGAGGAGAAAATAATTTGCCAGAATTAAATCTATACACGTATTCATTTAATGATAGCAAACATCACAAAGGATTCTTTTAACAAAAGCATTAATTGGATATTTCATTTCCACTGAGCTCAAACTAAAGAAAATGGGCTTAAACTACTACAAAAAGTGAGTACTACAAAAGTTTAGGTTACTAGAATATGGACTTCTGAATAAAATCTCAGAACATTAGAACACAGAGGCATTTGTGGAAGCCTGAATTAATTTTGAAACAAATAATGAGAATAGTGGAACCACATTTCATAGAACGCTAAAACTGGCAAAGATCACAGAGATTATTTAATCTGTGCCCCTCCCCCTCCATATATGTATGTAAAAATAGATATGTACACATATGCGTATTTATACACATGTGTATATATACATATGTATGTACATATACATGTACGTATAGATATGTCTATCTCACAGATTCTGATATTCCAAAGTTTAAATATTATGTCCCTCAAATCTAACTATATTAAGTAACTTTGATATAAAATCCTGGCTCTGACCAGGTCACTATGATTTTCAATAAGTCACTTTACCTCCTCAGTTTGCTCTTCTCAAAAATGAGAGGGATGAACTTGATAACTTCAAAGGTCTCTTCCCATTCTTGGTTCTATGGTCCTGTGGCTAACTCGACATGAGATGGGTACAGATAATTCTGTCTCTCCAACTTCAGGACTTAAATGGCATCTGCTATACTGCTTCTATACTACATACAGAAACAAACAAATTATCATACTCTGAAGTTGCATGTTGGAATCATATAAATTGGTACAAGGGCAGCTAGAAGGAACAATGGATAGAGCAACACGGGCCTAGAATCAGGATGATCCAAGTTCAAATCCAACCGAAGACACTTCCTAGCTGTGGGCAAGTCACTTAACCCTGTTTTCCTCAATTTCCTCATCTGTAAAAATGGGCTGGAGAAAGAATTCAGTATTTTGCCAAGAACCGCCCCAAAAAAAGTGGTCACGAAGAATTGGACATGAGGGAAAACAACTAAACAATTTGGTTCAAAAAGGATTTTGGTACTTTAACAAAAGACAGATCCCACAACAAATCAGGGGACATCATATCTAACCTTCTGAAGTCATTACATGGAACTACTAACACATACTGCCTCTTCTTGTTGCTGCCAAAGACATTACTGGTGTAATGGAAATAGCTATTCTAATGACCTACGTGTCATTTTTGCATTTACGTTATAGGGAAAATATTTTGACACTATCAGTTAATAAGCAGAAGAAAAAAAAACTATAAAATAGTGGAATCTCCACTCCCAGAAGTCTTTAAAAATACAGTCAGCAGGCACTGTGTTCTGGAGATGATATGTCCTTAGATAGTTAAAGTTAAATTCTTTCAAAAGAAGAAGCTTAGAGGCCAAGATGGCAGCTGGGAAGCAGTGACTGGCGTGAGCTCCCCATCAAGTCTCTCCAAAAACCTATAAAAAAATGGCTCTGAACCAATTCTAGAGCTGCAGAACCCACAAAGTGGCAGAGGGAAGCAGGGCTCCAGCCCAGGACAGCCTGGATGGTCTCTGGGTAAGGTCTGTCCCACACGGAGCTCCCAGCCCCCAGCTGAGGGGAGCGGAGCTGAGCCCAGCAAACAGACCAGACGCGGAACTACCAGACCAGGAGACGAGCGGAGAGTGCCCTAGCATCCTGAATTACTGAGCTGTGGCATCCACGAGACCTCACAACCCACAAAGAGCAAAGACAACAGAGAAGGTTAGTGGGAAAAGCTGCGGGACTGAGTTTGCGGTTTGGCCACCGCTCCTGGGGC
>CM053622.1:433959328-433985734 GCA_028646595.1 Phalanger gymnotis
AAGAAAGGAAGGGAAAGGGGGATGGGAGGGGAATGGGGTGACGGAGGGGAGGGCAGACTGGGGAACAGGGTAACCAGAGTGTACGCCATCTTGGAGTAGGGGGGAGGAAATGGGGAGAAAATCTGTAATTCAAACGCCTGTGAAAATCAATGCTGAAAACCAAACATATTAAAAATAAATTTAAAAAAAAGAAATAAAGGTTGCTAGAACTAAAAAAAAAAAAGAAGAAGCAGCTTAGAAATAGATGACATTTTTTATTTGTTTGTTTTTTGGCAGGGCAGTTGGGGTTAAGTGACTTGCCCAAGGTCACACAGCTAGTACATGTGTCAAGACATGTCTGAGGCCAAATTTGAACTCAGGTCCTCCCGACTCCACAGCTGGTGGTGTACTCACTGCGCCACTTAGCTGCCCCCGAAATAGATGACATCTTAAAGGTCCTTCTGGTGCCATTATATAAAACCCAAATTGCATAGGTTTATCAGTATAATAGCAAAAGGTTAACATTTCTCTAACAGTATAGTTCTTCTCAATTCTTGTTCCATTGCTTCTTTCTCTTCCTGCCATGGTGCTGATCTTTCTCAACAGGAACAGTTTCACATCATTCCTTCTTCAGAGCATGGTCCCACAACCAATTGAGTATGTGGTGGTCATTCAGCATGATAATCTTAGGGCATAATTTTGTACTGACAGGGTCCAAAGAAATAGTTGCTGTGGTTCACATAAAAACAAAAGTAATGGGAAGTAAACAAACTACCCAATGGGTCTAGCACTGCCCTTTTATGGTTCTATCATTGCCTAAAGGGAATATGAGTTTGAGTGTGTGTGTATGTGTGTGTGTGTGTATGTACGTGTACATGTGTGCTTATAGTATACTAATATAGCAATTGTTTTTGTTAGGTCACTTGACTGTTGCCTAATAATGCCACAGTATCAGATTTAGAGTAGGAAGGGACCACCAGAGTCATCTGGTCCATCCACTTAATTTTACAGATGAAGAAAGTACAATCCAGAGAAGGAAAGTTACTTCCCCAAGGACACATAGGTAATAAGTGGCAGACCTGTCACTCCCCACTAGAAAAACAGCAACTTATCCAAGGTGACACAGCCAAGTATATCGACTAAGGTCTTCGGAATGCAGTATGCTTTCTACCAGACTATGCTGTCTCTCAGAAGTCAGTTGTAATATAGATAAGATGTAGGTTCTAGGCACTGAGAAAATGGAAATGAGTCTTTGCCTTCATCGAATTCCATTTTAATACACAAATAATGTGCATTATCTTAATTACTGCTTTTATTCTCTCTCTCTCTCTCTCTCTCTCTCTCTCTCTCTCTCCCTTCTCTACCTCTCCCCCTCTCTCCCCCCTTCCCTCTCTATCTCTGTCTCTCTCTCTTTCCCCTCTCTTTCTATCCCTCCCACTCTATCTATGTCTAGATGTCGATATACATACATAATCTCCCAATATACTGTTAACATAATAAAAATTGTCTTTTCCAGGTGTTTTTTTATGAGTTGTGCTAAGCTTGCCATCCACTCATCCATAGTCTTTTATAATGGACTTCCTGTGATTCAAAGCTTGCATGTGGAAGATAGTTAAGAAAGCATCTATGTCTGTAGAAAAAATAATTTTTTTCCAAGTGCAAAGCCAACTGATGCAAGCAGGGGTCAAACATGGAATTTTGCATCTTAAGTACTATGTTCATGCCTATTCTGCTAACCAGCCCAGATAACATACATATAGAAAGATGTTCCCTAACAACATCTTAGATAGCTATATAAATATTATGATAATATTAGATAAATATGTGTGTATTGGTATATACACATACATATATACACACATACATATATATTCAGATTAACATTAAATTAGGTTTTTAAAGAAAGCATTCATCTCCATTTATAGTTAAGAACCTTTCCCATACTTCCAAGAAAAACCTGTGTGTGTTCTTAAAGGAGGTAAGGTATTTGAGAAAGTGAACATACGTATGTAATTCCATGTACCTTTTAAAGACCTGGCATCTTTGCTCCTAAAAACTTTGAAACTTGGGCTGGGATGCTGTTTAGTTTCCCAAATGTCCCTATTACAGCCATTCTTCTGCAATGCAAAAGGAATGGGCCTTTGCTCCCTGAAACATTTGTGGTTTTTTATAGAAGCAAAATTATACATATGTGTGTGTGTGTGTGTGTATGTGTGTGTATCAGAAAGGGGCTGAAATCGATCATAATGTGCAATGTTTCACAAATTCTCAGATTTTATATATATGTATTTTATATATATGTATGTATACATACACATACCACATACCACATACACATATGTTTTCCAGAAAGTTTATTCATAAAAGATTTAACTCTGTACATACAGTTGGCCAAAGAAAACATGGGTAGGGCAAGAATTAATTGGCTGCAAATCTCTTTCCTTTTTGTAGGGTGTTTTCTCAAGCAGTGGATTAAATCAATGTTTAATGCTATGCAAGCCCAGCTGTGTCCATATTGGGAGAGTCTGATCTTACATCTCTCTGCAGAAAAAGGACCAGGATGTCCTCCCTCTTTTTGCTGTTTCCACCCCCAACATATGTAGGTGGGAGAGTGGGAGCTTGGGAATGTGAACTTGATCCAGCATTGATCAGCCAAGCAGCAAACTCTTATTGTTCTTTAGATACCAAACATTAACTCCTTTCTACTAGGGATAAGCCCAGCTATTTTGTATATAACTTTTGTACTCAGCAGTACACTTGAAAAAGAACCAAAAGGCTGTATTTGACTTGTCATAAACAACACAATCTGATGTGCGGATATCAGAGACACTTAAAACCAGTTTATGAATTCTTTTTTCTTTTTGCAATTGCTAATTCCAAATCATAAGGCCAGTATAGTGATTCATCTTAATTTTTTTTAACTAAAGATGCTTCTATCTAATATTTCTTATGTCTGCTGTATTTCTTATTTTTGCTTTACTCTGGGGTCCAAGAACATTGGAAACATGGTAATATTACATTGGCCACAGCCGTTAAAACCATTTAAAAGTATATATTCACTGTTTGAGCAAAAACTCAGTAGAGATTGGAACTGTTTTAGCCAGTACTAGCTTAGGCGCTGTGGGCATAAGTAAACTTAAAAAGCTCACCAAATAATTGAAGCTGTAATCTCATACTAAAATGCTTCACCCATCAATGACACAAAATGCATGGTGTCGGACAAAACAATGGCAGACAATGGGCACCTGCAGCTCTTCACATTAATACATAGACATAGGCGCTCTCCCAACAATGACTGCATGGCAGAATAAAGCAGATTCTTTTGGTTAGTTGCTTTACAAAGAGGGACACTTGGTTGACAGCACCATCTCAAAATGTCATAATTCCTTTGTTACAGAAAGACTAGAAACTACAATTTGATATTTGCCCACAGTATTCTTATGTGCCTCATTTCCAGGGGTCAGTAGCAACAAGAATGAGAACCAAAGCACAAGGAAAATGTATTTGAGAAGTTTTTACATTTAAATTTATATCCCATAGACTGAAGGAAAGAAAACTAAATGAAGAAACCTAATGTGATTACTGTATAACCTGTGTACTCTTCTTTTGAGAGATTAGCAGCTATATACATGTAGCTGTTTTCTACTTGTAAAATAAATGAAGATGAACAAGAATAGAAGTTTAAAGAAATTAGGCCCACTGAAAATACCAGAAAGACTGAATTTATGAAGAAAATTCCAAGATGGAGATGTACCTTTTACTCATCAGTGCAGGCTGCTAAAAATCATGATGATGATGATTGATGAAGATGATAGCTGTCATTTACATAGTGCTTTGAGGTTTGTGAAGCAGTTTACGTATGTCAGATCATTTGATCTTCACAACAACCCTATGAAATGGGTACTACTGTTATCCCCGTTTTACAGATGAGGTTCAGTGATTACCCAAAGTTCACAGCTAGCAAGGGGGTCTGAAGCAGGATTCAAACTCAGGTCTTCCTGACTCCAAGGCCTGTGTTCTATCCACAGCACAACCTACCTGCCTAAAGTTACATTTATGATTCTGAAGGAAAAAAATTTTGAAAGAAGAAAAAAATAGCAAAAACTACTTTGCAACTTGGACTAGGGTGCTGTTTAGTCTCCCAGATGTCCCCATTTGGGAAACTTTCAGTGGGAAGACAGAAAAAGCACAGCTTTAGATACATAGCAACTTCCCATCCTGGAGAAATAAAATGGTGACAGTAAAGGAGGCTCTCTACCACAGAATCCCAGGATTACCTATGGTCTTCAAACTCTAGTCCCCAAGCCTTAATATGCTTTCTGTGTAACTTTTCTTTACCTTTTCATGTCTATAAATGTTACTGAAATTGAAGATGAAATCAATTGTAAAACATTCGAAGCATAAATAGTATCACATTTTAAAAGGCTGAGTTAATAATAGCAAGTCTACTTAAAATAATTTGCTATATGTACTAAATAGTGTGTTTTGAAAATATTTTAGTACCACATATTTTGTGATACACATATAAATGCCTTGAAAACAGAATTTTACAGAAGCATCTTATATCTGAAAAACAAATAGAGGGTGTCCCAAAAGTCTTAGCCCAGTTTTAAGCTTTAGAAACATAAAAGCTATACCCTACATGTCATATTTTCCAAAATATTAGTTATTTTATGGTATTTTGCAAAATTCCATGTCAATGGTCCAAATTTCATTGAGCTGAAATTTTCTGTGGAAATGTTTTAAAATTTTACTTTATGTCTTCTGTTTACTTAAATCAACAATGATCCTATTACTTTAATCATAAAGTAGACCTTTAAAAAATGTGGCATGGCCTTTGGAGTACTTGATTCCTCTGATTCCCCTTTAGCAAGTCTGATAAAGAATTTTCTAGAATACATTTAGCTGTACTTGGAAGATTCCACAACAGTCCTTCTACAAAGTTAGCCAGAGAACTGAAAGAAAACATTTTAAGTAATGCTAATAACTTACTGTTAAAAGAAACTACCACTAATTTTTATTTCTCAAGCCGTGCTCTAGAAGTCATTATCTTTGATGTCAGAGGTACAGCTAACTTATTTATCTTTAGGAACTGCAAGACATTAAAAGTCTTTGAAAGATCTTTTTCCCTCCATCTCTTGCTTGTCAGACAAGTTAACACTCAGGAAATAATTGATTTTCGTTGTGGGAAACGTTTATTCTTCAGTAATCAGCCAGCATAAATGCTTTCACAGATAAATCACTAATTAGGATTTCTCTAGACAATCTCCCAAGTATCAGCTCTTGGGCGTTCTACATGGTGAGAGAGAAATGGAACTGACAAAGCAAAACATGGTTTGAGATGAGCCATACAATAAGCTTCTCAGAATTAATGGTCACCTCAAAATCTGAGTGAAATTTGACAGGTACACAGGGAAGAAAAAGAAGAAAGTGTAAGATGAAACAATCACCATCCTCAAATTACAGAGTTCTATCCAGGACAGCCAGGAAACCGAACTGAAGTCTTTTTGCAGTAGAAAGAAGGGTTTCAGATACCCGCTTTTGCATATTGTCTCCTTCAGCAGATACAAAGTTTTACTTTTGCAGAGAAAATTCTTACAAAATACAGGGTTGGCAGCAGATCGAAGTCCTGTATGTGCTGTGCCTGAACCAAAGTACTGACACAGAAGGACTCAGTCCTTTCTCTTCCACACATGCTCATGGCCAGACCTAGATAAATCACTGATAACTATCACACTCAGGTGTGTAACAAGAGCATTCTCCTTTTTGACACATTCAGATATGGTCAGGTGGCTTGTAACTAACCATATCCAGTAACCTCTGATATTCTAAGATCTGTCTGGGCTCCTTAAACACTCTCTAACTTTGTGGTAGCATAAGTGACATTGTATCTCCACAGACAACAAAGGCAAAAGTCAGAGACTCTAGAGATTTGTTTCTGAAAGCAAATAAGAGGGCCATGTAAACATCTCTCCAGTGTGTTAGAAGGTGCACAAAAATGCTTTTTGCTTAACCAGTTGCCTTTGCTCATTTGTTTTTGATGGTCTGGTATGGTTACTCCTACAGACTTTTTTATCTAGTTTAGCTTCCAGTTCAAGAACAATATAGCTCTATCTTTCCAAATTCAAATAAAGTGAGCAAAAATACGCCCTTCCTCCTCTAGTCTTCAACAGATGTCAAAAAACAAAATGAAACAAAACCACAAAACCCTATATTATACCATATATGCTTCTTGAACTTAAACTGATATTTTTTGCATAAAGTATTCAGCACAAGTAGACAAGGACTATGAATCAGAGGATATGATTTAGAAGTCAGGAAAGGGAAGCTTTTGTTCTGCTTGCTTATTTCAGTTTAACAATCATTTGAAAGCTCCTAGACGTGTGCAGACTGAGTTAGGTGTTGCACATGTAGAATATTACATACAAAAATAGCTGTAATATAAAAATAATACATGGTAAATGTATAATAGTGCTATATGAAGTCTGAGGGAAGGGAAAGGGCACTACCAACACTGTGTATGTGCACGTGTGTGCGTGTATGAGACACACACAAACTAGAAAGACTTCCTGGTGGAGGTGGCATTTGTGTTGAACTATAAAAAAAAAAGGCAGGAATTCAAAACACTGAGGTTGTATACATGGAAGAGCATTCTAAACATAGGGGAAAAGAATAAGCAAAGACACAAAGAAAAAGAAACATGTACAGATAACAGTAATATTTGTGAATAGTAGTGGTAGAACTAGTATTACACTATCACTAGCATACATAAATCTAATTTACCTCCTAAAGAGTGTGAAAAAGAATTTTTAGGAAAACCAACACAAAGGTTTGGGACCAATATTATATCGAATATTGTTTGTTCCTAGGTTTGCTTCAAAACAATAATGCAGATATAACTCACAAAACATTTGAATGTCATGTGACAAAAGGGAAAGCTATTTCTTTGTAACCAAATAGTAAGAGAAACATTTATTTCGCTATTTGTATGCGGCCATGATCTCATCAATGTGTACAGTCCCTCCCCTGGTGCAGACTACAATCCATCCATGCCTTTTAAGCCTATGGGATTTTTGTCTGTATTCATCCTTAAATATCCCATTGAGTACCAGAGGCTTCCTCCTACATTAATGAATTCAAGGACAATATCTGCTATCCAGTGGTCTCAACACATGACTAGCCCACATTTTTTTCTTTGGCAGTACATGCCCTTGACTGTATATTATGAATTTTTTGGCACAAAAGTCATCATTAGTAATACACCATAGCTTGTTTACTTACACCCACCATGTCTCCGTTACACTTTGGTCACTTTATTAGGCGATGTTGCTCATAAACTCCTATCATCCTACTCTGTAATATTTTTCAAATAAGCCCATATACTAAACTGATTTTGCCTCAGGCTGGTATTTCTGTTTAGGACAGTAAGTGTTTATTGGTTATAATGAGTTTTAAGCTCTTTCAGCATCCTCATTGTGATAACTTTCATATAAATTGAACCTCCTGAGGTAGTGTGGGCTAGTGGCTGGAGAGTCGACCTTTCAGTGAGGAAGACCTTGGCTCAGGTCTTCCTCTGACACTCACCGGGCTTTGCGACCCTAGACCCTGTAACTTGTCACTAACAAGTGACTAACACAGTGTTCTAGGTAATTTTTTCTAAGTTGCAGTAAAAGTGCCAGGTAGAGGAGATTTCCTTGTCTAGGAGTTCCCTATACTAATGATGTGACAAATCCAGTCTCTGGTCCTAAACTTCCCTAAGAAATAACGATGACTAGAATCAATGTCTTTACTTTCTCAGTTTTCATTTTTTTTTTCTGAGTCAATATGTTAAAACTAAACACAGTGTCTTTCCATTTTTATCCTTTCTTCTAGTGTGGCTTGGCCTTTGTGTAAACCAGTCAATCTGACCGTACGCAACTAGCTGATTCTGAAAGAACTCACTTCAGTAACCAGTCATTTCCTGTCTGTTAATATAAACTCAATTGCATTTGTGGAGGTGTTGTTTAGGACTTGCCAGGTCCATTACCTAAAAGAAGGAATATATATCCATGATAGCTAGGCAAAGGTTTCTGAATAATCTCCAAGCTACTGGCTTCTTTTACTTTTAATTCCAAAACATATATTTGATCAATATTTATTAAGCCTCAAATAAGTGTAAGCCACTATGGTAAGTTGGGGATGGGGTGGGAGGAACATACAAAGACAAAACCAAAAATATTATTTGCCCTCAAGGAGTTTTTTATTCTACTCAAATAACAAGGAATCTGAAAGGCTGCCATGAGGAGGGAATGCATGGGAGATGGTTTGGGTGAATACATGGCTGCAGAAAGTGGCCTTTAGAGTTCGGGGAATTACCCATATATATATACTAGTATGTTCAGAATGTAGAATGCATGAAGGAAACTAATGTGAAATAAAGCTGGGAAACAGATCAAAGCCACATTTTAGGAAGTTTAAGGTGTCAGGATAAGGAAAACATAGGCAATAGGGAGCCAGCTTTTCAAATCAGGGAGTGCTATGGTCAGACTCATACCTAAGGAAGATGAATGTGTGGAGGATGAATTTTAGAAAGGACTAAAATTCGGAAGATCTTTGAGGTAGCTAGGTGGCCCAGAATGCCAGACCTGGCATCGGGAACAAAGTTCAATGTTGAGTTCAAATTAGGCTTCAGACACTAGCTGGCTGTGTGACCCTGGGCAAGTACTTAACCTGTTTCCCTCAGTTTCAAGTGTAAAATAGGGATAATAATAGCACCTACTTTGCAGGGTTGTTGTGAGGATCAAATGAGATAATATTTGTTTAAAAAAAAAAAGCACTTAGCACAGTGCCTGGAACATAGTAGGCACTTTTACAAATGCTTATTCCTTTTCCTTCCCTGGTGAGAGTTGTGTCAGTGTGAATGGAGAGGAAGTGATGGTTGTGAGAGATGTTGTGGAGGCAGGATTGACTCAGCATCTGATTTCATATTGTTAGACTAGGGAAAGGCAAAGATGAATCAGAGTTATGAGCTAGGGTGGCTGGGAGGATGGTGATGCCCCCCTCAAAATGGGGAAGTTTAGAGAGGAACAGACTTTGGGGTGGGGATGATGATGTCTACTCTATTCAAAGCATGTTGAGATTGAGGTGTTGGAGAGACATCCAAGTAGAGATGCC
Source organism: Phalanger gymnotis (assembly GCA_028646595.1). Classification (NCBI taxonomy): domain Eukaryota; kingdom Metazoa; phylum Chordata; class Mammalia; order Diprotodontia; family Phalangeridae; genus Phalanger; species Phalanger gymnotis. Next base: position 433,968,461 of record CM053622.1, read on the forward strand.
CAGGAAGAAGCTGGAGAAGGGTAAAGACTGAGAAGAGAAAACAGGGATATCTTTCTATGTCTCCATGTACATATATGTCTATGTCTACATGTACATATATATGCACGTATATACATATATATGCATATATACATACATCTGTATATTCTATTATTCCCTACTGTGCTTATCTTTGCACTGAAGTCACAGAGCATCAACGATATGATGACTTTCTTTGTAAGAATTCTCTGCTTTGGGCAGCTAGGTGGCACAGTGAGTAGAGCCCTGGCCCTGGAGTCAGGAGGACCTGAGTTCAAATCTGGCCTCAGACACTTGACACAGTTACTAGCTGTGTGACCTTGGGCAAGTCACTTAACCCCAACTGCCCTGCCTTCCCTCCTTCAAAAAATAAAAGAATTCTCTGCTTCATCATCCTTTGCAACAGACGTTGGTATGACAAAAGTTGCTACAATTATTTTCATGGTGGTCTTTTCGCTTATGTTCTTCATGTACATACATGGCAATGTGAGATAACTAACTGTCCCATGAAATGATATTTCTTTTTGCCTTTGTGTCCATGGTGTCCAATTAAGCCAATTCCTTTGTTAAAGGAATCTCCTTATTAAAGGAGAATCTTTGAGCCATCCTTTCAATTCAACTCAGTTCAACCCAATTAAATACAACCAGCTGGTAATAGTTAAAGCAAGCTAGGTGGTGTAGTGGAGCTGAAGACCTGGGTTAAGATCCAGCTTCAGATACTTACTGGCTCTGTGACTCTGGGCAAGTCCCTTAACCCTTTTATGCCTCAGTTTCCTCATCTATAAAATGGGAATAATAGTAGCACCAACCTCCTAGGGTTTTGTGAGGATAAAAGAAAGAATATTTGTAAAGCACTGTGCCCATCTTAATGTGTTATTTAAATGCTGTCATCATCATCATCATCATCATCATCATTATTCAACAACTATGTGCTACTCAGCAATGTACAGACTCTGGAGATGGGCAAAAATGAAAACAGTCCTTGCTTTCAAGTTTATATTCTATTGCTGGAAAAAAATATACATACAGAGATGTTATTTCACAGTGAGGGAGGGGAAGAGAGGGAAGGGCTAACAATTACACAGATCCTTCTTTAAAGGATCAGGAAAGATCCAGTGTAGAAGGGAAGACCTGAGTGGAGCTTGGGATTGCACAGGGTGGTGATAAGGAGGAGAACATATTTCAGGTTTGGGAGCTGGCCTCTGTAAAGGCACAGGAGACACTAAGATGTGTTGGGGGAACATCAGTTGGACCAGGTTGGCTGCATTCAGAGTTTGTGAGGGGATGACAATGTGACATCAGCCTGGAGAGTTTGGCATCGGACTGTGAGGAGTTTTAAAAGCCAAAGAGGAGAAATTGTAATTCATATCAGATGTAAGAAGAGACCACTGAAGCTTCTTGAGCAAGGAAGGACATTCGGATTACTGACATTGGAATAACAATTTGGCATCTGTGTGGAGAGTAGATTGGAGTGGAGAGGTGAGAATGGAAGCAGAGATCAGTTAGGTAGCTGTTGTAGTAGTGTAGGTAGGAGAGGATAAGGGCCTGAAACAGGATATTGTTCATGTAATTGATGAAAAGGGGATGGATGCAAGATAGACTGTGGAGATAAAAGTTAAAAAGAAAAGACTTGGGAGCTAACTGGATGGGAGAGTGGAGGCAAAGTGGAGGACAACTCTGAGGTTGTAAACCTGGGTGACTAGAAGAATGATGATGCCCTTGACAGAAGCAGGGAAGTTAGGAAGAAGCATGGTTGAGGGTTGAAGAAAACCTGTGATTTGTTTTTGTCTTCTGTATTCATTCCTCAGTGACACAGTCAATATGGCTATAGTTCAGTTCCTCCAGTAGTGTATTGGTTCAGTTATTGGGCAAAGATCTTGCATTTGTGGGAGACCTAAAGAATTAATGTCATTCTTAACACCCTCTACCTACTATTTGAGCACTCTGCCACCATCACTAGCTGAAGGGAGCTACACAGAACACAGGGTATCCGGATACTTTGGTTTTTTTTTTTTATTAATGCCAGGGGACAACATGGTCAAAGAATTCTTTACCTACTGGTCAGCCTTGATGATGTGCTCCTCCTAGGTTAGCTTGGCTCATTCTCAGTCATTAGACACAGCCTGTCCCAGGTACCATGCTTGGAACCTTTCTAGCTATGTGAAACCTGCCAGAGCTTGTACTTCACTGCCATTTCATTTAGAACTCAGGGTCACCTTCATGCCAGGATGAAGCATTGAGGTTATCCTTTGTTGGAGTTAATAATTTTTTTCCTGGCAAAGAAAAAAAATCCTGGCCTTTAAAAGGAGATGAGTCCTAAGATAAAAAGGGAAGCAGTCAACTGGAAAAAATATTTGTATCAAATTTCTTTGGTAAGTGTTGGTATCTAAGATATATTAACAGCTAATGGAAATATATGGCTAAAAGCCATTCTCCAATAGAGAAGTGGTTAAAGTACATGATCAAAGAGTTCTTAAGAGAAGAATTGCAAACTGTTAACAATCATACAAAAGAATGCTCTAAATCACTATTAAGAGAACTACAAATCAAAGTAACCCTGAAGTTTAACCTGGAACCTTGTAAGTTGGCAAGGAGGATAAAAAAAATAGGAAAAGTCAATGTTGGAAGAATTGAGGAAAGAGAGACACACAAAGTACATTGTTGGTAGAGATGTGGTTAGTTCAACTATTCTGGAATGCCATTTGAAATTATAAACAAAATGTGGTGAAAATGTCCCAACTCTTCACAAGTAAAGTAGCTAAACTTTCTACAGCCTTTGAACCAGAGATTCCACTCGTAGGCATATACTCCAAGGGGGTCACTGGCAAAAAGAAATGCTCCATATACACCAAAAAATTTATAGCAGTATTTTTTGCAGTAGTGAAGAACTGGAAACAAAATCGATGCCAATCAATTGGAGAACAGCAAAACAAATTGTGCCATGTGAATGTAATGAAATATTACTATGCTGTGAGAAACAAAGAACATGATGTATACTGAGATGCACAGAAAGACATGTGAACCGACGGAAAGTAAACAGCTAAGAAAACAATGACTCTAGCAATATGAATAGAACAGTGACCCCAACAAAAATGACTATCTTAGAATTACAGAGAATAACTCTGGCTCCCCAAAGAAGAAATGAGAAAGCACCTCCCCCCTTTGCAAGACTTGGGAAGGGGGTACATGGGCATGGTACATTACAGACAGTGTCAGAATTTTCAATGTATTGATCAGTTTTGTGACTTTTTTCTATTTTCCTTTTTTTAAAAGACTTCTTTATTTTAAGGACTTGTTCTCTAGTAAGAAGGAAGAAAAAGGATGCAGGGCAGGGGAGAAATTCAGGCCATGTAAAAACAAGATATTAATAATTTTTAAAAAATCAGATGAGTTCTTCTGATACCACTTAATAGGATCATAGATTTAGAGCTGGAAAGAAACTACTAACTTTATAGATGAGGAAAATGAAGCACAGAGAAGAGAAGTGACTTGCCAAGGCCACACAGATTAGTAGGGCTGGAATTCCAACCCAGGATTTCTGTTCTATTCTGTTAGGACCTTTTCTCTTTCCTCTTTATCTTCACTGCCTTTGCTCCATTGACTGGAGATAGTGTTTGTAAATCATCCATAGGTGATACTCTGTTCCATAAGTTGCTCTAATATAGGTGTTGGAAAAGCTGCTAATGTGTTGAGTTATCCGGAGAGCTGGAAGACATCCTGAAGGCTGTCAGTGATTGATCTAATAAACAGCAGACTCAGGGATGACCTTATTAATATAATCCCAACATATTTAAGAAAAGTTCAATCTGCCATCCGCATGATTGTGTATAACGTGTATGTAAACCAGTGATATCAATATCAAATAGAAATATAGACACATATCGGCTTAGAAAATAACAAATTAGCATTATCTATGTTGTACTGTATTTTTATTTATTTTATTTGGTAATAGGGAGTTGCATTGCCAGGGTCTCAAATTTGACATCTCTGGTATAGCTCTTTTTTTTCAGTGCATATTTTGCCCTTTGAACGCTGGAATGACATAATGTGAACTAGAGCTGGCCTGACTTGTGAGGATCTTTAATACCAGAAAGCATGTTTGGTTTAATACAAGAAGACCCAACTAAAAGGATTTTTTTTTTAGATAAATGTTTTCTAAGACAGAAGTTCACATTCTGAAGCTGATATAGTTTTCACAATACTTACATAGCTCTCCTCTTCTGAGAAGCTATTTTTATGAAGTAAAGAACAGTTACGTCATCCCATTAAAATGTGTGTTACTTTACCACAGATTCAATTCTACTCAAATTATATTCCCTTCTGTAGAAAGCAATGTGTACTTCAACTTTCTATCACATAAAAGCCTGACATAGTGAGTACTATTCCTAATCTCACTTTTGCTATTTATTAACTGTGTGACCAGGGAAAGTCACTAAACATTTGAGGTCTTACTTTCCTAATTTGAAAAAAAGAGGAAGTTTACCTACATGACTTCTAAGGTCCCTTCTACCTCTAGATGCTATAAAAGTCCATCAACAATAGTGCTAGGATTTCTGTGTTACAATTCTCCTGTACTGTACAGTTTACAGAGGATACCATTTACGATGTAGGTGGTTGTTCAGTGACTGGGTGAGGACTAAAAAAGGCTTGCTGGCAGAGTGAACATTATCTGACAAAGAGCAGAAAGTCAGGAGAAGGTTTAAAAAAAAAACAATCCTTGGGATGGGAAAGAAAAATGAGTAGTCTAAATCAGTGGTTCACAAAGTATTGTCCTGGGTCCGCTAGAGGTCCCTGAGACCCTTTTAGGGGTAAGGTCAACACCATTTTCATAATAATGCTATGTCATTTTAATTTCTAATATATGAAGTATAGCTATAACCTATGTACACAAGAGCTCTTTGAGGTCCTTAACAATTTATGAGTATAGAAGGGTCCTGATATCAAAAAGTTTGAGAATTCATGTTCTAGATCAGAAGTATTAAAGATGAGGCCTGTACCAAGTGTGGCCTAAACTAAATTAAAATGTGATTTTGAAATGTTTAACAAAACAAATAAAAATGCAATAAAACATATGTATGGATTAGTGACTGTTTCTATATGAATTTGATATCCCTTTTACACAGGAACTGCTTTCAGGTATTATTTACACTAAACCTCTGACAGAAAGCTATGAATTGCCAGTCAGACAGGTGAGCAAGCTAGCCTTCTCTCCCAAGAAATGGTGGGAAGGATCCTTTAAATAATGCTTACCTAAGGAGCCTCCACTAGGAGGAACAAACAGGCCGAAAGACAGTTTGCAAAGAAACCTAAGGCCGATGGACTTCACTCACTTCCAGAAGAAAGGAAAGAGAGAGATGAGAGGGAAGAAGAATGTTTTAATGATGTTTATAACGTGGACAGTGCCTGTTTTGCTGCCATTGCTAAATAACTACTGTTTTGGTGCAGTGTTCAGATAGGTCTTCCTCCTAGAAGAGAAGGAAAAAGGTCTGGAAGAATACGTCTTCATTCTTCAGGTTTTCAGAGAATGAGGGTCTTTTTAAAAACTGATAAAGGGCTTTCAGACACAAGTAAAGAAGAAAAAGGATCTGAAGAGAGAAGGAAATCCTGACCAGGAGGCTAGAGGATGGAATAACATGAAGAACAGAGAAGGAAGAGAACAAGGATCACTGAACACTTGAAATTATATAACAGACATGAAGCTCTGCCAATAGAGGGGAAAAGCTACACTCAAAGGGGAGAGAGAGGGCAGCTGTTTGCCCTGCTAGGAATAATGATGGGCCTCATTAGAAGGGAAGTTCCTTGGGCCTAGAGACTGTTTCATTCTTTGTATTTTTATCTCTAACACATATCATAGCAGCCACTTAAATGCTTATTGATGGCTGATGTGGATCCTGATAGCTATCAGGAAAAACAATATTTAGCAAGAGTCAGAGGAAGAAGAGATAACTAGTGATGGTTCATGACACCCTGTTGAATGTTAGTGATGCAAATATTTGTTGATGTGGCATTGATAACAAAAATGTATCATCTTCCTGGAGCATCAGTCCGTGATATGGCAGAGATCTTCCTAAGATTGTCAAAGCTAATGATACTACCCACTTCTAGTGATCCAGACAGGTCAAGAAAGATGTTCCCAGAAGAAATCTAGAAGATGTTGTTAAAGTCTCATATGAGAAACTGAATATTTTAGGAAAATAGACTTCTGACTGAAGAATGCAAAGACTTCAGAAGAGAAAGGCAGTTTTCAGAAATGAAGAGCTGTTTCATAAAATGGTATGGGAAAAGAGGATTTGGATTTCTGGATCCTGACTTAAAATATTGAAATGATTAGCTCTTGGCCAGGCATAGAATACACCTAACAAGGTCTGCTAAAATAAATTTTGCCTGAGTCTTGTAAATCTAATTAGAAGGGCTTTAAAGTGAAAAGGAAAGAGAAAGGACAAAATTGCCTACATACATCTACAAATCTCAATATTTTAGAGCAAGGGTTCTTAACCTTTTTTGTGTTATGGACCCAACAGGGAGCCTGCTGATGACTATAGACTCTCAGAGTAATGTTTTTAAATAAATAAAATAAAATGCGTTAAGAGTATAACAAAAACCAACTATATTGAGATATACTTATCTAAAAAATTTTTTAAACCAAGTTTACCATCGTAGGTTAAGAACTGTTTGTATAGAGAATGATTATTCCTAAGAGAAGGACAATAGTAACAGACACGCCCAACAACTTACAGGAGACAAAATCTAGAAAAGGAACTTTTTTAAAACTGCATCAGATGTCTATACCCAAATGTACAAAGTCTAAATAATAAGCAAGGAGGCAAATTTGGCCTTGCAAGCATAATTGAGACTTGGTGGGATGGGACTCATAATTAAAATTCTGTTCTGGAAGGGTATACATTTTATACAGAAGGAACAGAATAGTTACACACTCATAGTTTCTTGGTCTTCAAGTAAAGGTTGGGTGATACCTTGCCCTGGAGGCTTTGCTGCTTGTCATGTATAGGTTATAATAGATGGGTGACCTCTGAAGTTCTTTTGAACCCTGGGATCCTGTGATTCTGTCACTAGAGGTGTAGTTGTCAATAAGCATGATACTTTTTTTCCAGTAGACTGGAAAAGTTCCCACTGAGGCTGGAAATTAGGAGATTTTTTTTCTTTTTTTTTAAATGGTATTTTACTTTTACCAATTACATGTAAAGATAGTTTTCAACATTCATTTTTTATAAAATTTTGAGTTCTAAATTTTTCTCCTTCCCTCCCTTCCCCCTTCCCCAAGATGGCAAGTAGTCTGATATAGGTTATATGTGTGCAATCATGTGAACATATTTCCACATTAGTCATGTTGTGAAAAGGGAAGCAGAATAAAAAGAAAACCACGAAAACAAAAAAAGATGAAAATAGTATGCTCTGATCTGCATTCGGACTCCATAATTTTTTCTCTGGATGTGGATAGATAGCATTTTCCATCATGAGTCTTTTGGAATTGTCTTAGATCATTGTATTGCTGAGAAGAGCACAATGTTGCGGTTACTGTGTACAATGTTTTCCTGGTTCTGCTCACTTCACTTAGTATCAGTTCATGTAAGTCTTTCCAGGTTTTTCTGAAATCCACCTGCTCATCATTTCTTATAGCGTAATAGTATTCCATTCCATTCACATACCACAACTTGTTCAACCATTCCTCAATTGATGGGCATCCCCTCAAATTCCAATTCTTTGCCACCACACAAAAAGCTGCTATAAATATTTTCGTACATGTAGGTTCTTTCTGGTCTTCTTTCTGTTCTCTTCTATGCATTAGGGAAAAAATGCTACAGTGACCCTCTCTTGTTTTTTGTCTTTTTTCTTTTAGCTATCCTATTCTTAATCAGCTTCCCCTTTCTACCCAGACCCTCAATTGAAAATAAATAAACAAGACACCCTCCCCATGTAAAATATGCAGTCAAAGCAAATTCCCACATTGGCCATGTCCAAAAATTTATGTTTTATTCTGAGTCTTGAGTTCATCATTTTTCTTTTAGGAGGTGGTAGCATGCTTCATGACTAGTCCTCTGGCATCATGGTTAGTCATTTCATAAATGAATCTTTGAGTCTTTTAGAGTTGTTTTTCTTTACAATATCGTTATTGTATACATTATGCTTCAGGTTCTACTCATTTCTTTCTTCATCAATTCATATAGGTCTTCTGAAGTTTCTCTGAAATAGTACTTTTCATAATATCTTACAGTGCAATAATATTCCATTACATTTATATATTGTCATTTGTGTAGCAATTTCTTAATTGATGGACCTCTTCTTAGATTTCAGTTCTTTGCCACAACAAAAAAAGTTTTTATAATTATTTTTGTACATATGATCCTTTTTCTCTCCCTTTCATCTCTTTGAGGGCATAGGCCTAAGTAGTGGTATCACTGTGTCAAAGGGTTTGCACCGTTGCAAACTGCTTTCTAGAATGGTTGGACTGATTCACGTCTCCAACAACAGTACTGCCCACTTTACAAGTACAGTTATCTCTTCCACGTTGCGATTTTCCCCTTCACAGTTTTGACATATCACAGGTCGGCATAAGGAATTAATGGGAATTTGGGGAGAGTTTTGTGGAAGCCACAGACAAAACACAAAGGCAGCAGACAACACAGAAAAAAGTTTAGAAACTCAGAAATGCATAAAATATATGTATAGCATTGTATAATAGTAACATATTTTATCTTTTAACACCATAATAACTCAGACTTCTTCTCTGGTAGAAGGAGGGCCAAAAAATTTTACACAAATTTTCCAGATCAAGGGGCAGTGCCCCCTCATCACCCACAATGTGGAAGGGATAAATGTTATCTACTTTGATCACTGTTTAGAACTTGCCTGCAATTGGCTTTGTGTTGATCGGTGTTTGTTTAGGTGTTAATTTGTAAGTACACCCGGGATGGAATGTGCAGGCTCTTTCTTTTATATCTCATAGCCCACTAAATGATAGGTAGCTATATTTACTAGATGATGATAGAGATTGCACCCGAGATTCCTTGATGCACAGAACTCTTGGAGGAAGAAATTCTACCAAATTCTGTCGTCATATACTGGCTGAATGACCTTGAACAAATCACTTCTCAGTTAAAAAAAAAAGGCAACTTTAAGATAAAATGTGTAAAAACATGGCTATTTAACTACCCTCTGGAGCCGCAAATAATTGTTCTAGCCCACCTTCTTTAAGACAGCATCTCAAATATTTAAAGACAGGTGTCATGTACCCATCCCTTCTAAGTTTTCCTGGTTGTAAATGTTATTTTCTCTAATAGACTGTAAACACCCTATAGGCAGGAAATACAACTAATTCATTTTTGTGCCCTCAGGGTCCTTATGCCTTATGCCTCACATAATAGGTACACAACAAATAGTTGAATCGATAAACGTAGGTGGACTAGGCAACTTGGTGCCTTAACCCCTTCCCTACGTCCAGTCTCTTCTACCTATTCTATAATTCCTGAAATTTTACTGTAAGAGTCTTTCAGTTCTTTAGTTTAAGTTTTTGATCCCAGTTAGAAAACAAATCCCCTCCCCTCAGGAGAACGAATACTGTATGCTATCATTAATTATTTACATTTTTAGTAAGAATGAGTTTCTGATTCTTGAGAACATGTTGGTATAGGGGGAGAGCAGAAGACACTGAGAACCTGAGGTAATATACTAAAGGAGAAAAGGATAAAAATTTGGGTCACTACAAATAAGTTTTTCCTCTGACATAATTGTGTATAGGGCTAGTGCTGGCCGGCTTGTGCTTTGTGGACAACTATCAAACCTGACGTCCTCATCGATATACGAAGCCCTACTTCAAATAAAGACAAACATTCAAACTGTAAATATTAATTAATATAGTCTGAGAGAAACACATTTCCTCATCCGTGAGCACCTGACACACAGCTTTTTAATTTTTATGTAGCCAGTCTTCCAACCAAGCCTGGGACAGTTAGTGTGCTGCTGGTATGCAGGAGATAGGACTCCTGAATGGCCAAGAGAAGGTTGAGGTGATGCTTTGTATATGTCCAAAGGGTGGAGTTGTGGGAGAAAGACATATGGTTCCAGAGACTCTCTGAGGGAGAAAAAGAGGGACAGAGAATATTCCAGAGAAAAGAGAGACTTTGGAAACTGCAGAGCCACCATGTGTAAGATAGCCCCAGGCTCGGCTGGAAGCCCAGTTTCTTTCACATATATGTAACTGAAGTAATTTATGACAACACATTCAATCAGCTATGTGGGTCAGTGCTGGACCCAGTGTCAGTAAGATCTAAGTCCAAATCCAGTCCCAATCCTTTACTAGGCCAAGTCACTTAAACTCTATCGACCTTAGTTTCTTCAGCCTGTTCAGGAATCTTAACTATTCAAGATCTCCCCCATTCCCTCCTCCCTCCCATTGGGGTGGAGATTTCTGTTTCTCGTCCTCTCTTTGTAGCTTCGGTTTGGGCTGTGAACGCTTTGTTGCTTAGGGTTTCACATGCATGCTCATCTCTCTTACAATAAACCTAGAGTTTTGTGATGTTGTGATTGCTTGTTGACAAACCATAAAGTGATAACAATAACAACCTCCACCTCATGGAGTTGCTGTGAGGCTCAAATGAGATATTATGTCTAACAAATGCTTGTTCCCTTCCCCTTCAATCAGTAAGTATTAAGGATCTACTATGTGCTTAGCATTTTGCCAGGAGCTGAGGATACAAATGCAAAGAACCATACTCTGATGGGTAAGACAACAAGGACCTATTTAAGTATCTTAAGAATAAATATAATAAATACAAAGTAGCTAAATATAAGGCAGCTTGGAAGGAAGGGCACTAGCAGTAGGGGGAGGGAAGGGATCAGGAAAGGATTCACGTAGAAGGTAGAGCTACAGTACCTTGAAGGGAAAAAAGAGATTCTATGAAGTAGAGATGAAGAGGGCATACATTCCAGTTAGTGCAGAGACAGACAGGAGGTGAAGTGCTGGGAGTTAGGAATAAAAAGGCCACTTTGGCTGGACTGTAGAGTTCAGGAGTGGGGAAGTAATACTGTGGCTGGACAGAAAGACTGGGGTTAGGTTGTGAAAAGCTTTAAAAACTAAACAAAGGAGTTTAACTTGTATTCTAGAGAGGGAGCCCCTAGAGTTGACTGAGTAGAGGCATAGCATGGTGAGATCAACACTTAAGGAAAATCTCTTTGGTGGTGGTGTGCAGGATGAATATTATTATGAGAACTAAGTTTTTGTTAAAGAGTCACAATGTGCTTATTTCATCTAGAATGGTTTGTACCTGTTTGGCCTAGGACTCAGTTTGGATTCAGGTTCCTTTACCTTGGCATCCTAAACAGCCACAATAAATGAAAATCATAAAAAAAAAAAATGTGAAAGTATCAGAATTGATAACTGGAATAAAAATGAAATATCAGCTCAAAACATAAAAGTAAGGAGTATCTTGTGTTTTGGTCTGGGTGTTTCAATATAACACTGATCAATAAGGGAAGAATGAGCTGAAGTTTTGTGCTTTGTTAAATATCTTCTAGGGACGGAGCTTTTTTTTTTTTTAAAACTTGTACACAAGGCAAAGCTAGAGATCTAGTTTTAAAATATTATTATGAATCCCTTGAAAAACATGAATCTCTTACAAAGTGTGATACAGTGCAACAAATTAATTCTGAATTGAACAGCTGGGCAAAAAAAAATGAAATCATTAGGAATCAAAAACTGTTCCAAATTAAGGTAGTGCTTGGTATTTATTGATTAAAGACCCCCCAAAGATTTCATGTAATATGTTTATTTGAAAGAGTCATTTTGTCTACATTTCCAAAATCCATTGTCTTGGATTCACATGAAACTTGAATTTTTCAGAGACATTATTCATAGGGTACCTGAACTAATGTTAAAATGACTGACTAATGAAGCTAGGCTCTCTGATAGGAAGGCTGTCAAGAATGTTGCAACATTATTTCTCAAATAAACCAGCTAGCTTTCCCCAAGTCAAAGGCATGATGTCCCTGCTATCCTGTAAAGACTCTTGCATCTTGCTTCACATCTTAGCAAGTTCTCTGAGTTTAGCAATTTCGATACTTGTCATAGGAGACACAGTTTTCCATCATCTACTCACAAAGCCTCTGACAGTCCATGGTGGAGTGGGAAGGGGGATGACTTCTAAATTCCCTTCTACTCTCAGCTTCTATGATCCTAAGAAAATTAAGATAATTTGGAATTTAAACCTTTTGTTGTTACTTTCAAATTTTAATGTCCATCAGATCACACAGATCACATGGGGGTTGATGTTTTAATTAAGATAAAACAGCATCATGTTTTCTCAGTTCAAGGCTTCAAGGGATATAAGTATAATTGAACTAGTCAAGTCTTGATTATCTCAAGAGTGATTATTCTGTGTGCCCATCTTGCCTTTCCTCCTTATTTCTTCTGGCTACTTTTTGGCAATTTAAGCATTTGGCCAAGCTTATTAGTATGTCCCCCATCAAGATGAAATTCATATCATTCAGCTTGGTTCTGTCAGTAGCTCAGGAATGAGAGAAATTATTATTTTCTATTATATTAATAGCCCGTTATTAATTAAGATCCAGGCTTTTTATTTCCTTGTTGAGGGACCAGCCCTTATAGGTCAGTCAGCCAGTCTCTGAAAAGCTTGGCTGATAAGAGTAGCTTGCCCTAATCTTCTGGGTACATGCTCCTTGATCTTAGGCAGGATGCCATCCAACTAGGAGACCTTACTTCTGTTTGAAGTAGAAACAGAATCTAATCTAGGTGAATTCTTGCCCTGAGGGAATAAGTCCATGTCCCTGTGCCCCTCCATTAGAGTTCAGGGTGACCCAGCTCATGAAGGAGAGAACCAACCAGGGTGGTCTGGTTGGAGAACAGAGATTCCTCTGTTCAGACTTGGAAGTGGCTGAGTTTCATGATCAAGTCATGATCAGTAGGCGGAGCTGAAGACTTTTAGCCCACCTCCTCATTAATTGTTCACCAATCAGGGTTGATTTTCACCCATCAGGGGTACCCCCTTTTCCAAAAGTACTGAAAGCATTGAGTATCTCCGTAGTTTTGTCTTTCATTACTGAGAGAAATCACTGACCATCAATTTATTGATTATTAGCTAGCTTAATTAATCGATTGATTATTAATTAACCAAGAACTCTGTCTCTCTGGTTTTTCAATGGTAATAATTAATGCCCTTGTGGAAGGTTGAAATTAATAGCTGAAGTAAGGCTAATTGGATTTTTTATGAACACATTCTGATAAACATTCGTAGGTAGAAGAGCTTAATTTGCAAGGCACTACAAGGTAGAGCCAAGACTGATTAAGTGAAAGTTAAAGGGAGCAGATTTAAGTTCATGAGAAAGAACTTTCTAACAATTAGAACTATTAAAAATAAAATGAAGTGCCTTGTGAAGCAGCGAGTACCCCAGAGATCTTCACACAGCACCTGTCAGGGATGATATAGAAGATCATAGTAGGTTGCAACTGAACTGGATGACTTCTAAATTCCCTTCTACTCTCAGCTTCTATGATCCTATGAAAATTAAGATAATTTGGAATTTAAACCTTTTGTTGTTACTTATAAATTTTAATGATCCATCAGATCACACAGATCACATAAATCTGGGGCTAGAAGAATCTTAAAGGTCATTTGATCCAAGCCTCTCATTTTAAAGAAGAGAACACAGAGGCTCAGAGAGGTTCATTGCCTTAACAGGGTCACACAGCTAGCAAGTATCTGAGGTGGGACTGTAACCAGAGACTTCCTGCCTCCAAGTACAGCACCTAATCCATTATGCTCCACTGGACCCATGTTCCCTATCTCTTATCATGACATAAAATAGGAGGCTGCCTGAAAACTGGCCAGTAAACACGTCAGTGCTTTCGCAAGTATACAAGTGATGTGAATACTACCAAGATTATAAATACATTCATTTTACTACAAATGCATTTATATTTATTTTTCCCTCCTGGGAAAATTGAGGTCATCTTATGCCTTCCTGATTGATGCTGTCATCACTCATTCCCGCTTTAGCTAGAGGCAGCAAGGTGGCACAATGGATAGAGTGCTGGACCTGGAGTCAGGAAGACCTGAGTTCAAATCTGGACTCAGCTCTGTGACCCTGGGCAGGTCACTTAACCACTGTCTGCCTCAGTTTCCTCAACTGTAAAATAGGGATAATAACAAGACGTACCTTACAGGGCTGTTTTGAAGACCAAAGGAAATATTCATAAAGCAATATAAATGCTTGTTCGCTTTTCCCTTGCTTCCTTTCTTTTAAGCACTTAAATGCAAAAGGATCTGTGAGTTCTTAGATTTCACTGTTTCCTTGAAATCACAACCTATTAATGACAGCCAATCCTGGACACCTCTGGTCCATGAGCTCCCAAAAATTCACCCCAAGAAAGTGCATTGGACATTGTGGGGACCCTCTCAGACCCTCCCAACACTTCAGGGGTGCCAGGAGAGAACTCAGGCTAGCCACCTATTATCTATCCCTAACCCTTGTGCTATATGACCAGGCCATCTTCTTCTTTCATATATTTCCCTGATGAAATCCTTTAGTTTGGGGTTTTAGGTGACAGATGGTCCCAATTGTCAAAGAAGTGACTCACTTCTTAAAGAGGCCTATTCACTGAATGGGTGTTAACTCACTCAAAGTGAGTACCTGAAAAGGCCTTAGCCTGAAAGGGCCAGGGTCTTCCAATGCACCCTGGGTCATCTCCAGTCATTCTGGTAAATATCTGGTCATGGGTCCCAGATGGCTCTGGAGGGGAAAGTGAGGCTAGTGACCTTGCACAGCCCTCCCTCAGTCAAATCAAAGTCAACTGCAATTCTCCTGATGTCGTGGTCTTCTTCGAAAACAAAGGATAAACACAACAGCCTGAGGAAATCCTTTACCATACTTCTTCAAATGATTAAGTAATCATTTATTTATTTATATATTGCTGGCTACTTATGTCCACCATGTCTTACTCTGTTAGCTTTCCTGTGAGACACATTTTTAATTCCTGAGAAACTGTAGTGTTCTACAACATACAGTCATATATCATTGGTGGAATATTAGTTTGAAAGTGGTGAGCTTTTGTTTCCTATAGACATTGGGGCCATGAAAAGAATTTTGTAATTTCCTGTGGGCAATTCAACTTGTTGTCCTCTTCTTGTTTTACTCTGAGCCTACCTTGTTCCTTTACACTATCTGTCCCACATTTATACTTCTTTCAGTCAGTACCATAATGGTAAAGATGTGTGTGCTACTATGAAATATTGTTGTGAAAGTTTGCCTGTTTCCTACCAACACCATCACAAAGGGTAGCCTTGAAGCATGTGTAGATGACTCTCATAAAAATTTTATATAGGTGCATATAGGTCAGTAGTTGGTATTTTCTCAGCTGCCTTTTTCAGTACTAATGAGGTTCAAGGCTTTTCCCATGCCTTTGTTGGAATTGAACCCTTGACACTCTTGCTAACTTGTACACTTACTAGTCTAAGCATCCTTGCTCTAATACAGCTGCTCTGTCCCCCTTTGTTCTCCTTTGTATCATTTCTCCCCCTCTGTAAGCATATCTAGGACTGTCATGTTGGTGTCTAAGGGTGGAGACTCTATTGTCCTTAATGGTGAAAAAAGTTTGGCATAAAAATCTTTACATTAACCCAATAACTCTACTACTGGTATTAAATTAGGGCTATTCCTACTGCAGTTTAGAATAAGAGCTCCCTGAATTCAAGGAGTTTAAAAATTAGGAAGGGACTAGATCAGTTGCTCCTACTCATTTCAATTCCTTCACTTGGCGGCAAATGCCTCTCTGAATGAGTGATGACGTGACAACCCAAGTGTTCACTCTAAAGAAGAGGAAAGAAAACCCATGCACAAGACTGTCCGAAGGAGATTTATTAAAGGATATTCTTTACAGTTGTCTGGAGACAGGAGTGGGACATTATGGGCCCCCAAATCTGCATCCAGATTGGGATGATGGTACTTCCAAAGTTGGCTTTCCAGCTTTCCTTTTTTTTAATATAGGATAAGTCCAATTCTAGATACACAACCTTAAAGACTTGGAGTTGCCTTTCACTCCACGTCCGAATAGTTACAAAGTTCTGTTAATTCTACTTCTCCAACATCTCTCAATTTCATCCCTTTCTTTGGTAGGTGGTCTTTAGGAGATGCTGTGTTGAGAAGAAATTCAGTACCTAGTGTCCTTTCAGTTCTGAATTCAAGGTAGCCTAGTCATCTGACAAAGAAAATATATAGTTCATCACTGGATTTATACTTAAAATCTTTCTAGATTGTTAGGACATGTAATTTCTCTAGTTTAGGCTCTCATCCCTTCTCACCTAAACTGGTGAAACAGTCTTGTTACTTACTAGTCTTCCTGATTCCAGTTTACTCCCTTTCTAACCCACCTTTCAGATCAATCATCAGGATGTGATGCCTTCATCATATCCTTCCACTACTCTTCATTGCCTTTCTATGACCTACTAAAAAAAAGTATACACAAGTGCTATAAGAGAGTACAAATATCAAAAGTTTGTTCCCATCCACAAGGCATTTATACTCTATGGGGGAAGGAGAATATATGTATGCACAGATAAGTACATACAAGGTAATCTGAAGAGACAAAAAGCATGGAAAATTGGGGTGGGGGTGGGAATTGGGGAAGACTTCACTAAAAATATGCCATTTGCGCTGAACCTTGAAGAATGATAAGGATCGGACAAGGAAAGAATATTTCCAAGCATAGGGATAAGCTAATTCAAATGCATAAATTTTCCATACTCTATGTTCTTTCCAAATTCTTAGTTCCTTGTTTTCATCTTGTCTTGCTTATGTCTAGAATGGCTTTCTGTCTTTCTCTCCCTTTCCCCTTGATGTCCACTAATTGAATTTCCTCCTTTTCTCCAAAGCTCAACTCAAGTGCTACCTTTTTCATAAAGCCTTGCCTGACCCCTCCTCCTCCACTACTATACAAATGTCCACTTCAAGGTGATGAGTTCATAATCACTTTGCTTAGATTTTTCCCTTGAACTTAACTGTGCTTTCTTTTTACGATTATATACATTCTGCACTCCCAAGCCCATTGTAAATTCTTTTGGGCATTTAGGTTTTCTGTCCTATCTTTCTTTGTATACTGTGCCAGTAAGGCAAAATGGGCTTAGTTTAACGGGTGTGCTTAAGGAGTTTGGCTTTTGTTTATGGTGAAAGTACTTTCACCTGTTAAACGCTAAGCCCCAGGCCCAAAGCCCTATCTGGTGTGAAACC
>CM053622.1:433986234-434002250 GCA_028646595.1 Phalanger gymnotis
CCTTCCTACTACATATACCCACCACCAGCCCATAGCATGATACCCTGCACACAGCGGGTATTTAATAAATGTTGAATTAC
This sequence comes from Phalanger gymnotis, assembly GCA_028646595.1. NCBI lineage: Eukaryota > Metazoa > Chordata > Mammalia > Diprotodontia > Phalangeridae > Phalanger > Phalanger gymnotis. Next base: position 433,986,315 of record CM053622.1, read on the forward strand.
TTGTTTGACTCTAACCCATTCAAATATCTTAGGCAAGGCCCCAGTTACTTCTTATATATGTGGAAATGGGTATGCAAAAAGGATAGTGAGGATCCCTCCAACCCATGTGTATCAGAAAATTAAAACTATCTGTAGAATAGCATTACCAGGAGAAAGTTATATCTTTGTGAAGAATCATTTCTAATGTTGATGGTGCGACTGGTTTCAGATTTGTCTATAAACTGAAGTGTAGACGGAGGTACACATTCCTTCTTAGGGCCTGTACTTATTTCTCTGTTGCTGTGCTAGCTAGATTTTTTTTATGATTTCCATTTAGTGTGGCTGATGAGGATAACCCAAGCCAACCACAGCATATGCCATTTTGGCAGAACACAAAAACATCTCTTTGGATGAAAACTTCACTAGTATAATGTGAATGTCCCGTCATGAATGACTTCAATTGCCCAGTCACAAAAATTAAAAGAGAGAACAAAGGGCTTCTGAGCAACTTTAGGAGTTCTGGTAATGTTAGTCCTGGTCTGGCATATTAGTAACTTTATATTATAATGAAGTGAACAAAGAACAAGGTATCCTATTCACTGAGTAGCTCCCATAACCAGGGGGTTCCCTGATCCGCAGCTTCTTTCACTGAAGTGGAAACCTGCTCTCTGAGAGCACGAGAAGTGCTGAAAGCAGATAAATCACTATCAAAAAATATAAATAATCAGAGGAAATGAGTAAAAAAAGATTAAAAGGAGCAGTCTGATCATTCTCCAAGGAAAAGAAGAACACTAAATCACCGTCCTTTCTGCCCAATCCTGTTGTTTTTACAGAATAGTTAAACACCCAAGGAAATACCAGTATGGTCTAAAAGACAATTTATAGCTGGGTCAGCCCCACTGCATGTGGATATGTTTTTACAGTGGCTTCCATTAGCTGAGAGCATAGTTATTTGTCTACACTAGAAGCTATTAACCAGTACTGCTAAAACTTTAGGGAAAAAACATACTACATGGAGCTAAATTTTCCTCTAAAAATTAAAAAAAAAATTTATTGGTCAAATTGCAGGTTTAGTGATGGACAAACCCTTTCAAGGATAAATAACAGATACCTCCTCACAATGAGTCAGTCATTCAAAAGGCATTTGGTAAGTGCTTACTGTATGTCAGGCACTGTGCTAAGAGCTGGGGACACAAAGACCACCCTTCTGAGAATGGATTAAAGCCAAGGTCAGTCTCAGTGTTCTCAGCCTGATGCTGGGGATCCCTGCTTAAAAGAACAAAATTAAGGACTCTTTCTTTTCTCTTCCCTCAGGGTCAACTGCTCCAAACAGAAACTCAGTTGTTCACAAGACCAAAATATGGAAATCAGCTTTTTTGGCTTCCTGTGATACCCCTCCTCCAGTCCTTAAAAGTCCCTGGAAGCCTTTTAAAACAGCCAATTGTGGAACTTATTGTTAGAGGTTTTGCAGCAAATACTCCATTTGAGAATGCAAAAACTCAGCTGTTAGGTACTCAACATGATAAAATGCATATACATGAATGAATGCACCCTGGCTTTCACTAAAAAAAAAAATACAGTGTACTGAGGGAAAAGGGAATCTAGGTTCAGATTCTGGCTCTGCTACTGGCTCTGTGACATTGGGCAAGTCAGTGTGCATAGGCAGACCTCAGTTTCTATGTCTGTGAAATGAGCCAGACATGAACAGATGAGCTATAAGATCCTTTCCAGCTCTAAATCCTGGGATCTGTTGAGGTCTAAAGTTTGTTGGGCTAGCTTAGGGTCACAAGATCATAGATTTAGAGTTGAAAGGGACCTCAGAAGTCATCTTATCCAACCTTCTCGTTTGCTGTTTAATACTCCCACTGAGTATTCCCCCAATCTGCACCCACACTCAGAGGCTGGGCACCCAGATTTTAAGGTAACCCCGTGGATCTATACTTCAAATACTAGGACTCATGAGGCTCCACAAGTGTGCTTCCCATTAAGAATCGGTCAGTAGACACAACTAGGTTTTTTTTTTTTAAATCAAAGGCATTTTACTCGGATCATGTAGCAAGAACAGTAGGTATAAAACATTCTTCCTATAAGTCTGGGGCACGCTCTCCCTCCACTGCATGTAGCCTCCATGGGGAGGGCGGGCTCACACTTAGAGTACACTATTAGAAAGGGACATGTATAAGATACCCATATGGCAAAGGCAACTCACAACTCCTGGTACCTGTCTGCAGTGTATCTATTGCCCACTGGATGTAGTATCTCCAGCAGGATCTCATACTCATCCAAGATTACAAGAATTTTGGGGGGTGGGAAGGGATTCTCTGTCCCTGCAGAGGTCTCCTTAAGCTTTGACTGCTATACTGCCTGTAGCTATTCAACTCAGCTAAAGTCCAAAAGGAGTTGATTAATTTTTTTCTTAGTCAATCCAGCTGTCCCCTCCAGATTTAATCAAAGAGCAGTCTTCCCTCATGGAGAGGTTGGCCTAAATGCATTTCCTGTAACCTGCGATAACTAACCATCTGTGATTGCACCTGGGCCTTCAGTGACTGTGTTAACTATGAAAGGTGGGGATGGGTCAATCATATTCCTGCTCCGTTATACAAGGAAGGGAAGTTAAATGACTCATCCAAGGGCACAAAGGTGGTCGGGGCAAAGCTGAAATTCCAAACCAGGGCCTCTTGCTCCAATTCCAGCAATTTCCCTACCGTACCAAACTACTTCCTCTTAGAGAGCAGCTTCATGAAAAACCATCCCCTCATGGGAAAGTGGCCACTCAAGGCTTTGTTACTCTTGGTAAAGCATCAGCTGTTCTTTTTCCTATTCGGGCTAAACTAAACCAACGATTTTTACTGGATGAAACAATCCCAAACCCATGCATTATGTTGCACAGATATTGTGAGTACTCTTTAGGAATCTGAAATAATGACATTGTCAGCTAAAATTTTCACAACAGTAGTGGAACAGGCCACTAAGAGCAGAGTAGAGGGATAGATGGAAGGGTAGCAGAAAATAGCTCCTTCTGATCCTCAATTTCTTGCCCTACTGATGTTCTGAGGCATTCAGGCCTTTCTTAGGGTTAACTAGTAAAACTGGACCATGTCAGTAGATTGTCAATGAGGAAACAGTAGTTCCTTGGCTCTTCAGTTTAAATAATTGTGCAAGGTATTATGGTAGCTGCTGGGGATATAAAGATAGTTGTGACACAGACACTATCTCAAGGAGTTTACTATCTAATCAAGAGAAAGAAATTAAGTATACAAATATCTTTGATACAAAGAAGAATGTGGAAAGTACAAGGTAGTGTATAGGGAGTGTAGCGCATAACCTCCCAAAGTGCTATGAAAAATTTAAAGTAAAGATCATTTTCAATTAGGAACATGGAGAATCAGAGAAAATTTCATGGAAGAAATGACACCTGCCCTGGGCCCTGGAGAAAGGGAGGGACTCCAGCTGATAGAGAAAAGGGGAGAAACAAGAAAGAAAGGAATAACATGAACAAAGGCATGAGAATAGGAATCTCTAGTATGTGAAGAAAGGGAGTATGACATGGGACTGGAACGGAAGGATGACTAAGGTTTTGAGCCTGGATTACCTGGCAGTATGGTGGTAAAGATCAGTAGAAACAGGGAATATAGGAGGAGGGAAAGGCAATGATGGCCAGATTATGGGTTCTAGCACAATGAAAACTGATAAATAATTCACTTGTATCCCTATATGAAGGAAAACATACCACCTTATTTAATGTACAATTCATATTGTACCATCTTGCTGAAAGCACACGGTCACTTAGATAGTTGGCCAGTGGTACTCCCATTGGTAGACAGGCTGAAATGAAATTTATTGCCACCATAGTGCTAATAGTACATTAAGTAGAAATCTGTAAATCACTCTGTACAAATGCTTTTAAGAACATACAACTAGGGGGTTACCTTTGGTATTCCAGAAACATCAAGCCAGTTCTGAAAGATATCTTCTACAGAGAGGCCAAGCCTTTAAAAAAAAATCAAACAAAAGATTAAAGAGTAATTACATTTTGCTTCCTCATAAAATAGTTCCCTCGCACCCAGCCAAGTAATGCACACCAGAAATTTTTCCAAAGAAATATATATTCTTGGCAAAAAAAGCAGCAATTCTATAGAATAAACAATGGTTTATAATGTACTTGTATTAAACCTATGTTCTTTTTAATTCATCTCCATAGCTGAGGTAGAAGTTGACATTTAAAGGCATATTATATTTGATCCTTTAAATAATTTTTATGCTTAGGAAAGGAAAAATAGAGTAGCAAGCTAGTATATAGTTATGTATATATGAATATATGCATATATATACACACATATATGTATGTATGTGTGCATGTACATATGTATGTATGGCATAAAAGTTAAGAACAGGTGTTCCCAAGTAAGATTTTTGTGGAAAGAATTTGTTGGCTTGTGTTTTATTTTTGAAAGATTTAAAAAGTATTTTATCTTTTTTTTTAAAAAATAGACTTTTATTGGTACCTTTTTGCTTTTATATTGCCTAGATTTCCCCCTGTATTCCTCTCTCCCCATCCCAAAGCATTATCTCTTATAACAAAGATTTTTTTTTGAGAAAAAGAGGAAGATGAAAAAATCGATCAATACATACATATATACATAAATATATGAAATAAGTGTGACATTAAGTGCAATGTTTCACACCCATGTACTGCCAACCCCCATCTTTGCAAAGCAGTGAGAAGAGGTATCTTCTTATATCTATTCTTTGGGGTCAGGCTTGTTCTTTATAATTTTGGAATGTTTGTTTTAAATTCTTTTGGGAGTGTTTGTTCTTTCTATTTACATTGTTGTAGTTACTGCATGCCTTGTTTTCATCAGTTCGTATAAGTCTTTCCATGACTCTCTGTATTATCATGTTCATTTTTTCTTATAGCACAGTAATATTCCATTATCTCAGGGTGCTCTTAACATTTTTATCTGTCATGGACCATTACCCATTTGGCAGTCTAGAAAAGCCTATGGCCCCTTCCTCAGAACCATGTTTTTAAATGAATAAATAAAATAGGATTAGAAAAGAAGCAAAGAATACTGAAAGTTATAAAAATGTACTAAGAAAAAAGGTTCATGGACCCCAGATGAAGAACCTCTTCATTCCATTCATGTACCTCATTTTGATTAGCCATTCCTCCAACTAATGGGTATTTCCTTTGTTTTGAGTGTTTTGATACTGAAAAAAGTAGCAGGGGAACTAGGTGGGCTAGACTTGGAGTCAAGCCTCAGATACTTACTAGGTGTATGTGATGTGGGCAATTCATTTAACCTCCCTCAGATGCAGCTTCCTCATCTGTAAAATGGGGATAACAGTAGCTCCTACCTCCCAAAGTTGTTGTGGGGATAAAAAGAGGCATTTGTAAACTGCTGTGTGTGTGTGGGGGGGACTGTCCATCTGTCTGTCTGTCTAAACATTTTGCCATTTATGGAGCCTTTCTTTTTGTCAGTGGCCTCCTTGGGGTATACTCCTCACAGTAAAATCTCTGAGTCAAAAGGTATGGAAATTTTAGATATTTCATTTGCATAATTCCTAATTGTTTTCCAGAATGATTAATTCCCAACCCTATCAATGATGCATCAGTGTACCAACTTTCCACAACTCCTTCAAAATGGACTATTCCAATCAAAAATCAACTAAATTAATGATAGACACTTTAAAAAAAATCACTGGAGGTGCTGTAAGAATGAAAAACTGAATCTGATTTGGCGAGCACTAGAACTAAGTCTGAGCTATCTTATGTGTATAACTTGAAAATGTCCTTAGACTAAAGCAAGTAAAAGTAATAACAAGGACACTTGAGATCCAGCTTAGATGTGAGAACTACTAACTAGATCCTGCTCCCACTGGTTCTGTTTCTAACATTAGCACCTGTTTTAGAATCATTGAATTCTAAAGCTGGGAGTGACTATATAGCTCATTTTGTACACATGACTCATTTTGTCTACTTCGACTCTGAATCAGGGAGAACATTCCCACTTGTTATATCTTAATCTCCAATCATCTAAAAGGTCTTTGCTTTCATGAACTGCTGACTTGAATCATCCTAAAAATTAATTACTATCCAATATATTCAGATTGTTCCATTGTTTCTTCCTTTGATAAAATCTAACTTGCAGAATCCTGGGAGGATGACAAAGTGAGGGGCATCCTAGGGGCAATTCTTAGGGCCTCCAACCGCCAAAATATAAGTAAAGATTCCAAAATGCAAAAGATTCAACAATTATATAAAAACTAAAAATGGTAAAAAAAAAAAAAAAGTAACCCATGAAAGGGTAATTCTTAAAGAAAAAAATAACTGAAGACTGACTCATCAACCCAGTATTCCTGATGAGTTACTCCCCCAGCTTCTTCCCTCTCTCCCTCAATTCATATCCAGCCTGAGGAGGCCTTGCAGCAATTTGAAGGGCCTGCTTTCTTTTGGAAGCAAATACCTTGACAGTGATCCATGGGGAACCTCTATTCCAAGGGCCAGGTGAAGCTACCACTGAAGCTATCACCTTCCCCCACCCTTGTACCTCATCTAGCCCAATAGAATGAGGTGAGCCTAGGAAGTAAACCCTTCCTATCTGCTGCAATTTTACATACCAATGTCCAGTTATTCTCTTAGCAGTACCGAGGGACTTAACTTTCAGGGTGAGTTGAGGTCAGGGAATCTAACCATCCTAGAGGCTAGAGAAACAGGAGGGGGATGGGATGAGGAGTAGTATGCAGTCTGAGGGAAATGGATGAGGAGGAGAGAGAAGAGCAGTAGTGCAGGACCAGTTATAGTTTTTTTTTAATAGATCACCAGATAAAAGGCAAGCAGCATCATGGGGGGTGGGGTAGCTAAGAGGGTGGTGAAAAGGCAGAATCTCACCTGAACTCCAATACCCCTCTGAACACCTTTAAATAATGCCATAAGACAATTCCTGGAGCAGCAGAACCCACAGAAGGACAGGGTGAAATAATTTTCCAGCCAAAGACAACTTAGAAATTCAGCAGGAAAGGTCTACTGCACCAGGGTGAGAGTGGAGCACAGTCTAGCATCAGCACATCCCCAGCTTCAGCAAACCAGGAGCAGGCTTTGGGAGCCACTGTCTCAGCAGCAGCAGTTGCTCTCAGCCCACAAATAGAAAGGGGTCAAACAACTGGTCAGATGGAGATTACAGGGGTCTCTTTGCTAGCACTGAGGCATGACTTTGTTGCTTTGCCCATACTCAGATCCAGGTTGCAGTGTTGGGTGGCAGTCCCAGGGTGAGGAGGAACATTAGCACACCAGAGCTTGTGAATGCAGTGGAGAGGGGACCTTCCTCACAGTTCCAGGGCAGAAGAGAGTGCTTGTGGTCTCTCACAGACCAGAGCACAAGTCAGGATAGTAGTAAACACACTTCTCCTTAGATCATAACTCCTTGGAAGAACTGAAAACTTAAAGGACCCTAGAAGTTTCTCTGAAAATAGCTGCACAAAATTCCTGAAGCTTGGGACAGCCCTACTTTAACAAAGCGTTAAAAGTCAAGAAATCGGCTAAAAAAAATGAGCAAACAGAAAAAAAAAATCTGATCATAGTTACTATGTTGACAAAGAAAATCAAAACACACACTCAAAAGAAGATGACAAAGTCGATGCTCCTATATCCAATGCCTCCAAGAAAAATAACAATTGGTCTCAGGCCAAGGAAGAGTTCAAAAAGGATTTTGAAAATAGAGGAAAAATTGGTAAGAGAAATGAGAGTGATGAAAGAAAACTATGAAAAACAAGTCAACAGCTTCACGGTAAGCACAAGGGCTAGAGAGGGCACTATGAAGTCCAGTGAAGGAGTGGCCCTGAGCCAGTGGCGACAGGAGAGTGGTCCCAGGAAGAAGTGGATAGAGGCTTGTCCCAGGAGTCTCCATAGCACCAGGAGAAAAAGGTCTCAGCATCAGGGCTACCTGCGATCCTGGTAATAGTGGAAGAAAGGCCTAAAACAACTTCCAGGCAGCCCTGGCCCAACTTAGCATCCAGACAGCTTGAGCCTGAACCACAGTGAGAGGGAAGGCCAAACAATTCTTATAGAAGGAGGGTACTACTTTGGGCCACAGATGTCAGGACCAAGCAGGCCTACCCATGCTGTTCAGGAGAGCAGGGGACTCTACCTCCCCTTGAACAAGCTAGACACTAAGGCTGAAAAGAGGAGCAAACCCATGAAGAAATACTTGGGGCCAAGAGATGCTCATTGGATAATCATCAAGGGGGGAAGCTAGGTGGCACAGTGAGTACAGCACCGGCCCTGGAGTCAGGAGGATCTGAGTTCAAATCTGGCCTCAGACACTTGACAAATTTACTAGCTGTATGACCTTGGGCAAGTCACTTAACCCCAATTGCCCTGCCTTCTGCCCTGCAAAAAAAAAAAAAAAAAAGGATAATCACCAAGGAAAAGAACAACTCCACAAGAAAATCAAGTAGAGATTTGGAGGAAAAAATGTACAGGTCACAAGGATTACAAAAATACCCAGAAGAAATGAAATGAGGTTTTTAAAAATGACGTAAATAAAGAGGAAAGAATGGCAAGGAGAATTAATAAATTTTGGGAAACCTTACCCAAGAACTGAATGTCTTGAAAATTAGAATAGGCCAAAGGGCAAACCAATTCAACTAAATAATAAATATTAAAATGAAATTTTAAAATAAAAAAAATAAGAAAATATGTGAAATATAAGAAACAACCTGGAAAACAAGTCAAGAAGCAATGAGCTAGGAATTATAGAACTATCTGAAAATTATGACCATAGATATATTTCAAGAAATTATACCCAAAAACTGGCTAAATCACTTAGAAACAGAGAGCAAAATAATAATAGAATATACGGGGGGGGGGGTGTGGAGCCAAGACGGTGGAGTGAAAGCAGGGACTTGCCTGAGATCTCCCTCAAATCCCTCCAAAGACCTGTAAAAAATGACTCTAAACAAATTCTAGAGCTACACAAACCACAAAATAACAGCATGAAGCAAGTTTCCAGCCCAAAACAGCCTCGATGGTCTCTGGGAAAGATCTATCACACTGTGGTGGGAACGAAGCACAACCTGGCTTGGGCCATGTTGGCACAGACCAGGGCAGAGCATACCAGGCAGAGCAGGCCTCAGGGCACTGAATCACTGAGCTGTGGCTATTTCCAGACTTCTCAACCCACAAACGCCAAAGACAAGTTAGCAGGTCAGTGGGAAAACTCTGTTGGACCTGGGTGAGGGAAGGGTGTGGTCCAGCCCCAGCTCTGGGGTGGTAAAGGTGGCTGCAGCTGTGGTGGCAGCAGCAGCAGCAGCAGCAGCAGCTGCTTCCAGAGTTCCAGGCCCACAGACAGTGGGGGGAATCAAGTGGCTGATCAGAGCAGAAGTGTAGGGGTCTTTTTGTTGGTGCTGAGACAAGATTCTCCTGCTTTTCCCTGCTTGAATCTGGGTCACAGTCCTGGTTGATAGTACTGGGGTAAGGAGGAATGCTAGTGTGGCAGAACTTGTGATGGCTGTGGAGAGGGAGTCCTCCTGGCAGTTACAAGGCATAAAAGAGTGTTTGAGGTCACTCACAGACCAGAGCACAGGCCAGGAGAGGAGTAAACATCTCTCATTGGATCATACCACCCCAGAAGAACTGAAAATTTACAGGTGCCTAGAAGTAGCTCTGAAAACAGCAGCACAAAACCCTTGAAGCTTGGGACAGAGCACTCTGCACTCTGGAAGCAGTCATATCTTGACAAAGACCATAAAAGTCAAGTAATTAGCTGGGAAAATGAGGAGACGGTGTAAAAACCTCAGACTATAGAATCTCACTTTGGTGACAAAGAAGATCAAAACATATGGGCAGAAGAAGACAACAAAGTCAAAGATCCTACATCAAAAGCCTCCAAGAAAATATGAATTAGTCTTAGGTCATGGAAGAGCTGAAAAAGGATTTGAAAAATCAAATGAGAGAAGCAGAGGAAAAACTGGGAAGAGAAATAAGAGTGATGAAAGAAAATCATCAAAAATGAGTCAACAGCTTGCTAAAGGACACCCCAAAATACTGAAGAAAATAACACCTTAAAAAATAGGCTAACCAAAATGGCCAAAGAGGTTCAAAAACCCAATGAAAAGAAAAATGCCTTTAAAAGCAGAATTAGCCAAATGGAAAAGGAGGTCCAAAAGCTCAGTGAAGAAAATAATTCCTTAAAAAGTAGAATGGAGCAAATAGAAACTAATGACTTTATGAGAAATCAAAAAATCATAAAACAGAACCAAAAAACGAAAGAAAAAATAGAAGATAGTGTGAAATATCTCATCAGAAAAACTATTGACCCAGAAAATAGATCCAGGAAAGATAATTTTAAAATTATTGGACTACCTAAGGCTTTCAAGAAATTATCAAGGAAAACTGCCCTGATGTCTTAGAACTGCAGGGTAAAATAGAAATTGAAAGAATCCTCCAATCGCCTCTTGAAAAAGACCCCGAGGGGGCAGGGCCAAGATGGTGCTGTGAAATGAAGGAACTACCAGAGCTCTCACAAATTTTGTCAGATACATCTAAAAAAGTGAATCTGAGCAGACTTGAGTGAGTTAGAAGCCACTAGTATATTGAGAGGAGCAGAAGCGCTGGGCACATTCAAGGGCACCAGATGAAACCAACCGAGAGTAGCTTAGGAATCCAGCCAGCTCACCAGTCTAGGAGAGTGCTGGGTGAGTGAAACACAGGAGCAGGCCCAGGGTGGAAGTACTGGCTACAGCCACGACTGAGCCCCAGGCCTCTCAACCCAGGACAGGAGTCTGTTGGAGTGCAGAGCCTGTGGCTGCTGGAGCAGGTAGCCAGAGGCCTCCAACCCACAGTCTAAAGGTTTGAAACTGGCCTTCTTGAACTTCTGGGAGCCATGATATCCAGGTAAAATGGCTTTCCCTCCCTCCCCCCCTCACCAGAGAACACTACCTCAGGAGAAACAGAGAAGCCAGAAGCGGGGCTTCAGTGGCGAGAGGGCCCCTCTTGTAGTGGCAGAAAGAGACTAGTGCAGGAAGACAGGTGTCCCAGCAGGCCCCACCTCAGCAGAACAATGAGAGTAACTGAGCCCTGGGGGGGGGAGTTGACTAACGTCAATGCCAGGACCCTAGACATGGCTTTACACAGCCAAGGGAGACACCAACACAGACAACAGCTAAGACCACCACTGCTGTAGAACAGTCCAGGGGAAGATGAGACTCCCAGCAGCCAGACCACCCCTCTAGCACACCTCATGCAACCAGAGGCCATAGACCATAAAGCCAGTAAGCAGGCCCACTGATTCCAACACAAGAAACTTGGGACAGAGCCCCCTGAGTCTCAGAAACAGAGATCTACTTTAGAAGCCAGGAGGAAAAAAAAAAAACACCATGAAAAAACACACTAGAAGGCCGAAGACCAAAGAGTCATATTACGGAGACAGGGAAGATCAAAGTACCAATTCAGAAGAGGACAGCATGGACATTATACCCACAAGCGAAACCTCAAAAGGGAAAGTGAACTGGTCTCCAGACCAAAAAGCATTCCTGGAAAAACTCAAGGAGGACTTTAAAAACCAAATTAGGGAGGTAAAAGAAAAAAATGGAAAAAAAATTCACTGATGAAAACAAATTTTTAAAAAGTAAAATCGGCAAAATGGTTAAGGATAATCAGAATATAAATGGAGAAAAGTTCTCACTGAAAAATAAAAAACCAAATGGAAAAGGAGATAGAGAAGCTAAAGGAAGAAAACAATACATTAAAAATTAGAATTGCGCAATTAGAAGCTAATGACTCTATGAGACATCAAGAATCAGTCAAAATCTAAAGAATGAAAAAATAGAAGAAAGCGTGAAATATCTGATTGGAAAAACAACTGACCTGGAAAATAGATCCAGGAGAGACAATCTAAGAATTATTGGTCTACCCGAAAGCCATGATGAAAAAAAGAGCCTGGACAATATCTTCCATGAAATCCTTAAGGAAAATTGCCCAAAGGTCCTAGAACTAGACAGTAAAATTGTCATCGAAAGAATCCACCAATCACCCCCTGAAAGAGATCCCAAAGTGAAAACTCCAAGAAATATTATAGCTAAATTTCAGAACTACCAGGTCAAGGAGAAAATACTGCAAGCAGCGAGAAAGAAACAATTCAAACATGATGGAACTACAGTCAAGATCACGCAGGATCTTTCAGCTTCTACATTAAATTGGAATATGATATTCCAGAAGGCAAAGGAGCTTGGACTATAATCAATGATCAACTACCTAGCAAAATTGAGCATAATTTTCCAGGCAAGGAGATGGACGTTCGATGAAATAAGGTAATTCCCGACCTTCCTGATGAAAAGGCCAGAGCTCAATGGAAAATTTGATCTCCAAATACAAAACTCAAGAGAGATACATAAAGGTAAATGGGGGGAAAACCCCTAGTTAATCAATAAGGCTAATTAACTACATCCTTATTTTGGATTATTTTGTTTTATATATGTCAATCTTGAGAATAGTAGTTATGACAATTGAAAGGGATAGTCATAGACTGTGGGTATCAGTATAAAATAACAGACATAATGATAAAAGAAATATAAAGGGATGGTTCTGGGAGAAGAGATAAGGAGGTAGTAGAAAAAGATAAATTACATCACATGAAGAGGCACAAAAACATATTATAATAGAGAGAAAGAAGGGAGAAGAGCAGTATTTGATTTTTACTCTCATCGGATGTGGTTCAAGAAAGGAATAACATACCCTGATAAGTGTAGAAATGAAACTTGTCCTACAGGCAATAGGAGAGGAAAGGGGAAAGAAAAGGGAGTGGGTGGTCAGAAGGGAGAGAAGTAGCAAGGGAAAAATGTAAGATAAGTGAGGGGAATCGAGAGGGAGGGTAAACGGAGGAAGGCAGCAGTCAAAAGCAAAACTGTTGAGGAGTGGAAGGGAAAACAGAGAAAACATAAACGGGGGAAACAGAATGGAGAAAAAGACTGTGAATGTGAATCATGTAATCATAACTGTGAATGTGAATGGCATGAACTGCCCCATAAAATGGAAGCAGATAACAGAATGGATTAAAAACTATAATCCTACAATGTGTTTATAAGAAACACATTTGAAGCAGGGGGCTACACACAGGGTAAAGGTAAAAGGCTGGAGCAGAATATATTGTGCTTCAGCTAAAGTAAAAAAAAAAAAGCAGAGGTAGCAATCCTAATCTCAGACAAAGCAAAAGCAAAGATAGATCTAATTAAAAGATATAAGGAAGGACACTAAAAGGCACCATAGACAATGAAGCACTATCATTATTTAACATATATGACCCAAGTGCTATAGCATGTAGATTCTTAGAGGAAAGGTTAAGGGAATTACAGGAAGAAAAAAACAGCAAAACTATAATATTGGGGGACCTCAACCTCCCCCTCTCTGAACTTGATAAATCTAACCTCAAAAGAAACAAGAAAGAAGTTAAGAAGGTGAACAGAATTTTTGAAAAGGCGGATATGATAGACCTCTGGAGAAAACTGAATGGGGATAAAAAGGAACATACCTTTTTCTTAGTGGTACATGGCACATATTCAAAAACTGACCACACTAGGGCATAAAAACCTCACAATCCAGGTCAGAAAGGCAGAAGTAGTCAAAGCATCCTTTTCAGATCATGATGCAATAAAAATTATTCATAATAAAGCACCATGGGAAAATAAGCTAAAAATTAATTAGAAAGTAAATAATCTAATTCTAATGAATGAGTGGGCCAAAGAACAAACCAGAGAAACAATTAATAACCTCACTCAAGAGAATCACAATAATGAGACAACATACCAAAACTCATGGGATGCAGCGAAAGGTAGAAAAAGAACAAACTGAAAATCCCCAATTAAATACCAAATTAGAAATACTGAAAATCAAAGGAGAGATTAATAAAATTGAAATCAAGAAAACTATTGAATTAATAAGTAAAACCAAGAGCTAGTTTTATGAAAAAACCAATAAAACTGATAAACCTTTGGTCAATTTGATTAAAAAAGAAAAAAATCAAATTACCACTATCAAAAATGAAAAGAGTGAATTCACCTCCAATGAAGAAGAAATTAAAACAATAATTAGGAATTCTTTTGCTCAATTGTATGCCCATAAATTTGACAACCTTAGGGACATAGATGAATATTTACAAAACTATAAATTGCCCAGGTTAACAGAAGAGGAAGTAAAATGCCTAAATAACCCCATCTCAGAAAAAGAAATTGAGCAAGACATTAATGAACACCCTAGGAAAAAGTCTCCAGGGCCAGATGGATTTACATGTGAGTAATATCAAACGTTTAAAGAACAATTAATTCCTATACTTTATAGACTATTTGGGAAAACAGATGAAGAAGTCCTACCAAATTCTTTTTATTACACAAACATGGTACTAATAATACCCAAACCAATCAAAACAGAGAAAGAAAATTATAGACCAATTTCCCTACTGAATATTGATGCAAAATTTTTAAATAAAATATTAGCAAAAAGACTACTGCAACTTATCACAAGAATAATACCCTATGACCAGGTAGAATTTATTCCAGGAATGCAAGGCTGGTTCAATATTAGGAAAACTATCAGCATAATTGATCACATCAACAACAAAACTAGCAGAAACCATATGATCATCTCAATAGATGCAGAAAAAGCCTTCGACAAAACACAACACCCATTCTTATTAAAAACACTAGAAAACACAGGAATAAATAGAGCCTTCCTTAAAATTATAAATAGCATCTACCTACAACCATCAACAAGCATTATTTGTAATGGGGATAAGCTTGATGCATTCTCAATAAGATCAGGGGTGAAACAAGGATGTCCATTATAACTTCTATTATTCAATTTGGTACTAGACATGTTAGCTGTAGCAATAAGAGAAGAAAAAGAAATTGAAGGAATTAGAATAGACAAAGAAGAAACTAAATTATCACTTTTGTGGATGATATGATGATTTACTTAGAGAATCCTAAAAAACTACTTGAAACAATAAACAACTTTAGCAAAGTTGCAGGGTATAAAATAAACCCACATAAATCCTTGGCATTCCTACACATTACTAACAAAGCCCAACAGCAAGAGATAGAAAGAGAAATTCCATTTAAAGTTACTGTAGACACTATGAAATGTTTGGAAGCCTGCCTGCTAAGACAAACCCAGGACCTATATGAACACAATTACAAAACACTTTTCACACAAATAAAGTCAGATACAAATAAATGGAAAATATCAGTTGCTCGTGATTAGGCCGCACTAATATAATAAAAATGACAATTTTACCTAAATTAATTTATTTATTCAGTACCATACCAATCAAACTATCAAAAATTATTGTACAGACCTGGATAAAATAATAACAAAATTCATGTTGAAGAACAAGAGGTCTAGAATATCTAGGGAATTGATGAAAAGAAATGCTAGGGAAGGTGGCCTAGCCATACCGGATATTAAACTGTACTATAAAGCAGCAGTTATCAAAACTACCTGGTACTGGCTAAGAAACAGAGCGGTAGATCAGTGGAATAGGTTAGGGACACAAGATGCAGAAGTCAACAACTGTAGCAATCTACTCTTTGATAAACCCAATGAATCCAGCTTCTGGACTAAGAATTCACTATTCCACAAAAACTGCTGGGAAAATTGGAAAGTGGTATGGCAGAAACTGGACATAGACCAATATCTTACACCATATACCAAAATAATAAAATCAAAATGGGTTCATGATTTAGGAATAAAGGCTGATACTATAAGCAAATTGGGAGAGCAGGGAATAGTTTACCTATCAGATTTATGGAAAAGCAAAGAATTCATGACACAATGAGAGATAGAGAGCATTACAAAATGCAAAATGGATAATTTTGATTACATGAAACTGAAAAGTTTTGTATAAAGAAAGCCAATGCCACAAAGATTAGGAGGGAGGCAGAAAATTGGGAGAAAATCTTTACAAC
>CM053622.1:434002750-434030548 GCA_028646595.1 Phalanger gymnotis
ACAACATGAGTATTGTGGAAGGGTTATACATAATGAGACTCATGTGGGTCCTGTTGAATTGCTTGACTTCTTAGGGAGGGTGGATGGGAAGGGAAGAGGGGAGAGAATTTGGAACTCAAGGTTTTAAAAAAATAGATTTTCAAAAGTAAAAAAAAAATTTTTTTTCATGCAACTAGAAAATAAGATGCACAGGCAATGGGGCATAGAGATTTATCTTGCCCTACAAGAAAGTAAGGGAAAGGGGGATGGGAGGGGAATGGGGCGACGGAGGGGAGGGCAGACTGGGGAACAGGGCAACCAGAGTGTACGCCATCTTGGAGTGGGGGGGGTGGAAATGGGGAGAAAATCTGTAATTCAAACACATGTGAAAATCAATGCGGAAAACTAAACATATTAAAATAAATTAAAAAAAAAGAATATACATGTGGTAGTAGTAGTTGTGTTCAGTCGTGTCCAGCTCTTTGTGACTCCCTGGATTATACTGTCCATGGGGTTTTCTTGGCAAAGATACTGGAGTGGTTTGCCATTTCCTTCTCCAGTGGGTTAAGGCAAACAGAGGTTAAGTGATTTGCCCAGGGTCACATAAGTATTAAGTGCTTGAGGCTGGAATTGAACTCAGGTCTTCCTAACTCCAAGCCCAGTACTCTATCCACTGAGCCTTCTAACTGCCTCCTAGATTATACATGTGCAGTCATGCAAAATAGTTTCATATTAACCATATTGCAAAAGATAATGCAGACCAAAAAAAAAATAAAACAAGAATAAAAAAGAAAGTTTAAAAAGCATACATTTAGATTCCATTAGTTCTTTTTCTAGAGGTTGATTGTATTTTTCACGATAAGTCCTTCAGAATTGTCTTGCATTATTGTATTGCTGAGAATAGCTAAGTCTATCAAAGTTGATCATCAAACACTCTTGCTGTTACTGTGTACAAAGTTCTCCTGGTCCTGCTCATTTCACTATGCATCGTTTCATGTAAGTCTTTCCAGGTTTTTCTGAAAGCATCTTGCTTGTCAGTTCTAATACCACAATAGCACTCCATCAGAATCGTTGTTCACGACTTGTTCAACCATTCTTTGTGCATTCTTTGTGCAATTTATGCATTCTTTGTGCAATCATTCGCCAGGTGTTTGGCATCCCTTCGATTTCCAACACTTTGCCATCACAAAAAGAACTCTATGAATACTTTTGTACATATAGGTCATTGTCTTATTTCTTTGATCTCTTTGGGCTTGTTGTTTGTCCATTTTTGAAGAGGACTAATGACATCATGGGTGATGTCTTCACTCATGCATGAACTGGATTTAAGTGAGGCAGAGTTGTGCAAAGTCATCAGCCTCACTATCTCTGAATCATCAAAGTCCATTAGCAAGACAAAATTCAAGATGACTGGCAATGGACCAGTATGCAGTGGATGACTCTGGCATCTTCAATGCCACAGCAAACTTGACAGACCTAGTAGTGGTATTGCTGGGTCAAAGGGTATGCACAGCTTTTTTTTTCTTTTTTGGAGGGTCTAAGGCAAGGCAATTGGGGTTAAGTGACTTGCCCAAGGTCACACAGCTAGTAAATATGTCAAGTGTCTGAGGCCAGATTTGAACTCAGGTCCTCCTGACTTGAGGGCTGGTGTTCTACTCACTGTGCCACCTAGCTGCACAGTTTTATAGCCCTTTGAGTATAGTTCCTAATTGCTCTCCAGAATTACTGCACCAGTTCACAATTCCAGCAACAGTGTATTAGTGTCCCTATTTTACCACATCCCCTCCAACATTTGTCATTTTCCTTTTCTGTCATATCAGCCAATCTGACAGGTGTGAGGTGATACTCAAGAGTTTTAATTTGCATTAAAATAAATAGAGATTCAGTAGTGATTAAGAGCATTTTTTCATGTGACTATTGATAACTTTGATTTCTTCTGAAAATTGCCTGTTCATATCCTTTGTCCATTTAACAATTAGAGAATGATTCGTATTCTTATAAATTTTGATGCAGTTCTTTATATATTTTAGAAATAAGGCCTTTATCAGAGAAATTTGCTGTAAAACTTTCCTCCAGTTTCCTGTTTTCCTTTTAATCTTGGCTACATTAATTTTGTTTGTGCAAAAACCTTTTAATTTGATGTAATCAAAATCAATCGAATTGAATGAATGAATGAATGAATTAATGATATCCCATAGTGTTCCCTCTCTCTTGTTTGGTCATAAATTCTTTCCTTATCCATAAATCTGACAATAAAATATTCTATGCTCCCTTAGTTTACTTATAATATCACCATAACATCTAAATCACATACCCATTTTGACCTTATTTTGGCATGTAGTGTGAGATGATGTTTTTTAACCTAGTTTCTATCGAACTATTTTCTAGTCTTCCCAGCAATTTTTGTAAAAAAGTGATTTTCCCCCCTAAATCTTGGATCTTTGAATTTGTTAAGCATTACATTACTATGGTCATTTACTATTGTGTATGTGTACTTCATCCATTCCACTGGTCCACCACTATGTTTCTTGGCCAGATTTTTTTATGATTACTGCTTTGTAACACAGTTTGTATCTCGTACTGCTAAACTATCTTCTTTCGCATTTTTTTCATTGATTCCCTTGATATTCTTGAACTTTTCTTCTTCCAGATGAATCATGCTATTGTTTCTTCTAGCTCTATAAAAATTCTAATACGTAAATTAGAATTGTCATCTTTATTATATTAGCTTGGCCTACCCACGAACAATTAATATTCCTCCAGTTGTTTAGATCTGGCTTTATTTGTGTGAAAAGTGTTTTCTAATTGTGTTCATACAGTACTTGGTTTTTTCTTGGCAGGTAGACTCCCATGTACTTTATATTGTCTACAATTATTTTAAAGGGAACTTCTTTTTCTATCTTTTTCTATTGGATTATGTTGGTAACATATAGAAATGCTAATGATTTATGTGGGTTTATTTTATATCCTGTAGCTTTGCTGAAGGTATTTATTATTTCAACCAGTTTTTCAGTTGATTCTCTAAGTATACCATGATATCATCTGCAAAGACTGAGTTTTCTGTCCTCATTGCCTATTCTAATTCCTTCAATTTCTTTTTCTCGTCTTATTGCTATAACTAGCATTTCTAGAATAATCATGAATAGCAGTGATGAGAATGGGCCTCTTGCCTAACCCCTGATCTTAATGGAAAGGCTTCTACCTTATCCCCATTATAGATAATGCTTGCTGATGGTTTTAGATAAGATTGTCATTTTACTTGTCATTTTAAGGAAAGCTCTATTCATTCCTACACTTTTTAGTGTTTGTAATAAAAAAAATGAGTGTTGTATTTTGTCAAAAGCTTTAATAGAGATTTGGTGGCTGAATTGAACTATTTACCAAAAAGTTGTTGTTGTTGTGTTTGTCCTTTGTTTTTTAAGAAGACCATGACATCAGGAAAATGATGACATGACTTGCAGACTTTCATTTGGGTGAAGGAGGGCTGTGCAAGGTCACCAGCCTCACTTTCTCCTCTAAAGCCATCTATTTCCTGTAGCCAGATATTCAACAGGATGACTGGAAATGGCCCAGGATGCGTTGGGAGACCTTGGCCCTTTTAGGCTAAGGCCTTTCCAGGTTCTCACTTTGAGTGAGGTAAGGCCCATTCAGTAAATAGGTCTCTTAAAGAAGTGAGTCAAGGGATGGTCTCTTGAAATGAAAAAAAAAATCAAACTAGGAGGGGAAGACCTTCAGGGTTGCGGTTCAAAAGAGAAGCAGTTACTATTCACTCTGAGCCAGGACAGCCCAAAATAATAGCCATTAAGTGGTGCTTGGGCAGGGACCTATTGTGGTCCAATCTATGAGCTCCAGAGTGAGAAGGGTTTAAGGTTTGGCCTTTGAGAAAAGAGGGGGGGGGGCAGGAATCTAGCCAGTAAACCCCAGATTAACTGGGCAGCAAAAAGTAGGAAAAAAAAGCATTGGAGATCAGTGAGTTTTATGACTGAAGCACTGAACTCATGTCAACTCGTTTCAATAAATATTTCTTAAGTCTCAGCTATGCATAAAACCCTATCCTAAGGAGAGGATGAAAAACATTTCTAGTCATCATGTTAAAAAGTATTTATTAAGTACATACTATATGTAATGCACAAAGAATACAAAGAAAGGCAAAAATATTTTATGTCTTAACACTAATTTTTTTTTTCCAGTTTCATTCAGTAGTATGTGAATGAAGTAGCAAAGGAAGCGATGCTGTGAGGTTGGGCTTGGCAGAGAAAGACTGCTGACAGGATAACCCTTATCCAATGCAAGGCATTGGAAAGATAAGGATAATATAGAGTTAAATTTGTTAAGCAGAAGTTGAGATGGAGAATGGAGGACAGAATAGCCTATGAAGGAGTAACGACCTGGAAAAGAACTAAGGGGTAGAGGTCATGGTGAGGACAAAGAACAAGGTTAGAGATTGTAAGACAACGAAAAAGATGGCATGATTTCAGAGTTATTGAACACGGAACTAGAATACTGTAGGCAAGATCAAGGGTACGACTATCTCACTGTGTAACTGAGGTAGGGTGGAGGAGCAGGTCATGGGAAATGAGTAAGTTGAGAAACTGGGAGGTTAAAATGCTTATGGAAGTATCGATATGTGTGTGTTGAAGGCCCCTAGTATGAAGGCAGGAGCTGGGGAGGAGAGAAAGACTGAATCAGGTATTGGACTCAATGAGGAAGAAAGGAGACTGTACAGGAGGCTGGTATAACTGCTACCAGAATCTTGTCTGAGTGATAAATATGGATTGAATGAACCTCAAAGAGTAAAAGGTTATCGAATGATGGTGGTAGAGGAAAAACCTGAGAGTGGCAATTAAGGAGTATTTCAAACCTCCTCACAACTAATGAGTGGTGTGGGGTAAGAGTGAAAGTGTAACAAGTTCTAGAAAGGGTGGCCAGGGAAGCTGTGTAATCAGAAAGAGAACAGGTCTCAAATGAGTACAATAAAATGGAAGGAGTGAGAAAGGAAAAGGTTTAAGAAGAAAGCAACTTTGGTACTTATGAAACAGGCATTCCAATAAATATTTTTCCCAGTAAATATTTTTTAAATTAATTTTTAAAATTAAATTTTATTGTTTTTCTAAAGACTTTCATTCTCTCCCTCCTTCCCCCGACTGAGAAAGCAAACTAAATAAAACCCCTATTACAAACATGTATAGTCAAGCAAAACAAATTCCAATACTGACCATGTCCAAAAAACCCCCACCATGTCTCAAGCAGCATTCAGAGTCCACAACCTATCTATCATGAGTCCTTCACTGACCAGTTCCAAGCACTTTCAACAGTGTTTGTCTTTACAATATTGTTATTTTATAAATTGTACTCTCCTCACTTCACTCTGCATCATTTCATATGTCTTGCCAGGTTTCTCTGAAACCATCCCCTACACCTTTTCCTACAACACAACGATATTCAATCACATTTATGTACCCTAATTTGTTCATGCATTCCCCAATTTTGGGGCACCCCTTCAGTTTTCAATTCTTTGTTGTCACAAAAAGAGTGACTTTAAATAATTTTGTATACATAGAGCCTTTTCCTTCTTTGCTCTCTTTAGAATATCAGTCTAATAGGAGTACTACTGGGTCAAAGGATATGTACAGTTTAATAGCTTTTTGTAGCATAATTCCTGATTTTCTTTGCAGAATGGCTAGACCAGTTCACAACTCCATCAATAATGCATTAATATACCTGTCTTCCTATAGCCCCTCCAGCATTTATTTTCCTTTTTTGTCAACTTTGCCAGCCTGATGCATTTGAGGTGGTACTTCAATTATTTAATTTGTGTTTATTATATTAGCTTGGCCTACATGAGTAGATATATCTTTAGTGGGACATTGGGGACATCAGGTTGAGGGGGATGGGAACAAGGAAATAAGCAGCAGGTGAAGGGGAATGGGATTTGTACACAACAGCTGCGGTTTTATTGGTATAGGGCAGTTATGATGTGGCGGGAGTGTGCTTATCACTAAGGAATGGGTTAAGATAGGTCCCTAAGAGGTCAGGTGGCTGGTATGAAGGTGGGCCAGGTTGCAGAATAAGCCATTAATGGAAAGTGAGCAAGAAGGACAGGATTTCTCTTGATAGAGAGGTTCCAGGCATGGACTCACCAATCACTGCATTGGCCTTCATGAGATCTTATAGTCTACTAGGAAAAGATAGAACATGTACCCAGGCAAGTATACTAGTAGGCAGAGTGTAACAAGAATTCCATACAATTCCATACAAAATGCTCTAGCATAAAGTTAAGGAGGGAGAGAATATTTTTATCTATTTTACTTATTTTTACCTTTTAAACAAGAGAAAGATGCTGTCATATGGAGTCCAGGGAAACCAAGCTTTCCAGGCTTGGGCATTTTAGGATGCATAAAAATTCCTCTTACAAGGACAAGGACCTAAATATGTAAACATGTACATTGTGGTGATTGACTTACTATTAGGAAGTAATGCAGGGCCCAACAAAATCTGTTTTTCATTCTTATTGACGGCCCTTAATCTACTGTTTCTTGGTATATCCCACTGACTGGTAGGTTACATCTTATAAAGTATTAATGCCATATTCTAGAGAAAGGTGATATGTCTTAAGTGTCAAGGTGAATGACTGGCAGAGCCAGGAATGGGATTCTTGCCTGGAATCTAGATGCTGAATGCTGATAATAGCTTCTGAAAGAACTGAAAGCCAAAAAATGTTGGGTTTTTTGAAAAATATTTTAAAATAACTCTAAAAGCACAAAGAAAATTAAGACATACTCAGGGATGCTATTATTACAATTATTAAACCTTCTGATTTCCTGTCCATTCCAGTGATGGCAAAATGACCAGTTTGAGGAAGTAAATGGTGGTCTTATCTATGTACTCGTACAAATTTGATAACAGAGAAATTGAGAGTCTTCGCACTATTTGAATAGATTTTGCCCTTACCTATCACATTCCACCTTGTGTTATACATACAGACTAAAAATTACAGATATGATAAATATGGGTGCTGCAAAAACAAACAAGCCTGCAGCTTCCTGAAATCTTAAACACCCCAGATTTTTGTCCTTTGAGAGAAAAAAAATGTTTATTGTCACTCAGTGCCTAGCACATTGCCTCTCACATAATTTAGTGCTTAATAAATCTTTGCTTGTGGAAATGAATCACCCAGAGGTAGGCAAATCAGGTGGCATGAATTCATGCCTTAATGAGCCTATGTCTAATAATCAAAGTAAAATAAAAAACATTTTGGCACTGAAATCAAAGAATTTGGCCATAAATACGAATATCATTCATCACCTAAATTGAAAAAAATATCCCCATAAGGAAGCAGTCTTGTGTGTGTGTGGTGAGGGAGGGGAGGGTCCTTTTTGAAATCTCAGTTTGAAGTTCTGTGCTTAAATTTATGCTGTAGGATGTTTTCATTGCTTCTTTCCTCCTTCTCCCTCTGCCTGTGCTACAGCCATAGCTATTGAAGTACTATAAAAGAAAGCTTTTGCCACCAAAGTCTTTGACTGTCAAATGGCTCAAAATCAGAAACTGATATGACTTTATTGTTGGAAAGAACCAAGGACCTTTCCATCTGACTCAGAGTTGAAATGTTCATATATGTGTTCAAGGAATGTGAGCTCCTTGAGAGCACAAACTATTTTACTTTTTCAATTGTATCCCCAGAACTTGCCTTCATGCTTTGCACACAGCAAGCATTTTAAAATACTTTATGTATTCATTCATTCTCATAAGTTTTAGAGATATTTGTTTTCTTTAAAGGACTTAGGCTAATAATAATAACAGCTAGGATTTATATAGTGCTTTACATATATTATTTTACCTGCAAATCAACCCTGTAAGTTAGGTGCTATTACTGTCTCAATTTTACAGTTGAGGAAACTTGGTATGTTGATTCATTGTTGTTATGAATTTTCTAGTTTTTAATGATTTGTTATTTGACTAACAATTCTTTAATATTAAATCATTTAGTCTCCATTTAAGTTTAAATCTTTTCTTCTATAGTTTCATTGCATGATATAGAGCGTTCCTTAAAGTCTGGACACAAAGGCAAAAATGCGTATTTTCAAGAAATGAAATGAATGAAATTTTCAACAACATTGTATTTAACTGGAATATTAACAAATAACATCTTCAATATGATCATTTGTGATGCAAAGGTTGATGTGCTTTGCAAGATTCACATGAACTCAATGCAAAAACTCCACATTGCTGACAATTTTAGTACATTCACTCTTTATGTGTTCAACCAAGTGTGCTGCACCTGTGACTTTCATTGAATATACCTTCTCCTTTAGCATACCCCAGAAAAAGAAATCAAGGGGGATAAGATCTATTAATATTCCAAATATTTCAAAATATGCATTTTTGCCTATGTGTCCAGACTTTAGGGACACCTTGTATTCAGTAATGGATGTATTAAATACTTCTGCTGCCCTGCATTTGTTTTCAAGGTTTTTATGTCCAAATATATATATATATGTATGGCCAGTTTTTATAAAGGTACCACACACACACCTTAGAAATATGTATACCCTTTCCTATTCCTATTCAGTAATCACCAAAGAGCTATTGTATCTAATGTTTCTAAAGATCTATTCAGATCCTTTACTTATTTCTTATTTATTTTTTCTAATATTTGTTGATGTCTGAAAGGGGACATTTCAAGATCCCCAACTATTATAGTTTGGCCGTACATTTCTTTCTGCAATTTGACCAACTTTTCCTTAAAGTACCATGATACTATGCCATTTGTTGCATAAGTATATTAAGAATTCATATTAATTCATTTTATCTTGCCTTTAAGTATAATATAACTTCCCCATATCTCTTTTAATCAAGTCTCTTTTATTGTTGCCTTGTCTAAAGTCATAATTGCTATACTTGCTTTTTTAATTAATCTGAAGCATCTAAGATTTTGCTACAATCCATTATTTTAACTCTGTGAAAATCTTAATTTTAAGTGTGTTTCTGGTAAACAAGATATCGTTGGACTCTGCTTTCTAATCTACTCTGTTCTCCTTTTCCATTTTATGGGGGAGTTCAACCTTTTCACATTCATGGTTATGACTGTTAATTAATTGCATATTCCCTTTATCCTTTCCTTTTAATACCTTTTCCTCTCTTTACCAAGAAGAAGAGGCTGGTAAGAGATAGGGAGCGTGTCTAGTAGTCTATATGTGGTGCAATCCACTTGTGTTCCTCTGCCCTTCTCTTCCCCTTGCCATGACTCAGATCATAAATTCTCACCCTTTTTTCTTTCCTTCTCAGTGAGGTTGGAGTTTGTCTGGCTGATCCCTTCCTGAGCCCACCTTCTCTTTATTCCCTCCTCTCTCTTCTTTCAGTTCCTTTTTGTTTCTCTCTTCAGCTGAATACAGCTCTACAAATAATTCTTGAATGTGTGTGTTTTTGTCTGTGTTCTACATTTCTTTGTCCAGTTTAGATGAAAGTGAGATTCAAGTGACACATACTATCCCACCTCTTCCCCCATTTTTACACAGTTATTTTCTTGTGCACCTTAATTAAGTGATATTCATCAATTACTGCATCCTCTGGTGCTCCTCTTCAATCGTTACTAGAGTAAAGCAACAGACTTGAACTCTATTGTTTCCACTCACACAGCCACCTTTGCTGGTCCAAACTGGTCATTTATTGAATGTGGTATTAAAGGTGACAGAGGAAAATCTATGTTTTCCTCAGTTTAGGAGTTCCCTTTAATGATGCAGATCACAATCTCTGGTACCAGTGGAATATTCTTGCTGGCTGTCCACATGTTAGCCCTTACACTTGCCATGTGACCAGACCATCTTTTCTTTTTATCATAAATTCCTTCGTGAGATCCCTTGCTCTTGTTCTTCTGAGTTCCTTGTTGGCTAGATGCTGTAACCTGCTCACATCTTCGATGTTCTTCTTTACTGCCTTCTGTGTGTTAGTCATCTTTGGTGGCAGTTACATGCCAAAAAAACTGTACAAGGTTAATAAACAAAGATGAACCTTTACTTCCAAGGAACATTTAGGGTCATTAAAAGGATTTTGCAATTTCACAAAATTGCAAATCAATCTAACCTGCTTTCTTCCTCCTGTCAAACACTGGGCCCTTCTTCTGTCCATCTGTACTATCTGGCCCAGACATGAGGACTGTTGGACAAGCTCTATAGAGTATCCATCCAAATGCAATTGAGCAATAGACACTCTTCTTCCATTTTGTCCTTCCTCTGTGGATAGAAAGACCAGATTGTTTTTGAGTTCTTTCAGATCCCTTCCAGGAGGCTCTACTCTGTTTTGGGACTTAATACCATCAGCATATCATCTGTATAGTGGAAGAACTCTTATCTCCAGAGAACTCTTATCTCTTCAACCTGAACTCCATACTGAATATCCTACATCAGAGTGGCAAATATCTCCCTATTTCATGCCTCACCTAATGTTTGTTATTAGGTCGTTAAATAGGGGCATTTTTATTGTTTTATAATGAGTTTGATGTATGGATGGGAGACATCTTATTGTAAAAGAGCCTCTAAGATGATTTTTTTCTTATCAAATGAAATGCCTTTTCATAATTAACAAATGATAAACACGAGATGTCGTATTCTTTATATATTTCAGTTATAGTAAAATGGTAAAGATGTGGTTCATAGGATCATAGATCTACAGCTAGAAGGGGGCTCAGAGGCCCTCTTATTCAATCTCATACTTTACAGATAAGGAAAATGTGGCTTAGAGGAAGTTCAATGACTTGTCCAAAGTCATATAGGTAGTTAAGCATAAGAGTTCTGTTGTTGAATATCACTTGCATAAGTCTTTTTGTTTCTGATACTAATTAAGAATACCCTTGATTCATATTTTATAAGGTTTTATACAGATGAGAAGGCATAGGTTGTTTAGTTATTGGTGTTCTCTTAATCACCTTTTTTCATTATTACTAAGTTCTAAGAATTTTTCCACATTTTGGTACCTTGCTCTTTTTCAGATATTCTCAAAGGTTCCTCATTGCCCTTACAATTGTATCATCTCCAGTATTAATGTTCTCAATAAGTTCTTGGTAAAATCCAGCTGTTTTTCCTTTTTTCTCTTTAGTATCAAATCTTACCCCCTTTATAAGTATATCTGGGACTATAATGTTAGGGTCCAAATGTATTGGTTCCCCTAATTTTTTAATGGTTTTAATAGATATTTTCTCTTTTTCTTCTGTTTGTATCCTTCCATTTTTAACTTTGAAAGCCTGTGGGATTACTTAGATATCTTACCAAACCTTCTTTAAACTGGTTTTACACTCCACTGTTTCTCTCTGCTTTTTGAGATGATATTATTCACAAACGTTCATCATCTTCCTTTGTACAATTTTATAAATTAGTTTAAAATATTCTAGCTCATTGTGGTCTTTGACAATCATTTCTCTGCTTCTGGCAAGTGAGTTGTTAGCTGACTAATGCACTTTCTGGGCTCTTTTGGTCTCTTTGTTGTGAATTAACATTATTTAAACTTTCAGGTTAAATTATTATCTTTATTGTTGACATCATTACTTTGTCCATTTCCCATTTTTGACTGTCAATTATTTGTTTAAATAATTTGGTGTCAATCCATTTCAATTTTATGCCATATTGTTTCTTCTTTATTATACTTTCTTCTTCTTAGTTTCTAATTCTGATCTTAGATGATCAGAAAGACATATGATTAAGAGTCAATTCTGTTCTTAATGGTATGATTTAGTATTTGCCATGTCCAGTGCCTGTCAATTCTGTTTTTGAAGGAAAGTGCTCATGATAGAGAGATGTGATACTCCTTGCATAATCTATAGTCTTCAGCTTTTCTTATTCTCTTTTCCTGAAACATGCATTCTCATATATTTCTTCTGATTCTCATTATTTCAGAACACCTTTGTTTTAAAATCACTAGTTATCAGAGTATATGTTGATTTGATTTCAAGCAATTTTTTAATTTAGTTTTTCCTAGAATTTCTCTACCACTTTATCCTCAGCAATTAATATTGGTACATAAACTGCCATTATTTTGATGGTGGGATTTTTAAAAAATGAGTTTTATTATACTATAATATGTGATGATCAAATATCCTATGAGATAATATTTCTTGTTGTCTCTAGGCATGTTATAAAACCCATTTACCAACTCCTTTCTTTGGCTCAAGGAGAGGCCTGGGCCATCCTTTGATTTATTTGTAACTCTTTTCTAATTTCACTTATCCATTCAGTGTCATCTCTACATCATTAGAGTCAGACTTTGTGCAGGGTCTACAGCAATGCTGTCAAACTCAATGGAGGCCACTAAACTGTATATAAGGATCCCTGTGGCTCACATATTGACTTTGCTTTAAAATCTATTATTACCCATTTTTATTGCATTTTTAGCCATTTTGTTAAATATTTCCCAATTACATTTTAATCTGGCTTTAGGTCAGATTCAGGAGTGATGTGAGCTATAGGTGGTCCATGAGCTGCTTATTTCAACATCTACAGATTAACATTTTATTAAGGACACATAAGAAGGCCTTCCCAGGTTCCTCTTCAGCCTTCTCTATGGACAAGTATGAAACTCTCTGATCAAGCTCTCTATGAAGCTTCACATATCAGGACATAATCAGCTATTTAAAAAACTGTCAACATGCATATCATTATATGGGTTAGGTTTAATCTTTTAGGGGCTAGACTACAGGAACAAACTCTAGAGGGTTTGGAAAACTCAGAATAGATGTTTAGATTAGAAAACAGATAAAATTTGGAAAAAAAATGAAAATCTGCAATCTTCATTGTCCAAATATTCTCTTCCTATTGATAGACTAAAGTAGTTCTAATACATGAGTGAAATCTATAAGTTCATTTCTGTTTATGATTTTATATTCCATTTGTTGCAGAAATTTTACTGAAAGCACACTCAGTAAATTCTCTCTATTAGGAGGAATAATGAAGGGTTTCCTTTTGTTGAAACCCCTGTTCTATGCTTGAAACTTCACTTATCTGTTGCTAATTCAAATAAAATAAGCAAATATCTAATATTAGAAACATACATGTCATACAATGAAAATGGGGGGGGCGGAGAATCTCAAATTGATTAATGCCTCACATCTGAAGTCATTTCCTTGCACCTGCAGTGAATATCTTGAGGGGGAAAAACATGGAAACAAAACTAGTATTCAGAATGAGAACAATTATTTTCATTTAGTTTTTTCTCTTCCTCAAAATGGTTATCTTTACAATTGTTCCACAGAAGAGTAGTTTTTAGAAATTCATTATTCGTAATTTCAATGCTAATACATCAATGTATTTGCTCTAAAAATATTTGATTAGTTTAATGGCAGCTAGTAAGCTTATGAAAAAGCCAAATACAGTAGTTATAACTTCATACTAATTTTACTTCATTACAGTCCTATATTCCATATCAGTTTATCCTACATTTACCCCATAACTTATGTTCAA
Organism: Phalanger gymnotis; assembly: GCA_028646595.1. Lineage (NCBI taxonomy): Eukaryota > Metazoa > Chordata > Mammalia > Diprotodontia > Phalangeridae > Phalanger > Phalanger gymnotis. The sequence goes on from CM053622.1 coordinate 434,016,175, forward strand.
TTATGCTGGGCAAAAATTACATTAGCAATGGCAAAGAGCAAAACGTAATTGCATGAGAGGCAGGAAACCAGAGTTAACCTTACTTCTCTGTCCCCTTGCATTTTCCCATTACAACAGGGTTTTTCTTTGCATGAGTACAGAATGCACACTACCAGAATCATATGTAAATTCACAGAAAGTACACAAAGTCCTCAAATACTCCAATTAAAAAAAATGTTATCAGAGTTTCCTGGCAGGTCACCCTTCCAGCTGCTGGTATTTCTTACTGTTTTAGAGCTATGACTAAGCAGGAGAAATACCAATAAGCTATAGGCTACCAAACCATTCCATAGAATAGGATGCTGGAGTAAGGAGCAAACTGCATACTAAAAATCTGTCTGTAGTAATAGCTAAGTTTACCAGGACAACAGAGCATAAGAACTGCAGCACCATTTGAGCAACATGGTAACCTAATAGATTTTATTAATCTTTGTGCTAAAGCAGGATTAGATCCAGTTTTTTGTTCAGACTAAGGAGTTCTGTTACATTACTTAGGCATTCTATCTGGATTCATATTTGTCAGTGGAATTGCTTAATTGGTACTTTCTTGTTCCTTTCATGGGCTCTACTTTAAATCACTAACAGAGAAGTCGTTTTGCATGACTTTTTGCATCTGCACATGGCCCTGTGCATAGCCAAATAGCAGATATGTTTGTTTTGTTCCTCATAGGATGGTCTAACACAAGATGCCACTGATAATTATTCCTTTATCTTGCAACTTCTTTTTAACCTTATTTATCCTTCTTGATTCTTACTTTCATGTTGTTGACAGAAACTTGGAACTCATAATGGGCAGCAAGAATTTCCCTTGACTCTTAGGGCCGTTTGAGAAGTCTGTGAATGGTAAAACACTAGGGACCCACCGCCTACAATTCCTGTAATTTGTCTGAAGTCATTCAAAAATAAAGGCACTAGAAAATCAAATTCACACTTTTTGAAGTGTGACAAGATGACAAGATGACACTTGGTCATCTTGATGATGGGTTAAAGAAATGATTTTGTTGTATTGGAATTTCATCCATATTCTTTTGCTTGGTCATCTTGATGATGGGTTAAAGAAATGATTTTGTTGTATCGGAATTTCATCCATATTCTTTTGCTTGGTGACCTAGTGTAAGTAGAATTATACATACAGGCAGAGCCTAATTGGTATAAGTAAAATTTCAATCACTGTCACAGAAAACTGGAAAATATATTACTGTTTATTTTCTGCTCCTCTAAGAATGTAACACCAACAAGATAATTGTTTGGCAGGCTATTTGGACTAGTAATTAATAACTGATTAATATTAAATAAATGTAACTAGAGCTCAGACTGACTTCTCAGGTGGAGTAAGGGCTTGAGGCCTCATTAAGAATCTTAGGAGGTAGGGGCAGCTAGGTGGTGCAGTGAGTAGAACACTGGCCCTGGAGTCAGGAAGACCTGAGTTCAAATCCAAACTCAGACACTTGACACAATTACTAGCTGTGTGACCTTGAGTAAGTCACTTAACCCCAATTGCACTGTCTTAAATAAAAGAATCCTTAGGAGTTGTCATCTTCATAGACCGGGAAGGAATTACAGTTCTATCAGTCTTTGACCAGGGGTCAGTATTCTCAGTAGGAGCTTTGAAATTACTCTGCCACAGAACACAGCAAGCCAGAGCAGTGAGTCAAAGAGCTGGAGTCACTGAGTCCGCAGTGGAGCTGCTTTGAGGAAGACATTTGGTTTGGAGACTGATTGTGGGTGTTGATGCAGCAGAAGATCCCCCTGCTTGCCACTCTGTCTGTTGGAGGAATCATCCAAAAGAGTGTGGCTGAACTTTTTCTTCCTGAAAAGCTGCTGCAATTGGTGACATGTTTCAACTCTCTCTTTCGTCTGTTTTTGGTTTTTTAATCTCTGAATAAAATTGGCAGGAATTTTACTCTAGGTTATTTAACTTTGTCATAATTTTTATTGGATTTGTGCCTTTGAAAGTGCTCTCCATTTACATAAAAATCCATGAAGAATCATGACAGATGTGTATTGCACCTCTGTATATATTTATTCCTTGCTGAGTAAGTGAAAATGGTGGAAACCAGTTGATAGCTAGAAAATACACAGAATAGGGCAGATCTAAATCACTATTCAAATGTTAATTTTCTTAACTGAGGTTTCTGAGAGCTATGATTTTAATAACTTTTTGTATTAAATAAATTCTTCAGCCTAAGACATTGATCAGGAACCAATTTACCTGTAGCCAGGCTAGGTCTCTTTGAACATAGGCACAATTAGTAAAAACTCCAGTTTTGAATGTGAAGAGGATGAGATGGGATAGAGGAGGTGACAGAAAGAAAGATTATATCCCTGGAAGGCCCTCTCAGAGAAGAAAGACATCTCTGGAAGGATTTAGTTCCTCCTCTTTTTCCTACTGTGGTTCTAAGAAGCTGTAGCATGTGTAGCGGCCACACCCTGGTAAACTGTCTTGGCAGACAGATGAAACTAGGTTGAGGGTAATCTATAGGCCTCAAACCCTTTAGTGAGTTAGGGGGCGGGGTGGAGTGTCTACCCCAAGCATGTCAAGGCTTCACCTGGCAAAATGGGTAGATAAGAACAATTTGTTCCAATAGCCATGAAGGCAGCTGAAACAGGCTCTGTGGAGAGCTTTAGGGCTTAGTGAAACATCAAAGACATCAAGGTCATCCACTGCATCCCGGGTCATCGCTGGCTGACTTGGCTTTTGTCCTGCCACTGGACTTTGAAGATTCTGGAAGAGAGAGGCTGACGACTTTCCACAATCCTGCCTCACTTAAATCCAATTCATGTACAAGTCGAGACATCGCCCATTATCCGCTATTTTACCCCAACACTATGCCATCATTCAAAGATGAAGGACAAACGACAACAACAACAACATGTGAGAAAGACTAAAAGAATGAACAACCATCCAGTTTTGTTCATGGTACCACCTATATATCAGGCTACATAAGCATAATTTTTAAAAAAGTTATCAATTTCAGTATAAGGTTAGACACTTGGTGATAAATTCTTGGCCAGGGCAAATAAAAATACAAGATCCTTCTAATTTTTGAGAGGTACCCTTTAACTTAGTTACTGTAGCAGAATAATAAAAAGGGGTCAGGAGGCCTAGAAATCACATAAAACTTAGACCACAAAAAACCTTAAAAATTGGTATTCTGAATATAAGATCCATATTTATTAACCAGCAAAGGAATATAACACAGGAGCAATTAAATTATATCCACCTTTGCATTCCTGTAGCAAATTAAATCAAAAGACACAAGAAAGTTAAGCCATGTAAAAAGAATCCCCACAGGTCTTCCTTGGAGAAGAGATAAAGGAATTGGTTACACAGTGCAAAGGAAACAGGAATATTATTTCATGGGATACTTAGTCATGTTTGTGTGTATGCTCAGGCTAGCTCAAACCTGCTTACAAGAGGCAATGGTTAAATTTTCAAAGTGAGCATTTATACTTTGGAAACAGGTGACAACATTACAAATAAGGACTTGACTTATTATTTTATTGATTGTCCAGACTTTAAGAATGTTGGAGTAAATACTAATAATACATATTGAACTTAGAAGTGTTTTGTACCTTCATTTCCTTCCTGGTGAGTCAGTTATTAAACATTTACCAGCATGCTACTTGTCATATCATATTTCAGTGTTTATAATAAGTATTTGTAAGAAAGACCACTACGAAGATAATCATTGCTTATGTACCAACATCTATTTCAAAGAATAAAGAGACAGAAAAATCTTAAGAATAACTCTATAAGATCCCTTTGAATTACTTGATACTTTGTGGTTTTAGTACAAAAGTGGGCATTGATAAATATGGCTCAGGAGTAAGAAATAAGAGTCCAGAGCAGGGATGGGGAACTTGCAACCTTGAGGCCATATGTGGCCCTCTAGGTCCTCAAATGCAGCCCTTTGACTAAATCCAAACTTCATAGAACAAATCCCCTTAATAAAAGGATTTTAGACTCAAGAGCCTATAGAGAAGATTCAAGTTTATATAATGAATAAATTGCTCTTCAAGAAGACAGTAAGTATGAGGTAGATTTAGACAGCATCAAATATTACAAAAATCAAACTAATTATATTTAATAGATAGGAACCCATCAGTTTACTGATATGAATCTTTTCTAAATAAACTGTCTATGAACAGACCAATGACTTGTGAAAATGAAAATCAATACCAAATTAAAAGGAAGGATGAAGAAGAGAACATATGGGACATACTACTTGAGACAACTCTAAGTTGGCCTATTTAAAAACCTGGTGATGCAAAAAAATAAAAAGGAAAGTAGATAAAAGAATAGACATAGACATGGATTAAAACTGATCTGTAGCCATTTTCTAGGGAAGTAGATTTATTGCCATAAGAAGGGAAATAAAGACTAGAAATTGTGTTGTTTATAGCAAGCATCTAACAACAAAGGCTTAGGCATAACATTGCTCAAAAAATCTTATGGAGGAAGATAGTGAAAGATTCTAAGTAATATAACCTCAAAAAGAATCAGAAGTAGTGGAGTAGAAAACAGGTTTATTGTAACTTTGGGGAAAGATCTAATTAAACCAAATCATCCTAAGATATTTAAGGATGAAACTTAAATGGAAGAGGACCTGTTTTATAGCAAGTATAAAGCATAACACATGGACATCCCTCATGTGAGGTCAAGAAATCTGGAGGTATGCTATCAGTACATTGAAAGACCCCTTAAGGAGGGCCTAAGAGAGAACATGGGCAAAGATTACCTAGAATGAAAAGATATGATCAAATGTCCATCTGTACCTTGGGATGGAGTATTGACATTGATAAAAGGAGTCCATACTTCAGTCTAAAAAGACATTACTTTTCATTTCCCACTCCCCTAATGATCTACATACTAATCAGACCAGTTCTAGACATGCTGTTTTGATTAACACTCATCAACACTAAATTAAGCATAAAGATATTTTAAAATCCCACTGAGTTCAGCTTCAATGTAATTTTGTAACTATTTATCAATCTTAGTGTAAGTATTCAATAAAGAGCGGGTGCATGGGGATTTACTTGAATCTATTGAAAGAAATCAGCTGTATAGCTCTACGGGCTTCAAGTCTTAGGTTGGACATTTTATTAAGAGTTAACTCTGTTCTGGTGGAGAGACAGAAGAAGGTAAAGTGCACAATAAGTAGATTGTTAGAAATAGAAGAGTGGGAGGAAAAAAAAAAAGATGAGAACTAAGAAAAACAGTCTGCTGGTTTGCCCAAGAGAAGATTATCAGGAAACTGAGTGACAAAGATTTTGATAGGCAAAGACGATTTACGGTATTGTAGCTGTCGCCAGATTACTTGGAGGGGTGGGGCTGGACAGAGAGGTATGGAATGAAAAGTGTCCAAGTTGAAGTAAAACCTGAAGGACTACATTTGGGTAGCCCTGTCCTATAGTTTAATCATAGTGCCCAATGAGAATTTAGCAAGTGGAGAAAGTGAATAATCACGTTTCTCCTAGACCTCTGGTGAGGAAGCTAAGGAACCAGAGATTCAGAGAGGTGGGGCAAATGGCTGATGGCTACACATCTAGTCAAAATTCAAGCAAGTTTGGCAAATAGCTTATTCATCTTTGGAGATCATCTAGCAACTAGTAAAATGTCTTGAAACAGTAGGTGCTCTATAAAATTGGAGAATACATAAGTTGGAAGATATCTTAGCCATTCTCTAGCCCAATTTTGTAAGTTTACAGAGGAGTTGCCCTAGAGGAAAATCCACTTGTTTAAAGTCATATGGGCGGGGGCAGCTAGGTGGCACAGTGAGTAGAGACCTTGGGCAAGTCACTTAACCCAAATTGCTCTGCCAAAAAAAAGAAAGAACAATAAAGTCATATGGCCATGGGTGACAGGGTACAAACCTATATCTTTTAACTTCGAATTCAGTCCTCATGCTACTACATCATACTGCTTCTCAAATGTTTATTGAATTGTAGAATTTCAAAGTTGGAAGAGACCTCAGAAGCCATCATATTAAATTATAATGAAGGAGAATCTCTTCTAAAATACACTCAATAAAGTCGTTAAGCCTTTGCTTAAAAAACAAAGGGGCATCCCACTGTCTCCTGCCTGAGGTTACCCTGTTACCCCAAGCTTTTCCCTTAAACAAAGTCTATCTTTTTTATCATAAATTCTTCCAGTGATGCCAAATGGCTGTAGAAAATTGACTAGTCAGTCAGGTCTCCAAAGAATTAAAGTCACAAGTCACCTAAAGGGCAATGGAAAGGTATGTGAGAAACCTAAACAGGATGATGCAAATTATCAATGAATGGAGAACTGTGTTGGTTCTACACAGTGAAGTAAAAGATATTACTAGGTTTGTGTAAAACTAGAAAAGGAGGTTGTCTGATTATTTAGCAAGAGTGAAAAATTACTGATGGACACGAAGGCAGGAAACAAGCATTTGTTGAGTACTTGCTACATGCCAGGCACTGTGCTAAGTGTTGGGGATACAAATAAATGCAAAGAGAAACAGTTCCTGTTCTCAGGTTTACATTCTAATGGGGGAAGATAATACACACACTTTGTCCACAAGGAGGAAAAAGAAGGAGTGGGGTGGGGATAAGGAGAACACAGGGGCATGGTAGTGATGCCTGTAGAGTCAGAAGTACAGTTGGGAAGGGAATGAAGCATGCTTGACCTTGGAATCATTCCCAAGACGGAAGACTTGAAAGAAACTCACCAATGAGAGATGAGGGCTGGCATGGCAGAGGGATGTTCCAGGGTGAGAAGGCAGCTGAGTGATGGTGGCAAACCAGGAGAGTCAGAAGCACAGCCAGGATGGGAATAGGTGGCCCATTTGTCCCTATTTGTCTTTTTTGGGGGGGCGGGGCAGGTGAGAACTGGGATTAAATGACTTGCCCAGGGTCGCACAGCTAGTAAGTGTCTGAGGCTGGATTTCAACTCAGGTTCTCGTGACTCCAGGGCTGGTACTCTATCTACTGTGCCACCTAGCTGCCCTGGCCTGTTTGTCTTTTGACAAATATTAAAAGACCTCCAGTATATCAAATGGACCCCAGTGGAGAATATATAGGAAGATATGGACAAGAATCATGCAGGATTATAAGGCCTGAATGAGGGGAGATACACATGTTGGAATGTGTTCTTTACAATGAAATCAGTGATAATCAAAGCACTAATGCATGGAATTAGCTCAATGTCTTCCATAGACTCTGAAGATATTTTTGGAACTTGACTGTGATGCAACCTATTAGCTACCCCCTCTACCTTTGTGTCATCTGCAAATTTGATAAACATGCCAGCTGTGCCTTTAACCAAGTCATTTAAAAAACGTTAAACAGCACAGGACCAATGGTTCAACTAGAACCTTTTTTTCAACTAGTAATTCAGCTAGAAACCTTCTAAACTGATATAAACTCATTAATCATCCCACTTGGCGATTCCGTTTTGAAGCCATTTAACTGGACTGTCATCTAATCAACATTTCCACACTGTCCACAAAAATAACACAAGAGACTCTGCCCAATGTTTTGTTAAAACATAAGTAAATTGTAGCTACAATAACCTCCTGACCTAACACTCCAGTAACCCTGCCAAAAAAAGAAAATGATGGATGATCTGGTGTAATCTGTTCCTCATAAAATCATAAGGGCTCTCCTACTATCTCTTCACTTGCCCTGGGGATCACCTTGCTATCAGCCATTTAGGTCCATCCTTCTCAGTCCAAAGATCATTCTCCTCGACAAAGAGAACAGAAGGGGAAAAAAAAAGCGCAAAGCTCTATCTTCTCTCCACTATTTGTTATCATTGTCCCATCCACCCAGAGTAGTGAGCCTATCCCTTCTCTGATCCTTCTCTTTTCTCCCAATGTTGCTTTTTAAAAAACCTTGTCTTAGATGTCATCCTTGGCTCATTCTAAGCTTTAGCACTTCTAACACTGTTCTTGGAAAACCACACCACAATTTTGAATTTATCTTCTGTTACTTTCTATTGTCCACATCTTCTGACATGTCTTAAAAATAAATTGGTTAACGAGTTTGCCATGGGTTCATGGTTTTTTTTTTAAATAACTCTCCTTTTTCCTCCTCATCAGAATTGTATCTTTTTGCATGTTTAAAATTCTATTTTTAAGAATTTCCCATCCCTCCTAGGCACATTTCCCAGGCAGTAGTTGTCCATAGAATGCTACCTAAACTCTTTCATATCTTCTCTCCCCAAATTTAGGATATATGTCAGATTATGCCTGTATTTTCTCTCCCTTTTCACAAGTTCTAAGATCTAATGATCACTTCCTTGAGAGATTCCCCTATTTTTCTCTCCTGCTTTCAGATGGCAATATTTAGGTCCATAACAGAAACTCTTGAGAGGTAGTATGCCAAGATGGAGCCCTAGACAACTCTCTAAGACTATAAATTGCAGAGCAGGGCTAGTCTATACTGGTAGAGGGACTTTCTTCATTAGGAATTTCTCATGTTAATGAAATAACAGGTCTGGTCCAAAAAGCCCCCAGAAAATACTAGAATAAAAATTCTCCTTATTGGTTCCTCTACTTTGTGTTATATCAGAATATCACAAATGCAAATCAAGAGATCATTAGCTATCCTCCTTTTGGCAGAGAGAACTCCACGAAAAGTCCAGATAACTGAATTTCTCTATCACTACAGTGTTTCTTGTGGTTGTTATTCATATTTTGTGCATTTGTAAAGAGATGCCTGATGCCATTCATTTTATTTCTGGCTCCATTCTGGGATTTTGTTCTCTGCAAATTTCTGGAAGTCTTCAATGTTAATCTTCTTCTTATCCTGTTGCTCCTACCTATGGTAATTTGCTTAAATTTCCACAGGCAGTTTTCTTCCCCTCCCTTCGTTTTCAGGGTAAAGTCTTTTTGCTTAATTTTTTAAGATATCAGATGAATATATTATTATCAGCCCTTGTTAGGTGCTCCCCACTTCTGGTCAAGTTTCACTCTTATAATAGAAACTCAGAAACCCAAATTATTCTCCGATGCTATCTTCCTAACCAGCTATTCAATCCTTTTTTTTTTGCTTTTTTTTTTTTGAGGGGGGAAGGCAGGGCAATTGGGGTTAAATGGCTTGCCCAAGGTCACACAGCTAATACATGTGTCAAGTGTCCGAAGTCACATTTGAACTCAGGTCCTCCTGACTCCAGGGTCAGTGCTCTACTCTCTGCACCACCTAGCTGCCCACCCCCCCAAACATTCAATCCACCAATCAAATTACCGTCCATGAATCAGACATTGCAGTATCTTGACTGGGCAGTGTTGTATTAGGAATTTGTTCTTAAAAGTCAAATATGCATACCAGTCCTCTTAGCTAATTCTCACTAATTTTTCTCATAAATAGATTTGACCATGTAACTCTTTCAACCGTTTTTTAGGCTCCTTATTACCCACTGAATAAAATGAAGACTTAATGCCCTTTAAACAATCGGGCCCAACTTTGCCTTTCTAACTTTATTTCATATCACTCTAAGCAGCCTCTGCTCTAGCCAAACTAGACTACTCTCCGTCCCCTAAATATACATACACTCTGTCCTTCTCTACCTTTGCCCAAACTATGACCTGTCCGTAACATGACCTCCTTTCACTGTTATACTCATATATTCTTGCATAATTTACCTCTTCTGTGAAGGAAGTCTTACTTAATCCCAAGTATTGATGCTTTATCCCTTCCTAGCTTTTGTACCTCACACTTTCTTTTTTCATTTCTCTAATACATTTGGCATGTAATGTTGTGTACTGTTTTTTGTGGTTGTGCTATAGTCTCCTTGTTGTTCAGTCACATCCAACTCTTTGTGACCCCATGGACCTCTGTCTTCCACTGTCTCCTAAAGTCTATCCAGGCTCATGTTTGTTGCTTCCATGATAATATCTATTCATCTCATCTACTATCTTTTTTTCTTTTTGCCTTTTCTTTTCCAATAAGTCTTGTCTTCTCATTATGTGACCAAAATATTTAAGCTTTAGCTTCAGTATTTGTCATTCTAATGAATAGTCAAAATTAATTTAAGTACTGATTAATTTGATCTCCTTGCTGTCCAAAGAACTCTCAAAATTTCTAATATTTCCTTCGTTGTTTAGTCATTTTTTCAGGCAAATCTGACTCTTTGTGATGCCTTTGGAGTTTTCTTGGCAAAGGTACTGAAGTGCCTTGCCATTTCCTTCTCCAGCTTATTTTACAGATGAGGAAAATGAGTAAAAAGTGACTTGCCCAGGGTCACACAGCGAGTAAGTGTCCAAGGCCAGATTTGAACTTAAGAAGATGAGTCTTCCTGACTTCAGGCCCAGCACTCTATCCACTGAGCCACCTAGCTGCCCCTATTAAACTAAGCCCATTGGAAGCTCCATGAATGCAGAGGCAAGTGTTATCTAAACTTTGTACCTCCTCTAAAGCTGAGCATAGATTTAATAAATATTTATTTAATGTACTGAATTTTGCCTTTTCACATAGAGCTATAGAGATGAGCAGTCCATATTTTTATAGTGCCTTTAAAGCTTACAAGGGTGCCTCTATTTGCCATATTCATAGTAAAATTACATATGTGTATAGTATGTTTACATCTTATTCACATCTGAAGGTCAGTATTATTATATTTATATTTGAGTATGCTTGGGAAAAAAAGAATAATAGATAATTGTTAGTCCTTTCCACCCGGAATTCATGTCTATTATTCGCCAATAGCCATGACCGTCATTTGCAGAGTCTCATGACATTTGTAGCTGCCCTGTGCCCTTTATTCTATAAGGCGACTTTGCTCACTCCCCTCTGAGAACTGCATACACTGCTTCTGTCGCTGCTACGTTTCTGCTGCTTACTTTATTCACAGCGGATCTACTGATTGTTTTGGGGCAATGCTTTGCTTTTATGGAGAGCCAGTTGTTAATAGAAGGCTGATTCAGAGAATTCCGAAGGGCATAAATTACATTATATCATGAGGGGGTGTTACATTATTCAGGGGAAAAATAGCTCTATCTCATTGGATATAAAATGTCATCCACTAAAACGCAATTTGACAATGGAAAGCCTCTGTAAACCCCATTAATCTATATTCAAAAGACTGAGGGGAAAAAATGAACCTGGAATGAATAGATTTTAGATTATCTGATTTTTAGCTTCCCAAGCTCTTCATCCTTACCCCTCTGAAAAGAATCTCAAAAGTACATCTAATAGATGTGGGAAAAGCAGTAAATTAAACATAATTTTCCATAACTGTTGTTGGACTAAAAAGGCTTATAACTGCTAACATAAACAGCTCAGTAGTCAAAGTATAAACAAGTGTACTGGTATTTTTCAAGTCATTCATGCCAACTGTAACACACATCACCACGCCAAGCCACCTCTACTCTGTCTCCTACTTGCCAGAATTATACTGTCTTTCGATTATTTGATTCAGTGAGTTTGTAACATGTGTCACAAGACAGATTCGGGATTCTCAGGGCAGTGGAAGATTTTAGGCAGTCCTGGGATCTGCTCTAAGTTGTTGTTATCCTAAAGACTATAACCTAGAACTGGACTAGTTTCAAAGATGGGAAGGAATTCTGGGATTATATTCAGAAATTCTTAGAAACTCTGAATTATTCTAGTGGAGTTCTAGGGAAAGTTAGTTGTTACTCCCATCTCCACAGCAAATCTAATTTCAAAGAGGATTATGGATTCCTCCTTAACATTATTATTATTTTTGTTGTTGGTAGTAGTGATAGTGGTAGTAGTAGTAGTAGATAATTGACATTTATAGAGTCCTTCAAGGTTTTCAAAGTACTTAAGTTCTTCTCATTTGAGTATCACAACAACCACATGACGGCGTGGCATTTTTAGAGCCACTTTGGTCTCTATTCAAACCTGTGGGTTCACTGCCCTTCCCCACCTCCCCCACCAGGGGTCCCAAGTTCTAGAGCTGTGTTAGATTTCAGTCCATTGACTAAGGGTCTTGCTGTCCTGCAGAGCTGAATGATGAGATAGGAGTATATGACCTATTGTTGTCAATGTTTCTCTTCAAAATGGCTTATATTTGTCCCTTTTTCTTTCATTCCTCTGGCCACCACCCTAGTCTAGAGTCTTATTCGGGGATAGCTGCAAATATCCTCCTGGCTGGCTTCTTTCATTTTCCATCCTCCAATCCATCTGTCATTTGACTAGCAAACTAATATTCCTTAAATAGTGATCTCAACATGTCATATGCCTAATCAGGGAATTTTAATGGCTTCTTCTTTCTTACCACATCAAACCTAAACTTCTCTGCCTGGCTCAAAGGCCCACGGTAGTCTGGTCTCACTCTCTGTTCAGCAAATGTTTTTTAAAAAAATTATGAATTTAACAATCGTCAACAAACAAAAACTTAAAGATACAAAGAGCAGGAAAGAAGACTATATAAGAAACTGTGAACTGTTAGAATATGTGCACACACATATATGCATGTCTATACATAGGAAGTTTAAAAGGAAATAACAAAATACTATATTTATATCCTCTTCTGCATTTCTTTTTTTTCTGTGCATTTTGAAAAATGTTTTGTTTATGGTCTTTTCAAAAAAAAGTTTAGTTTTATCTAATAAGACAACTTTTCAGCCCCACTCTGAATCAGAGACCTCCCTTGTGACAAATATGTATATTTAAGAAAAATAAATCAACATACTTGCCATGTTTGAGAACGTTCTGTGTTGTTTCCTACAATTTTCCATTTCATTCCCTCAGTTCTAACCAGACAGGTCTCTTATGTCCCACAAAAAGGCTTTGCTCATTCCTGTCTCTTTGTCTTGGCTCATATTCTTCCACTACCTAGAATAAATTCCTTTTCCTCTCTTCCTACTCAAATCAAACTCATCTTTCAAGGCCCACCTCAAATTCTCCTTCTTTTGTGATGAACACCCTATTCCAGGTCTCATTTGGCTCTACTTTTTAGGAAAATTCTTTAGCATTTAAAGTCAATTCAATTCTATCAATTAATCAAGAAGCACTTCTTAAGTACCTGCCATGTGTCAGGCACTATGTTAGGAGGCTGACGATATAAATCCAAGCATTTATGAAGGGCTTACCATGAGGCAGGCATTGTGCGAGGTGCTAAAGATACAAAAACAAAAATCAAACAGTCCCTGGACTCGAGGAGCTTACATTCTACTGTGCGGTGGTCAGTATCATGCACTTTAGGACAAGGCAGGATCTTGCATCATTTACTATTGTCTCATGTGTGTCAGTCAGTCTTGTTTCCCCAGATATACTATAAATTCCTTGAGAAAAGGAGCCATGTTTTTTGTTTCTTTGATATAGCCTGTGGTGATGCTATTGGACACACAGTAATTGATATTTATTCATCGATGGATTTAGCTTCAGAAATACTAAATCAAAGCTGCTAGTAAAAATGGTGGCAAACAGTATACTGACTTGCACTACAGGTATTGCCTTTCCTCATGAGATAGGGATGACAGCAAATTGTTTAAATATCAAAGATATTTTCATTGACAAAGGACCTAATGATCTTTTTTCTTTTTTTTCTTTAATTTATTTAATATATTTAGTTTTCAGCACTGATTTTCACAAGAGTTTGAATTATGAATTTTCTCCCCATTTCTACCCTTCCCCCTACTCGAAGAAGGTGTATATTCTGGTTGCCCTGTTCCCCAGTCAGCCCTCCCTTCTATCACCCCACTCCCTTCCCATCCCTTTTTCCCTTCCTTTCTTGTAGGGCAAGATAAATTCCTATACCCCATTGCCTGTGTATCTTATTTCCTACTTACATGCAAAAACTTTTTTTTTTGTTTTTGAACATCTGTTTTTAAAATTTTGAGTTCCAAATTCTCCCCTCTTCTCTCCCCACCCACCTTCCCTAAGAAGGCAAGCAATTCAACATAGGCCACATACATATCATTATGTAAAACCCTTCCACAATACTCATGTTGTGAAAGACTAACTATATTTTGCTCCTTCCTAACCTATCCCCCTTTATTGAATTTTCTCCCTTGACCCTGTCCCATTTTGAAAGTGTTTCTTTTTGATTACCTCCTCCCCATGTCTGCCCTACCTTCTATCATCCCCCCTTTATTATCTTCTTCCTCCTTCTTTCCTGTGGGGTAACATACCTAATTGAGTGTGTAAGGTATTCCCTCCTCAGGTCAAATCTGATGAGAGCAAGATTCACTCATTCCCCCTCACCTGCTCCCTCTTCCCTTCCTACAGAACTGCTTTTTCTTGCTACTTTTATGTGAGATAACTTATCCCATTCTATCTCTTCCTTTCTCCCTCTCTCAATATATTCCTCTCTCATCCCTTAATTTGATCTTTTTTTAGATATCATCCCTTCATATTCAATTCACCCTATGCCCTCTGTCTATATATATATATATAT
>CM053622.1:434031048-434133846 GCA_028646595.1 Phalanger gymnotis
ATTCTCATTTCTCTTCCCAATTTTTCCTGTACTTCTCTAACTTGCTTTTCCAAATCCTTTTTGAGCTCTTCCATGGCCTGAGACCAGTTCATGTTTTTCTTGGAGGCTTTTGATGTAGGCTCTTTGACTTTGTTGACTTCTTCTGGCTGTATGTTTTGGTCTTCTTTGTCACCAAAGAAGGATTCCAAAGTCTGAGACTGAATCTGGGTGTTTTTGCTGCCTGGCCATGTTCCCAGCCAACTTACTTGACCCTTGAGTTTTTTATCAGGGTATGACTGCTTGTAGAATTAAGAGTACTTTGTTCCAACCTTGAGGGGATGCACTGTTGTTTTCAGAGCTATTTCTATACAGCCAGCTGTGCCACACCAGCACTCCTCCTTCCCCAAGAACCACCAGCCAGAACCTGACTGGGATCTTAAGCAGGCTCTGCACTCCTGCTCTGATCCACCATTTAATTTCTCCCACCAGGTGGGCCTGGGACCAGAAGCAACTGCAGCTGTAGTTCTGTAGCTGCACCTTCCCTGCTGCCCCTGGGGTGACGGGTGAACCACAAACTCCTTCCATTCTGTCCCTGCAGCTTTTCCCACTAATCTTCTCTGTTGTCTTTGGTGTTTATGGGTTGAGAAGTCTGGTAACTGACACAGCTCACTGATTCAGGGCAATAGGGCCCATTCCCTCCAGCTCCTGGTCTCGTTGGTCCTGCTGCCACCCATGCTGGGCTCTGCTCTGCTCCTCTCCCAGCTCTGAGCATGATAGACCTCACCCAGCAACCAGCAGGTTGTCCTCGGCTGCAGCTCTGCTTTGCTCTGCTATTTTGTGGGTTCGGCAGTCCTAGAATTTGTTCAGAGCCATTTTTTTTTTATAGGTTTTTGGAGGGACCTGGCGGGAAGCTCACACAAGTCCCTGTTTTCCAACCGCCATCTTGGCTCTGCCCCCCTGCCCCATGATCTTTTTTCGATCCTTATACTTGAACTCTATCCAGCATTGATCACAATATACCACCAGATATACTCCCCTCTCAGGGTTTTTGTGACCCTGTTCCTTATTGGTTCCCCTATTACCCCTTTAGCTCCCCCTTCTCAATCTCTTTTGCTGCCTTATCATTCATATCATATCCTCTAACTGTGTTTGCAATCCACGCCTCTGCTCCAGACCTTTTCCTTCCTTTCTCAATAGTCACTCTCGGTGACTTCATCAGCTTCCATGGATTGAATAATCACTTCTATACAGATGACTCAAAAATCTATGTATCACAGATCTATGTATCTACATAAAAATCTACATATCTATAATCTATGTGTCAAAAATCCAGTGTCATATTGCCAACTTCATAATGGACCTCTTGAGATTTCTCTCAAACTCAATATGTCCCAAACCTACTACTTTTCCAAGTTTAGCTCTTTATTTCAAGAGCACTAATATCCTTCTAATCACTAAAATTATCCACAATCCCTCATTCTCCTTTCTTCCACAAATTAGTTGCCAAATTTGTCAACTCTATCTGCAAAACATCTTTTGCTCTTGTCCCCTTTTCTCCAGACGCAGGGCCACCAGCCTAACTTAGGTCATCTTTTGTTTTTTGGATTATTACAATAGCTCCCACTTCCTACTTCATATCTCTCTCCTTTCAATTTACTCTCCACCATGTTGCCATATAATATTCCTACAGCCCGGTTGAATATTTCTCTGCACAAAAAATTCCAGTGGTTCTCTATTACCTCTAGCATCAAATGCAACTTCCTTTATTTGACATTGAAAGTCAATTGCAACATGGCCTCGATCTACCTTTCTGGATTATAACATATTACTCTTCTTCATATATTCTACTTTCCAACCAAAGAGGTTTTCTTGCTGTTGCCCATGTACAACACTCCAGCTCCCATCTCGGAGCCTTTGCATAGGCTTGCACTATGCCTGGAAAGCACTTCTTCCTCACTTTTATTTCTTAGAATCTTAGAATCTCTAGCTTCCTTCAAAGCTCATTGTACACTGAGCATAAGCTCTCCTACATGAGTCCTTTCCAGATCCCCTTAGCTGCTAGTGCTTCCCCCTGGGAATTAACCTGTATTTGTATATACATATATGTGTATATGCTGTGTGCCTTGATACTTGAGGGCAAAGACTGTTTACTTTTTGTCTTTATGGCCTCATTGCCTAGAACTGTGCCTGGTACATAGTGGGCACTTACTAAATATGTACTGATTGAAGGATCTTGTAGTACTGTCACAAGGGCAACTGTGAAAAAATTGTTGGGGCATAAATTTTGTACTGTTTTCCAAGCTGAGTTCATCCCTTTAAATTATTGAGATTTCAAGCACTTCAGCAATCACATTTTTTAAAAAATTATTTTCTACATTTTGAAGGTGGGGGAAAAAAAGCAAATATGAGTTACAACAGCTTACCTGAGAAAGAATCAATTTTCCATGAAATTTCTGTACAAATTTTCTTAAAAATGAGAAATATTTTTCTTCTCCAAGCCTACTGGCTAGAAATCGCAGAAGAAAATAGCCCTACGAGAAATAAATACTAAAAATAAAAAGATGCCGATGGTTATCACATCAGAAAAAGATTTATATAGTGGACTCCAAGCTATCTGCCAGTGAATTGTAATGATTTTGGTTTATCCATGGCAAATCTTTAGACATAGTTCATGCTAATCATAACAGCTTGCAACGGCAAGGTCCTTTTTGATTACAGAGTTCTTTACATACTCATTTGTTCCTTACAACAAAATGGCACGCAGTGAAAATGTCACTATTCCCAGTTTGCAGATAAAAAATTGAGGCTCAGAGCTCACATTCACGTTATTCAGTGGCAAAGCTAGGACTGGAACCCAGGTGTTCTGACTCCAAGGCTAGTCCTCTATTAACTTAACACCTGAACCTTGCCCCACCAATATGGGGCAAAGACATTAGGTTATGGCTGCTGTATGTCCTATTTATTTATTAACAATACAAGCTGCTTTTCTCTTTTTCTATATGCAGCCTCATTGTTCAGTATGCTTTTGAAGGAGAGGAAACTTAAGGGCTTTTCCTCATGTACTGGCTCAGTAATATGGAAGCTCTTGTTAAATCCCAACAGTTATACCTGTCTCCAGACTGATGTTTTACAGTAGCCTGAAAGGATTCAGTCAAACCTGACATCAATAGGAAGCAGGAAAGAATGGAGTAAAGGGGTAGAAGAAATTGGACACTTTTTCAGGCTTTTTGGGTTCAAGTCTTCATACTATAGCTTCATTTTAATAATGGAGTGTTTCAATGCCTGTAGTATCAGATGCATCCTTACTCCAATGTAATTACAAAGAAGTATTCCAAATCCAAATCCAAGTGACTTTTTGATTATCACATAATGACTTCCTTTATCATGGTATAATCTAAAGTTAGCTATGCTGATAAAATGCAATAATTTTGGTGTTATGAAACTTGAGCAGTCTTACCTTCAAATAATGGACTTGCATGAAGACCTTTTCTGGATTAAGACCATATTTGACAACTGAAGCTCCAGACTCACTCACTTGTCCCGTTTCATCTCTATTGGGTCTAATATTGAAAGGTAGGAAAAGCACTTTATTATTTTTCCTGCACAAATACTGTCTTATCTCTTGAACGCTTTGCTCACTAGGGTCTTCATTTGTTTGTTACTAAAATTTTTTCAACAGTTTACAATACATTGACTGATCAAGAAAAGATTCATATTTGGGTTGCAACCTGTGGCTATTTCTTTGACATAACTATCAAGGTTTAAGCTGGATAAGATCTCACCGAATCTCAGGTTCTGCTTCTTTTGTTTTAGAACCTATATCATTTTGATGCCTCCACAAATTCTGATTCTGATGTCTCACCTACCATACAGAGGTAACCCAGGGTTCTCAAACACATAACTTACAGCATACTCTAAGCTTAGGCAATCCTCACAGTGACAGAAAGGCTTCAACCAGGATTCTGGCAGAAAACTGCCTTCTAAGGAACAGTTTCATTAAGCAAGAAAAACGTCATCACTAGCACACTGACGATTGGTACTGAATTCTTCACCTATGCCAACCAATGAAATAAAGAAAAATGCAAGATGGTCCCCAGTCCTGTGTAATCCTTTCTGATACTTCAATGAAGGGGTAAAAACTTCAGGAAAGGGGTAAAAAAATTTTTAAGTGGTAAGGGACCATGGAAGTCATATAATCTAACTTGTTTGTTTCACAAATGTAGGAACTGAAGATAGGTTAAGTGACTTGACCAGATAAAGACATTTAATAAGCTGGACTCTAAATCCAATACTTATTCTACTCCACCACAACAGAGGGTAGTAAGGATTGAACATTTTTTTTTACATGGGCTAGAAATTTTAATGTCTCTATTTGTCCTCTAACTGTCCCCCTTGTCCAACGACCAGTGAAGAAGAGATATGCTATTGGAGGAACCAGATTATATCACTCTTAACCGTCTTCCTCTACACAAAATTATAAGAAAGCAAGAAATTGCAACTAAATGGAAGACTAGCCAACAGGATCTTCATGGACAGGAAAATGGAGGATTTGATATCCCTGTTACAGAGAGCCCAAAGGTGGTAAGAGACATCATTTTTATGGGGTGTGGTCATCTTGTATTGCATTTCACATAAGTATTTTCCAAAGCAAAGGTATGGCACACAGCCTGCACCACTCCTCAGTGTAGCTGGAACCAGATTAAAATATAATTATAAAATATTTAATGAAATAAATAAAAATACAATAGAACACAGGTAATGTTCATATATATGGCTTTCTAAGGCAATATGTAGTCTGCAAGGATCTTTATATACAATTAAGTGGCTTGTTTCTATTTGAGTTTGAAACAACTATTCTAAAAAAAAGTCTACCATTAAAATAATTACAGCACATACACTGGTATCCATCGCAGAGAACGAAGAAGTAGAGAAATTTTATGAAAAATTTGGTAAGATCCTCCAAATTAAATCAACATACACACTGATGTTCATTATCTTGAATGCTAAAGGAGGAATAGGTAAGGAAAATAAATTAGAAAACGTGGATCAGTAATGAGGTTTGAGAGAGGCCAAAGGCTCACAGATTAGAGATTACAAAGGCTCACAGAAGCCAATATGTCTATATATCATGAATATCTTCTTTAAGAAAAGAATGGTAGGCACTGAACATAATGAACAAAAAATGAAATTGATTGTACTTTATGACAGGAAATGAATTATTGCTCATGTAGGCATTAGCTGTCTTTGTACAATCAGATCACTGACTTATTAAAGCAAAGATTAAAATCAGTACAAAGCCAGGAGAATAAAAATGAGAAGATAAGGCATACTACTAAAATACATCAATTCTAATCTATTCAAATTAGTTTCTGATAACAAAAAAAAATAGATAGTGAGAAGAATAAAGGGCAGATAATATACTATAATGATTTCATTCTGAAGTTTAACCATTGAAGATCATATTTAACTTTATGTAAATTTTCATAACAAAGTGACCAAAAGAACCTAAAAAGTACCTTAGTCAGAAAGTCCATGAATTACTTGCTAAGGAGAAAGAAATGGCAGCCAAAGGCAATACTAGTTTAGAATGCAAATTGTCTTGAAAAATAAATGTAGGATACGATTATAGGCATTATCAATGTCATTTCTGTTGTCCATTTCCCATTTTTGACTTCAATTACTTGTTCAGGTAATTCATGGTTAAGTCATTTTAATTGTATTCACATCTTTTTCTCATTATTATTTCTTCTTGATTTTTTCTTTTTTCAAAAAATAATTCTGATTGTAGTTCTAATGATTGAAGGTCTAACTATGCACAGATAGCTGATTCAGGATAATTCACATCAATAATATATACATTTTTCCTTTCTTTCAAAATATAACCTATTTTGTCTTCCTTGTGTTATCTGGTACTCACCTAGTCATACCAATGCTCTTTTCTATGTTTTATGGCATAGAAGCATGAGGTTTGTGTGTAATCTACAAGTTTTTGGACTTTCTTTTTCCTTCTCCCTGAACTGTGCTTTCCCATATATTACTCCCCATTCTTACCTTTTCCACCCTTTGCACTGAAGTCAACAAACACTAAAATATATGTTGAATTAATTTGGAGAATTTTACCAAGTTCTTCATAGTTTCTCTACCATTAATGTTCAGCGACTAATGTTGGTACAGAAGCTACAGTTATTTTCATGGGGAAACTGCATATATTTATCATTAGTACTACATTAAATGATGAACAAGTATGCCATGGCATAATATTTCTTATTGTCTTTGGGTATGTGATAAAACTCAATCCTCTGCCTCTTTTGTTTGCCTCTCCAGGAACTACCTACAATCTATCCTTCCATTTAGCTGCAATTTTTTTTTCCTTCTCCTGGTTTCTTTATAGCAATAACATGAAGATTGATAGGCTTCAGCTTCTCTAGCAATGAGATAGCTGTCAAAGGCAACACCAGGCTAGAATATAAACTCATTTGTAAAATCTTATGAAGAAGGATGACAGATAATTATGACCAATGTTGTCTCATATAGCAGAGAGAAGAGTATAAAGCTAGTTTACTTTTTAAAAATTAAATTACATATTTACAATTAGCAAAAATCTATCTTCTCTAGTTCCCAACCCCACCCAACCAAAAATGAAAGTAAAAACAAAGCCTCCATTACAAACATGTATAGTCAAGCAAAACCAATTTCCTCATTGGCCATGTTCCTCCCCTCATTCATCTCCATACACACATATGTCTCATTTTGCATTTTGAGACTTTCACCTCTCTATCAGGATATGGATAGCATGTTTCATCATTAGACCTGTTGTTAGTAATGTGCTTGGCAATTATGTTTATTTGAGTTACTAAGTCTTTCAAAGTTGTTTCATTGCAATATTGTTGTCATTGTATCCAATGGACTGGATCTTCTCACTTCACACTGCATCGGTTCATACAAGTTTTCTGAGATTTTTCTGAAACCATCTCCTTGATTATTTCTTATAGCACAATAGTATTGTCATATAAAGCACAGTTTGTTCAGCCAGTCTCCAACTGATGGGCACCTCTTCAGATTCCAATTCTTTGCCACCTCTAAAAAGAGCTATAAATAATTTTTATAGTAAGTCTTTAGAATTTTTTTTCCTTAGAACTAAAGCCTCCCTTTATCTACTGTACCTCTAATTCTCCTTTCTCTTTTTTCCTTCCTATTGTCTGTCGAGTAAGATGTATTTTCTGAACCCAGTTCTTTCTTTCTTCCTTAATATTTTCTTCCTTAAACCAGTTCATATAAGTGTAAGATTCAAATGTCAGCCATTCCCCCTCACCCCTTCCTCATGGTTTTTATAAACTTCTAGGTGCCCATCTGCATTATATGAGATAATGAGATGATTTTCTCTAACCTTCCTTTCCCTTCCCCTCTAGTATAATCTATTCCCTCATCTCTTTTCTTTTAATTCTTTTAAGATTATCAAGACCTAACCAAAATATTCGCAGGCTTTCTGTCTTACTAGAATACTTCTATAACCCCTGAAGATGATAGGGTTTAAAGGGAACAAATGGATCATCTCACCATTTTAGAATGTGAACAGTTTATCCTTTAGTTTACTTAGTTTATCCTTATCTAATTGCTTATAATTGTTCATTCACATTTCACTTTTTCAGTTTCTATTAGCTTCTGTGTTTGAACTTGAAGGTTTCTACAAAACAATGGTCTTTTCAGAAACGCTTGCAAGTCTTCTATCTTATTAGAGGTCCATTTTGCCTCTATAGCATTATTCTCAAGTTTTACTTGGTAAGTTATTCTTACTTGTTAACTTGTCTCCTTTTCTTTCTAAAATATCATATTCCAACCTCTCTCTCTTTAATATTGGTAGCTTCTGAATTGTTTATCATCCACAGCATGGACCCTTAGTACTTGAATTTTTTTCTTTCTGGCTGCTTGCAGTGGTTTTTTTCCTTTGGCCTGGAAGATCTAGATTTTCTCTATAATGTTCACGGAAGTTTTCATTTCAGTGTTTCTTGACGAAAGTGACTGGTGGATCCATTCTAGTTCTATTATATCTTCTGGCTTTAAGAGGCATAGGCAGTGTCCTTTTATGATTTTTTGAAATATGATATCTAGGCTCCTTTTTTGGTCATGGTCTTCAAGTAGTCCAATAATTCTTATACACACACACACACGCAGCATGCACGTGTGTGTGTGTGTGTGTGTGTGTGTGTGTGCGCGCACATGTGCATCTCCTTCAACTGTTTTCTATTTCAGTTGTTTTTGTTAATGGATACCTTACCTTTTCTATTTTTTCTGTCTTTTGTTTTAATATTTCTTGTTGTCTCATGGAGTTATTAGCTTCTGTTTGGCCCATGACCATTTTCTGGGAGCTCGTTGTTTGGCCAAGATTTTGTACCTCTTATACCAAGCTATTAATTCTCTTTCCAAATAAATATTTTTTTTTGGTAGCTTTCATTTCTTTTTCAATTTTTCCTCTGGCACTCTCATTTGACTTCATGTTTTAATTCTTTTTTAATCTCTTGTTTCATCTCTTCCAGAAATGCTAATTAATTTGCGCCCAAGCTGTATTTTTCTTTGAGGCATTGCTTGTGGATGATTTAGAGTCATTTTCTTCTTCTGGGTGTGTTGGGAGTCCCTGTCACCACACTAACTTTCTTCTGATGGAATTCATTCTTTGCTTGCTAATTTTTCCAGATTACTCCCTGACTTCACATTTTATGTTAAGGCCAGGCTCTGTACACTTCTGGCTCTGTTGCTTCTTTCTTAGTATATTAAGTGTGATTTTATTCTAGACTCTCAGTAATAGCTCGGGCTGGGGACCTGCAAGATTTCAGTGCTCTCAAAGTGTTCCATCTCATCCAGGACAAATCTGATTGTTGGTCTGAGCTTGGCATATTCCTGGCCAGGGTTTGGGTCTGAGAAACAGTGGACTGCTGCTAGACTCATCTACTATCAGCCAACTGGAAAGTTCTTCTGGTTCAGTGACTAAACTGTAGGTTTCCCTTTTGGTCTAGCATTCCTGCTCTGGTTATTCCTCTGCAGGCTTCAAACTGAGCTAAAAGCTAGAGTGGATACCCTGCTCTGCTCCTGAGCTGCACTCCTTTTGTTTGCTTCTGAACTTGTTTTCTCAGTACACAGCTCAGGACCTGCTACCACTTCTTATCCTGGCAAGACTCCCCTGGGCACAGGTATCCTTTTCATGCCCTGAATCTGTAACCTGGAACTGGGTAATGGGTAATAAAGCTGCTTGTTGGCACCTGTTCCTGAACCTTGAACAGGTTTAGGCTCCTCCATGCTGGATTTGGGACCTCTTCTTACCCTGGTTCACAGCCTCCTTATGCTGGCATGCTTTGCACAATGTGTTCCTGGCCAGACCTCATCACTACTGTCCACAGAACTCTGTCTGCCTACAATGACCAATCCTGAAAACATGACTCAGTGTGACTTTTTCTTACACTTCTCTATCAGGATTCAGTCTTGTGCATTTTCTAGATCTGTTTGGGGTTACGGAGGAAATGAACTACACTTCCTGCTTCTCTGCCATCTTGGCTCAGACTTTCACATAAAACCAATTTTTAAAGAAGCTTTTCAAGATATCTGAATCAACAAGCAGTCATATAGTGAAGTAAGCAGAATCACAAGAACAATTCCTACAATAACATTTTAAAAATAAACAACTTTGGAAAGACTCCACATTCTCTGTGATCCAGTGACAATGGCATCCTTGCTGTTCCTTGCATACAACACTACACCTCCCAACTCCATGCATTTTCATTGACTGTCTTCCATGTTTGGAAATCTCTCCTTCATTTCTATTTTTTGGCTTCCCTCAAGGCCCAGCTAAAAACCTACCTTCTACAAGAAGCCTTCCCTGACCTCCCTTAATGTTAGTACCTTCTGTCTATTGTTATCTCCAATTTAACCTTTATCTATTTTGTTTGTACATAGTTGTTTGCGTGTTGTCTCTCCACTTAGACTATGAGATCCTTGACAGTAGATATTGTTTTTTGCCTTTGTATGGTCACCACATAGCACAGGACATGATAAATACTTGTTGCCTTGACTTGACTTAAGAACTCTGATCAACACAATGACTCTATGACTCCAGATGACCAACGGTGAAGAATGATAATCCCCTATTAACAAAGAGGCGATATACTCAATATCCAGAATGAGATATCTACATTTTTGGACATGGCCAATGTGGATATTTGTTTTGCTTGCCTCTGTATATTTGTTATGGTTTTGTTTTTCTTTCTTTTTTTTTCCCCCAGGGGCAGAGGTGAAGGAGATAGAAGTAAAGGAATGCTTGTTAATTGAAAAAGCACTTATTCAACTAAGTGCCTTTGAAGAGTTTGGCCTTTGTTTCCTTGATTAAATTAGGAGTGCTGATGACCTCCTTGCCTCAAGGGAAAGCCTAGTTCACATGGGTTTGAGTGACATGTTTGTAACATCAGAGGCTTTTAGACTACGTGGGTTTAAGTGGCATTTTTGTGATGATTTTAGGTCATGTGGGTCCTAAGGAGAGTTGCTAAGACCAGAGGCAATAGTAAGAGCTTAAGTTCTGGTCGCTTAGATGACATTTGATGACAGCTAAAGAGTGCATAAAAAGAGAAGAACAGAGCTATTTGCTTAGGGCTTGTAGTAGGAAGGCCGAATTTATAATCTCAAATATAATCATGTTTATGTTTGAATGGTTCGAAATCACAAGGTATGAGAGATGCTCTAAGTAGAAAACAACAAAAAATTTATTTAGGCCTCACCGCAGCTGATCCGTGAACCAGTCTCCCCATTCCGACATCTTGACAAAAAGACTCCAGGCCCAGAAAGCCCGCCTCACGAGAGTAACCAGGAGGCCACAGAAAAACAAGATAGTATTTAGCCAAATCATTTTTACTGGCCTCAAGTTCTTGCTCGCACTCCTAAGTCTACACACGGCTTCAGCTCTGCTTCCGCAGCTTCCTGCCTCCGCTGTAGTTGTTGTCTCTTGGCTCGCCTTTCCTCGCTGAGACTCTGGCGTTCTCGAGCCCCGCCTCAACGACCAGAGACCATTGGTTCCCGAGTTGGCCCCTCTTAAGTCATTAATCTACACCCACACAGGTTTCACACATGATAGGGCTTTGGGCCTGGGGCTTAGCACTTAACAGCTGAAAGTACTTCCACTCAAAAGAAACAAAAGCCATGCTAAGGAGACAATTTTGCTTAACAACACAGGGCTCTCACTCTTGGTGGTGTGCTGATGTGGAGACTCTGGGCAGCTGTAGTTAAGAGCCCTCCAGCTTGTAAACCCGGATGTTTGGACTTTATTAAACTCTGGTAACTATGAATTGAGATTTGAATCAGACATGGTCTGTCTGTTGATGTTCGTAATTTGTTTGTATTTGCTTTGAAGTTCAGGGTGCTGGCTTTTTCCCCTGAACCAAGTGAATGATATTTGTATGCTGGATTAAAGTGAGATTGCTAACCCCTTAACATTGTTTTCCTTAGTAAAGCAGATCAAAAGAACCTGGCCTTGCAGCGTTCTGTGAGCTGGTTGTTGTTGGTTTTACACCCCCCTCCCCAGCAGCTGCTAGCTCGATTGTTGCAACAGATGGGCAGGCATAGATGAGTTGTACCACTGAATAGGACTCCTCAATCAATGAGATCATAGATTCATTTGAGTTGGAGAGGCTGGAAAAGGGCAACCTAAGGTTATTAGTAATGCTGCTTCATAAGACAGAGAGAAGCAATAGAGTGTAAAATCAAGTTAAGGGATTCTTGGTGACAGTCCCAACTAAACAAAGTAATCACTAGGGCATTCAAGTGTGAAAATAGAAGGAAGACAAGAAACAGAGGGAAAAAAGGGAAAAAATCTGCAAAAATTTTTGTAACTGACCTTTTTCTCCATCAAGGGCAGTAGAACCATCATATATAGCATCAGTTTTAGATGTTCTTACAGAAGAAGTAGAAATGGCATGATACCAAACGTACATAAAAGAGTTATGCTTATTTCATTCTTTTCAAAAGAAAACACCACTGTAAAGAATCTCCAACAAGATGTCTCTTATGCATAAATTATAGGATGACCGATTTAGAGCAGGATAAGACCTTTGAAGTCATCAAGGCCAGCTACCTCATTTTTCCAATGAGGAAACTGAGGCACAGAAAAGTCAAATGACTTGCCCAAGGTCACAGAGTGAGGGATTGTCTAAGGAAGGATTTGAACTTAGATCTTTCAGACTCCAAGTGTAGCATTCTATCTCCTATATAAGCTAACTGCCATAGACACTGTTATTCAAGATTCTTTGAAAGATATAAAAAATTATTTCTTACTGAATGAGTCTGCAATCACAAATATCAAGTAAAACATCAAAACACAGAGATGTGTGTTTATCCAAGATGTCTTATAGTATTATGGAGGAAATCCAGCACAGAGTCCAAATTAAGAGATATTAAGATGAGGTCCTCCAGAGAGCTCCCTGTTTGCAGATGACAGTGTTCTTGTGACGTCAAGCCCTGGAAATCTGTAGAAATTTCTGGAACAGCTCTTACAACTACTAAAAAGAGTTTGAACTAATCATCTATACAGGATAAAAAATCTATGAAGAATATCTATTGCTCAGATTACAACATTCAATTCAATGGACCAATATATTACCTTTAGATTAGTGTCTCACAAACACTGATAGAGAGAGGGGGTAAGGGGGAGAGGGGGAGAGGGGGAGAGGGAGAGGGTGAGGGAGAGGGAGAGAGCGAGAACACATGCATAAATGGATGAGTTGCGCCTAGAATTAAATATGAGAAAAGAGAACTGAACTGCCTTTAGGAAACTAAAAAGCTCCTTTCATGAACTCAAACTTCTAGAAACAAAGGCTCCATCATTTTAATATTAATTTTTCATCAATGTTGTTGCATAGATGTGAGTCATGCAACATTACAATCTCACATAGGGCAATAGAAAGGTGCAGGGTAAATGTGAGCAGGCTGCAAAATACAACAAATTAAGACCTCTGAAGAAGAGATGGAGTAAAGGATGTTGAGAATATATGAGGGAGGAGGCAGCTGGGTGGCGCAGTGTGTAGAGCACCAGCCCTGGAGTCAGGAGGACCTGAGTTCAAATCCAGCCTCAGATACTTGACACTTGTACTAGCTGTGTGACCTTGGGCAAGTCACTTAACCCCAACTGCCCTGCCCCCCCTAAAACAACAACAACAACAAAAAAGAGCATATGAGGGAAAATGAATTGCGCATGTGGCAAGAGTGAAGGATAAGCAGTGAAGAGCCCAAGGGCTTTACTGCCATTTTTGTGAGATTGGTAATTAAGTAAGGCCTCCAATATGTTGAGTAGAAGCCCTGTAGTGAATTTATGAGAGGGCATGGACAACAGTGACACAGAATGAACAGACATGGATGACTTGATATCTGCAACACTGGAGAGAACACCTAAACAGATGAAAGCAGATATCCATTTGAGTATTTTAGTATTATTTTTTTCTGGGAACTAAGGCCTGGGAAACGGAACAGGAAAAGCAATTTTTCTTTAAAATGGTAAAAATCAATCAATCAATCAATCAATCAATCAATAAATGACTTGCATAGAAAAGAAGAAAATAACTCTATCTGCAAAAGCCTGATTTTACCATATTTGTCATGTGAGGATCAGTTTTAAGGAACCAGGCATGGACATTAGCCTGGAGAAGAGAAGACTCAGGGAGGACATGACAACTGTGGTTAAATATCTGATGGAAAAAGGGTTAGACTTGTTCTGATTGGCCCCAAAGAGTTAAAAGAGAAGCAGTTACTGGAAGTTGTAAAGATGCAAATTAAGCATCAATGTTAGGAAAAATTTCATAACAAATAGAGCTATTCAAAAGCATAATAGTTTGCGGCAAAGGGTGTGGAGTTCCTCCTCTTTGAAAAATTGGTGATACATTTCTGCTGCTTCTCATTGTTTCATTTTCATTAACTCTCTGTATTTTGTAATCCTGTACCAGTTGAGTCCAAGCCCTGACAGGTTCCACTAGGCCGCTTAGCACAGTGCCTGGCACGTAGTAAGTGTTTAATAAATGCTTGTTGACTGATTGACTGGACAGGCTTTGAATGTGAGCCTGGGAATGAATTGTGTCTGTTGTTTGAGGCTAGGCTAGCTAAGGACCAAGAGGCTCTTCAATAGGTTGGCCACCAGGTGATGAATTGTTTGACTACAAAACTCATGAAACGGCATTGTGTTGTGATGTGCATTGATGGAAGCAAAATACATAGAAATGAAATCATAAATGTCTAGACATGTTTAAGAATTTTATATTTAAATCTTTTTTTAAAAAATTTATTCATTATAAACTTAAATCCGAAATAAGAAAAGAAAACATTTCCATGTACCCGGCAGAACATAGAGGATTCAATATGAAACAGTACGTTTTCATTTCAAACTGTTTAATTTTTTTTTTTTTGGAAAACCTAGGTAATAAATACTACACATTATTTTGAAAGCTACCCAGAATTTTTGTGATTCCTTCTAAGTTTTCTTTTGTTCTCTGCTGTGTACTTTTTATTTTACTTTTTTCTCCTTCCCTCCTCCACCCTTGAAAAGGCTACAATTAAACACGAATATATATACATGTTTATGTATATATATACATATATATGCATATATACGTATACACATATATATACATATATGCAAGACCATACTAAACATGTTTCTGTTTGTCAGTTCTTCCTCTGGAGGTGGAGAGCATCTTCCTTCATAGGTCCAAATCTTTCCATGTTTTTCTAAAATCAATCACCTTATCATGTCTTTTATCTCAATAGTATTCCATCACAATCATATACCACAACTTGTTTAGCCATTCTCCAATTGAAAGGCAGCTATCATTTTAGCCCATCTGACAGGTGTATGTTAATGTCTCAAAGTTGTTTTAATTTGCATTTCTCAAATGAACAACAACCTAGAGGATTTTTTCATTATGACTATATATAGTTTTGATTTCTTC
The DNA here is from genome assembly GCA_028646595.1 of Phalanger gymnotis. Lineage (NCBI taxonomy): Eukaryota > Metazoa > Chordata > Mammalia > Diprotodontia > Phalangeridae > Phalanger > Phalanger gymnotis. Next base: position 434,045,997 of record CM053622.1, read on the forward strand.
ATCAAAAACTTCATGTTCACATCCTTTGACTATTTATCAGTTGGAGAATGATTCATATTCTTATAAATTTGACAAAGTTCTTTATATATTTGAGAAATGAAACTTTTAGCTGAGAGATTGTCTATGAAAGTTTTTTTTTTCCCAATTTTCTGCTTTCCTTCTAATCTTGGCCACATTGATTTTATTTGTACAAGAACCTTTTCATTTAATATAATTGAAATTATCCATTTTATACCTCACAATGCTTTCTACCTTTTGTTTCTTCATATATTTTGTTTTCCTATCCATGATCTGATAGGTAGTGGGTTCTATGTTCTAATTTTCTTGTGATGTCTCCCTCTATATCTAGGTAATGTATCCATTTTAACCTTATTTTGATACATGGTAAGAGACTGGTCTCTGTCCAATTTCTGCCAGACTGCTTTCAGCTTTCCCAACAATTTTTACCAAATAATGAATTCTTATCCCCAAAACTTAAACTGTAACATTTGTCAAACACGAGATTATAGTCCTTTACTATTGTATAGTTGTGTATCTACTCTATTTCACTGATCTATCTTTCTATTTCTTACGTAGTACCAGATAGTTTTGATATTTATTGCCTTATAATTTAAGGTCTAGTACTATTGAACCTACTTCTTTTACATTTTTTCATTAGTTTTTTGAAATTTTTGACCTTTCGTTCTTTCAAATGAATTTTATTATTATTTTTTCTAACTTGGTAAAAAAAATTTTTTTAGTAATTTAATTGAGATGGTGTCAAAATAGATTAGGTAAAATTGTCATTTTTATTATATTGGTTTTCTCTACCCATAAACAAATAATATTTCTCCAGTTATTTAAATCTGACTTTATTTGTATAAAGAATGTTTTATAATTATATTCATGTAGTTTCTGGGTCTATTTTGACAAGTATATGTTATGGTAATTAGGGTGGGACTTTTTTTATTGTTTTCTCTTTTGGAATGCTGAGGCAATCAAGTACCTTTGATGAGTCTTGCCTTTCAAATGTAACAGCAAGCAAAGTGGACTTTTTGTTGTCTTTTGTTTCTTTGACCTGCTAAAGAAACAAGAAAGCCTAATTCACATAGGTTTGAGTCCCATGGTTTTGGGAGAAGCATCATATGGTTTTGAGTTGCATGACTGGGATGCCCTTTGACCCTGAAGAAGTGTATATAAACCCAGAGGTTGGCGGTTTGCCTTTGGGGGCACATTCATTGAAAGAGTGTTGATGACAAGACTCTGGGTAAGTCATTGAAGCAGCCCCCTGCCCCTTCCTCAGCTTTGAAAACCCAGATGTTGGTACTTCTCTGGTAACTATGTGTTGTGATTTGGTTAGACAGAAATGTTGATCTGTTTATATTGTCTCTGTAATTTCTGTTTGTATTTGTTCTGAAGTTCAGGGTGCTGACTTTTCCCCTTGAGCTAAGTGAATGATATATGTATGTTTGATTAAAGTAAGATTGTTAACCCCTCAGTTGCTTTCCTTAGAGAAGTAGAACAAAGAACCTGTGCTAGCAGCCGTTCTGTGTGCTGTTGTTATTGGCCTTATGCAGACACAGTAGCCGCAAGTAACATTGCTGTTACACTATACTCAGATATTTTTTACTGTCTAGTCATTTTAAACTGCCTAAAACAATATTGAATAATATTGGTGATACATAGTGTAGCTTCCCTGTTACTCTTTTAATTAAATCTGTTTTAGCTCTGCTTTTTCTGAGATAATAATTGCTATCTTTGCTTTTTTCACATTAGCTAAAGCATAATAAATTCTACCCCAGCTCTTTATTTTAATTCTGTGTATATCTCTCATTTTTATTGTGTTTCTTGCAAGTGACATATTGTTGAATTCAGATTTTTAATCCATTATGCCTTCCATTTCTGTTTTATGAGTAAATTCATCCCACTGACAGTCATAATTACTCATTATATATTTCCCTCCATCCTATTTTTCCTCACTATCCTTCTCACCCTATTTGCCCTATGCCTCCTCATGTATCTAATTTACTTCTACCTACTACCTTACCCTCCTATTCCTTAATCTACCCAGCTCTCTAAGAGTCCCTCCCTTATTCTGTCCCCCATCTTCCTAATACTTGTTCTTCTAAAAGTCCCTCCCTTATCCTCTCCCCTTGCCTTCTTATTTCTTTCTAAGTTTAGAAGACTTATATACCCTTTTAAGATGGATATGCTGTTCCCTCTTTAACCTATTTCCTATGAGAGTAAGGTTACGGCACTACCAGCCCTCCACCCCCACCTGCTTCTTCTGTATCAGTTTTCTTTCACAGCTCTTTTGTATGAGATAATTGCTCCTTTTTACATCTCCATACCAGTTTTATTTTTTAGAATCACCCCATCATACTCAGCTCAGCCCAAGCCTTTCTTTCAAACTACCCAAATAATGACAGTCATAAGAGTACTAATAACATTTTCACATATAAGAAGTTAATTGTTTGACTTTATTGAGTCCCTTATAATCAATATTTCATGTTTTTCCTTATATTTCTCCTGAATCTTATATGTCAAATTTTCCATTAAGTTCTGGTCTTTTTGTCACAAATATCTGAAAGTCTTTCAATTTGTTAAATGTCCACTTTTTTTGTTGTTCTTATTCAGGATCATACTTAACTTTGCTGGGCAAATTACCCTTGGTCACAATCCCAGCTCTTTTGCTCTTTGAAATACAGTTTTCCAAGACCTACAGTCCTTCAACATAGAAACTGCCAGTTCTCCTGTAATCCTAATTGTAGCTCCATAGTATTTAAGTTATTTTTTTTTCTTGTTGCTTGAGATATTTCCACCTGAACCTGGGAGTTCTGAAACTTGAATATGATAATCTTCTAAGTTTTCTTCCTGGGATCACTTTCAAGTGGTGATCAGTGGATTTTTTCTATTTCTGCTTTACCTTCTTGTTCTAGAACTCCCAGGGAATTTTCCTTGATACTTTCTTGTTATATTGTACCAAGATTTTTTTTTTAAATCATAACTTTCAGGTAGTCTAATTATTTGTATATTGTCTCTCCTCGATCTATTCTCCAGATCAGCTGTTTTTCTAATGAGATGTTTTATGTTCTCTTCTAATTTTTCATTCTTTTAATTTTTAAAAAATTATTATTTCTTTGTGTCTTATAATGTTATTAGCCTCCCCTTGCCCAATTCTAGTTCTCAAGGAGTTATTTTCTTCCTTAAGTTTTTGGATCTTTTTCCAGTTGGCTTACTTTCTTTTCATAATTTTCTTGGATTGCTTTTATTTCTTTTCTAATTGTTCTTCAGTCTCTCTTATTTAATTTTTAAAATCCTTTTTAAGTTATTCCAAGAAATCTTTTTTTGGGCTTGTGACCATTTGATGTTTCTTTTCAAAAAAAGAATGGCTTTTTTAGCTTCCCTATCTTCTTCTGAATGTGAACCCATATCTTCTCTAGCCCCATAGTAGCTATCTATGGTTAGGTTCTTTCTCCTTTGCCGACTCATTTTTATTTTGTTTTATTTTAGCAGCTTATTATTATAATCAGCTTCTAGTCCTACGGTGTGGGGAATGGTGCCTCAGGCCTCAGGTCCTTCTTATTGTTATTTTCTGAGCTGTATAGGAGATCCAAACTCGGACATTCCTCTCCACCCCTAAGCCACAGCTAGAGCCCCCAGCCACACTGACATGCAAACACTCTTGCTCCCTGTGGTCCCTCCAGTGGCTGCAAACTTCAGATCTCCTCTCTGCCTTGGAACCAGAACCAGAGACTCTGGTCTCCCTCAAGTGTCCACAGACAGCAAGGTCCCCATCCCTCTGCTACTGTACTCACTAAGCATGTACTTTCTCCTTCTTGTCAGCACAAGGGGAGGGTCTTCCAATCCTCTTCTGCTTGGGTGGAACAAGGTGCAGGTGGTGAAAGTTCCTGAGGCCAAGGCTGCTTCCCCAGCCCAGCAGCCCAGCTGCTTATTGTCAGTTGATTCAGTGGAAGAGTCAACCTGGAGGTGTTTGCATTTGAATCTGGCCAAACCTCTGTCCAGGAGGTCCAGCCTATCTTTAGGTTCTCTCAAGTTGTCTTTGGAGGACAACTACCTTCTTTGTTTTTGTTGCTCTATGTTCACTTTGAGGTCATGCTCTGTCTTTCTTATACAGGAAATCTGTAGAGCCTGAAGTTTTCTAACCTACTCCTTCATCTTTCCAGAATCTTCTCATAATTAAATCTTTCTTAAGTCATACTTGTGCCCTGGGTCAATTCATACAAAGTCATCTAAAATTATGAAATTTAGACTCCTGGAATGTCAGAGGTGGAAAGACCTCTTCCTGAGGCTTTTCCTAAGCATTCTCACCCATGTAGTTTATGTTTATATTGCATATATTTTGTATTTATTTATCTGTACACATGTTGCCCCCATTAGAACGTAAGCTCTCTTGAGCGCAGGAGCTTGCATGTTTGCCTTTCAGTTCTCCTTTCCTCCCATCCAGAACAGTCCATGGCACATAATAAGTGCCTCTTGAATTGAATCAAATTTAATTGAACCTTAGATATCCTCTGATCTTCACTTTCACAGATGAGGAAATTTAGCTCCCAAATGTGACGTGATTTCCCCAAGGTGATACCAGACAGAAAGGCAAGAGTCAAACAACGAATGCAGAATTCAAACCCAATGGTCTTTCTCCTACATCATAATATACAGGCCAAACAGTTTCTAGATGTTTCTATATAAAACTTTACATAATAGAGTGAACCTCTGGCAACTCACTGATAGCTCCCTACCACCAAGACAGCTATAGCTTCCCACTGTACTGTATTTCTGTTTGTAACCTACTGGTCTATTTCTCAGACATCTCTTTTTGTTGGATATATCAGAAAAGTTTTCCTTTCCTTATTCTGTAACTCTCAAATCTACTGTAGGTTTTTCTTTTGCTACCCTTGGAATGTCAGCAGTGATGGATATAGACAGTTCTATCAACACATTCATCTCCTACCCATATCATTGACTCATATTTATTAAGAATTTTGGTGTCAGGGCAGCTAGGTGGTGCAGTGAGTAGAGCACCAGCCCTGGAGTCAGGAGGACCTGAGTTCAAATCTAACCTCTGACACTTGACACACTTACTAGCTGTGTGACCTTGGGCAAGTCATTTAACCCCATTTGCCCTGCCTTCCCCCCTCAAAAAAAAAAGAATTTTGGTGTGGTTAAACAGTTAGATGGTGGTCAAGCATGGACTGGAATAGATCTTAGATGGAAAAACCTGAAGTTTGGTCCTATTGACACTATTATACTAATCAAGCGGGTGAACTAGCCGCCAATAATGTCTCAATATGATCTTCCAATATATTACTGCAAGAGAGGCAAGGCAAAGTTGCTTAGGGTGGGCTGAAAAATAAGGGAAAGCCTCTGAACTTCACTGTATTTGATTAGGTAGTTTCATTTTTCCCATCTTAGCTCTGACCAATCTTACATGACCACACTTGTCAGAATGAAGATCCCCTTTCATCTTCATTTTATATGCTGTTGAAAGACGGAAGCTTTATTCCCCTCCTCTCTAGTTTGTCACTGGGGCTGAGTCTTTGTTTTTTTCACTTAAGTAACGGTAGTATTTTTAGCTGAGAGAAGAAAAGCCCACCACACATATTCTTGGGGGTAGGGAGGGTTCTCAGAACCAGCAAGAATTCAAACCAGGTTTCCTAGTCACAGCAAGGGAGACAGTGTCGTCTTTTAAGTTATCCACACCCTGGAGTCTGCTGTATAGAACTTAAGGTGGGGAGTAATCAAGAAGATGATGGAAATCTTTTTTCCCCCAAAGGCAATATTCCATGCCTTGAGTCACTCAAGAAACCTGTCGTTTTTTCCCTTGCTGGGAAGTTTCCTTCTAGAATATACCATTCTTCTTACCCTGTTCTGCCACTCTTCACAAATTAAAGAAGACTTCAGAAAATTATGCTGATGTTGATGGAATCCGGGGTATATTTCATGCTCCTACAAGGCAACTTTTAAAGTCAGTTTGGAGCTGCAAATGTAGCATCTTGAAAGGCATAATTAAATATCAAGGGGGTTAATTTTTACATGGATCAAGCAACTCCTGCCTGAATACTGAAAACATAAACTTCCTGTTTTATATCACTCTGAATCGCTCATAATTGGTCAGTCAACAACTTGAAATAGAGCACTGACCAGGGGCAAGGCGTGGGGGAGAGTGAAAAGGAAAGCCTATAGAAAGTTTTTGTCTGAGGTCCCCTGCCATGAAAGAGCTGGGAAATAAGTAAATAAGGGAAATTAGGGAAATACACTCCCGTGATGCATAAATGTATGTGACAGAAACACCTACACATTACAATCAACTACACTGCTGCATCTATCGTCACGTTTAAGTATTTGAGGAGGTCCGAAAGGTCAAAGAATAGCGAATGAGGTGAAACATTTCTGAAAAGCCTTTACAGAAAAGAGGAAAATGACAGAGTTTTAAAGGAAGAAAAAGAGACATGGTTTGGCAGGTAGAAAGAAAAGGGCATGACATTTCAGGGAGAAGACTTGGCCCAAGCAATGATTCATAGGTAAGCGAGGTCAAGTATGAGGGAAGGCTAACAAGTAGGTATGTCTTACTAGGGCAGAGGAACTCATGTGGATCAACATCATCTGGACAGTCTTTGTCACTCACCCCACCTCTCCATCTTCAGCTCTGCTTGGTTTCCATACCATGGGACAATACATCCCTCCCAGGATAAGCTAATGACTCCAAACCTCCTCAAACCTTGCTGCTAACTGCCTTGGATACTTAAAAACAGTAGCCAACTCAAATCCTATCCTCCTTTTGCCTCCTCTCCTCTCTGCTTGGCGGGCTGGATGGTGGAGCACTGAACTCCTCCCAAAGCTTTCCTTTGCAGAAGGCAGAATTTGGACCTTAGAGCTCACTCTACCTGTCCCAGCAGGTTCCCCCTGGTGTGTATGTCCTTCCCCTTCTGGCTTCTTTTTTTGTGTTGTCTTCCCTTCCCCCCCCCCCCCCCCCCACATCAGACATTAGTACTCTCTGAGGGAGGGTACTTTCTTTGTTATTTGTTATCTTTACTGCTTAGCCTGGTGCCTGGCATGGGGTAGGTGTTTAATAGATGTTTATTGAGTTGAACTGAATTGGAACCTGTATTAAAGACATCCCATGAGGTTAACAGATCAATTTTTTCCTTCTTGACTTTTCTTTCTTATACAAAACTTGAAGCCTTTAGTGCCTGATGAACTGATTTTTGAATCACGCTTCCTGAAGAACTATTTCTACAGAAGCACTACAAAAAGTACCGTTTTCTGAACATTTCACTGGGGAAAGCACTTATATGTTATTGATTTTACTTTTTTCCTTTCCAATCTTGACTTTGAGTTAGCCAGCTCAGTGTAAATTGTATTCTACTCTCAAATCCTTTTTCCTTTTTTCTTATTATCACTCGTGTCTTGCCAAACCTGCATCCGCCTACTTTGTTCGGCTCACATGCTGCTGAATGGCCCTAGAGGAAGTCACAATATTGTGTATATCAACAACAAATTTATGTTCTCTAATCTGAATTTGGCTCTGCAATAAGGATGTAATTTTCCTCCTCCTTAATTGATTCTCTGTCCTAATTGAGAGATATCATGGAGTACTGGATAGAGAGGTGGCTCAAAACGTGCCTCTGACACACACTGGTGACCCTGACTAGTAACCTCCCAGTGGCAACTCCCTAAAACTCCTAAGTTGTGGAGAAGGCACTGATATGCATTGGCTCTCCTTCAAGAATTCCTTATGCCACAGAAATTACAGGTCTAGTAAAAAAAATCATCATACTCTCAATAGCAACTGCTCTAAACCTTCCCATCTCAAGCTTCCCACACCACCTCCTTAACATGTTCTTGAAAAAATAAAGGCCATTTGCCATGAACTCCTTCTAGCTACTTAAAATCTCGTTATATCATCTCCTCAAACTATCTTCTTTTCCTCCAGTATCTGAGGAAGGGATGACCCTTCTCACCAAGGCCAACTCCTCTACTTACACCCCCAATATCATTTGCCATTTGAAGATCACCACCACAATCATGGGCTGTCACTGAAAATCTTCAATCTCTCCTTAAACCAGCTCTTCCCCTGCTGTCCACAAACATACCCAGGTATTTTAAGTGCATCCCTTCACTTGAATCACATTACCACATCAAAACACCATCCTATACCAGGGATGGGGAACCTGCAGCCTCAAGGTCCCTCCAGGTTCTCAAATGCGGCCCTTTGACTGAATCCAAACTTCACAGAACAAATAAATAATGATAAAAGGATTTGTTCTGTAAAACTTGGACCCAGTCAAAAGGCTGCACCCAAGGACCTAGAAAGCCACACATGGCCCTGAAGCTGCAGGTTCCCCACCCTTGTCCTATACCATCTCCACCTCTTTTTCACAGCCAAACTCCTAGGGAAAAAATATCTACAGTCATTGCCCTCATTTCCTCTCTTATACCTCTTTTCCCAAGCCCTTGGTTTCTAGCATCTGAAATAGCACTCAAAAAGTGATTAATGATCTCTTAATTGACAAATCCAATGGCCTTTTATGAATCCTAATGTTTCTTGAATCCTTTAGAGCATTTAACACTGCTGAACACCCGCTCCTCCTGGATGCTCTCCTCTGGACTTCTGTAACACTATCTGACTAACATTTCTCAGTCTCTGTTAGATCATCATTGAATCAATCAATAAGCACTTATTAAATACCTGCTATGTGCCAGATGGCATTGATATTGAGAAAAGTAAAATTGCTCGTGCCCTCATGGAGTTTAAATTCTACTGGGGGATATAATATGTGTGTGTGTGTGTGTGTGTGCATGTGTAATGACATATAAGGACATAAAAAATGAATACGAGGTAAATATTTGGAGTGGGGGTAGTAGCAGCTGGGGGAAATCAGGAACATTTTCACAGAGGAGATAGCTTCTGAACCAAGGTTTGAAGAGAGCTAGGAATTGTGAGAGGTGGAGGTGAAGAAGGAGAGTATTATAGGCATGGGAGACAGATGGTCTGTGCAAAGTGAAAGAGAGAGGAGATGGAGCAAGAACGCCAGTTTAGATGGACCACAGAATATATGAAGAAGAGCAGTATATAATTAGCCTGGAAAGGTAAATATGAGCCCACCAAGAGAAAGCATGTGGAAAAAAGATATCGAGAAGAAGAACTAACACTGAATCTTGGAATATACTCAAAGTTATGGGATGGGATATGGATGATGTTCCAACAAAGGAGACTGTCCTGACTCCCGAACAAACCCATGACTCTACTGGTAATTCTATATCTTGTTTGTACTTAAATGAGTACATGTCCTCTCCTTATATTTATACATGTAATCTCTTAAAGGACAATATTGTTTTTGCCTTTGTCCCTGGAACACAGTAGGTACTTAATAAATGCTTGTTGATTGATTGGTGTCTTCTTGTTCCTGAATCCCTGTTGTTTTGTAATACCCACAGCTAGTACAGAAAATCAGTATTCTAATTCCTAGGCAGGAAAAAAAAAAGCCAGGAAAGATTTTAGTTTACAGAGAAAGGTTCCATATAAACTTTCCACATGCATTTCAGAAAGGGCCCAAGGGTGAATTAATTCATACTCCAGTATCACTTCCTGTGTCTAATTTACCAGAATAGCATAATGACACAGATGGAAAGTGGCTGCTTGGCTCTTGGTTATTTTCTATTAATAATGGAGGTAGCAATTGTCTCCTATGCCTGTAAAAGAAACACCTGTGCTCAATAATCAAATTTGAGCCTAAGTTCTCTAAAAATAGTCTGGAGTATTCTCTTTTCCTCATCTCTGATCAAATAAAAAGAAAAGTAAAACAAAACCTAACAAATTTCTAATGTTGCTAAATTCTAATGAGCTGGGGCTGGGTATATTATGTATATATTGAACATATGCACACCCAACTATCTGTAAAGGAATTATGAAAATTTAGCAGGTCATGTTCTAAAATAGACAAAGTAGCTGAAATGAAAGATTGAGGTTTCCACTCTTACTTTCATTCCTGCTTTCATCTAATACAGCTACATTTTTTTTTTGGAGGGGGGGGGAAGGAAAGGCAATTGGGGTTAAGTGACTTGCCCAAGGCCACACAGCTAGTTAAGTGTCAAGTGTCTGAGTCTAGATTTGAACTCAGGTCTTCCTGATTCCAGGGCCAGTGATCTACTCACTTCACCACCTAGCTAACCTCCTACTTTTTGTTCATCTTAAAAATAGAGATAATGAATATCTGCCATCTAACCTACCTACCAGAAATATTGCAGAAATGAACAGATAAAGCTATGTTCATCTCAGAAGATAATATTTTGTGCTTTCTTAATAAAAGGCTTAGTATTTTATCGAATAATCAAAAATAATCCATGCTGTCCATGATTTCAGAAATAGACTTAATAGGCATCCAAGGTGAGAGTTTTTCTTCACCAAGTGGCATTATCCTAGAAGGAGCTTATTTCTAACTGACAAAATTATTTCAGAAAGAATGAGACATCATCTCATGGACTCCAAAGGAAAACTGAAAAGATATGTTCCTTCTTCTTAATGGTGAAAAGGAAACGATGATTAATTATCTACAAAAGTAAGAAAAAGTGTGCTGTCAATTGGTGAGGCTGCCAATAAAAGGCAATACTTGGAGTTAGCAAAGCAATAGAAAAATATGACAAACTGCAGGTGGTAGCTAGTGACAAACTGGGTAACAAAATGGAATATAAAAACTGGATAAATGTTATATAATACATGTCAACAAAGATTGTCTAAGTTTTTCCCATATGCTGAAAGTTTGTGAATTTGGAAAATCCTCTCTAGTTTCAAAAAACCAACAACAACAAAGAAGAGGATAAGGTGTTCTAAGCAGCTGGTGGATGAATCCAAAATGTCAAATAGGCAATTTGGAAGTACTTAGAAGTGAAATAAAAAATATTCAAATAACATTAAATAGGACTAAAGCAGCCTTTAATGGAATCCATAAGATTCAGTTTACTCGCCTTTGTTTGGGAAAGGGTGAAATGGAAGTGGAGAAAATCACCAGAAAGTACAAAAAGAGACAGAGAAACCAAGGTAGGTCTTAGCTATGCCAAGTCATCTGAAAGGAACACTTGGCCTCACAGGTAAAGGAATGAGTCAGAGTGGGCTGAATTACATCCAATATCCTTAAATAACTTGGGTTGGAGGAATTAGCCTGTTGGACAGAACTAACCAAGCAATATCACGTTCCCTGAGGGCAGGGCTTGACTGTCTTGGGTTTTTTTTCCTACTTGTATCCCCAGTCCTTTTACGGTGCTTGGCGCTTAATAATTATTTAATGCCTGCTTTTTCATTCACTGTTTTCATCCATCCGTTTGCCTCAGTCTCCTCAACTATAAAATGGGGATAATAGTAACACTTGCCTCCCCAGGGTTGTGAGGATTAAATGAGATGATCACTGTAAAGCAATCAGCATAAAGCCTGGCACACAGTCAGCACTACGTAAACGTCAGCTATTATTATTATTGTCATTAGTTAATATCAGAGATATTAATGGGGGGGTCGCGTCTCCCCTCAAATGATGAGAGAAAAGAAGAAAAGACAGAAGGAATCACAGTCAGAACAGCTTTGAAAGTTACATGTTGACTTTATCGAATACTTAAAAAGATAAGAAAGCTCTGAATAATGAGAGATTTGCAGTTTTATGAAGAAAATGAGCTCCACTGTATTCAAGTATCTGTCACTCAGTCAGTAAGCATTTATTAAGCACCTACAATGTGCCAAGTACTATAAAAAACACTGAGGCTGCTACAGAAATATGCTACCAATGTCAGTGTCAATGTTGTGAGGTGAAACTATATTATGGGGGGCAGTTACTCTTACATGAAGTAATTGGGGGTTTGGAGGGACATTGCGATAGGTTTGGTTTCTATTAAGAGGCAGTGTGGTATAGTGGATAGAAAGTTGAACTCAAAGCCAGGAAGACCTGAATTCAAGTCCTTCCATGGACACTTCCTGCCTGTGTGATCTTGGGCTAATGACTTAACCTCTCAGTGCTCTAGGTGATTCTTTAAGATTTTAAGTTGCAAAGAAAGTACTGACCTAACATTGGTAGAGGGAGTTTCTTCCCTGGGGAATTCTCTTAGGTGAATGAAATCATGCTATCCCTTAATTATACTGTACACCCTTATATAGATGGATCCTTTCCTCCAGTCAGGCTGGTGGTCCCCTTACTCTTCCTCATCCCCACCCCTGCTCCTCCTCATCTTTATTTTTTAAAATTTTTTTATCAAGACTTTATATTTGTAGTTTACAACACTCAGTTCCACATGAACCTGAGTTCCAGATTTTCTTCCGTTCCCCCCCCTGTGCCCCTCTCCCTCCCCAAGATGGCATGGAATCCGATATATCCTCCCTATCTTTATTATGCTTTTACTCATGTTGTTTCTTGTCTTCTCCAACAAGGCTTAGCTCATGTTTCTTCCCTCCCCCCGCCAGAAACGCCAACTCCTCTAGGACATCTTCCCTCAATAAGCCAGACCTTGGAGCATCTCTCTCTTCTGCACTATACCACCTAACACTCAATCACGTCTTACTTCATTTTGGCTCCATGTTGCTTTGAGTAATATCGACACATTACAATTCCCTTTGCTCTCTTCCCAACTTACTTAAAACATCTTAACATCACCATCCTGGGCACACAGTAACTGAAGAAGAGATACTTCTTCATTGAGTGACTATTATGGCTAATGATTCCAATAAATACTAGAGCAATGAGAGGTTTATAAAATGCTTTTCTCTCAACAACCTTGTGTCAAAGGCAGTGCAAGTAATATTATCCACATATTTCAGATGAAGAAAATAATAATAGTAATAAAAATAATAACTGAGGCTAATAGGTGGTACACAACAGATAGAATGCTGGGTCTGGGGTCAGGAAGACCCGAGTTCAAATCTAGCCTCAGACACTTACTAGCTGTGTGACCCTGGGCAAGTCATTTAACCTCTTTTTGCCTCAGTTTCTTCTTCTATAAAATGGGATAATAATTGTATCTATCTCCCAAGATAGTTGTGAGATCAAATGAGATAATAATTGTAAGATGCTTACCACAGTGGCAGGCACACAATAAGTGCTACATGCTAGATACTATTATTATTAAAAAGCTAGCAAGTGCATAGCAAACACTTTTATAGATGTTATCTCATTTTATCTTCAGAACAACCCTGGAAAGCAGGTACTATTATCAAGCACATTTTACAGATGAAAAAACAAAAGAAGACAGAGGTTAAGTGACTTGCCCAAAGTCATACAGTTATCTGTAGCCGGATTTGAACTTTGGTCCTTCGGATGACTCCAGGTCTATCTCCTCTGCCTCCTAGCTGCTGCTCCAGTGTTTACCATCTGCATACAGGTATATTCTCACTTGTGGGGTGAAAAATATAGATAGCTTAAAATTTAGCTGGGTAGGCTGCTGATTTATACCTACAAAATTATAAGTGAAATTTATGAGAAATATTTAAGGGATGCAAACTGTGTGTGTTGGCAGGGAGCTTTCATGACAATCTTTCTCAATATTTTTTTTGTAAAACTTATGAAACTTCCAAGTCATACATCTTCACACTATGTTTCTTTTCTGGAATATGTATTATAGTTATGCCAAAGGGCAAAGTTAAATAATAAGCTTTTCTTCCCCTATTATTAGCTGATGTGTATGTGGTCAGTACATGAAGCATTCTCTTGGAAGGCAGGGAAAGATACATTTATAAAGAATTATGTGAAACTTGCCGGCAGCTATCTCAGGGGGAAAGCACATGGCAGATATTATACTTGCTTTGTAAGTGTTTCTTTAGCATGATATATTTTAAAGCTCTTCTCAGCATGAGTTCCACTTGAACAATGAACGCTGAATGAAAAGAGAACGAGTAAGAGGGCATAAACAATCAAATCAATGGAGAGCTACTTTAGACCATACGATAAGCAGCAGTAAGCTCTTAGATCCTGCTGGACCTGACAGAATATACTTCAGAGAAGTTAAAAAGGAGACACAGAAGTTAAAAAAAAAAAAAGATCTGGACAAGCCCTGGTGAATGGGGGCAGGGGGGTCATAGTGCTTCCTCTGAGATGCCTATTACTCAAGTCTTTTGTGGAGAGGAGAGCTTGCTGGGAGTTTCAAAGGCACACCAGCTGGAATGCTGGCAAACACTAAGCAATGCCGGAGAAAGAACGTAAGCACAGTTTGGACCTATAATGAGTAGGTAGCTTCCCAGTTATGTGGTCGAGGGCTCACTTCCCCTCTCCCTCACACCATCAATTTGCCATAATTCCTACCGGCAGCCACTCTTTGGCCTTGAGATTTTGAAGGTGTCAATTAAAATACAAATATCACCTCCAGAGAGAAAAAGAGGATGGAGAAGTCACGTGGTATAGCCGTTAGAGGGGTGGCCTCTAAGACGTAGACCTGGATTCAAATCCTGGCTCGGACACAGGGATCATCCTTCTGACTCTGAGGAGGTCATTAACCACTCAGTGCTACAGGCAACGCGCTAAGAGGGAATTTCTTATCTAACAGACAAAGGATGGGATTGTCAAGAATACAGGGAAGTATTGCAAGTAGTGGATAGAGCACTGGGCTTGCAATCAGGAAGACTCATCTTCCTGAGTTCAAATCTAGCTGTGTGACCCTGGGCAAGTCACTTAACCCTCTTTGCCTCAGTTTCCTCATCTGCAAAATGAGCCAGAGAAGGAAATGGCAAACCACTCCAGTATCTTTGCCAAGAAAACCCCAAATAGGGTCACAAGGAGTTGGACAGGACTGAACAGCAACAGAAAGAGGGTCGGAGAGAGAGGAACTCTTGCTGTTAGAAGGCTGAAATCCAAAAACTAGATCTTATCATGAGGATAGGTCTAGACAGCATCCCAATACCTTCTCCCCTAAAAAGGTAAATCATTAAGCCCATACCAGACACTGAAGCTACATGAATTAGTTTGTTAGATGAGCTGGGAGAACAGGGTCCTGAAGATACAAAATACAGAAAGTAATTACTATTAGCCTTAGTGTTCTAGGAGGGGGATCAGACAAGGCACACTTGGATTTCTTGACAATTTTGCTCTGGTTTTGTCCTGGCAACAAGGGTGGATGAAGAAAAGCCTAGAGAGATCACCGGAGTTGAGTTGTGGGCAAAAGACATCTTTAATAATGAAGAAGTAAATATTCCCTCTAATGTTTGTAAGCTGTGAGTAGGCGCTCATGCTAGATGATCCATGAAAACTGAGCTTGCATTTATAAGGAGTATGGCTAAAATAAAACTAGAAACAAATGAAAGCTGACATGTATTTAATGACATGCACAATCATGCTACGTGGCAGCCAGGCATAAAAATGGGCAGTTTCATTTTAATGATTGTAATTGGTATTACTTTTAAATAGCTAAAGTAGAGTTTTGTTTTTTCTCTTTTCACTGTTGTTTCTCTACAAATTAACAATATCAATGTTGACTGCTTTCTCTAATATTCCATACCTTAGCTGTCATCATATAAGAGACCTACATTCTGATCTCAGCCTTTCAACAGGACTTTTGCTCCTGACTCTGCCACTTTAGGCCCCACAGCTGAAAATATCTGAAAAGGCCCCTTGGTTTCCATAATCCCATCTGTCCTTTCTCAGAGAGAATCCTAAAATAGCACTTCACCAATTCCCCATGCCATGCCCCACCCTGCTTTTCCTAGGTTTTGTCAAAGCAATTCTTTAGATTATTTATCTACCTGGAGAGAAGGGGAGTCTCCACCATGAAAAGTCCTTTAACAAGTCTTTCATTCTCTAATAGGGGATGAAAGGCTTAAAAAGTGACATGATTGGGAGAGTTAACACAGTCATGGGAAAGAGGTTCCAGTAAAAACATAAATGACATTACCAGACCCTTTCTAGTTTTGATAGAGAGAGGGGATTAGAAACCATGAAGGTACTGAATGTCTCATGCTATGGGGTATGAAGAAAGTAAACCAAAAGGGGGAACCTAGACATACTAAAACAAACTTCACTGACTTCATAATTTTGCCTAGGGCATTCCCTGTTTGTTCTCATTTGTGGACAAAAGTATTTCATGTCCTATAAGGCCATTCAAAGCACTGAAGAAGACAGAAGCATGGGACAGGAAGAAAAACACCAGATTTAGCCTCAGAACCAGGGCCCTTCTACCTATTTGTTATCTGCATGGCCTCTAGAAAAGTCACTGCAAACAATCAGGGCTTCACTTCGGTTTCTTCATCTGTAAAAAGGGGTAAAAATGCCCATGCCATCTATGTACAAGGCAGCTGTGCTTTACAAACTGCTACCTAAGCTTAAGCTAGTGCTACTATTATTCCTATCATTAAGCATCTGGTTTTTGGTTTTTTTTTTTAATGAAACTAAGTTTAATGGGGGGGGGGGGAAGGGTACAGCTAGGTGGTGTAGTAGATACAGTGCTGGGCCTGGAGTCAGAAAGACTCATCTTCCTGAGTTCAAATCTGGCCTCAGACACTTCACTAATACCTGGGTGACCCTGGGCAAGTCGCATAACCCCAAATGCCTTGCGTTCCCCCAAAACCAAAGTGCTTTTTTCTTCATCATCATCATCATCATCAATCATATTTATAAAGGGCTTACCAGGCACTGTCCTAAGCACTTTATAGTCATTATCTAATCTGTGCCTCACAATAACCCTGTGAGGTAGGTACTGTTATTATCCCCATTTTACATGTGAGGAAACTGAGACATAGAGAGACTAAATGACTTGCCCAAAGTCACACAGTCTGTAAGTATCTGAGGCCAAATTTGAACTCAGGTCTTCCTGACTCCAGGCCTAGTGCTCTATCCAGACAGGAGTGTTTTTTTTTGGGGGGGGGGGGTCAGAGGTCAAAAGGCCATCCCTCAGTGCCTAACACATAGTAGGCCCTTAATAAATGCTTTCTGAATTGCATTAAATTGATTTGAGGGAGCAAGACTGGCTCGGCCTTTCAGAGGAATCCGTTTCCTACACTTGTCTACATTTACTTTTGCCTAAAACAAATACCAATTTCTGTATGTGCCAAAAATTTTAATTAGCGTTTCTTCATAGACATAGACTTTGATTTGTCTTGAAAAAGTAGTATCCTTGGACAAGGTATTATCTCTCAATGGGATTCTTTCCTAGGGTTTAAAACATATATATATGAATATTTATGTATCTGTATATGTAAGGAGGACCACAATCTATGTAGGCAAAACTGCAGAAATGCTGAGCAAAGGTCTGCAGACCCCTTTAACACAGCTAACTGCCTCTTTAAGGCTGGTTTAAGTTATAGGGTAATTTGCATAACTCTGGCAAATCTAAGGTAATTTATGTGACCCTGGCTAGGAGTCAGATAGGAGTTGAAAGGAATTTCCTTACCCCAATCTAAATATCAAAAGATCCCTCAGGAATTCTCAGAGGAGTCCAGAGTTGGGGAGAAGAGGGAGAGATAAAGTGTACAGGGGGAAAAAAAGATCCTGATCTGAGGGACACTTCTGAGCTCTGGAGAATGACTACAGGCTTACTAATAAAAGAGATGAAACTCGGTGATTAGCCCTAAGCTAATGTTTTAGGCTGGCACTCTCACAAAAGAGCAGTAACATCCCCTTTAAGGAAGAAACCACCTAACCAAAGACAGATCCAGCCAAGGGTTTCAGCCTCATGCAGAAGCAGCCTAGAAGCAAATGACAGCAGCAATAGTTCTTCAAAAAAAAAAAAAGCCACGAGTGGTAACATTGGAGGCAGAGACTTAGCAGCTATGGACATGTAGCGGAACAAGGAGGCACAGCCAGGTACTGGCAGATGGAGAGGTGTTCCAGCCAAGAAAAATTCTAAAACATGTCTTGTCCAGGAGCTCTTCCCTTGCTCTCTGGTACCACGGGGATCTGCAGCAGACAGCATCCTTTATATATATGGTAAAGAATTTCCTTCATTATTTGCTATTCTGTCCCAATTAAGCTTTGCTCTCTGATTTCTAGTTCCTGGTAAAGGATGCACTGTATGGGGGGCTCAAGTTGTATTTGTATAACTAAGATGACCTGACGTGCACTGAGCAAGGATTGTTCTGGTTCCATGCTATATGCACATGTACACGTGTACACACACACGCACACACACGCACACACAAACTTATGCTCTTCTAACTTTATTTTTCACAACTTTCTGATTCTTCCCAAGGTGGCCCTCTCAGGAGCTAGAACAGTTGGATTGAACTCAGAGTAGACCATAAAATCCATGATGAATTTAGGCCCATTTCCCACTAAAAATAATGCACCTCAAATATACTTTCTATGATACTATTCATTGAATCATTCAAGAAACGCTCATGGTACAGTTTGCAGAGAGACAGCTGGTGGCTTAATGGATGGAGCACTGGGCCTGGAGTCAGGAAGACCTGTGTTCAAATCTAGCCTTAGATACTAACTAGCTGTGTGATCCTGGGCAAGTCACTTAACCTCTGATTGCCTGACGAAAAGATCCACTAGAGAAAGAAATGGCAAACCACTAAGTAACTAAGAAAACCCCATAGACAACTATGTCCAAGGGATCATGAACAACAAAATAATTAGCATAAATTAACACAAAAATGATTCCTGAACACTAAGGCAACAAATGCCCAGCTATGTTTGCTATTAAAAAGGTCTACGTTCCTAGATTAAAAATATTTTATTCTTATATGCTGACCTTCAAAATGAATAACTTGACATTAATAGTGTTTTAAGGTTTTGTAAAGTACCTTACATACATTATTTCATTTGACAGTTATAAAAACCCTGTGAGATAGGTGTGATAGTCTTATTGTCCCCATTTTATAGATAAGGCAACTGGGACTCAAAGTGTAACTGACTTTGCCAAAGGTCACAGATGTAGTAAAAATCAGAGCTCTGCCCCAAACTCAAATATGGGAATGAAAAGAAGCAGGAAAGGCTGAATTTTTCTTGCAAATTCTGTCTGAATTCCCATGCAATAAGCATGGATTCACCACACCCTAAGACAGAATTCAAAGGTTGATCTGTTCATTATATCCCAGGGGTCAGAGGGGGATAAGACATCAAGGTTCTCATACTTTTCTTTCTGGAGTACAATGCAACAAACTGAGTGCTATGGAAGTGAGAACAGGTTTGTTGAAAAACGGTAGAGCTGTGGCTTCTGTGTATTGGGGAGAACAGAAAGGGGCCTTTGCTAAATTTGTCAGTAAGAGTGCTGTAGGACAGAAAAGAATTTAAAATTATAGTGCCTGGTCCTGTCCACTTTCTACAAATCGTGATTGCTGAGTTCAGCCCACACAACCTTGGACGAGAAAGCTGGGTCAGCTGTTCTTGCTGTCAGGGCACCTTAGAGTGAGAGTGAGAAAGGTCTCTGGCCACCTTTCAGCACTTCCAGCCAAAGACACAGGCTCTCAGATAACTGCCTATCTGTCCCACATCTAATTCTACTGAAGGAAATGAAAACTCAGAGAAGAAAGGTAAAGAGAGGAGAGGCAATCCTTATCTGATCAAAGAAGCTAGGGCAATCTAGAAAAAGCAAATGTGGAGTCCTGTTGGTCTGAACAAAACAGGAGATGAGCAGAAGCCTAAATTCTGGTTTCTGCTGGGAGCCATCCAAGACAAAATGCCCCACTGAAACTAACATCTGTTATTACTAAACATATTTTTGAATCAATATTTTTTCTAAAGATTTTTTTTTTTCCCTTTTGGTTGCAAAGCATCACTGTCTGCCAGTCGCTCGTAACCTATTCTTTTACATGCTTTAGCCACCACATAAAGTGACTATTAGAACCTCAAACAAGGATCATTGGTCAGGAAGTGGCCTCTCACTATTTCCTGAACAGAGGCACTAGGAAAATGTCGAAAGGCATTTTATACCAAACCCCCACACTGTAAGCCTTAAAAAAAAAATCACAGCAGAGGATGAGTAAGCCAGTGCAATTTAATTTCAAAAGGAAACAGCAGATTTAATCAGATGATTTGGAGATATCCTTGGGGAAGGAAAGGAGGGAAAGGGAAAAAAAAAGATTTAAAAGTTGTTTTTGTTTTTTTTTTACCTTAACACTTGCATCTCTTCTGTAGAGTTCTGCACCTCATCTCGAAGTCTTCGCCAGCGGAGCAAAGCCTTCAACTCTTGCTGCTCTTTAGCTTCATCACGCAATAGCTGCTTATTATACAAAAAAGAAACCAAACAAACAGTCATTCTTTGTTGTTCCTACCCCCTCTCCTCCTTTGTCAATAACTTCTGAGGGACTATCTTGCTTTGTTTCAAACCGGTGTAGGAAAACTAAGGATGACAAAGGCAACTTCTCCCTGTTTTCCTCCTCTGTCTATTGAAAAGGTAAAATAGCATAAGACAGGCCTGAAGGGAGCCTCTGAGTGCCTTAAATCCAGAGGCAGCCACAAACCCCTGTGCCTGAGGACTAAGATAGGAATGCTTTATTACCCACTGAGGAACGGCAATGAGTGAGGTGAACATGTGGCACAGGTACCTGACATCCATCCCCTGACTCTTTGTGGCACTATTATCCACACCAAGATGCCATCTGGAGGCTGATTCCATCATGCCTTTCCTTGCTTTGTCTTCCTGCAATGGGTGGGGAAGGGCCCTTGCATTTCCTTTTTACTTTCCCAAACCTCATTTGTTGAAAGAACAGTTTACAGTGGAACTGGCTAATGAAACCCAGAGTATTTTGTTTGCATATAAACCAGAGAACTTGTACTGCCTGCATTCATTATGGGAAAAGGATGGCTGCTCTATCACCCTGCCCCATTACTTCGACCTCTGCCGCAGTCATTATGATGCACTATGCTATACACTTAGAATCTTGCTAATGGATGGGAATAGAACTGTCTATTGGTAAGGAAAAATTCCTAACATCGAGAGGCATATGTTTTCTCATCGTTTTATAAACCTTTGGAAATAGAAGCTCCTACCCCCAAGAACGGGCATTTGTTATCCATCAGCTTTGACAGAACGTTATCTGAGCTCTCCCCTGCTTTTTGCCAAATCTGGCACTTTCAGTCAAGGATAGTACTGAGAGAAGATGGTAAAAGGGTAGGAGAATTAAAAGAGATTAATAAGGAATGAGAGGAGAGAGAGAGAGAGATGGAGAAGGATCTTCCCTCCCAAGAGGGGCATGAATCCATGAGGAACAATAATTACTTGAAAGAAGTTTCAAGACTGCATTCAGTTGTCTGTCAGTAAGAGCCAATGTAGGTGACTTAGGTTCCCTTCGAGTAGGGATTATTTAATTTATTGTATTTGCATCCCCAGCACCTAGAACAGGTACCTGGTACACAGTAAGTGCTTAATAAATGCTTGTTGATTGATTCACATCAATAGGCAAGAGATTAGTTAACTAGGCAATGTCACCATCTTTTGATGGTAAGGTTATCTCAATGGAGCTACAGTTTTCTCCCAGAGGGGCATAAAGATTCAAACAGTATATGAGGTTCATTTCTTTTAATCTTTGGGCCTCAGCAGTTTTCATTTATTGTACAGGAAATAAACACTGACTAGAAATTTACTCATCTTCTTCTGGGTCAAAGGAGAAGCTGGTCAAGGGCTCTGATTAAGGGGAAAAGAGGCCAACTACAGAGAGAGAAAGAGAGGGAAGAGGGAGAGGGAGGGAGAGCAAGAGTGAGAGCGAGGAGAGAGGGAAAGAGGGAAAGAAGGAAAGAGGGAAAGGGGGGGGAGAAGAGAGAGAGAAATTGAGAGAGAGAGGTATTTTGCAAATATCACTTAAACAGAAGCTGTTCTTAAGTTCTGGTGCCAAAGAGTCAGGTAGTCGTAGACAGCCTGCCTCATCTGAAGCGAGATCTAGTTGTGATGCAGGGAGCAGATCTGGTTATATGTTACATGGCGCACTCTAGAGACTGTTCATGACAATTTGTTGTTTGTCTCTTTCACCTGATCCACAGATTCATTCGTGTGGAGCTCAGATGGAATTGTGTTAGTTTTTGGGAAACATTCCAAGCACCTTGGTGTGGTAGAGTCTGAACATCTGGGTTCATATTCTGGCTCTGCCACTTACAACCTGCTTGACCTTGGATAGGTTGCTACCTCCTGGGGCCTCAGTTTCCACATTTGTAAAGTGAGGGGGTTAGACTCAATGATCTGTAGCTCTAAATTTAATCCAAGTGGTGCCATAAAGGATCTCTTAATTGCTTGGGAGATAGTTCTTCACTTCACTTCACTTGCCTCCACACTGGGTCTCTAGCCTTACTCCTATCTGGGTTGGGGTGAACGGTTCCCTTTTACCTCTTCTCTAAAAGTGTCAGGCCATATGTCTCTTCATATTTTCCTCCTGCCACATTCCTTATTGGCACTTCCCATTCTCAAGATGCCTTGCAAGGTAAATGTTCTCTGATGAAACCCAAGAAGGCCTGCAAAAACTAAAAAATGCCTTGCTGGCATTCCTGACCTCTCATAAAAGCCCATCTCCCCAGGTTTTGGAAGCAATCAGACCTAACCAATACCTGAAAAAGAATCCCCACCTTAACCCTTCTAAATAGTGGCCAACCAACTTTTACCTAAAGATCTCTAGTCAGAGGGAAATTACTACCTTACAAGGCAGTTAGGAAGTTTTCTCCTATAGCTCCGTGGTCTGCTATCAGGGAGAACAAATCTAATCCTTCTTTCTCCATTACAGCCATTCAAAAACTTGAAGGATACCATATTCTCCCACACTCCCTAAGTCTTCTCTTTTCCAATCTAAATGGAACACAGCATCATCTTTCAGTCTCTCACCATCTTATCTGCCCTCCTCTTGCTACCATTCAGCTTATCAGTGTTTTCTTAAAACTGAAGCCCAATAATTAACACATTTCAGGATGACCAAGGCAGAGTACAAGGAGGACCATCAGCCACTTTCTTATTTATGGCAGTCTAAGATAGAATTGGCCTTCTTGGCTGCCACAAGTACCCTGTTGATTTATTCTGAGTCTGTAGTCCAATAATCATGCCCCCGCCCCCCACCGCAACAGCGATCTTTTTCAAAGGAATTGTTGTCTAGCCACACTTCCCAAATCTTGTTCTTGGGGACCAGATTTAAAAAAAGAAAACCTAAATGTAAAACTTTACATGTATTCTCATCTTTGCAGGTCTGGCTAAATATTCTAGCCTGATAGGCTCATTCTGAATCCTAATTATATCATCCAACATGTTGGCCATTCCTTTCGGTTTTGTGTCACCTGCAAATGTGATAAGCATATCACGTATGCCTTTATTCAAATTGGTTATAAACATCCATAAAACATTCATTAAATAGCACAGGGCCAAGCGCAGAGCTCTGAGGAATACCCCTGGAGACCTCATTCCAAGATCACATCCAAACATTAATGACTAATAGCCATTCAACAAGCTCTTAATCCCACCTAATTGTACTGCTGTTCGGCTCACAGTGTTCCATTTTCCCACAAGCTTGAGAGACTTTGCCAAATTCCTTGCTAAAACTGAATTAAACTCTATCTGTAGCATGTTCTTGATCTACTAGTCTAGTAATCCTGTCAAAAATGAAATTATCTGTAATGTACACCCAGGGCCTGATTAGTGTAAATAATGAATCCTCTGAAGTGGTTACATTATTTGCATTTGCCTTTCATATTTCCATTGGCCTGGAACCAATGATCATATTTTACAGAATTATAACTTCAAATAGCACGAATTCAAATACATGCTACCTCCTCAAAGGATTCATTATTCACACTAATTGGGGCCTAGCTAGTCTTACTATATGTGACTACTGCATCATTTTCCAAATGTCCATTAAGCATCCCTTTAATGAAAGATTTTAGAATTTTGCCAGGAATTGAAGCCCCTTGGTCTGTATCTTGCAGAATCTATTTTTTCCCCTTTGTGAAAACTTGGACAGTATTTGCCCCTTTACAATTCTGTGACACATAACTTCTCCCATAACCTTTCAAAGATCAATGACTAGGACTCAAAAATCCCACATACTGGTTCTTCCAGTACCCCAAGATGTTGTTGGTCTTGGCCAAGCGACTTACACACATTAAGTAAGGGAGGTGAGGTGCTTGCTCTAACTCTCTGTTATTTTTATTCTGTTCTTTCTAATCCAAAGACAATTATCCTTGGCAAAGAAAACAGAAATAAAGTAAAATTTCAGCAGTTCTACATCCCCTCCACAGTCAGTTATTGTCGTTCTAGTCTTCTTTTTCTTAATGTAGCTTTGAAAAAAGATAAACTCATTTTTTTTGTTAACTTTAGCTTTTTTTTTTACCAGCCTCTGCTCATTCTGAGCTTTAATGCTTCTGACACTATTCTCACATGACCATATCATCCTTCTGACTTCATCTTCCACTCCAGGCTTTTGATTCAAATTTTTGCACATAATTTTTAAGAATTTAAGTTAGCTGATGAGTTCCTTGCATATCCATATCAGTCTCTTTAGACAGATTCCCCCCCACCCCCACACAGACATCATTTTTTTCCTACTCATTAACATTGTTTCATGAGGTTTCTTCAGCAATTCATTTTTGAAACCTTCTTACTCTCTTTGGCTGATTTTACCTGCTGAATTTTAATTCATTAGATCTAAAATATCTTGTTTTTCATATGAACCCTTTGAAATCTGCTCTCTCAATATCTAGGGTGCAAGTCATATCATGCCCAGTTTTCTCTTCTTTATCACAGATTCTAAGATGTCTATGATAGAGCACCTTGCCCCACATTTTACAGAAAACATTGAGTCTCTATGACACAAACTCCTTGTCTCCTCCTCCTCATCTCTGAACAATCTCCTAACCTCAAATGCCTTCTGCTATTATCTCCTCCTCCACCCCTTTCCCATGAAGAGGTGGCCTTACTCCTTACCAAAGCAAAGCAGTCTACTTGCACAAGCAATCCTAGTCAATTCCCACCTCCTCCAGTTATGAGTATATTGTTGCTATAGTTCCTTTTTTAGATACTGTTTTCTGTAAACTTCTGGGCATCTCAACTTCTACTACTCTCCCTACTTAGTAGCTAGCTACTTTGATATCTAGCTTGGTGGATATATGTGCATTAGGTCCCTCCTGTCCTACACTCCCCCCAGCCCCCCCCACCCACCATTTCCCACCCCATCCCAGTGCATTTCAGTTTAAAAGTCCATTTGATTAGATTTGCAAAACTCCAGACAAATCCATCTTAACCAGCTCTTGTTAGACACATTCTGTCTACCCAGGGGCCTACAATTTACGCTGTGGCCTAGAAACCCAAATCTCATTCTCAAACACCATCTTCTTAACCATTTCTTCCCTTTCTGCATCTGCATTTCCATTCTAAAATCCTTACCTCTGACTGACAGTAGAGATGAAAACACCACTTGTACCTCCCAATAACTTGAGTTTATTAACCAAGACATCATAATATTTAGTGATTCTTTTTAGGTTTCTCCTGGAAACTTCATCTTTTACCCACATGAATCACCAGAAATAGTTAGTAGTCACCTGGTTTAACAAGTATTGAGAGGTTGTCAGTCATGTCTTTGATACAACATGTCTCTCTATTGTTATTAAATTGACAAGGAATAGTAACAGCTGATGTTTATATAGTACTTTCAAGTTTGCTTTTATATACATTATCCCATCTGAGCCTTACAACAACCCTGTGAAGCAGGTACTATATGTATAATTATTCCCAAGCCCTGCCCTAAGTCTCAGGAAAGTGAAACTTACCCACGGAGTACCCAATGAGCAAGAGTTATAAGTGGGACACACATCCAGGTCTGTTTCACACCACCTTAAGTGTCTAGTCACTGGACCATGCTGGTACCCCTTCACCAAGGGCCACCACTTCTACCTCTAACTTCTTCCTCTAACCCTTAATGGATTATTTCTCCATCTTCTGACTCTTGCTGGATTATCTCTCACCTGAGGGTAACTGAGGAGCCACATCATCATGCCTTAAAGTATAAATAGAGGATTCTTTTTCAGTATATTCAGTTCTCTAATCTTTAATAAAAGCCTCATTTTGGTTTCTTAGCCCCAAGTGTCAGTGGTTTCTTTCTTCTGTGGGTCCTTTCTTCAACCCTCCAACCTCTTGATACAGGTCAGGATTTCCCTTTGAACACAGGGTCTTTCTGTCACACACACAACCCCTTGCACCGTACGGACATGTAATAATTAGGAAGTAGCCAGAGCATCATTAAAAACAAATGGCACTGTAACCAATAAGTATTTGTACTTTTAAAAACGGGAAGGATGCTTAGGAGAGTATTCTTTTAGGCAGAACTTTTTTAAGAGAAATTTTTACTAACTGTCCCATCACAGAAGATCCCCAGTGCTGTTATCACCATGATCAAGCAGCATTTATTGGGCTACTATGATGTGCCCATGTGCAGTGGTGGACAAAGTGCCAAACATATGGAGAACAAGGCTGGCTTCAAAGCTACTTTCTTCTGCGATGGATGATACCACACATACGTACCTTTTGGGCTTCAGTCCAAAATACATCTTCCAAATGAGTGGCAAACCCTTCACTTAACCATTCTTCCGTCCAATCTTGAGCCCCAATGGCTAAACCAAACCAGGCATGAGCAATTTCGTGGCAAAGGCGTGTTCCACAGAGATGGCTCCCTCCAGGTAAGACACTCTGAGACAGGAAGATGATGTGTGGGCTGTGTATAATGAAGGACAAAACACATTACAGTCCTGTTAGAACCTGCAACTCATGGTATATTAAATATGTGTGCTTTATTAGCCTTGTCAACCTATTATTACTACATGCATGTTAGATCATGACAAATAGTTTGTAGCTCAGTTGTTTTTTTTAGAAATAAGGCTGCAGTTTGCTCCTTGGCAGTGATTCAGGCTAACATTTCTGCCAAGCAGGGGTTTCAGTCGTCAAACAACTATTACCTATAATAAGTAACTTAAACCAAAGTTTTACACTTAAAAAATTACAAACCTGACTTAGTTCTGCATCTACTGAAATGTGGACGGTAGAAAGAAAGGCAGGTGTGAATATGTGACTATCAAATTGGATCCTGAAGCCAAAAAAAAAAATCAAGTTTTGTTTTTTTTTTTAATAGAGAAGTCTTATAGAATAAAAGGAAAAATAAGAAAAAATAGTAAAGGAAGTTTCCATTTTGCACTGGAGATGGTTATCAACTTGACAAACTAACAGGGCTCCAGAATATGTGAACTTTCCAAAAGCACACATGAAGACCAGCTCTACATAAAGAGAGCATATCCAAGTGCACTGTATCATTTGGCCAAGGACATTTCTCCCACCTGTGTATGTTTGTTTACATGATTCAAGAGGGATAAGACAGGCAAGGCTGTGTGTCAACCCATACAAATGTGGAACAGAGGCCCCAACACCTGGACCAGACTTGTAGATTTGTTATAAACTTTATAAGTTAAAATCCATAATACTTTGAATATCCTGTTTAGGGGCAAAGAGACGGGGTAGGTGAAAGGAGAAAGTAAAGAGAGATGGTTCAATGCTTTTGTTTTCAGTAGGTTAACTTTATTCTCATTTACAGACGGCTCTTTTATAGTCTCCTAGGAAGCATGTGGTCTAAACTATCTCCCCTCAATAGGCAGAACAAACCAGTTAGATACATTCCCATGTTAAGAAATTAAGCCTACATCTGTGTGCACTGGTTATTTCCTTCAGAGGACATGTGTTTGCTATCATGTAGACCCTGCCCAAGTCAACACTGTTTGGCAGTTTCTCCCTCACTCCTTTGCCTACGATTAAGAAAAACTCCACCTCTATTTCCTTTGCAACATGTCCAACCATTCAGATCTGAGAGCTCAATGGAAAATACAGTTGGGTGTGCCAAAATAGGTAAGCTCTGATGTGAAACAATAACAGTACCTGCATGCAAATGAAGCACAATTAACTGGGATCTCTAGAGATTGCACCAGAAATGACTTGAAAGCACAGGGAGGAAAGTCAAGGACAAAGGAGCAAGAATAAACAGCACCTCCTCAAATCCTGCCAAGAGCATGGCAGATTATAAGGAGAGAAAAAAGTTAAAAGAAAAGGAAGACAGAGGCAGAGAAACAACCCACCTTTTTATTGAGAAAAACACTTCTGTTGAGAAGTACAGTGTGAGTATACCACTTTGGTCATTTTTAAGTAAATGACCCCTAGCTCTGACATGTGCAATGCTAAAAGGGAAAACCACAGAAATGTACCAAGTAAATAACATTCCAGACATACTGCTGGCACTATTTTGTCCTTTTGGCTAAACAAAACATGAGCAACTTCATGCCTTATAAACAGACTTACAAAAGAGCTGGAATTGTTAAGTGTCAACTAGACATACAGATATACAGTCCTAGTGTATACAAAGATACTATGTCTGTTACTGCTTTCAACACAATACCATTATACATGGTAATTACTAAGAAATCTCTGCAATCTTCTTATGTTTAAAAAAAAACACCCTAATTTTCAAGTGTGACCTTTATGCTGTTTTCTTTTTCCCCTCCCAGCATTAAAAAAAAAAAAAGCATGTGTGAGGCCCGTTTGTGAAAATATGAAAATCTTCAAGTGCCCAAAGGAGTGTACCAAAACTGGAGATGTGTGGGTGTAATTTCATTTTCCAACTTTTTGAACATTTTTTAATAGAAATCACCTTGTGCAAATCATAAAATTTTAGATTTGGAAGGTATATTCGGGATAATTTAGCAATCCCCTCCACCAGCCCTACTCACTTTACACATAAGGAAAGCCAGGCTTAGCCAGGTTAAGTGACGATCCCATAAGAAACCTTAGTTGTCCCTACTAGACTTTCTCCCTGCCATTAAACCTCTTAGTAACGATATACTGGAGCACTGGCATTTCAGTCTGATTTAGAACCATAGAATTCAGATCCTGAATTGGAAGGGACCTCAGTAATTATCTTCCCTAGTCCTCTCACAATATTCCTAATTGTCAGTTGAATTCCTAGTACAGATATATTGATTTCTTCAGACAATTGTCCCCCAAGGTTTCCATCACGTACACTCAAGCAACTAGTACTTTTCAGTGGTTGAGAAATTGTTGTGTTTGTCCTTCGTTTTTGATGAGGACCTATGACATCAGTGAAATGATGACATGACTTACAGTTGACTTTGAGCTGAGTGAGGGAGGGCTGTGCAAGGTCACCAGCCTCACTTTCTCCCCCAAAGTCATCTGGATCCAGTGACCAGATATTCACCAGGATGGAATGGGAGGCCCTGGCCCTTCTAGGCCATGGCCTTTTTATGTACTCATTTAGAATGTGATAACACCCATTCAGTGAAGGAATGGCAACTTTAATCAGAAAAAGAAAAAAAATCAAGCTGGGAAGGGAAGACCCTCAGAGTTGCTATTCCCAAGAGAAACAGTTACCATTGACATTCACTCTAAGCTGGGAGAGCCCAAAATACAGCCATTAAGTGGAGCTTGGCCAGGGACCTATTATAGTCCAATCTATGAGCTTCAGAGTGAACTAGGTTTAAGGAAGAAAGGAGGAAAGAAAGAAGGGAAGAAAGGAGGAAAGAAGGGAAGAAAGAAGGGAAGAAAGGAAGGAAAGAAGGAAGGAAGGAAGGAAGGAAGGAAGGAAGGAAGGAAGGAAGGAAGAAAGAAAGAAAGAAAGAAAGAAAGAAAGAAAGAAAGAAAGAAAGAAAGAAAGAAAGGAAGAAAGAAAGAAAGAAAGAAAGAAAGAAAGAAAGAAAGAAAGAAAGAAAGAAAGAAAGAGGAAGGAAGAAGGGAAGAAAGGAAGGAAGGAAGGAAGGGACAGAGAGAGACAGAGAGAAAGAAAGAAATCTAGCCAGTAAATCCCAAGTTAAGTGGGCAGCTTCTGGCCATCAAAATTTACCTTCCTTTGGAGAGGAGAAGGAGAGGGAGAGAACAAGTTAAGTTACACAACTAGCTGGGCCATAGGTGCGAAATGGAAGGTCTCCTCATTGATTCATGAACATTTTGAAGGATTATGTTATCATCATCATTACCGAAATTATTACTAGGAGCAATGTTTTGGCAGAGAACGCTTCAACAAATGCAAATGAAGATCCCCATTAGTATTGTATCATGCTACCCATTTAACAAGAGTATCATTGTTTTTTAATTTCACATTTTCCATTCCCAACTTACTTCTGGTCTTGAAATAAAGGTATTTCCAACTGAGCTGGGAAAATATTTTAATTTTCCATTCGTTTTAGGTTTATATAAATTGACTTTTCCAAGCATAGATGAAACTTAATTTTTGCATAGTAGAAAGAGTTGGATCTAAAGTTTCATTCATTCATTCGATAAGCATTTACTAAGTACCTAGTATGTGCCCAGTTCTATACTAGGTTCTGGGTATACAAAGATTAGATAGAGAAACAATACGCATCAGTGTAAGGAATGAAACCACAGTGGTGAAAATAAAGATCTTTTGAAGAGGTCCATTTTGTTGTGGTCTGTATTGTTCTTTGAAAACTGAACACATAGGGGAAAGTCACAGCATTCAAGACTTGTAGGGAGAGAAAATGTAGTAGCTGGAATATGTAAATTAATAGAGAAAAACCTTGTGCACCATTCAGAAACTTTGTTCCCTTTTTGATGTACACATGAATGAGCTCAATAGCAACCAAAGCAGGACCTAGAATATCAAAACCACCCATGGACACCCAAGCACCTCCATGGGGAGCAAAGCCTCAGTTGCTATGCCATATCTAGCTCTTCTCCTGAATGCACAGGTCCTGGATTTGCCCATTTATCCGTTGTGTGGCCTTGGGTAAGTCACCTCGCTTTTCTGGGCCTTCTTAGTTTTCTGTTAAATGAGGGGTGGTAGATTACATGATCTCTAAGTTTGTTTATATCTCTGTCAACAGGATTTAAGACTCATAGATTCCTTTGGAATAGGGATTTTCTGGGGAAAGTTATGCCCCAAATCCCCCAGTTCCCAGTACTTTCTTCCCAATGGTAAACATAATGTATGTGATAATCTTGTGGTTACATTTCTTTTGTTTCTTTCTTAACATACAAACCAAAAGATGGAATGAGATTTTAAAAAATTGATGTTGACCCTTGTTCTTCATGGCTGATATGGAAATCCTGTGCTTTACACATAATAGATATGTAACATTTTCTGAGATATTGAAATATAAAAAGACACATTTCTTACTTGAAAAAAACTTTCTAACTGCAAGTGTCAGAAGTATGATAGAAGAACAGCTAGATTCAGAGTGAGAGGACCTCTCAAATACTAGCTCTGCTACTTGGCTAAATGAGATACCTTAGGCAATTAACCTTATAGAAGAGATCTCAGGTTCCTCTTCTGCAAAATAAAGAGGTCAGACTAAATGAGCTCTGTGATTCAGCTCTAAGTCCCAAGAAAATTCAAGGAAAATTCGCTCATGTTTATTCATTTAACAAACTGATAGTTCTGACACATTTAGAAGCACTCTTAGAAATTGAGCCATGTCATATTAAATACTGTCTTAATGGAGCCCTGGGCCTAGACCAATGATCTCCAAAACAAAGGCCACAACGATCATATGATCCCAAGGGGCCATAGCGTAAGACAAGATTGTCATCCAATCTCCCCCTGGGGCCTTTCACCAATTTATCAATACCTACCCTTCACTTTTTACACCCCAGGCCTCCCTCATTCCACCTCATCCAGCAGCCACTTAGGGCACTTATGACCTAACCCTGACTTTGGCACTCCACTTCAGCAACTGCACAGGTATCATGGGGAAAATTCCTTCAATCCATTATGGCCCAGCCAAGCCTCCCTAAATAACTCCATGGCAATAGCAGGTACCCAATAAAAGATGGATTCAATATTCCAGGGCAGTAAGGGTAAGAACTCTCTTCTCTCCTTTTTGTTTTGGGTGGGGCACAGTGAATTATATAAGATAAGAAGGCATGGATAGCATGAAAGTTTCAACTAAAATTTCATTGTTTCCTCACAAATCAACCCTTCTTCAGAACTTTACTGTTTTTGCCAAGGGCACACCAATCTTCCAGTCACTTGGTTTATCAGCTTTACCTTCTATAACAACAATGTTGCTAGCAGCTGCTGTAGACGTGTAAGGCCAATAACACCAGCACACAGAGGGGCTGCTAGCATAGGTTCTTTGATTTGCTTTTCTAAGGAAAGCAACTTTAAAGGGTTAACAATCTTACTTTAAGTAAACATACATATACCATTCGCTTAGTTCAGGGAGAAAAGCCAACACCCTGAACTTCAGAGCAAATACAAACAGAAATTACAAGCATAAATTATATCAACGGAGCAAATAATACAAACCAGCAGATAGGCTTCTACCTGTCTGTCCAACATCTCAATACATACTTACCAGAGAAGCACCAATAAAGCTAGGGGGCTCTGTGATGGCTACCCAGAGTCTCATAGGGTCAAATCACATAATACTCTTCCACTGAGTGAGAGCCTCAAAAGCAAAAGGCCAACCTCAGATCTTATATACATGTCTCAAGGTCATAGGGCGTCCCAACCACGCAACTCAAAGTCATGTGAACTAGGCCTTCCCTTGAGATAAGCAGGTCTTCAAAGACTCCTGATTTGATCAAAGAAACAAAAGCCAGACTCATCAAAGGCACTTGATTACCTCAGTGCTCCAAAAGAGAAAACAGCAAAAAAGTCCCACCCTTCTTACCTTGATACCTTGGTGTCATCTGAACTCTGGCATTTTCATTCAACCCCTAATACCCAAGGCAGTACAAAATGTTGTTTCCGTTTTCTCAACCTCTCTCACACATGTCTCCTCTCCATTAACACATCTATCATGCTCCCATCATCTCTCACCTGTACTATTGTGCTGGCCTCCTCACTATGCTGACTCATCTCTTCCCCTGCCCCTAAATCATCCTCTACACATATGGCAAAGTAATTTTTTTCTAAAATAAATGCATAAAAAAATACTTTTTTTCTGAATTATATTCCAATGGCTCACTTTTACCTCTAGGATCAACTACAAATCTGTCTGGCACTTAAAGTCCTTCATAATCTGGTACCAAATGACTTTCCTAGCCTTATTTATGCATTATTCCCCTTCTTGTACTCTATGGTCCAGCCAAACTGGCCTTTTGCCTGTTCTTCACATGCAAACAAAAACAGAACTAAAACACCTAAAAATGAATATGAAATTAGGGTATGATATCATCCATTAAAAAGAACTATGTAAACAAAGAGAAATGAATTTAAAGACTTTCTATTGAGTTGAAATGAGAGATAATTCACTTGTGTACGTTTTTGTATTATCTATACATACATACATACATACATACATAATATCTATACATAGAGAAATATAACTCCTGCTAAAAAGCAAAATGAACACTTTGTATATTTTTATATTTACATTTTTAAATGCAGAAAACTTAAAAATTTTCCTTATTTTGTGGGTCGGTATGAAAACAGGCAGAGGGCTAGACTTGGCCTGTAGACTGTAGTTTGCCAATCCCTGCCTAGACAATCACTGTTCACACTAACAGTGCCCATTTCAGGGTTTTCTTTGCCTGCTAAAGGGATCTGTGCCATGGGTCTCTCCAAATGCCAAATTGTTTATTCATAATCCTTACAATGGATAGAAGCATAATCATTTTAATGAAACCTTTATACTACCTTTATTCTCTGTACTGGCTTAACATTTTCCAAAACAAGAGACAGAGGATAAAGTTATATTCTTTAACACCCACTCCACCCCAAATAGATCATACTCCCACTGCTCTCTTAATCACAATTTCCTTCCTGCCTTCTTTGTGTCTAGATTTCTTCTTTCTCCTTTCTTTTTCCTTTCCATCTCCTTCCTTCCTTTGTTTTTTCTTTATTTTCTTTCTCTTTCTTTTTTCTTTATTCTTTAACTCTTCCTTCCTTCCTTCCTTCCTTCCTTCCTTCCTTCCTTCCTTCCTTCCTTCCTTCCTTCCTTCCTTCCCTCCTACCTTCCTTCCTCCCTTCCTCCCTTCCATCTTTTCTTCCAATAAAAGGACAGGAAAAGTGGAAGTAGACTGGGAAAATGGGGCAGGGAATGTACACATCTTTGTTTTCCTTTGAGACAAGCAACAGTGTAGCCTCCACACAAAGGCTCCAACAAATAGAATGTTTCTATCTCTTTTCCCTAGAAATTATGTATATCATTGCTGACTTGGAGAATGGGTTTTCAGTTTTAAGATGCTACAGAAAAATAAGTCACCCATGTGGCATAAAGTGTTGCATATATAAACCTAAAATGTGCCTCTAATAATAGGAGGAGTGCCTTGATTGTTCTCACTAGTCGTTACAACCCTTCAGGAGGAATTCTATTTAGAGCAAAAGTAGACTTTCATCAGATCCCAAATTTATTTTGGTATTTGATTTATTTCTGCTTTTCTCTAGCGACTTGACTGCTTTTACTCTTCAGGGAATAATAGAATACTTTAGGGCCCAACCTGGTTTTAACTTCTACAGCAGGTCAGAGCAGGTTGCATGGGTGGAGTAAAGAAGCTTGGAAATTGCTTTTGATTAAGAACAAAAAGAACCCCAAACCCCAGAAGAACCCCTCCCAGTATCCTGGAGATGATCCCAATCCCCTTTGTAAGGGAACAAACTTAATAAGTCACCTTCAGCATGTAGATACTTGGCAAAAAATGTTTGGAAAAGAGCTTTATTTTCATCAGACTCTCACTCTTTCCAAGTTAAAATTCTCCTGCAATTTGATCAACAACATGGTCAGATGAATGATATCTTACCATTGTGGGAAGGCAAAAGAAACCTAGAAAAAAAAGAGACTAAATACCATTCAAAATTAAACTATACAGTTCGAAGACTTTCCTGATTAAATGAAAGCAATTTTTACTTATATGTACCAGAGTTTTCCATTGATTTAGTTTGGAAAGCCAAAAAGCTGACACACTACTCAGAGGCATTCTAAATGGAAGGACAATTTCTCTTGGAACACTCCCTCCCTGATCCACCCTTTTACTATGTTAAAAAATACCTTTTTATTTTTTGTCCATAAGATATAAGTATAAATATATTTAAAAATAAATAATAAAAATAAAATGTCCAACCCCTTTCTCTTTAAGGTCCGCGGTTAAGTTATGATAACGAAAGCATCTTCTGGAATAATTTTACCTGAATATTCTAAATAAAAAAAAAAAGATAACTAGCTTAGATGCAGGAGAATAGAAAGATAGTCTTTTCAGATTTTACTTTCTTTCCTATTATTGTGATCAATGAATCATTTGCTACCTTCTTTCATTTCCATCATCTGGAATATAACTATTGATATAAAGAACAGTAATTAACAAGCATTTACTAACTACTTACTATGTACCAGACACTTTGCTAAGCATTGGAGATACAAAAAAAAAAAAAAAAGGCAAAAGCAATCATTGCTCTTAAGGAGCTCACAGTGTAATGGGGAAACCATCATGCAAACAGCTATGTATATGGAGATAATCTCAGAAGGAAGGCACTTAAATTAAGGACTGAGAAAGGTTTCTTGTGAGAGGTAGTACTTCTGCTAAGACTTGAAGGAAGCCAAGTAAGGTAGGAGGTAGAGATAAGGAGTGAGAGAATACGTGGCATGGAAGACAGTCAGTAAGAATAAAACAGTCAGGAGATGGAGCATCAATTGTGAGAAACAGCAAGATCAGTGTCACTGGTGAGCAGAAGATATATGTGGGAAAGAGGAGGGGAGTTGCAAAAAGCCTAGAAAGGTAGGAAAGTGACAAGTTATAGAAGGCTTTAAGAGCCAAAAGGAAGATTTTATAGTTTATCCTGTAGACAATATGGAAGCACTGGAGTTTAATGAGTAAGTGGTGATATGGTCCCACTTACACTTTAGGAAGACCAGTTTATGACAGCTGCGTAGAGGATGGACTTGAGTGGAGAGACTTGAGTCAAAGAAAACAAATGGAAGGATATTGCAGTAATCTATGTGTTAGGTGATAAGATCCTGAACCAGGATAGTGTCAGTATGAGAGTAAAGAAGGGGGCGTATAAGAGAGATATTAGAAAGGTAGAATCTATAATACTACATAGTCTATAATCTATAAGGCAACTGACTGACTGGATATGGGAATAGAATGAGAAAGAGTGAAGAGATAAGAATAACATCTAGGCTGAAATCTTGGGTCTTTGGAGGATGGTGGGACACTGGCCAGTAACAGGAAGATTAGGAAGGGTAGAGAGTTTGGTGGGGAAAGATAATGAGTTCAGTTTTAGACATGTTGAGTTTAAGGTGTTTGAAACATCCAGTTCGAGAGGTCTAATAGGCAATCAGAGTTGCAAGACTGAAGATCAGGAGAGAAATTAGGGTTACCAAAAAGATCTGAGAATCATCTACACAGAGATGAGAGCTGAATGCAGAGAAGCCAGTGAGATTATCAAGAAATAGTATGGAAGAAGAACTGAGAGGTTCCAAGGCAGACTCCTGTGGGACACTCATGGTTAGTAGGTGTGAGCTGGATAAAGACCTAGCAAAGGAAACTGAGTAGTGGTCAGGAGTGGTCATACAGGAAAGAGAGCAGTATAATGGAAGTCTAGAGAAAAAAAAATCTAGAGAGATCAGAGCATTAAAGAGAAGAGGGTGACTGATAGTGTCAGAGGCTGCAGAAAGGTCAAGAAGGTTAAGGACGGAAAAAGGCCATTAGATTTGTGATTAATAGTTCAGTGGTCACTTTGGAGAGAGTTTTAATTAAACAATGATGCTGGAAGCCAGACTGCAGAGAGTTAAGAAGAGAGTGAGAGGAAAGGAAGTGGAGGTATTGACTATTGACAACCTTGTCAACAAGCTTAGCCACAAAAGGAAGAAGAGATATAGGATGATAGCTAGTAGAGATGGATGGATCAAGTGAGGACTTTTTGGGTGTGAGTAAGACATAGGCATGTTTATAGGCAGTAGGGAAACAGCTGGTAGACAGGGAGAGACTAAAAGTTAGTGAAAATGGGGATGACAGAGAGAGCAATGTGCTAGATGGAATGGGATCACTCGTGCATGGAGAGGAGTTTGCTTTGGGAAGGAGGGGTCCAACTGTTCATGTAAGACCCCAAGAGTGGAGGAGATGGTGGCAGAAGGCATATGGAGGGTGTAAATTGAGAAGAGGAGAGGAAGCTATCAACAAATGGCCTCAGTTTGGTTTGGTGATAGATGACGAAAGGTCTTCAGCTGAGAAGGTAGAGGGAAAAAGTAGAAGAGGCCTTACTAATGGCAGGGTAGTTAAGCTATAGGATTGCAGGTGGCAGAGGTGGCAGCAACAGCTGCAGAGACCGTAATAGCCAGCAACAGCTAAGGGGATTGAGTGGAAACTATGGAAGCTGTGGCAAATAGTAGACACTTAATAAATTAATAAATTTATTATTATATAATACTTTATTATTAAATTAAATTATATAAAATTAAATTATTTTTAAATTAAATTAACTGAATTTAATAAATTTAATCTAAATTAAATTTAAATTGAATTATTAAATTAATGAATTTATTCTTATATAATAACTTATTAAATTATATAAAACAGCTTATTATTATAAATTAATTTTTAAAGCACTTAAATTGAATGAATGATCCACTGTAGAATCTCCTAGGGGATAGCTCCTTTTCCTCTTACATCATAAACCATATGTTCAACCTAAGGAGCCCCTGGATTCTCACTGACAAATACAAAGGAAATTTGTGTTTAAAAATAACACAAATTACTTAATATTCTGATCATTATGGGCTTGGGAAGCCACTGACATCTTTAATTTTACCTTTTTGGAAAAGGTTTTCATCAAGCAATTTGGATTTATTTGAAAAGGATGTTTAAATTAAATTATGACCTAGAGATTCTACTGCTAGGTAAATCCCTCAAGGAGGTCAGTGACAAGAAGAAAGGCCTCCAAGTACACCAAAATACTTAAGTGCTTTTTTATGTGTGGTGGCAAAGAACTGAAAATAAAATATATAGATACACACTGAATAGGGAATCACTAAATAAATTATAGACACGAATGTAATGTAATATTACTGTGCTGTTAAAAAACGAATACGGAGAGCTATAGAGTCAAATGAACTGATTCCAACGGAGGTAAACAGAACTAGGAAAATAATATATACAATGTGAAAGGACCACTATCTGCCAAGATTCCCCCTCCCCCCACTCTGTGTTAGGCTAGACTGGACCAGAGGCTTAAGCCAGAAGCCTCTGGCTATGCTGATCTGGCTTCCTGGTCACATAAGGACATTAAAATGCCAACCCATATAGAAGAGTAATTCAGACTTGGTGCATGTCCCAAGTCTGTGGGAGTTGTCACACTCTGCCCTGACCAGCCTTGTTTACATATGAAGAATGGGGGGTGGGATGGGGGGCGCTGCCCAAGCTAAGTGCTAAAGTATCCTTGTTGAATATCTTTTCTATGCTATGGCTGAATAGACGTCCTTTTGTTAACTGTGAAATGACCTATGAGTACTTATTTTGTTCCAATATTGAACCTGTACTCACAGGGTACCAGTCGGAGTCAGTCTCACCCTCAACACAACAGAAGTGGAAATAAAGACAATAAAAATAAAAACCAAATGCTGTGAAATTGGGCCCAAGCTGGGTTCCTAAGAAGAGATATGAGAGCCATTGACCCCAAGCTTCTTTGCAAAAGTTGGGGATTGTGGGTATGGAACATTGTTTACAACATCGATCTTTTTTTTTTTTAACACGTCAGTTTTGCTGTATGTTTTCCCCCTCTCCTTAAAAAACTCTTCATTACAAGAGATGAAGGGAAGAATACAGAAGAAAACATAGGTGGTGTAAAAACAAGAGATAGAAGTGCTCAATAAAAATTTTCTTTTAAAAACAGTTCTTCAATTTTATAAATCTGTGGACTTGCTCTAATTCCAAATTACTTAAGGCACAGGATTGAACGTTGGAAAGGACCTCAGAGATGATTCAAACCTCTCATTTTACAAATGAAGAAACTGATACACAAACATCTGTCCATTTTTTGCAGGAGCTGATGGGCTCAGGAGCCTTTTGACTAGTAATTAGAAATTAAGACATATTGTTAGCAATTGCTTGAGTTAAATGACATGTGATGGGGAAAAAAAAATATTCCAGGGCTGTACTGTTTGTGCCCACAAAAGGGCTAATATTATTAGTCTCCACTGAGATACAGGACCAGTCTTACTTGATAAAAGAATACATTTGCTTTATTCCCAGAAGAGAATAAAATGCATTAGCGGCATAACTCGAACAGCTCCTCTGGTTACTTCTCACTAAAGGCAACTATTCAGCCACAATCATGTCATTAATGAAAATGGAGAAACACAACATGACACATTTCAAAAGCAGACTGGCTTTAGAAAAAAAATTATTTTTTTTATTAGGAACTTAATGATCATCAATAAACACAAACATTTCATGTTATAAAGAACAGGAAGAAAACCATATAAGAAATGGAGAACTTCTGTTTTGTATATACATAATTTTATATATTTTAATATATACGTATTACATATGTATGAATGTATAAAGTTTAACAGGGTAGTAACAAAATTATACTGTGTTCCTTTCTATACTTTTTTCTTCTGTGTATTTAAAAACATGTTTTATTGATATGCTTTCTTTAATTATCCACTAATCTAACTTTTCCCATCCCTCAAGAAGCAGCCTTCCTTTATAACATATACATACATACATACTTCCATATAATTTAGTATAATAGGTTAAAACTGAACTAAGACTTCTATAACATCCTATATGTATATAATTTGTTATTCATATACCTGTGTATGTATGTATATATGTATATACGAATAAATGTGTATTTACATATACCCAAGGCAAACGAATCACATTGGCCATGTCTGCAAATGCATGTCTCATTTACTACCTCTAATCCATACCCTCTCTGCCAAGAGGTGTTAGGTAATCATCATCAGTCTTTCATCATCACAAAATGACTAGGGTTCTGAACTCTTTCCAAAATTTTCCCCCTCACATTACTATTGGGAGGGAGTCCTGGTGTACGTTACTCTATTGGCGCTGCTGAGTTCACTCTGCATCTCTTCATACAAATCTTTTCCACATTTTTCTGAATCCATAATATTTATTTGTCTTATGACACAATAAAATTCCCTTATATTCCTATGCCACAATTGTTTAGTCATCTCCCCAGCCCTGCTTTGGAGGTCCCAAAATGCTATAAAAAAGAATAACTCTTAATAACTTCAAAATGCAGTATCCATGCTTCTTAAAATCACAAATCCAAATCTTCCTATTTTTTTTTAAAGCTGTCAAGGCTTTCAAAAAGAAATCACCAGGAGAGGTGTAGAGGTAAAATGATAAAAATGGTTTCCATTTATACACTTTATAGTTGTCAAAGTACTTTATTCACAATACCCCAATGAAGTAAGTAGTGTCAGTATCATTACCCCTATTTTAAAGCTGTGGGAACTGATGAGACAATAGTATCAGAGCTAGGAAGGAGAGGCTTCAAGCCTAAGCCATCTAATTCCCAGCTGAGAGTTGAACATACTACCCTATGTCATACAGCTCCTGCAATATTGGTAATCTAAAAAACTGAATCAACCAGACAAAAAAGCCAATAAGTAATTAAGCATCTGCTGTGTGAATGACACTATGAATATATATATGTGTATATATATATAAACACATATGTGCTATGTATGCATGCATGTATGGATAAAATAAGGTCCATTTGGCCTTGAAAGCTTGCACTAAAAGTCAGCCTTTTATGTGAAACTAAGGTAAAAAAAGACCCTTATTTAACATGGATCTATCTTTTCCAACCACACTTATATACATATAAAGTCAGTGTGAATGAAAAGCTAATGACATATCTACATTAGGGCAGTTTTGAGAAGCCCTTTTCTACTGAGCAGACTGAGTCAAGGGAGGGGCAGAGGGGGAAAACGAGGGTCACATTCAAAAAGCAAACTAATCTAAAGGGTTATAAAATGTTCATCATATATGCTTTTTTAAAAAAGTACAGGGAACATAAAATATTTTAATAAGTATAACCATTAAGCTAAAATACACTTTGCCTCTATATCACAGCCATATTTAGGGGAACAGAAGATAAAGAGAAAAAAAGCATGAGACGGGGAAGGGAGATGGAACAAAAAGAGGAGACAGAAAAACACACAAGAGATGCATGAAAGAAGAGTTAAAAGGTAAGATGGAAGGAGTAGAAAAGAGACAGAGGAAGAAAAATACAGAGGAGGAGGAGGAGGATAAGGAGGACAAAGGTAAGAGGGTTCTTAACCTTTTTTGTGTCATGGATGCCTTTGGAACTCTGGTGAAGGCTGTGGGCTACAGTTCCTTCCAAATCTAAATCCTATGCTCCTAAGAGGAAAAGGTCAAGTATTTTATTTGGCCCTTTCCTGCCAAATTAGATAATAACTTATTTAAAGGGCACAGTTTGCATCATTTTAATCTTTGTAGTTCTGGCACCTAGCACGTGTTTAGCACATAATATATACTCAATAAATGTTTGCTGAATTGATGCTTGTTAGTTACTCTAAGGGTAGCCAGGTGGTGCAGCAGATAGAGTGCCAGGCCTGGAGTCAGGAAAACTCATTTTCATGAGTTCAAATCTGGCCTCTGACACTTACTAGCTGTGTGACCTTGGGCAAGTCACAACCCTGTTTGCCTCAGTTTCTTCATCTATAAAACGAGCTGGAAAAGGAAGTGGTGAACCATTCCAGTGTCACAGAGACTCAGACTGAAAAACAAATGACCAACAAGAAGTTACTCTAAGTGATGCCTTAAAATCTGGCATTAGTCTGTGCAAGTCTCACTCTGCGTATTCAGGATTCAGATTATGAAATTCAAACACAAATTAAAATCTCACTAATTCAGAACAATTGGGGAGAATGACAGATAGAAAAAGTGAAAAATCCCTAAGAAATCTGGCCTCAAGGTACTGTGTGGCTTTGCTGCCCATCTAGCCTGGAGAGCAAAAGGCAAAGTAGGATCTATGATCAAGCTAGATCATAGTCAAATACCATTCTAGAAACATGAGGGAGGATGAGGAACTGAGCAGCAGCCTAGGTATCAAACAGTACCAGACAGAATAATGTTGCCAACTACTCTTGGCTCTCTGCCAGCCTATCAAGTTCACACTAGCCAATAACCTTATTTTAGGGATGGAGTCTCAAGAGGAATTCAGTGTGGGCCAAAACAAGTTCCCATATGCTATCCAGGGTGGGAATTTCAGCTGTACTTGATCCAAGTAAGGAGATTCAGATAAGGAAGCAACTGGTCAGGTACCAATCTTACAGAATAGATTCTGAAACATTTTAACAGAATTACTACTTTTATCTTAAATTTCTAACTTAATATTTATCAACTGTTTGTTTAACATTCATTCATTCAACAAAAATTTATTAACAATTGATATGTTCAGCAAAATCTTTCTTCCTTTGAGCAGGGATGTTTTTATTCATTATATTTGTATCCTCAGTGCCTAGAACAGTGCCTGGCACTTAACAGGTGCTTAATAAATGCTTCCTGATTGACTGAATCAAAAAAAAAAGTACAAAAGTAAACTTTAATTCAGTTCAATTACAGCAAAGACTTAATTTACATATTATTAATCCACACAGAGAAGCATGGTGTTGAGGGAGCCAGCCTTGAAACCAGAAAGACCCGGCTCCAAGTCCTACCTCAAATACATGCTAATTGTGTGACTGTAGACAAGTCACTTATCCTCCCAATAATCTAGACAATCCTCTAAAGCTAACTGCAGAGAAGGTGAAGCCTGAATTGGTTGAGGTTGCTTCCTCCCCTGGGAGTTTCTATAGCAATGAAAACATAAGTCCAGCACCTAATCCCAACCTAAATGATTGTTTATTATACTTTTAAATACAAATACCTTCATTTAACAATAACCTAGTATATAGAGAGACTAATAGGCTACACAGTCAAGGTAAAATTTGCCAGCTAAACAATGGCATATTATAATGGTCACTGACAAATTGAATTAATAATTTGCTAACCTTTCTTCTCTGACTTAATTGGCATTGAGTAGTAACATATGACACAAGAATATCATCATTAGATATATATGCATGTGTGTGTATATGAAAATCATTCTATTAAAGTTACTTTTATTTGTGCAAAGGATCTGAAGAGCCAAGTTCTTCCGTGGCAAATTACAATTTTTTTCTAACAATTAAAACTTTTATAACAGTCAGATATCACTGTTAATTGATAAATTTTGTCTCGGCACAGTAGACAAATCCCCCCAAACTTACAGAATCAACCACAAATTTAGAGCTGGCAGAGACGTTAAGATTTATCTAGAATAACATTCAATTTTTACAGATGGGAAAACTGAGGACCAGAAAGGTAAATTCACATGTCTGAGGTCATAAAAGTGATCATAGTACCAGTGAGGATTCAAAACCAGGTCCTCAGAATCCAAATCCAGCACTTTTTTTTTTTTTTACCATATCCTGATGACTCATAGACAAACTAGACACAAAGTACTCCCCCAAAACTCATATGTGATTTCTAAATCTGCATTTTAAAAATCCCATCAGAGTGTTTGTATATTTGGAGGGACAGTGATACTTTATGAGAAGTATTCAAGTTAGAAGCCTGCCACCGCCCCCCTTCTCTCTCTCTCTCTCTCTCTCTCTCTCTCTCTCTCTCTCTGAGTAAGCACATAAAGGTAAGTATACCTGGAATGCAAAATAAAGCATGAAATGAAAAGTCTTTTAAAAATGTGTGTTCCTTATTTCAGTTAAATTTTCCATTAGAAATATGTACTGTACCTCTTCTTTTAACACTAAGGTATATCTACATGCATCTAAATTTTAAGATGCAAATTCACAATACTTCCGTATAGTCAAAAGTGTATTTCCTGAAGGCAATGACAGTTAAGCATAAACTCTGGCAAGTATTAGCAAGCGGTCTGTTACCTGAGAATCACCTGAAGTTGAGTCAGTCAGTCAATAAACATTTGTTGAGTACCTACATGTTCCAAGAACTGTGCTAAGTGCTGGAGATTGTTGTTTGTCCTAAGTTCAGAAAGAGGACCATGACATCAGGAAGGTGATGCCATGACTTGAAAGTGAACTGGATTTAAGTGAGAGAGGGCTGTGTAAAGTCACCAGCCTCACTCTCATCTCCTGAGCCATCTAAGTCCAGCGGCAAGAAATAGATCAGGATGACTGGAGGTGGCCCAGGATGCTGTGGGAGACTTTGGCCTTTTTAAGCTATACAAGAAAAGTGAAAGATAGTTCTTTCCCTCAAGGAGCTTGTGACCTAACAGAGGAGACAATAAGCAAATAACTATGTCCAAACAAGCTATATACAGAATAAATGGGGACTAATTACTGGGAGGCACTAGAATTAAGAGGGATTAAGAAAAATTTCCTATAGAAGGGGGGATTTTAAATGGGACTTGATGGAGGTGAGTAGGAAGAGGGTTCTCTAGGCTGAGGGGATAGTCAGTGAAAATGTTTGGGGTCAAGAGATGGAGTGTCTTGTGAAAAGAATAAAAAGGAGGCCAGTGTCACTGAATTTAAGAGAACATGGGGTGAGAGTAAAGGTGTAAGAAGGTTGGAAAGGTAGAAGAATGCCCAATTATGATTACAAATCATCATCACCAGGAGGCTGGACATCAGGTGACACCTTATTTTTTTTTTTACCCCAGACATTCATTAAACAATCTACTAAGGCATGAACAGAGTTACAAACTGCATTGATAAATGGAGTAACCACATGGATAAAATCACGAAATCTTTTTCAAGTAATTAAATAGCTGTTTACCTATAGATGTCTATACAACTTTTCACAA
Organism: Phalanger gymnotis; assembly: GCA_028646595.1. Classification (NCBI taxonomy): domain Eukaryota; kingdom Metazoa; phylum Chordata; class Mammalia; order Diprotodontia; family Phalangeridae; genus Phalanger; species Phalanger gymnotis. The sequence continues at coordinate 434,090,674 of CM053622.1, forward strand.
GTATTCGGGGCCCAAAGGAATAGTTTCCATTCCTTTAACTGGAATTTAAGAAATATTTGTTAGCTCGACTTTGGATAGGTAATTATGCTACTAGGTTTTAGAGAAGATGGAAGTTTTAGCCTAGACACAGTCTCTACCCGAAATGGATCAGTCAGCTTTATTTAGTAGCTGACAAGGTTGGCTTTGCAAGTACAGTACTATAGTTTGCTGCCTATATAACGTGATTTTGAGGGACATCAAGATGGCTACATTTCCATTAAACATCTCCTCTATCCTAAAAGGCTACTGTTAAGGGTTCATTCCTTTGGATTCTTCTTGGTCCTTTTATATAATACAAACATTCTTGTGGGTAGTATATTAAACTAACTCACACTAAAGTATCATTGACTGTTGAAAGGCGAGGCTGCTGAAAGACACACTGTTGGAGTTGTAAACTAATCCAACCACTCTGGAAAGAAATTTGGAATTGTGTGAAAAAAGCAATAAAAATGCCTACACCCTTTGACACAGAGATCCTACTAGGATCCCAATCAGTACACAGCCCACTGAGGATAAAAAAAAAGGTCCCATATACATGAAAATATTCATGGCAACAGTTTTTGTGGTAGGAAAGACCTAGAAACAAAGTAGATGCCCATCAGTCATGGTACAGCTAAACATATTGTGGCCATTCATGTCATAGAATATTGTTGCAACAGAAGAAACGATGAATATGAAGAATTCAAAGAAGTTAAGTAAAGACTTAGCATCAACTGACACACTGAGTGAACAGAACCAAGAAAATAATATACATGATTGCAACAATGTAAATGGGAATGTAAAAATGAAACAATGTTATATAAATACAATAATATTATATAATGACCAAGTTCAGCCCCAGAAAAGAAATAAGAAAATGCACTCCCATATGTAACCAACCCTACTTAGACCACGCCCATCATCTCCCTACTCTCCACTTCCATCTCTCCCTATCTGTCTCTCACTAGATCACAGATTATAGGATTCTGAACAGATAGGACCTTGAAAATTATTTAGTCCAATACTTATCAATTTTAGATGAGGAAACTAAGGCCCAAGGAGGTTCAGTGACCTGAAACACACCTAGCTGGAGTTGGGAGGACTAAGTTTAAGGCTTAGCCCAATATTAACTAGCTGTATGGCTCTGGGCAAACACTATGATCTTAGTTCTCTCGTCTATAAAAATAAGTACAATGATACTGGTCCTACCAACCTCACAAAGTTCTCGTGAAGAGAGGGCTTTTTAAGCTTAAAGTACTATGTAAACATGAGTAGTTAAAATTACCTAAATTTATAAATTTTAGTCAATAAGTAGAAGATTTGAGCTGAGTCTTCCACCTGCAAATCCAGGGCTCGTTCCATCATACCATGTGACTATACTGATATCTCATAAAGCCATGTCATTACATATTGCCACCTCCCTCTCCTACGTTCAGCTATCCCATCTCAATTCTGTAGGATAAACCAATAATTGGAAAGTATGCTAAAAACAACCTGAACTAGAAATATGGGATATAACATTTCCTTCCACTAAGCTTAAAGAGCATTCCTTGTCTTTAAAGCATCTGTGAAATGAGTAGGTGGAAAGTAAACTTGTCTTCATTTTACTCATGGAAGCAGAAAGTAAGTTGGGGCACAAAGTTAGGCAGTAAAGAATCCTGGACCTGAATACAGGTATCCTTATCTAAGAATAAGTTTCACTAGCCCTGGAACTAACTACCATTTTTCCAGTATTCATTATACTTTAGAAAAATCTCTGATGGATAACAGAATTTTTATATCATTTTAGTTATAGGGCTACATTTATGTTGCTGGTCAAAGGTGCATTGTATCCTCCAGACACACCTGTAAAAACAAACTAATACTGTCATCTGGTCAGATCTGTTTCACTTCTTTTTAGACATAATGAAAAATATGCCACAGTAATAAACCTCTTTTCCTCTCCTGCAGCTGGAAAATTACATTATGTTTAAGATGACATCATTCAACTACTCCAAGCAAGTCGCGTCTCTGAGAAATCATGGGGAAGCAATGACAGCATTGATAGAAACACCGCTTTGCAATGAAAACCCACTATGTTTATTTAGCGAAATGGCTTTTTTATTACCACAATTTTTTTTAAATGAAAATATGACAGAGCACATTGTCTGAGGCCATTGATCACTCAGCATCCCTATCTTGGAAATAAATAGCCACTGCTAACAATTCCTTGCTTCAAAACAAGAACAAAGATAATAAGAATGAACTGAAGGATAAAGCAAATTTTAAACATTTTAGTTCCAGGATTGGACCATCTTCATTCAGAGGACCAGGCAAATTTCCAGATGTTAGGCCATTAAGCAGAGTTTCAAGGGAGGAAGGCCACAGCTATTCTCTCCTCCCCATGGAAAAGAATGAATTGAGGGTAGATACTGATGAGCCATATACCTGTTTATCTGGCATAAACCGTGTTACTATGCAAAGCAAGGCATAGAGGATAGAGTGTGGACTTTGGAGTCAGGAAAACTTGAGTCAAGGTCTGTCTCTGATATTGTGTGTGTGTGTGTGTGTGTGTGTGTGTGTGTGTGTGTGTGTGTAAAATATAGTATATATATACTAAATGTGTGATATGCAAGTCACTTAACATCTTAGGGCTAAAGCCAGGTCCCTGAGACTATGTTACAATAGTTGCTGCTCTGCATCAGTGAAGGGAGTTTTCATATGAGAAGTTACCCACACTGAGGAAAAGCCAGATCCAGACCTAAAGAAATATGTAAAACACTGTGCTGGGCACTGGGGGAAATATAAATATAATTATGATGTAGTCCCTGCCAAAGGATCCACATGCACAAATATATTTATAGCAGCTCTTTTTGTGGTGGCCAAGAATTGGACATCGAGGGGATGCCCATCAATTGGGGAACAGCTGAAAAAGTTATGATATATGATTTTGATGGAATACTATTGTGCTATGGGAAATGATGAGCAGGTGGACTTCAGAAAAACCTGGGAAGACTTGCACGAACTGATGCTGAGTGAAGTGAGCAGAACCAGGAGAACACTGTATAAAGTAACATCAGCATTGTGCGATGACCAACTTTGATAGACTTGGCTCTTTGCAGCAATACAATGATCAACTGTATTACAATTCCAAAAGACTCATGATAGAAAATGGTATCCACATCCAGAGAAAGAACTATGGAGTCTGAATGCAGATTGAAGTGTACTCTTTTCATTTTTTTTTTCTCTTTTCTCATGTTTTTTTCCCTTTTGTTCAGATTTTTCTTTCACAACATGACTAATGTAGAAATGTTTAATATTGTTCATGTATAGCCTATATTGTACATGTATAGCCTATATCAGATTGCATGTTCTCTTGGGGAGAGGGGAGGGAAGGCAAAAAAATCTTACAAAAGTCAATGCTGAAACTAAAAACAATTAAAAAAAAAGATATCATCCCTGCCCTAATAGAATTCACTGTAATTATGCAATATGGAAAATCTCTTCCTTTAAAGACCTTCGATCATGTTGTTAACTTTGGTGGTATTAACTAGGGGATCCTTAAGTCTTTTCTATTATATTTATAATCAATTATAAAAATGCCTCTTAATTATGATATTAAAATGATTCCATGGTGACTGTCAGTTCTTAAATTTTTTATTTTCTGTTATTTCTTCAATTCAAAATAACTCAGAAGTTAGGGCTACACATATGGAAATTTTTTATTTCTTATAGTTCCTTCATTTTGAGAGGCTGGTTTTTTTTTTAAATGTGGGGGAAAATAACTTTGAAGGGAAAGAAGAAATACTTCAAGTCTCAAATTACTTTTCAAAGTCTCATGTTTTGTTATTAAAATGACAGCATATTTTGCATATATATATGTACATATATGTATGCATATAACTATATATTTTAAATGCCCTTCCTCCTACCTCCCAATTAAGCTTTGGGTTGAGAGACCAGCTGTGGAAAAATTCAGTTCAGAAAGAAGATTTTTGGCAAGTTTGGCATGAGGGCAAACCAGGTTATAATAGGCCATAAAAGCATGTAACCTTAACTACAGTGTGTTTGCTATTGCAAACATACTTCTATCTAAAATAAAATATTAACAGGCATTACCTCAGTCCTTATGAGAACAGACCTGAATCACAGTTTTTCATGTGGTTTGATGTCTATACATGCATTTTCCTTGAATTCTACTCACATTGCTAGCCCAATGGAAGCTTCAAAGTGAGTAAGACTGAATCAAGTATGTTTACTTTGGCAACTAAGTTCAGGTCTTCTGGATTTTCCATCTACAAAACATCACAAGCCAAACGCCTAAAAAGTACTAAAATGGAGTAGCTAAATTATTATTAACTTAAGGAAGAACCCCTTTGAATATGATTAACATATTTGCAACTACTCGAGCAGAACTTAAGTATCCAAAAGCATCAGTGAGAAAGCATTATACTAAATACACTTAAAGTGTATAAATATAAAGTAACACTATGTAATAATATTATTTATAAAATTCATATTAACATTGTATACCATAAAGTAATACAATATATAAAGTATATACATATAAAAGTATTTAAAATATACTAAATACATTTTATTTACACATGCTTTTCCCAATGTACATAAAAATATATTTACTTTAGGATTTGTGATGAAACATATGTATATATTAGTTCACATGAACACAGGATCGTAGATTTAGAACCAAAAGGGATTATGGAGACCCATCTAGTTCAATACTCTTATTTTAGAGAGGGGAACTGAGGCTCACTGAAGTTAAGTGATTTGTTCAGTGTCACAAGGTTTTAAGGTTTGAATTCGTCTTATTGAGTCCCTACCTTCATTATTCTCTGACCTCCTCCCTTCTTTTCATTTTCTTATATAAGCTGAGAATTGCTCAAAGCTATACATTAGAAAGGTAAGTAGAGATAGATGGAGAGATAGATGGATAGATAGATAAATAGATAGACAGACAGATAGACAGACAGATAGATGGATAGATGGATAGATGGATAGATAGAAAGATATTTAAATGAAACTACTGTCAACCGTGGAGATTTCATAGTTAGGCTGCATTTTGTCTTTCCAAAGTGTTTTTATAACATTTGAAAGCTACCCTTCCAAAACTACTGTAAGATGACTTATGATGAAGATTCTCATGTCATAAGTGAACAAATTAGGACTGAGTACAGTTAAAACTAGAATTCAGGTTTTTCTATTGCTGCTTGGTTGGGAAAGCTACTCAGTTAAATTTATTCTCTAGGTGAGTGTGCCACACCAAGATGTTATTTTCTTTTAAATCTATGTAATAAATTCTACAGGGGAGAAAGGAGCAAGGAACCCACTCACTCCCACCCACTAAGTTAGTGACGTCAAAAAAACCCAAAAGAAAATACTGTATTTCTGTGTTCTTGAGAAGCTCCTGCTATGCCAAGCAACTTGAGAAGGAGGCCGACTTTCCATCAAGTAGCCACTCTGGTGGTATGTATACATGGACTGATGTTCTGTACTACTCTGCCCACAAGAGTAAGAAAAACAATCTGCCATTGGTTGGAGAAGCGGAAACCTTAAATTTGAAAAAACAGCATTTCAGAGTTGGAAGGGACCTAAAGATAATATAGTCCAACTTCTTATACACATGAAAAACAAAGCCCACAAAGATTAAATGACTTCTCCAAGTTCACATAATTAATAAGAGACAGAGCTTGTACTAGAATAATAAAATCCTGGAACAGGAAAGGACCACAGATCATGTGATTAGGGGAACATGGCATGGTAGGGATTTGAAAGCATGAGATTTAGGTTCTGGTCTCCCTCATCTCTGAAATTAACTGTGATGAACTGGGACTGACAAGGTACCTCTATGGATCTCCAAGAAGAGGGCTTATTCACATTTACTCAGCAGAGAAAGAATATCTCCTTCTGACTTTCCACAGATATAGAAGGAAGAGAAACTTCCTGGCTCTAAGGACAAATCGATATCCTAGTAAACTAGGGAAAATGAGAGGTTGCAGTAGTGAGTGGGGTAGGGAAAGAAATAGATGGGTTCTGTGTGCAAAGGCACAAATTCTGAATCTTCTTTTAAAAATGTGATGTCATGGTTAAACAAACAAAAAAAGAAGCTTCCTTTTAGTTTTTTTTTTGGTGGGGAGCAGGGGAGGCTGGTGGTAAACAGTGGGAAAGACTAACTCAGGAGCCTGTTCAAAAGTCACCTTGGAAAGAGAACATACAATGGCTCCAGATAGAGGCCCATGGGGAGTTGTTCCTGGGCCAAACTGAGACCTAGAGCTGCAAAACAGCAAAGCCAAGATGTGGAGGAGAAAACACTGATACTGAGTAAAATGTACTATAAAGGTCTAATCAACTCTCTAGCAACTGCCAGGGTTTTTCCCTCGTGGCAGAGGGGCTCAATAGTATGCTAATATAAATCTAGAGAAGTCTCCATTCCTTGGAGGGAGGTGAGGCTGATTAGGGAGGAAAGGGAGATTAAATATGTCCTATGTTCAATGGTTTATTATCCTTGTCTCTCAAATAAATAACAAAAACAAAAAAGTCTTAGACGATGACAAAGTTAATGCAATTGTTGTCTACGTTAAGAGGGGTATGGGATCCCGGGATAGGGATGTGATAATTCTCCTATTACCCTGCCCTGATCAGATGACATCTGGAGTACCATGTTCAGTTCTGGGCACCACCATGTCAGATAACTTAGGGAGGATGAAGAGGAGGGCAATCTGGATAATGAAGGACCTTGAGTTCATGACATGTGAAGACTATTTGAAGGATCTTGAGGTGTGTAGCCTGGAGAAGAGAAGCCTTAGATGGGGAGATTGATTGCTGCCTTCAAGTATTTGAATGACTAGCATGTGGATAGAGAAGAAATTTCTTCAGCTTGGTCCCAGGGGGCAGAATGAAGAATTTAGAATTAGAGCTGCCCAAAATAGGATGCCAAGGGAGAGCTGATTTACTATTCCCTGGAGGTCTTCAAGCAAACGCTGGATGACCACTCTCAAATTATGTCATAGAGAGGATTCGTATTCAGGTGTCATCTAGAAGAGAAAGCTTCTGAGATGTCTTCCAACAAAGAGATTTTGAAATTCCGTGTGCTTGCCTGGGTACCTGAGGGACCTTTATCTTTTCTGTTCAGAAACAAACATGGGCTAAACGTTGATGTACCAGGGAAAAAACTCCAATTGGGAATACAAACCAATGATATATTTGCATGAGACTGAACCCAATTCATGTAAACCCAGAGCCTAGGTTATGGGCCACAGGTTCCAAAGGCTAGGAAAATCTACTGAAAAAGATTTATATATAAAAAAAGCCAACACCCAAAAAATTGTTAATCTTATAAAAAAAAGAGCAATTCTGGGATTAAGTAGAATGCTTTCTCAGCAATTCCGTCACACAGCTGCAAGACTGGCCAGACTTTCTTCCCTATTTGGTTAAGAAGCCGACTAATGTCCATTTCCAAAAGAGCCCTTGAATGTGAGTCATAAAAGGTACTTTCCCTGGATTGCATTCCTATCCTCTATTCAACAACAAAAAAAGAATTACTTCCCCAAATAAAGTGAATCGACAAACTAGAGGAAGCAGGGATCCTACCATGACCAAAAGCATTCCTTCATTAAAGTAACAGGGATGAATACCTTGCACCAGAAATTTGGCACAACACAGAATCTTGGCCTAGTCTTCTTTCTGTCTAATATTCTCCAAGTGAGAATTTTGGATTCGTGCTTATCCATGTCCTGACGACCACAGAGAGAAATGTGGGAGCACACACACCCTCCGCTGCTCCCCTTCATGACTACAAGATGCAGCACTGCACTGAGCTAAAAGTATATCTCACTCCTGCTCAGGGACAGTCTTCTCAGTTCCTAAAAAGTCCTTTCCACTATCTGTTAAAATGGCAGAGACAACACAGGATCATAGATTTAGAGTTGAAAAAGAGACATTAGAGGTCACCTACCCCAGCCATCTGGTTTTACAGAGAAGAAAACTGAAATCAAGAGACTAAATGGCTCGCCCAAGGCCAACCAAGGCAGAGGCAACATTTAAACCCAGATCTTTTTTGGCTCCAAATTCACTCTTCCTATTGCAACACAAACTGATAAATGGTTCAGAGAAGCCCAGGATTATAGGATTTGAGAGCTGAAAGTTGTCTCAGTGATTACCTAGTCTAACACAAACACGAAAGGAATATTCATTATAATGTGTCTGAAGACCTCCAAGGAAAGTGAAATTACTACCTCAGGAGGCAGCCCTTTGCATTTTCGGACAACTAATAATTAATAACAAGGATTAACATACCGCATTCAGGCTTACAAAGCACTTTTACGTGTTAGTTTACTTGATCTTCACGATAACCATGGGAGATAGGTGCTATTATTGTCGTTAACATTTTATGGAGGAAGAAACTAAGACAGACAGAAGCCAAGTGACTTTACCAGGGTCACAAAGCTAGCAAGTGTTTGGAGCTAGATTTGAACTCAGGTCTTCCTGACTCCAGGCCCAGTGTTTCATCCATTGTTCCACCTAGATGGTTAGGTGATGGCTCTAATTGTTAGGAAGTTCTTCCTGATGTCGAACCTAATTTTTCCTCTTTGCCTATTTCAACCACTGCTCTGGTTCTCCTTCTGAGATATCACGGAATAAGGCAAATCCTTCCTCCGCAGGACAGCCCTTCAAATATTAGAACACTAGAATGTGGACATTAGAATCAGAACGTTAGAAGATGATCCCAAGGGGTCTTCTCTTTCCCAAGCCAAACATGCCCACTTCATTCAGCCTATCCTCAAGAGGGACTCGAGGTCCTTTCCTATTCTGATGGCCCTCAGGACAATCTCCAACTTATCAATGTCCTTCTTAAAGTGTGGTGCCCAGACCTAAAGATGACACATGGGGTGCGGGGAAGGTCTGATAAGGGCAGAGGACAATGAGACCTTTACTTTGCTGTTCTTGGAAGCTATGCCTCATTTAATGTAGCCAAATATAATTGAGAGGTGGGGGTGGGGTGGAACTGTCATACTACATTCCTGATTTATATTGAGTTTGCAGTCTACTAAAACACCCAGATCCTTTTTCCTCCCAGAACAAATGCTATCTGTGACCCTCCCATATTTATGGAGTTGATTTTTTTTGTACCTAAATGTAAGACTTTATGTATCCATATGTAAGACAATTACCCATTATGTAAGACAATATGTATCCATATTGAATTTCATCTTATTAAATTCAGTCAAATGCTCCAGCCTGTCAAGACTGCTCTGGATCATCCAATGTTGTCATATTACTATTGACAGAATTTATTACCTCTATATATAGCTTTTCATCATGATTCTTATTGATGGCCATAGGTATCCTTGGGTCCCAGAGTGGCTTTCATGGAAGATGTTAATAGGGGCTCAAGGCAAAGAAAAGTGTGATAAAATGACAACAGAGGACCAATTTAGTTGAACAGGAAGTTTTTGATATAGTCAGGAATGTTGTCTGGCACTGCACCTCTAAAAAAGTAAAGAGGGAAAAGAAATCACAGGGGGATACCTGCTTAGGATTGGGATAGAAAATGGTATAGGAACCTTCTCTACCAGTGCATATCAGCACCTTCTCTACTACTTAGTCTCAGAAAGCTGACTAGTTGAGTGGTTAAGTGCTTTGCCTAGGGTCACACAGCTAGGGCAGCCAGGTAGATAGTGTCAGGCCTGGAACCAGGAAATCTCATCTTCCTGAGTTCAAATCTGGCTGCAGATGCTTACAAGCTATATGTGACTCTGGGCAAGTGCATTAATCCTGTTTGCCTCAGTTTTCTCAGGTGTAAAAGGAGCTGGAGGAGGAAACGGCAAACCACTCCAGTATCTTTGTTGAGAAAACCCCAAATGGGATCAGACATGACAGAAAATGACTCAACAACAACAACAACAACCGGCCAGTGTATATCAAAAGTAGGTCTTCGTGGCTCTGTGGTCAGCTCTCTATCCACTGTCGTTAAGTCATTTTTCAGTTGTGTCTGACTCTTCATGACCCCATTTGGAGTTTTCTTGGCAAAGACACTGGAGTGGTTTGCCACTTCCCTTTTTCAGTTCATTTTACAGATGAGGAAACTGAGGCAAACAGGGTTAAGTGACCTGCCCAGGGTCATATAGCTAGTTAATGCCTGAGGCCAGATTTGAACTGATGAAGTTGAGTCTTCCTGTTCCAGGCCTGGCACTCTGTCTACCATGCCACTTTATCTACTGATGTCATGCTAACTGGATATTAAACCAAAAGTTTGTTTTGTATCAATTCAATTATGGTACCTTCCCCCTCTGACCCAATTCTCTAGGTATAAAAGTCTACCCTGTAAATCTTCACCAGCCTTGACCTTAATCTCTATCACCTGGAAACTTGGGATAGTGATTCAATCTTGCCAATAAATAACAACTACTTTTGTCATTTCTTTCATCAAGGGGAAAGGAATAAGCATTTATTAAGTACCTACTATGTGCCTGGCACTGTGCTAAGGACTTTACAAATATTATCTTACTGGATCTTCACAATAACCCTAAGAAGTAGGTGCTATTATTATCTCAATTTTACAGATGAGGAAACTGAGGCAGATAGAGATCAAGTGACCTACCTAGGATCACACAGCTATAAATGTCTGAGGTAACATTTGAACTGGGGTCTTCCTGACTCCAGACCCAACCTTCTATCCACTGCACCACCTAGCTGTTCCATCCATTTCTACAAACAATATGTAAGCGGAGTACAATGAAATAAAAACCTTCAATTGGCTAAAAGAGCATCAAATACTGATTGTTATTGTAATTAATGAGATACATAATTCTTTAATCAGGAAAAAAGTGTGGAGCTCAAGAATAATATGAAAGAAGCCATTACTTAGTGGCTCCCAAATTATTTTCTTAGCTTTTGTGCTGAAGCTATACAAGCTGTCCCTTTTTGTGTGTGTCATTCAATAAGATATCTGTTATGCTTTTGTACCAAGAACAAAGATGCTTTTATCAATTCTCAAAAGTCTGTAGGACAAACCATTCATGCTGTCAAACCCCCTAAAAACCTTTCAGCAAAGAGAAACCCATCAGCAACAAATGTCAACATACTAATTTGTTCAAAGAAAACAAAGCAACATTCAGAGGAAGTGCACCCTTTGGTGTTATGTCAGCCCTCCAATTTGTAACAACTTTATGGTGACCCACAGATAATGCAATATTAAATAGAACTGTGTTACAATGGTTAAATATGGAACAATACCCTTTTCCTTAGCAAGCATGGATAGCGGCTAAAGACAAAGGAAAGTACATCAGTACATCAAACCCATTCTAAACTATAGAAGATATGGTAAAAATACCCATTTTTACAAAAAAAAAAACCCTGACATCTTTGTCATATTACTGGAAATAAGGTTCATTTTAGCTGTCTAGGAAAGGCAGTGTGGTATAACAGATAGAGAACTAAAGTCAAGAACAGCTGGGCCCAAACCTGCTTCAGACATGATTCTTGTGACAATGGACAAGTCACTTAACCTCTTTTAGACTTGCCTGTCTTATCTTTAAAGGGGCTAATACCAGCATCTATCTTACAGTTCTGATGTAAGGATCAAAGGAAATGATGCGCACGCGCACACACACACACACACACACACACACACAGCATTTTGCAAACTATTCTTGATTATTATTACTACTATTGATAAATGTACTTTAAGTACAATTAAATGAAAATAAGACCAACAAGAGGAAAGCAGAGCTCTTATGTCATAAATCAGAGAATTCTGGAATCCTCCTCATCATTGTAAAGATGTAATGGAAAGTCTCATAATCAGTCACATTTAGGATTGTATGGAAGCTCCTTGAGGGCAAGGAATGCTTTAGTTTTTGTTGTCATATTCCTAAAACTTAGTACAATGCCTGGTACCTAATAGGTGCTTAGTAAATGCTTGTTGAATGGAACGGAAGACAGGTAGAAATGATGGTCATAGCAATGTTGGAAAGATTAAGGCAAGAAAGGTTATGTTCCCCATCTATTATAGTGCTCAGTGCATGATGCCTAAGCTTCAGGTAGATTAGAACATTTATTCCCTGGATGTTGGGCAGCTAGGTGGAGAAAAGAGAGAGTGGACAGACTCATCTTCTTGAGTTCAGTCCAGCCTTAGACATTTACAAGCTATGTGACCCATGAAAAGTCACTTAACCCTGTTTGCCTCAGTTTCCTCATCTTTAAAATGAGCAAGAGAAGGAAATGACAAATACTCCAGTATCTTTGCCAAGAAAATCCCAAGGGATCATGCAGAGTCAGACATGACTGAGCAACAACAACAAATCCCTGGACTCTGCCTAAAAGAAAATGAGAATTTTCTTGTCTGGTTCTTTTAAAGAGCCAGCCTATTCTGGCTATGAAGCCAATGGAAAGAGGTTGCTCCCACCTATGTGGTGGAAGAACTCAGCATGTCTTCTCCCAGAAGCAGGTGTCTGGTGTTTCCCACATGGCTATCTCATCTTAAATGATGTGGGCACGCAAAAACCAAGTTACAACTGAGTGATGTTTTCATTGTTAAAGGGAGAGGGAAAGGGAGAGGGAGAAGGAGAGGAAGGGGAAGGGGGAGGGGGAAGGAGAAGAGGAGAGGGAGAGAGGGGGAGAGAGAGGGAGAGGGAGAGAGGGGGAGAGAGAGGGAGAGAAGGAGAGAGGGGAAGAGAGGGGGAGAGAGAGGGAGAAAGAGAGGTGTGAGAAGAAAGACAGGGGAAGGCTGAAATGGTATATTGCTAACCTTTCATGTTTAGTCCAGGACTTTCTCTCCTTGTACCATCATTGTGCTGAATGGGGGTGTTGATCGGGTTTTGGGTTGGGCCCCGTGCGCATTATGACTCATGCAGCCCCAGAGCCCATATATAGCTTTCTCCAGAACTGGAGTAAGGAATAATGCCAGTTGTAGTTAGATACAACCCATGAATCGTACCATCACTGTACAGCTATGTCAACTTATTCTTGGTTTCCTTTTCCCAGAGAATGGTGCCTGGCAGGGGGGAGATGGACACATGTATAAGGCATACACATAGACACATGCACATATATATGAATTCTTAGTTGATGCGAATAAAGGGAGAAATAAGGCAGCAGCCCCCTTTCACCTCATGCCAAATCACAAGTGATTGAACTGTGCCTATCAGTCAGCATTACCTCCAAGTAGAGGGATGATTTCACCAATATTGCTAAGATCACTGGTCCATTCAACCTGCGGACCGACTGAATCAAATGAAATGAATTCTAAATACAGTGGGTGATATAGCAGAATTTTGTTGACTATCTCTTTTGCCTGTACATTTTCAATCATTTTTGAAACTTTACCAATTCCTATTAATATAGAGCAGAATCTCTACCTCTCAGGCATCATGATAGAAACCATTTATTAGAATTTTCCTCAATAACTAAATTGCAAATAAATCTGAACCTATGAGCCTGATGTAGTCACATTTCTCTGGATTCTCACAGATCTTCCAACTACCAAAAACATAACAAAACACATTTACTTTTAAAGTAAATATCATAGATTGAGAGCTGGACGGGACTGCAGGACACCCATCATCTAGTCTCTGTCCCTTCATTTTACAGCTGTAAACACAGACTCAGAATTTTAAGTGATTTACCCAATCTTCCACAGGGAACAGTATAAATGACAGCAGACCTGCGGTTTGAAGTAGGGTCTTCTGACTCCTAGTTCAGTGCTCTTTCCACCACACCAAACTCCCCCTTGAAGTAAAGTGACTGGCCCTTGTATGATGGTGAACCCCTATAGTCCCTGCTCTTTGGGGAGGCTGAGGCTGGTGGATTGCCTGAGGTCATGAGTTCTGGCTTGTAGTAACGCTGAAACAGATTTGGTGTCCACACTAAGTCTGGTACAAATATGTTGAATGCCCAGGGAGCTGAGGGGCAGCAGTGTACAAAAGTAGGGGCAAACTGGCCCAGGTCAGAAAAATGGGACAAATATTTCCTATGCAGATCAGCTGAGGGATCCTGCCATGAGCGGTCACTGTACTTAGAGCCTGAGCAAGATAAAGAGACAGAGAGAAAGAAATGGATAAAAGAAAAGATGTAATATTTTTTTTTACTTTTAAAATATTTATTAATCTATTTTTTAAAATTTTACAGTAATTTTTAAACAATTACTGAGGGAAGCAGAAAGGAAGACTCAATAAATGTGAGACAAAAAAGTGGCGATTAGTGCAACATGTAGCTAAAAATACAGTAACAGGACTGCATAAAATGCACTTTACTGATTTGGGTTTAGGAAGAGAAAACTTCACCTTATTTCATTTCCCACCTGGCTGTACTCCTTCGGACTCCTCCACTATACTCCCAAGAATCTCATCATCCTAGAAAACCGAATCAGCCTTGGCATTCTGCCCTCCCTACCTTCCCCCTCTTTGTAAGCTTCAAAAGCTCCATTTAAGGAGAGGTCCCAGGCTAGCCATCTCTTCTTTCTCACCCAACTTTGACTTCTAGGTCACCAGGAACCTCATCTTTGATCCAATCAACCTTGGCACTTGGATCTCACTGGTACTCTCTGTGCCCTACCTTCTCTTCCCCTCACCACCCAATTTTTAGCCTCCTTCTATGCGTTGAGGGCAGGGCCCATCTTTCTTCCTTTTTGGTATGTGTGTCCTTAGCACTAGCACAGTACCCAGCATACTACTGACTGACAGACTAACAGAACTGGGGCTATCCTGGCCAAATTCCAATTGGGGTAACTGAATTTTACCTACTGAAATACTATCCCTCACATTTCTTTTCTTTTAAAAAAGTTCTATTAGTGCCTTTTAATTACATGTTACTTTCATTTCAAAATACGCTCCTAATTAGCAAGACTTCCCTCAGAACAAAGTTCTAAAAACCCAACAAAACCAACCAAAACACCAACCATGGCTTATAGCATATGCAACATTCCACATCCAAAGTCTCCTATTTCTCCAGTGAAAGGAGCTTGTGCATTTCCTTCTCAGGGCCAACTTTGGTCAGTATAATTACATAACATGTAGTTTCATTTTCTTGTTCTTTCCATTATGTTGCTGTAGGCACTATGTATATTTTTTCCTATTTCTGCTTACTTCACTCTGTGTCGGGCTGTATAAGTCTTCCCCAGGTTTCCTGAATTCCTCATATTCATGATTTCTTATGGTATCGTAAGATATTCATATTATTGCTGAACCTTAATTTGTTAGCTGTTCTCCAATTGATGGGAATAACATGAAAGCAAATTTTAATTCAGTCGAATAGTTCAATAAACATTATTTTAAGATTACTTGCAATGCCAATCAGCAATTTCTGAATTTGTTTACAGTTCTTTGCTACCACAAAACTACTACCATTATTTTCTATTGCTTAGATCTGTAATTTTGTTGATGTAGGGAACTTCCAGTAAGGAAATTTCCTCTAACAATTCAAATGAACAATTATCAGGAAGTTGACAACTTTTAGTCTTGGTTGCTGGGGCACTAAGGGTTTAAGTGAATTGCCCAAAGTCAGACAGCCTGGAAATGTCAAGGATAGGACTTGAACCTCCTAATTCATAAAGCTCTGAAGCCCAGTCAGTGGTCAGCTGCTTTCAATTGTTTGTATGTGTTCCTTTTATTTCTTTTGGATAGAGTACTTTCCTTAGCTTCAAGAGTTGTAGCACCACCATTAACTATTCATTAGCACTTGTATTTTACACCAGAGCAACCTGTCTTGGTAGTAAGAATACTAAATGCATCTGCCCACAATGTGTGAGATTCCAAACACTTGTCACGTAAATTGAAATATTTTAAAAACGTTAAGCCTTTTGTCAAGCCTCTTCCACTAGATGACTCCTTATTAGTGCCTGTTTTTGTCTTGCTTGTCTGAGTTTCTTTTCTCAGCATTTATCTGAGCATTACAGGATCATTTAAATTAAGATTTGGAAGGGGCCTTAAAGATCATCTAGTGAATCAGTCAATAAGCATTTATTAAGCACCTACTATGTGCTGGGCATTGTGCTAAGTGCTGGGGATACAAAGAAAGGGAAAATACAGTCTAAAAATGCCAGAGAAAATATGCAAACTATTTACAAATAAGCAATTTGTAGGATAAACTGGAGATAATAAATAGAGGAAAGGCATTAAGGCTTTTTGTAAATGATGGGATTTTAGTTCGGACTTGAAGAAAGCAGGAAAGCCAAGGAGAGATAAGAAGGAGAATATTCCAAGCCTGGGAAACAGTCAGTGAAAATGTTGGGGGTCAAGGGATAGAGTGTCTTGTGGTTAGAACAGCTAGCATCAGAAGATGGCAGAGTACATGGTGTAAGAAGACTGTAAAGATAGGAGGAGCAAGGTTGTGAAGGGCTTTGAATGCCAAACATAGGATTTTATATTTCATCTTGGAGATGATAGGGAGCCACTAAAGTGTACTGAATGGCGGAGGGGTGAGGTGTACACTTTAGGAAAATTAATTTGGCAGCTGAGTAGAAGATAGACTGGGGTGGGGAGAGCCTTGAAGCAGGGAGACCAATCAGCAATTTATTGCAATAGTGCAGGTATAAGGTGAAGAGGGCCTGTATCAGAGTAATAGTACTGTTAGAGGAGAG
Organism: Phalanger gymnotis; assembly: GCA_028646595.1. Taxonomy (NCBI): domain Eukaryota; kingdom Metazoa; phylum Chordata; class Mammalia; order Diprotodontia; family Phalangeridae; genus Phalanger; species Phalanger gymnotis. Next base: position 434,107,265 of record CM053622.1, read on the forward strand.
AAGAGGCATATTTGAGAGATGTTACAAGGCAAATGACTTTGGAAGGATTTCTTAGTTTTACCCTCTAATCAGAGGGGCAAAGGATACTGAGGGTAGTAATGGAGTGTGTATACCAAAACTGGTGTACTCTCAAAGAATGAATTTCTTATGAGGAGGTTTACTTGGGACATGGTGGGGCCTAGCCCAGGGAGCGTGAACTGGTAAAAGGATGGTAAAGAATGAGATAATATTTGAAACCATGAGAGCTTATAAGATCACCAAGTTAAATAGTATAGAGGAAGACGAGCTCAGAGGTTCTGAGACAGAGTCCTATGGGGGTACCCACAGTTGGTGGCTGTGATCTGGATGAAGATACAGCAAGAGACTGAAAAGGAGCCATCATACAGGTAGGAGAAACAAGATGGGAGTAACTTCAGGGAAACCTAGAGGGAAGAGAGTGATCAACAGTGTTTAAGGTTGCAGAGAGGTCAATAAGGGTGAAGACTGAGCAAAGGCCATTAGATCTGACCTTTGTAGACCTCATTTTATGGATGAGGAAAAGGAGGATAAGAAAAATTCTTGACTTGCCCGAGATCATATAGGTAACAATGGTTGGTATATTAATCGAGTTTTAAGGTATGCAAACTGCTTTACATATATTATCTCACCTGACTACTACCACATCACCTGACTATTACCACAATGGTAAAATCAAAGGAAAGGTCAAATTGAAATTTACAGGAATGGTCCTATCAAAAGATTCAGTTGTTCCAATTAGCTTCAAGCTATCAGTGCTGTCTCTGCAGTGTCTGCATTCAGGAATACCTATAACTCCCTTCGTGAGAGTGTCCCTTAGATAAGATCCCTTAGACCAAAATGACAAGGTGTTTCAATCCCATTCTTTATGACTGTCCCTTTGAAAGTTTAGCCATTTTTAATAAACAGAAGGTAGAGCACTCTTTAGGGAAATATACCCGAGTATCTCAGGACACCAGTCATGTTCTTAGCACAATACTAAATGCCGGAAAAAATTTTTTGAAAAGGAAATATAAGACATCGAGCACACTGTATGTGTATACACACAATCCATTTTGTCATACTTATTGAAAATATTTTTATGTTTCCTACTTTAAATGTATAAAAATGAGTGAGTTGACAATCATAGCCCTTCCTTTTCTACTTAGACTTCTATTGATATTTTTCCCCTGTTGGTCAGTGGTCTTAAATAGTTTTTGCTCTCTTGCACAAAAATGTTAGGCCACTCAGTTCAAACTGACCAATGGTGGTGATCAAGATCAGAAAAGCAAAAAGGACATAAACTTTGTAAAAACATCTTTGCTCATGCTATACTCTCCTTCTTGAATGCCTTTGCCTTCCTTTTCATTTATCTAATCTTACCTCTAAGAATCAAGTTTTATCTTACTTTCTAAATTTTCCATGAAATTGCTGAAGTTCACTTCTCTGAAGATCTCTTCTCTCTCTAAATTTCTATAGCATTCAGAATCCATACTGCTCAGTTTTGGCACTTTATCTTTAAAGTATCATGTATTGTTATAATTTTTTAAAATGTCTAACCTGCCAAGTGAGACTTAAAAGCATCTTGAATGAAGCAATTATCTAATGTGTCTTTTCTATTCTATGCAACACCTTGAGCACTACTGAATAAATAGTAAGTGTTCCATACCTAGGGAATTGATATAAAAAACTTTTTTAAATGTATCAAATGTATCAGATTGCTTGCCTCTTGGGGAGGGGGATTGGGAGAAAATATTGAAACTCAAAATCTTATAAAAAATGAATGTTGAAAACCATCTTTACATGTAATTAGAAAAAAATACTATTTACAAATAATGTATCAAATCTGAGTTCTAGTCTTTATTTGAATTAGTTGTGTGACTTAGAACAAATGACTTTATTTCTCCGAGCCTTGGTACCTTGTACACTGTACAGCTGAAGGGGTTAGATTGGATAATTTTTAAGGTATCTACTAACTGACAGTATTTGATTTTATATGAAATACAAATAAAAAGATATAATTATTATAAAAGACTAAGATTTCACTGATCTCAACAAAAGCATGCCTTAGCAGGTGGTCTTCATGAGTGGTTATGGCCAAAAAAAAAAAAATCCTCCAGTATAACCAGTCTTCTGGTCATGAGCCTCTCCACACTTAGCTAGGCTGAGCCTCTGACAACAGACCAATGCAAGGCCTCTCCCATAGAGCAGACCTATCTGATCTGGTGCTTTGCTGATGCAGTCTTTAAGAATGCAGGGTCGAGTACTCGCCCGGACAGTGGCTGCTGAAGAGGGAAGATGGACGATTTCCAGGCTTCCAAGGAGACTTCTTTTGTGGTTGATGAAGTGAGTAACATTGTAAAAGAGGCCATAGAAAGCACAATTGGTGGGAATGCTTATCAACACAGCAAAGTCAATCAATGGACCACAAATGTAATGGAACAAACTTTAAGTCAACTTACCAAGTTGGGGAAACCATTCAAGTACATTGTGACCTGTGTGATTATGCAGAAGAATGGAGCGGGGCCGCACACAGCAAGCTCTTGCTTTTGGGATAATAGCAGTGATGGAAGCTGCACTGTGAGATGGGAGAATAAGACCATGTACTGTATAGTCAGTGCCTTTGGACTGTCCATTTAACTTTCTTGGAATTGTATAGCCTCCTCATTTTTTTTCAGCCATTTCCATTCCATGGTCTATGTACTGTGAATTCAGCAAACTTTTAAAAGGTTTTAAAAGTATCGTATACTTTCAAACGTGGGGGGAAAAGTCCAAAATGGCCACTCTGTTACACGGGTTGCACACTTCACTTTGTTCACTGTAAGTTGGCATCATCCAGTATTGTTACTTTGTCTTAACTCCTCAATACTTCCAAGTATTCAAAGGTGCTAAAAATGAAATCTGCTGCAGCATGACACTTTTTCTAATTTCTGAAATGATTTATATAACACACTAACGTCCCACTTTATACTTTTCTTAGTAGAATAATAAATTATTAAAATTCAAAAAAAAAAAAGAATGCAGGGTCACCTCCACACCATGGCTTTAGCGGAGAGAAGAAAGAAGATACTCCTTTCCTGTATTAGGAAAGAAGAGATGAGAGATATCACAGAACAGTAAGAAGAGATGATGAGAGACATCACAGAACAGACTGTAGCTTTGGTCTTTCCTGGTCCCCTTAAAGGTCATCTGACTAAACGGTGGTGCTCGTGAAGCCAAAATCAGGCTCAATGTCTGTGGATTAAGTAGCTTTCTACTTTTCCATGACCACTGACTATCTTCCTGTCCTTGCCTGCCCGTTTATATGTGGGAACATCTCAGTGCAAACTTAATAAAACTCCTAAAAAACAAGTTCTTAGATTTAGGCCTGGAAGGGATCTTGGAGTCCATCCAGCACAAATGCTTCATTTTACTGAGGAGGAAACTGAGGCTCAGAGAGGCTAAGTGACTCGCCAGTGGTCACAGCTAATGGGTATCAGAGGCAAGATTTGAACCCAAGTTTTCCTGGCTCAAAAGACATATCCCACTGGTAATGGGTCAATGATATCAGTTTCCCTGATAAGAAAGGGCACATCACTACACACACTAGCGGTGGAGGACACAATCTTCCCCCCCCCCCCCGCCCCCAACCATGTTCTTTTCCTTGGTCTAAGGAGCAAATGAAGTTCCTGTCCTGATCTATGTGTCCAGCTCCCTGGACTAGTTGTGGATGCTTACTCTAGTTTATAATCATCTCCTGCCTGAAGCACAAACTTAAGATCTATTGATTACATTATATAGTGAGCTTGAAGTGGCAGAGAAGCAAACATGTCAACAACACCATTCTGATCAGCTAAATAAATTCAACTTAAACATTTAAGTGATTATTATGTGCAAGAAACAGTGTTAGGCTGGATATCAGATGCCTGGCCACTTCTCAACTCACACCTACATCCTAATTTCGGAATCCTGCCACATAGCCTCAAAATTTGGTGAACTCTGGTTCCTGGCCACAGTTTCATTTGGTCAGTGATTTGACCTTGCCAACCAACTCTCCTTTGAAGAGGATCTTGCCTTCTGATCTCCACCATTCTAATGAAGTTGGTTTTTTTTCAGTCAGTAATGATTCCCTCCCTTATCGCCAAATCCAGGGGTCTTGCTTCTATCCTCATCCTCTTTGCCCTGTTTGTAGTACAGTACAGTATTTCCTCTTTTTTGTTACCTTCTCCTCCCTTGGCTTCCATGACACTCACAAATTCTCTTCTTAATTCTCTGACTGTTCCTTCTCTGTCTCTGTTGTTGGTTCCTTATTTCTTAAACAAGGATGTTTTCCAAGATTTTGTCCTTGGCTGTTTTCTCCTAGGATCACAGGGGCATCTAGGTGGCATATTCAATAGAGTACTGGGCCTGGAGCTAGGAAGACCTGAGTTCAAATCCAGATACTTGCTTAGGCAAGTCACTTAATTTCAAAGGTCAAGCAGATATTAAGTGACTGAACCAGGATTTAAGCTCTCTGACTACAAATCCAGTGTTATTTCAACGCCTATTGATTTTATACTTCCATGGCTTCAGTGACTATTGCAGATGACTTCTAAACTTTTTCCTAGCACTTAAGTCTCCAATACTCAACTACCTGTCAGTATCTTCACCTAATTTCAGTTGTGCTTCAAACTCAACATGCCCAAAACTGAACTCATCATCTGCTCACCAACAGCTGCCTCTCTCCCTAATTTCGCTAATTCTATTAATATATCATTATCTTTCTTGTCACTGAGGTTCAAAACCTCAGAGAAGAGAACAGTCAATGCTGGAGGGGTTGTTTAACTATGCAAAGCAAGCAATTAAAATCATCATGCCCTTTGACCCGGATATACCCGCACTACTAGGTAAATACCTCAAGGAGGTCAGTGCCCCACCCCTCCCCCCCCACCAAATCTTCATATACACCAAAATGTCTCTGACTTTTCCTTCTTTCTCACTCCTAAGTATTTAATCAACTGCAGAATCCTGTATCTTCTGCCTCCAAAATATCTCTTACAACTATCCCTATCCCTGTAGTAGATGGTCTTCATGAATTGCTGTGACCAAATGTAAATATTTTAAAAAAATTGACACCAGATATACAGCTTTCTGGTGACGAGAATGCAAAGTTAGCTAAATTGGTTGTCTGACCACAGTCACATTGCCTCTACTCAGGTACAAGGCGATTTTTTGAGGGGGAGGCACAAGCAACTGGGGGGGGGAGTAGGAAAGGCTTTGTGGAGGAGATGTTGTATGAAGTAAGACAAGGATTCATTACTTGTTTCCCTGACTCCCACCTATTCCTTCTCCAATCCAGCTTTCACAACACCGCCCAATTAACCTACCTAATTTACCAATCTGATCATATCAATCCCTTACTGTAACAACAATGCTACTTGTCTCTACTGTGGCTGTGTAAGGCCAACAACAAGACCAACAACACTAGCACACAAGAGGGCTGCTAGCTCAGGTTCTTTGATCTGCTTCTCTAAGGAAAGTAACTTTAAGAGGTTAACAATCTTACTTTAATTAAACATACATATACCATTCATTTAGTTCAGGGGGAAAAGTCAGCACCCCAAATTTCAAAGCAAATACAAACAGAAATTACAAACGGAGAAAATATAAACTGAGCAAATAACACAAATCAATAGACAGGCTTCTAGCTGTTTGACCAAAGCTATACATACATAGTTACCAGAGAGAGAAGCACCAACATCTGGGTTTTCAAAGGGGGTGGGGGGACGGTAGGAGGGCTCCTTAATGGCTACCCAGAGTCTCCACAGCAACTCTCTTCCAATGAGTGAGCCCCAAACAAAATGCTAACCTCAGAGTATAGATACACTTCTTCAGGGTCAGAGCATTTCACACCTCTTGAGGGCTTCACACCTCTCCTGACCTAACTAGCAAAAGGGTGTGGGCCTTCCTACAAATAAAGGCAAGACTCAATCAAAGGCATTTGATTCCTCCAGTGCTGAGAAGCACTCCAAAACAAAAGACAACAAAAAGTCACACTTTGCTTGCCCTTATACTTAATTGAAAATGTTCAGGGCTTCCTATTGAAATCAATGCAATACAACTTAACAACGACCAAAATTAAAATTCCTGATCCTGCCATTTAACATCTTCTGCAATGTCTCATCCCAGCCTTCTCTCTCACTCTTCTCCTTCATATAACCAATACATGACCCAAACATACTACTCTTTTTTATTTTGTCCTAGCCTTTCCTGTCTTTGTAATTTTCCTCACACTATCCTCATGGCCTGGGTGCCTTCCACCCAAATCTGGACCTCTCATTTAAATTTATCATAGTTTTTGTTATAATCATAATTATCATGAATATTTCTGTCCCCCACTTCCTTATCTTTCAATTGTAAGCTCTTTTAAAGGAGGGTTTATCTGATACCTTCCCTTGAAAATCTCTCATCTAGCATAGGGGCTTATAAGAGTAGACACTTAAATACTTAAAAAAAAAAATTAATTGCTTTTTTTTTAGCGGCGAAGATTAGGGCGGTAGGATGCTGATGCAGTGCTGCGAGTTACGGCGCGTGGTGCAGGCTCCCGGGAAGCCTCGGGGCCCGGGCCTGCCTGTTCCGTTCGGGAGCCATACTCCTAAAGAAATGAAGAGAACTTGCCCAAGATCCAAACCCAAAGTGCTGAATACTGTTAAACCTATTCAGGAAATGAAGAGAGCTTGCCCAGGATCCGAACCTAAAGTGCTGAATACTGTTAAACCTATTCAGCTCTTGATGAAGATGTGTAGCAGCAGTGATGCAGTGGGAAGTAGAAGACTAAGAAGCTAAAGTTTCTGCTTGAATGATGACGTAGATTTGCTACCACATTGTCTTTAGTCCAGCTATACTGTTGTCCTTCAGTCATGTCTGATTGTTCATGATTCCATGCACCTTACCCTTCTATCCACTATCTCCTTAAGTTTGTCTAAGGTCATAATTTGTTACTTCCATGATACTATTCCATCACATCCTCTGCTGTCCCTTTCTTTTGCCTTCAATTTTTGGTAACATCAGGGTCTTTTAACGAAGCTTCAAGCCAGTTTTTGCACTCACACTCATCATGAGGCTTCTTATTTCTTAACTTTCTGCCATCGGTGGCATTGTCTGCATATCTGAGATAGTGCCAATCTGGCATTTTGCTTGATGTGCTCTGCATGTAAGTTAATAAAGTGACAAGTATAAAAAAAATTAATTGAACCTGTGACATCTTGTGACAGCGTAGCAGCTTAGCTTCTTAATCTTGCCTGAAGATGCATGGTTAGCCTGGAATTTCTCACCAGGTGCCCCATTTGCCCTTTGGTTAGAAGGATAATGAAACTAGGTCTCATTTATACAGCGTGCGATAGTTTGTAAACAACATTCTAAGCAGAAGTTTTATTTTCTTCTACATTACAAATAAAGAAAGTAGGAAACTGACTTGGAAACATTACATGATTTGCCCAATGACACAAGGCTAGCTAGGGGCAGATGCCCATTTGAAGCCGGTCTTCTGAGGTCAGATCCAGGGCCTGTTTTTACTCTATCGTATCACCTCTCTTGCATATCTTTAAGAAGAAATCATACCTTTGATCACAATTCTTCATATATGAGGTAAATCACAGAGGCCAATCCTACAGAGTGCCAACTGAACAGTTACAGAACAAAATGCTCCTTCATTGTAATAAGTATTCTAGACTAGCAGGAAGATAGACTGGATAACATCAGACCTCTTCTGTTTCCAATTTGATGCATGCAATGGCAGAGATAAAAGAGTATGAATCCCACTCAAACCCAGGAGCAAAGGAACAATCCATCATTCCTGATTGAAAGATCGTGCTTCAAGATCAAACCTGTGACAGAAACATGGACCTGTACTTCCTGCTCAAGAAAGAAACTACCCATCAATAGACTAGAGAGAGGAAGCTGAAGATCTCTTTATCTTCAGGTAAAATTTGCCCACAGTCTGATCACAAAGTGATTGCTATCTTAGACTGAATTCTAACCACCAAATTTCAACATTTTTTCCCTTGAAAGTATAATGTTTAAAAATAAATGTGATGACTTGAATTACTGTGGAACTTTATTCCTTTATACTAACGACTAGCAGAGTCACTGCAAAGAAGTGAAAATTTTAAAAGAGGTGAGAACTGCCTGTGGCAACTGAGATGATCATACAACCAAGTGCCTTTCACAGGGACACAGGATAATAGATCTGGAGCTGGAAGGTGTTTCCGAAGCCATCTACCCAACTCACCTCATTTTACATATGAGCTAACTGAGGCCTGGTGAAATTAAGAGACTTGTCAAAGGTCACATAGGATCAGAGGCAAGATTTGAACCGAAGTCTTCTTTCTCCAAAGCCAATGTTGTTTTCCATTGTAGAATATTGCCTTCATTCAGTTCAATTATCCTAACTAATGGCCATAATGAAGTCATGTGAATACATCTTTCATAACTTTTTAATCTCACTAGTTCCTATCAGTTCAATGACCAACTCTATGCAGATGATTCCCAGATGCATCTAGCTCTAGTCTCCCCCGAGCTCTAGTCTCGCCTGACCAACTACCTACTGGATACTTGGAACTGGATGTTCTACATGAATCTCAAACCCAGGATGTCCTTCCCCAATTGTACCCTTCTTCCAGACTTCTCAGTTACTATCAAGTACACATCATTTTTCTAGTGACCCAACTTCTTAATCTAGGTGTCCACTCACTCAGTTCAGCCTATCAGCTGCCAAATCTTATAATTCCTTTCTATTCAATATCTCTTATATAGTAAGCACTGAATAAATATTTATTGATTTATTGATTCCATAGACAAGGACACCAGAGAAATGCAATGGCTTTTTAATTGTGTCTAGCTGGAAAATATGGAAAGAGTATTCTTAAAACCCTACAAAGTATAAGCATAGAGGGATCTTTTTTTTAATATCATAAAAAGTACCTATCTAAAACCAAAAGCAAACATCATATGCAATGAGGATACACTAAAACCTGTACCAATAAACATGGGAGTGAAGCAAAGATGCTCACTCTTTCCACCATCATTTGGTATAACTCTGGAACGCAATAAGGCAAGAGAAAAAATAAAAGGCATAAAGATAGCTAAAGAAGAGATAAAACTATCCCTGTTTGCTGATAATGATTGTTCACTTGGAAAATCCTAGGAATCAGCAAAGATACTGAGACAATTAATAGCTTTATCAAAGTTGCCTGTCACAAAATAAAACCTAAAAAACAATGATAAAACACAAGAATCAAAAATAAAAAGGAAAATCTCATTCCAAATAAGTATAAAAATGTACCAAAACTTTAAAAAAAAATTATATGGACTCATTTACAAAATGTTCCTTAAAGAAATAAAGAACTTAAAGAGCTGGAAGAATGTTCAGTGCACATGGAGAGGATGTGCCAATATAATAAAAATGACAATCCTTCCAAAGTGAATTTATGCTTTTAGCACTATGCTAATTAAACTACCAAGAAGATATTTCATGGAACTTGATAAAATAATAACAAAATTTATTTGGAAGAACAAAAGATCTGGAATATTAAGGAAAATGAGGAAAAGAAATAGAAATGAAGTGAGAATAGCATTTCCCGATCTCAAAACTATGTTATAAAGCAGCAGTCCATCAATTTCATCAAATATTGGTTAAAGAATAGAGAGCTAGATTAAGGGAACAAACCAGAAAAGAGAGAATTCAAAATAGTGGAACACAATAGTCCAGTATTTGATAAAGCAGAAAACATAAGTTACTAAAAAAAAATGCTCCTTATTTGATTAAAAACTGCTAGAAAAACTGGATAGCCATCTGGCAAAAATTAGACTTAGACTAACACATTATACCATGTTCCAAAAAAACATTCTAAATAGATACATGACCTTAATATTAATGATCAAACTATTAAAAAAATTAGAAGAGTGAAAACAGAGAAAGAAAACTAGTATTTTTCCATATTAGTTATGTTGCAAAAGAAAACACAGACCAAAAAAAAAAAACCTAAGAAAAATAAAGTTTTTAAAAAAAGGCTTCAATATGCATTCAGACTGTCGGTTCTTTCTTTGGAGGTGGATAACACTTTTCATCATAAGTCCTCCAGAACTGTCTTTGAGTATTATATTGCTGAGAATATCTAAGTCTTTTACAGTTGATCATCATTACAATATTGCTGTTACTATGTACATCCTTCCTTCCTTCTTTCCTTCCTTCCCTCCTTCCTCCCTGTCTCCTTCCTTTCCTCCTCTCCCTCTGTCCACATAGGGAATCCTACCTTACCAGTGGGTACTCTGCCCAAAGAAAGATAAATTGTGATCCACTGAAACCTCCCAAGATATCTCGGGGTTTACAGGCTAGATTTCTTTTTTAAAGATTCAGCTTAAACCCAGATCACCAGGCTCTCATTAATTGGCCAACAATATGTCCTATCCCAAGCTTCATTTGGTCACCATTTGGCCTCAGATGGCTAAGGGTAAGTGTAAATAGCAACTGCTTATGTTTTGGCCAGAAACCTTGAGGGTATTCCCCTCCTAGATTGATTTTTCTTTGCCTCATTTTTTTACCTAGTCTTAATCATTGAATGGGCATTGCCTCACACAAACTGAGACCTGGGAAAGACCTTAGCTTAAAAAAGAGCATAGCTAAGGTCTCCCACTGGGGCCATCCCCAATTGTCCTGATATCTTGCCACTGGACCTAGATGGCTCCACAGCAGACAGTGAGCCTGGTGACTTTGCACAGCCCTCCAATTTATTTACAAGCCATGACATCACCTTCCCAATGTCATGGTCCTCTTTGAGAAGGAAAGACAAACATCAATTACTATGTACAATGTTCTGCTTATCAATTAATTTAAGTCTTTCCAGGTTTTTCTGAATGGTTGGGATCACATCACAACTCTATCAACAATGCATCAGTGTGTCAATTTTTCCACATTCCCTCCCTCCAACATTTGTCATTTCCCCTTTCTGTCAATATAGCCAATCTAATAGCTATGAGGTGGTATCTCAGATTTGTTTTAGTTTGAATTTCTCTAATCAATAGTGATTTAAAGTATTTTTTCATATGACTACAGATAACTTTGATTTTGTCTGAAAATTGCTTGTTCAAATCCTTTGACCATTCATCAAATGAGAAATGACTTGTATAGATTTGAGTAAGTTCTCCACATATTTGAGAAATGAGGCCTTTATCAGAGACATTTGCTGTAAAAAAAAAATCTTTCCCCAGTTTTCTTCTTTCTTTCTGATTTTGGCTACATTGGAATTGTTTGTGCAAACTCTTTCCAATTTAATGTAATCAAAGTTATCCATTTTATACCTTACCATGCTCTCTATCTCGTTTGATCACAAATTCTTCCCTTTTCCATAAATCTGACAAGAAAGATATTCTATGCTCCCCTAAATTGCTTATATCTTACTTTATGTCTAAATCATGTATCCATTTTGATCTTATCTTGATATATACAGTCTGAGATGTTGGTCTATACCTAGTTTCTGCCAAATTGCTTGTTTGGGGAGTTTTTCAATGTCTATATTATTTGTGCTGACCATTTTTTCCTCTTAAAACCTACTATTTGTCATGTGGAATGGCTGTCTGGGAGAATGTGGGAAAGTGCTGGGAATAAATGATTATGTAAGAAACAAAAGACATCTATAAAAACTTATCTAAAAAATAAAAAGAAGGAAATGGATTGTTTTCTCTGAAAAAGACTTTCTAAGACCATGGTTTAGCAAAATAATCTTTTTTTTTTTAAATCATCCAACAAACATGTGTCAGTCATTGGATTCACAAGGATAAAGTAAAAAAAAAGTGGCCCTTCTCTCAAGGAGCTTATATTCTACTGGTGGGAAATAACCTACAAATAGATATGATTAAATCTGACAATTTGAAAAGAGACAGACCATGAAGAGGAAAGACCTTCTATAGGAGGGAACACGAGTTGATCTTTGAAGGGAACTAGGGATTCTAAAATGTAGAGATGTGCAGGCACAGCACTTTACTTAAAATGGATTATCTATACAAAGACTTGGAGGTGGGAAATGGAATACAGGCCAGTTTGGTTGTAATGTAGATTGTGAGAAGTGGAGTGATAATGCTCAGCAGGCCTGGAAAAGTACACTGTATTTTCATAGACCACAGAATTTGAGAATTGGAAGGAACCTCAATGATTATCTGGTTAAGCCCACATCCAAAGGGAACTGTCACTACCATGTATGTGACAAATGACTATCCATCCTTGAAGACCGCTAAGAAGCGGAAACACCACCTCTCAATACACCTCATTTCACTCTTGTTCACTCTGCTGACATGAAATCTTAAGTTTGCGTTTTTGCAATTTCCTCCTGTTGTTCCTAGCTGTGTCCTCTGGAGCCAAAGAGAACAAGTTTAATCTTTCTACCTCATGGTGCTCCTTTATACTAGAGGGAATAGGGTGCTATTGAAATTCTTTAAGCAGAGGAGTGACAGTCACAGTTATAAAAATTATTTCAGTAGCTTTGTGGAAGATGAATTGAACAAAGGAGAGATGCCATTGGAATTACTACAAAATACACTAGAGTGAAAGTCAAGAGGAGTGGATTTTAGTATCAGCCTCTTGCCAATAATTAGCTACGTGACAAAGTCATTTTGCTTTCCTGGGTCTGAATTTCTTCATCTGTAAAGCAAGACATTTGAACTAAGGACTTTCAAGGCCCCCTGACAATTGTAAATATTTTATGGTTTTATGATACAAAAAGTGAAACCTGCTGGTCATTGAGGTATTGGAAACACTTTGAGTAGTTTGGAGTGAAGGCTTGCTTTGGGGTTGCCAACCAGAACTGCTTATAATACAGCACATAGCCTGACTGGCATCTGGTATCTATATCTTTGCTCATTGACCAGGTGTAACTATCCACAAAATTCAATATGATTATAGAATAAGAGTATTTTTATAGAATATCGGTATTTTCATGATAAAGCACCTCGAATTGCTGACATTCTCCACAATAAATTCTAGGTGTTTACTTCTAAAAATAGAGATAAATATCAAAACACTGTTCCAGATTGGCTACGATTTTATTTCACTGCTGTATTAAGTTCCTAAAAACTTCTACGACCTTTTTTAGAGGAATAATTTCTCTTTAACTTCTCATTAGTAACTGTAGCAAGTCTAAGACAGCAAGAGGGACTTACTAGACATAGACAAAATCAATTCTGGCTCTATAACAAAGCTATATATGTTCTGGTGTGGTCAATAATAGTAAGAATGGTTCACATTTCAGCCTGAGGAGGTTAAGTAACTCATCCAGAGTTACACAGGGTAGGTGGTCCCCTTTTTTCCTTTGCCTCTAGACTACATCAGCTGGCACCAAGGTAAGAATGTGGGTGGCATAATCCAAGCTTTTGCTAGGTATTAACAGGCATGAAAGGTAATGTGGTATCACAGCAAAAGCACTTGACTGAATTTATCATCAGAGACCCCCAGGACTAAGACCCAGTTCTGCTACTTACTGCCTTTTGGGGGCAAGTCACTTCTCCTCTCTGGGGGTTCAGTTTCTTCAGCTGTAAAAAGAGGATAATAAACTAGAGGGTCTCTAAGATTCCTCCTTCCAGCTGTAACATTTTATGAACTTTAATGCTAAGTCCTCTTTAAGAGGAAACAACTTTAAAAGGAGTACCAATTTACCATACAAAAAATGTTATCTATAATTATATAAAAAATTCAGTGTGAACGGCTAATCATTATTGCATATAAAGCATTATGTTACCTCAGCTTTTTAAATGAGCTCCAAAAAGTGACTTTCTAATACAAACTAGCAGTAGTAAATGAAGGGTGGAGCCTCTCATAAAGTACTTGGATTTCCTAACATCTTAAGGAAAAAAAAGTTTTCTGCCTGCCAGCATTTTCACAATAAAAGGAAAACAATAAATTTATAGGCATCATAGCCTTAGGATTAAAATCTACTAATATTTTTTGTTGTGACATCACTTTTATTTCCCAATGCATGCCTTCCTCTCCCAGAGAATCATTCTTTACAAGAAAAAGTAAAAAGGATAAATAACAAACAAGTCAGAAAAACTAACCAAGACACTGAAAAAGTCTGACATTATATACAATGTTTTGCATCTAAAGGCTCCTATCTTTTAAAGACTGGGGATATGCCTTCTCATGTCTCTTCTTTAGGGCCAAGTTTACTCATTACAGTTTCATAGCATTCTGTTCAATTTTTTAAAAAAAATTATTGTTGTTCCCTTTTATAGTGTTGGGATGATTGTGTATAATTTCCCTAGTTCTTTTTACTTCATTTGTATCAGTTCGTTCCCATGCCTTTCTGTATTCATCAGACTCACTATCTCTTAAACACAGTAAAATTCCATTGCATATATAAATCAATTTTTTAAACCATTTTTAAATTAACATGTATTCATTCTGTTTCCAGCTCTTTGTTACTACAAAAAGTTGGGTTACAAAACTATTGGCCTAAATATAGGATCTTTCTTTTTTATCATGGATCTCCTCAGAGTATATGCCTAGCAACAGTGACCCAGTGAGTCAAAGAGTATGGATTTCTTAGTCAATTTCTTAGCCTAACTACAAACTACTCTCTAGCCACCAATAAGGTTGCAAAATAACAAATCTCTGCTGAGTTTCAGCAATGTATTGTACATTTTTGTACATAATTAAGTGTGCATCTTTAACACTATCTGTTGCTTTGTTCCCTTGCAATGCACAATAGATATTAATTTCTCAATTCATTGATCACAAAAGTTTTCAATATATGAGTAATTTTCCTTCCTGTTGAATTATCTGCCCTGGGAACCTTTCATTCACTAAGCATCACTTTGACAATATCAGTAACTAAGTAGCACCAATGTTTTTCCTACTAGATGAAGCTTCTTATTACAGCAATCCTGAAAGCAACTATATATAATAAAAATGTTTTTGATGTTTCAGACTCAGCTTTTTAAAAAGTCTGCTTTTGCCGTAAGTCCTTCTCTACTCCAATCCAGTCTACTCTCAGCAATCAAACTGATTTTCCTGAAGTGCATATCTGACCAAATCATGCTACCCCTCACTCCCCTGAGCCCCCATTCAGTAAACTTCAGTGGTTCCTTATCACTTGAGGGATCAAATATAAAATCCTCTCTTTGGCTTTCAAAAGTCTTTCATAACTTAGTCCCCTTCTACGTTTCCAGTCTTCTTACACCTTATTCTTCTCCACATACTCTGCAATTCAGTGACACTAACCTCCTTGTACCTTGCACAAGGCATGCCACTTTCATCTAAGCATTTTCACTGGCTGTCCCACAAGCCTAGAATGGTCTCTTTCCTCACTCCTGCCTCCTAGCTTCCTTTGAGTCTCATCTAAAGTGCCTTCTGCAAAAAGCCTTTCCAAGTACTTTTTAGTCTTAGTGCCTGCCCTCTGATATTACTCCCAATTTATCTTGTATAAATCTTGTTTGTACATAGTTTTTAGTCTGTGGTCTCCTCCTTAGACTGTGAGTTTCTTGAGAGATCAGGGACTATTTTTTGGCCTTTTTTTTTTTTTTTTGGAATCCCCAGCATTTAGCACAGTGCCTGGCACATAGCAGGAGCTTAATAAATGTTACTTGACAGATTGACTGCGTATTAAAAGCATCTAATATTCTCTGGAAAATGCTTTTCTTACCAATGTATTATGCATGTAAATTTTCAAGATGTTATTTCAGTTTATTAGATTTCATGCTACCTATAGTTAAAATATCAATATAAAACAAATACGTGGTCTTGCCTTTATTTCGATTGTGAATCCAGTAATAATATAATGGATTGTAATTTTTTTTTTGGATTTGCACATTTTACTTTGTGTTTCTGTATTTTTGCTACTTACCAGCTACCTAATTGTTTTTATTTTATTAGTTTCAGCTGTTTCTGTGGAATTTCATCTTCAAATTGGCTATATACCCATCAGGAAGGGATATTGTTTTACTTTTAAAATATTAGGGCAATAAAAATGTTAGACAAATTTAGTTGTTGAAAATTTCAATTACCTATAACTGTTCTCAAGTTATTTCAGTTTTTTAAGTTGTAATTTTTAAAAATGAAATTATTACATTGTACTTAAAAAAATGAATGGCATTGCAAAATAAAATAGACGATATATGGTACTTTCAACTTCCACAGAAATAATTTAACTTTGAGTTTATATACTTCACTTTCAAGTACAACAAGCAGCATGATGACACAATACATTTATGTCACGAAAGACAATGATAAAACACACCCATGTCTCAATTCAACATGGGACTTTATGCATATTGTATTAAATAATTGCTTGCTGTATTTATTGTCAGTTGAATTGGCTTCATCCGCTTTTCACTGATGTTGAGTTGAACATTGTTTTCATCAAAAAAGGGTGGACACATTTCTACAGAAATTGAACTAAAAATATCCAATTATTTTGGCCATTGGTCTGGTATTGTTTGCAGTTGCCTGTTCCTATGATGTGTGTTCATTGACTGACTGACCTCCATGACCAGAGGGTCTTATGTCTCCTACTTTGGAAAACTGTGCCTTAGTTTAATCAATTGTTATGACCAAAAGAATCCATCACCTGGTGGTCAGCCCTGTGGTGATAACTCTCTCTGGTATAGTTCGCTGTCAGACGCATATTAAAAGACTTCACAGTATGGTAGGTAGAATCTAAGAGAGTTTGTGCTCCAGTGGAATAACTTATGAGGACACAGAATTACCTTTACTTCATGAAAAGATATTGAAGCACAACTTTAGTGAAGTTAAGTATTTTTACTCTTTGAAAACTGATCATCCATGGAAGTTCAACTAGTCTAAATATTTGATTATCAAAAACTTTCCAAAATAGATAACAGATAATTCAGTTTTATCTTGTAGCTCAGTCTTGGTCCTTGGGATTATTCTGATTTAATACCAATCATCCTGTCTATGAAAAATCAACTTGCTTAGGCAACAGCATATGTTCAAAGATCCTAAAAGTTCATTAGTACTTCACTAAATAAAAGCAATATGATGAATGTGCCCAGGCCCTGGGACAACTAAATGAACAAAAACCTAAAGGTCTGTAAACTTTTAATTAAAGGCAACTGATTTTTACAGCTGAGATCCAGGTCATTCTGACCTTTTCAGAATCTTCTTAGGCCAAGACTTCAGTCCAAGAATCTTCTTCCCCATGTGAAAAACATAAATGTACATTTGGCAGTATTGTTATTACATATTATAGTTACCCTGTATTATTATTACATAGTTACCCTGTGAAAAAAAATAAATCTGAAAATGCTCTTTATAATGTAAATTCAGCACAGCAAGTCTGACTTTTGTATCTTGGAATAATTTAGGGCTCAACATCTTTTGAATGCCTTCTACTTCTTGAAAAAATATGCTGAGACTTCTGTCTCTGGTTTCTAAGTCTTAGCATGTGTTATATGGAATCTGTAGAGCTTTTCCATGGCTCCTTCATCACATTTAGTTCCTGGTGGGCTGGGCCCAAGCCATATTTCCTCTGGCCTTTCTAACAAAAAAAGAAAAGAAATGGGGAGAAAAGTACACATGTCCTAGGGCACAGTGAGTTCTTTGAAACCAAGTGAAAGCAGAATTACTGTCCAATCTTCTAAGACTGTCATGAATTGATGAGTCAGTGTTTGAAAAGTGCTTAGAAGTTCTCAGATGAAAGACCACAGATCTGTATAAAGTATTAACTTACTTTTCCTCTGTGGTTTTTTTTTAAAGGAATGGTTTTTTTGGTTGCTGTTTATGCCCAATTCCTTGCCTTAAAAAAATAAAAACCACCAAAAAGAGATGCTCTTATAAATTAATATGAAATCTTTAGTGTTTTCCCTTAAATCCTGAGTATTTTTCTTGGGTTAAAAAAAAGGAGAGTGAAAAATTATTTGAATCAGCTTAGGCCACTGCATACTACACAGGGCAATTTGAACATACAATTTTGAAAGCGTTCTAATTGAATTTCATGATCACAAACAGGAAGGCTTCTATTCAATTACAGAAAGACAATCTATGCTTCTCTATGAGTACAACATCAAATATAATTCATTCTGATGGATTTTATGTATTTCCAACGATTACCTCTCTTTTTAAGGAAGGTAGGATTCCCGGTCTACGGGTGTATACAGGAAAGAATGTGTTCAATCAACTGCTAATAACATTTATTCACAGGGCTCTGAAAGTAAAGATCCATTACCACACAGAATTTTATTCCTCCCAACACATGAATTGCATTGGATTATCATTGAAATAGAACATTTAATACCTGGAATCTTTCACTGAATTATGGTAAAAGCCTAAATAAGACTTTTTTAAAAGCAGTTTTGCAAAAAACAAACAACCTTTTAAAGCAAATTTTCTCATCCTATCAAAATACTCTATCTAACTAGAATATATGTAAAGATGGAACCAAATAAGACGGACATGTTTAATTGCTCACCGTTTACTAGTTAGCAAATTACTCTTGTGGAACTTGCCAGATTTGGGGAACAGAGAAAGAGCTTCTTTTTCCATTCTTCCCCTATATCATCCCCATTTTCCCCCAGATCATCCCCAAAGAGTCCTTTTACCCCCGGTCCCTTTTTTAAAGGGTATTACAATATGAAAGAGTCAATCCTCTTCCTAAAATGTCAAGATGATAAATTTCAATTTAGAAGTGAAAAGTAGGGTCTTTAGTTTTTGGTTTGGGGATAGAATGTTTATACCTTTTACATTCTTTCAACGAAGAGAACTAGGAGCAGAGGTTCGGGGAAAGCATTAAAATATTTTGGTAGGGAGTATTCTTCTTTTGGCTACCAAAGCAATGTATCTTGACAGATTATTGGCTTAGAAGCAGTATCCCAGAAACAATCGACCAGAATTCCCCTACCTTAAATTAAGTCATTCATGTTTTCCTCCATTTTTCCCTCTTCCACCCACTTCAATGTTTTTCTTCTGGCCTCTATCCTCTGCTATTGCCCTTGATTTACATTGCTGTTATTACTCACTTACCAAATGAATTCCTTAGACCATAGTTCCTCTGCTACCTTTTTTCCTTTTTGACAATGTTGTTTCCTATGTTCTCTTGCCACCCTCACATTACCCCTATCTTTCAAGGGCCAAGTTGGCCTCTTCCTACAAAACTTTCCCACTCATAATTCAACAATCTCTGATGTCATCTCTTCTAACTCCTATACCACTTAGCCTGTAACACACTTTTAAAATTAAAATATGGTGGGATAATCCACAATACGATGACATATTCAGCAAATAATAAAATCTGCTATTATTTCATGTGTGTTAATTATGTCTGCCCAATTAAACCATAATTTCCTTGAAGTTACTGATACTCTTTTACACTTCTGTGTACTTACTTTACAGTGCCTAGCACAGTGCTATGCATGCAGAAGGTAACAAACACTTTTTGATTGTCTTATAGAAAGGATCCACATAGAGACATTTATGGTTTCAGAAATCGAGAAGGAATAGTTCAAAAAATTATATTTATCTTGATTCTAGGTAATGGGATTTGGAACAAACGAGTTTGAGATATTTGAGCTCTATCTGATTCAAGAACATAGGAGGCAGAATCATTTAGGGAGTTGCTGAAAAGTTCCAAGAACTTAAACACTGACTGCTAAGTGGTCAAGTACTGTAATCTGATCCCAGCACCATCAGAAGGAACTTATGTGGAATGGAGGTTTCAGCTTCCTTCCTATGTGATTCTAGAGCAATACAGCATCTCTAACAAGCACTAATTTCAAATAACAGCTGTGCTGCATTGCTACTTTATCCTTTGCAAAGCGTTTATCTATGCTATAACAATCCTGGGAGGTTGGCAGAATGGGTATTATATCTGCTTTGCAGAAGGGGAAATCAACGTTCTGTAGAGAAGTAACTGAACACTATCACACAGGCAGGAAGCGGCAGAGCTGGAACTTGGACCCATGGCTCTTTGCTCCAAACCCAGTGCTCCTTTCACTCATCCACACAACATCAAAGCAGCAGCAAAGAAAGATCAGGACTCTAATTTTGGTTCTCTATAAGAGAACATCATGTCTCTGTCTCTAACTAGACTCCCAATCTGACTACGGAATGGGACCTATTTTAAACAAGTTTTCTCATGCTCAAGAGTATCACTTGTCAGAATAAATGTGAAGCAATATGAGCTCATCAGAGGAAAATTATGATGGACACTCCTGGTATTCGTTTCAGTATCATCAGAACGTTTATATGCCTATAAATGTCTTTTTGATCCTTGAAGTGCCTGTTGGAGTCAATTTTTAATCTTACCACATCCCTTATAAGTCTTCATAAGGTGCAAGAGGGTGAATATATTAATTATCCTTTAATGTAACGTATAGGGCAGCTAAATGGTACAGTGGATAGAATGTTAAGCCTGGACTCATCTTCCTGAGTTGAAATCCACCTTCAGATAATTACTAGCTGTGTGACTCTGGGCAAGTCACCTAATCCTGTTTGCCTCAGTTTCCTCATTTGTAAAATATACTGGAGAAAGAAATGGCAAACCAATCCAGTATAAAAATGAGGTCATGAAGAATTGGGCACAACTGAAAACAATTCAACAACAATTGCTACATGTGAATAAGCAAATGCAGTACAGCTTAATTGTCTTAAGTATTTACATGTGGGAGTCTACAAAGAATTGAGAGATAAAAAGTTTTTTAAAAAATTCACAACTTTTGTTGACCTCTTTTGGTTTTACATCTCCTACATTTCCCAATTCAGGGTGTCCCAAGACTCTTAGTCTAGTTTTAGCATAAATAAGCTTAAAATTGGATTAAGACTTTGGGGATACCCTCTACATCCCTCTCCCTCCCAAGAGGCCAACCCTCATAACAAAGACTAAGACACAAAGAAACAAAGACTAAAAAAACAGATGCACAAAATTAACCAATACATTAACCAAATCTGGAATTACACACACACACACACACACACACACACACACACACCATATATATATACATATATACACGTATGTGTGTGAATATATATGTACATATGGAGAGACAGAGAGAAAGAGAACTCTATGCCTACAATTCTCCATCTTGGGCAGATAAGAAGCTAAATGCAAGTTTGTTAGAACTCCAATCTGATACTCCAAAGTTAGTAATGATAACAGAAGTACCAAGGCTAAGTCCTTAAATCAGGTAATCTTTGTGTAAAGGAAAAGGAAGCCAAATATCAAGGACCTTAACTTGTGTGTTGGTAAGCAAAATGGGCTCCTTAGCACTTAGTTCAACAAGTTCAACAAGTACCCTTGAAGAGTTTGGCTTTTGTTTGCTTTGACTAATTCAGTGTATTTCATTCGGTATTCATTACTAAGTGCTAAGCCCCAGGCCCAAACCCCTATTAGGTGTAAAATCTATGTGGGTGTGGATTGGCAACTAAGGTGGAGCCCAAGGTGGGGCTAACTCCAGGGAGGGCCTAGTTTACATGTCTGGGACAGCAGAGGCTCTTAGACCACATGGGTTTAAGTAGCTTCTTTGTGATGATTTTAGGTTACGTGGGTGAGACACATGTGTGACTCACCCCTGACCCTGAAAAAGATATAAAACCAGGGGTTGGCCTCCTCTTCTTTGGAGCTCTTTGCTGCAGCATTGATGACACACGTGACTCTTGGCCAGCCCTTGTTCCGATCTCCCAGGCTGAACCTAGATGTTGGTAACTATGAATCTGTATTGGGTCTGTCTGTTGATGTTTGTACTTTGTTTGTATTTTGTTCTGAAGTTCAGGGTGCTAGCTTTTTTCCCTGAACCAAGTGAATGATATTAGTATGCTGAATTAAAGTAAGCTTGTCAAACCCCTTCACCTTGCTCTCCTTAGTTAAGCAGATCAAAAGAACCTGTGCTGTTGGCAGCTTTCTGGGTGGGGATGTGGGTGGATCTTATACCCCCACAGAAGCTGTTAGCCAGATTGTTGAAACACCTTGCTTAAGGTATTTGGCAGATTTATTGACACTTTGAAGATTAAAATCATCCACCACTAAGAATACTGTGAATGCACTGTGTGCAGATATCTGGGGATCTAAAACTTATGTGATCAACCTCGAGTGGTTTGGAGGTGGATGATAAACCAAGGAAAAGCTTAAAATAGAAAAGAATTAAGACAAAGAGCTGGAGATCACGTGATCACCAAATTGGTAGCAAGCCCTATGCCTGTGATTAACATACATATGCAAAGATGAAACATGGTTACATACACCTGTCATAATAACAGTTTGTAAGACAGTTCACTGACATATTGGGAAAGACAGTGTCAGAGCAAGGCACTCACTATTTCCAGAGTGCTCCTCAAAATAAAATGTAAATATGAAAGGCAAACTATGAATGTTTTCAGAGACAAGGGTTGCCACTTAGGCACTGAGACTAATATTGTGTCACTGAGGTACTTTGGGAAGAAAGGGAGGGAAACGAACAGAGTATGGATTCTTATCTAATTCAAGAGAGTATGCTGGTGTTCCCTTCACTGAAAACAATATTAGGTCCCTGAGGTGATGACCTGGGGGCTATACCCAGCCTGAACACAGAGAGACTAGTTTTGGGGTGATAACTCCTCCAATGCACTTGTCACCGAAAAGGCATTCAGCAGGGCAATAATTCTTTAAGGTCAGGGCAATGGGGCCCACAGTTACCGGGCCTTTGTTTTATGTTCTTTGTCTTTTCTTAAGAAATTCCACAACCTCTAGTGTCCTTCATTTCCTCCTCTTTCCTAATACTTCTTTTATTGCATTGTGAACATTGTTTTAAAATTTGAATGTACATTGGGACAATGTAAACAAAATCCCAAGCACTAGTGGGTTACTGCTAAGCTGGCTTTGAAAAAACTGTGCAGTGGGTGAAGCTTGTTTCCAGGGTCCTCAGCCTTCCTTTTTTGTGTGCTTTTTTGGATGCTTTTTTCCCATGTGCCTTTTCACCTTTCTCCCCTCTGTTCCTCTCCTCAACCCCAAAATGCTGACCCCCATCTCATTCTGCCAGAGAGATAAACCAAGAATTCAATCACACCAAGCTGTCAGAGACTTGATGTTGGCTTACCTGAGGGGTATTGACATTCTAGTGACAAACACAGGGAAAACACAATGTTAAACAGAAAGAAATGAATCCTAGAATCTCATATTGGAAGGAAACTCCGAGGTTTAACCCATACTTCAACAGGAATCTGCACCTCCAGCATTCTAAACAGTGACCAGTGTTTCTGCTTGAAAACTTTCTACCCTCTCTTAAAACAGCCCATCCCATTCTTAACATTTCTTATAAATAAGGAAATTTTTCCTTACATGCAGTCTAAACCTGTTTCTTTTTTGCTGTTCACAGTTCTGACCTTTGAGGCCTAAGGAAACAAACCCAATACCTCATTCACATAACAGAATTTCAAATATTTGAAGATGACTATTTTAAAAATATTTTTCCCAATTACATGTAAAAAATTTTAACATTCATTTTTGAAAAAATTTTGAGTTCCAAATTGTTGCCCTTCCTCCCTCCCCTCCTGAAGACAGCTATTGACGTGATAGTTTACATCTTCTAGAATGCTAATTTTCCTTTCTCCTGGGTATTCTAAAAACTCCAGTTCCATTTATGGCATGATTTCCATTCCCAGTCAACATCGTGGTTAACGTCCTCTAGATGCTGTCTAGCTTATCAATGGCCTCATTTGAAAATAACAGTATTAAAAACTGAACACAGTATTCCATTTGTAATCTGGTCAGGGCAGAGCACGACAAACTGTCACCTACTTCATTCTGGCCACTGGGCTTCCACTAATGCAGCCCAAGACTGAGACAGCCATTTAGGCTACTGATTCATATTGAACATGAATTCCACTAAGACTTTTATTTTTCTAAACACTGTTCTCTAACCATGCCTTCCCTATCCTTGTACAATTGTTTTTTTTTTTAATACAAGTTCTTTATATTTATCCCTATTAAATTCTAACTTATTAGAGTCAGCCCGTCCTTTTAGCCTGTTAGAATGTTTTTAGATCCTGATTCTATCATCGAGTGTATTCCATTTTGTGTCTTCCCTCTCTTGCCTTCTCTTCCCCACTTTGTGTCCCCTACAATATATCGAACACATATTTGATTTGTTTGCCATCTTTGCCTTTGATGAAGTCACTGATGAAAAATGAAAAATACATGGGTAAGAACAAACTTCTGGAGAGATTTCAATGCAACTGAACATTTTTTGAGCACCTACTATTTATAAGGTACTATGCCGAGTCCTTGGGGATACAAATCTACTGCCCTTCTGGTATGGCAGGGAAGCTGCTCTCAACTGAATCAATGCTCTATACTTGCTAAAAGTACTTTCTATGCTAAGGTTAAGTAAACCTCTATTTGTTAACTTCTAGATGGTCTATGAGTATCTCATTTCATTTCAGTTCCAAAAGTGAAGCTTCCTACTGTCCTCACTGATAACTGGTCTACAAAACCAGTAAAGACAGGAAGAGCTTGGTGTTGCAACAATTCAGCTAGCAGCTGCTGTAGGGGTGAAAGACCAACACAAGCACAACAACAAGAATGCTGCCAGCACAGATTCTTTTGATCTGCTTTACTAAGGTAAGTAACGTTAAGGGGTTAATAATCTTACTTTAATCCAACATATACATATAAACTCACTTAGTTCAGGAGGAAAAACCAGCAACCTGAACTTCAGAGCAAATACAAATACAAACATACATTAGAAACAAACCAAATCACAATTCATAGTTACCAAAAAGCATCAACATCTGAGTTCATGAGCCAGGGATCTCGACAATGGCTGGCCCAGAGTCATGTGCCATTCCTCCTGTGGCTCAGAGAATGCCAGCCTCTGGGTTTATATATCTTATTCAGTGTCAAAAGTGAGTCATACATGCGACTCACCCACGTGACCTAAAAGCATCACAAAAATTCGACTTAAACCCATGTGATCTAAAAGCCTCCCATGTCACAAACACATCACTCAAACCCATATAAACTAGACTTTCCCTTGAGGCAAGGAGGTCATCAAGGACTCCTAATTTAATCAAGGAAACAAAGGCCAAACTCTTCAAGGGCACTTGATTGAATAAGTGCTAAAAGCCCATCTTAATTATCAATGCACTTGGTTCTATCCCAATGGCTGGCTGTCTTTGACTACCCAATCTGTACAGGCTCTCTCCAGGACTTAGTTATTTAAAAATCCTGCAAAGACATGGCCATTTTTAAAAATTTTGTTCAGTGACCTTCTCCTGACTCAGGAGAAGTAATCAAAATTTACAAAGAGATTACTAGGTACTATCAATCAAATCCTCTCATCCCGTTAAAGAAAGACAAAAATGAAACAGTTATTGCATTTAAGGAACTTACATTCTACTGGGGTCATATAACATATGCACACACATATGTTTATTACAGGTAATTTGAGAAGATATAAGCATCAGCATCTAGGAGAACCAAAGAGGAACCAGAGATGAACCCTGACAAAAGATAAGGGATCTGAAAGGTAGAACGGAAAAGAAAGTGCATTGTAGGCATAAAAGACAGCTTGTGTGGATTCACAAAGATAGAAATGAAGCCTTACGTTGGGGGAGAACTTATTAGTTCAGTTTGGTGGGAATGAACAGTGTGTGGATTTAAGTAATGTGAAATAAGGTTGGAAAGACAGAGTGGAAACGAACTACTGAGGACCTTGAATTCCAGGCCTGGAAATCTGTACTTAATCCTGGTAGCTACAGAGAAACACTGAACATGCCTGAGCAGGGAGGGCATAGTCAGGTCTCTGATGCAGGAAGATTAGCAGCGCAGCTTCATGAAGAGTGGCTTGTGGTGGGGTAAGACAGGGAGCCAACAAAACAATTGGGTTTTTATAATACTGAAGGCAAGGGCTTGTTTTGACGAGGTTGATCTCACCATCAAAAGAATTTCAGATAGTGGGGGGAGAGGAGGGGTGGAGCCAAGATGGTGGCGGCTGGAAAGCTGGAATTAGGGTGAGCTCCCTGCCAAGTCCCTCCAAAAATCTATAAAAAATGGCCTTGAACCAATTCTAGAACTGCAGAACCCACAGGGTAGCAGAGGGAAGCAAGGCTCTAGCCCAGGACAGCCTGGACAGTCTCTGGGTAAGGTCTATCCCGCACAGAGCTGGGAGCAGAGAGGAGTGGAGTTGAATGGAGCAGAGCCTAGCGCGCGGACCAATACGACCAGGAGCTCGGCAGAGCGTGCCCTAGCGCCCTGAATCAGGGAGCTGTGGCAGTTACCAGACTTCTCAACCCAGAAACACCAGAGACAACAGAGTAGGTTAGTGGGAAAAGCTGCTGGGGACAGGGAGTTTGTGGTTCGGCCACCGCCCTGGGGTGGGGTGGGGGCAGCGGAGGTGGGGCAGCTTTAGAACTAGGGCTGCAGTTGCTTCTGGCCCCAGGTCCACCTGGTGGGAGGAATTAAGTGGCTGATCAGAGCAGGAGTGAAGAGCCTGCTGAAGATCTAAGCCCAGTCCAGGTTGGGGATTCTTGGAGAAGGAGGAGTGCTGGTGAGGCAGCGCATCCGCCCAAGCGTGGAACATAGAACTCTTTAGTCTATAAGCAGTCATATCCTGCTGAAAAACTCAAGGGTCAAGTAAGTTGTCTGGGAACATGGCCA
>CM053622.1:434134346-434151793 GCA_028646595.1 Phalanger gymnotis
TTTTAAAAAAAATAGATGTTCAAAAGTAAAAAAGGGTTTTTTTTTTTCATGTAACTAGAAAATAAGATGCACAGACAATGGGGCGTAGAGATTTATCTTGCCCTACAAGAAAGGAAGGGAAAGGGGGGTGGGAGAGTAGTGGGGTGACAGATGGGAGGGCAGACTGGGGAACAGGGCAACCAGAGTGTACGCCATCTTGGAGTGGGGGGGTGGAAATGGGGAGAAAATTTGTAATTTAAACTCTGGTGAAAATCAATGCTGAAAACTAAACATATAAAAAAAAATAAAATAAAATTTAAAAATAAAAAAAGAAATATCATAGAAAACAAGAGATGATTGCAATAGGTTAAATGTCCTGATCTTTTTTCAATTTTAGAACTTGTCATTGAAAAAAATTTTTAGTGAACATGTAGAAGGGAAAGCCAAGATTACAAAACTGTATTGCTTTATCAAGAATAAGTCATCCCAAAGTAAACTCCCTTTTTAAATATTTTTTTTGTCAGGGTTATCATAGTACATGCTAATTTTGTAGATAGAGTTTGCCTAGATCTTAGCAAAGCATATGACAAGGTCTCTCATGCTATTCTCATGGACAAGATGAAAAGATGTGGGTTAGGCGATAATGACATTTGATAGACCTGAAAGTAATTAGATGGCCAGTCAAAGAGTAGTCATTAATGGCTTAATGTCAACTTGGAATGAGATCTGCAGTGGAGAACTTTAGAGATCTGTTCTTGATCCTGTACCGTTGAACACTCATGAACGTTAAACGGCACAACTTTCTATCAATTAGATATCCAGATATTAAATATATAATAATTGTATATCCCAGGTAGAATGGGCTGCTTTGGGGGTAGCAGTTTCCCCCTTACTGTAGGGATCTAGTGGAACATATAACTTCTCCCATTCTCATTTGCCTATGTTGATGACGTACTCTTTTTTATTTCAACTTTATTTTTCTATCCAGAATTGGGAAACATGACCACTGCTAATACTGGAGAGGGGCAAAGAAAGGATGGAAAGGATGAGAATCTGGCTAAAGCAACTTCTAACTTACTTTTTTTCTGGATTATCAACTCATAGAATCCTAGGTAATATATACACATATATGCATTCTTTTATACGTAAAAAATAAAAATATTAACAGGGACAAGTTTTATCAATTGGTCAACAGCCCTTGACTCCAATGGATACCAAAAAATAGATCCTATGGAGTTCTAGAAGGAATAAAAGGGAAAACCCTTTGCTCTATCACTTATGACCTGTTTGATCTTGGGCAAGACATTTCACTTGTCTAGGCCTTAGGCTACATTTCTATAAAATGAGAGGGTTGTTCTAAATGATCCCTAAACCTTACAAGTCTAGGTCTAAATCCTATGACCCGTGAATTGTTGACAAATAACAGCAGTCTTCATCATTTTTTGCTATGGTGGACTTTCTTATATCTTCAAAATAATTGCAATACAGGATCAGAACAAGGTTTTAGTGACCATTATCATGAGATCAGAGTAGGCATGAGAAAAACTACTCCATTCTTACTAAAGCAGCCCAAGTATGCTCTTAATCCCATATGAACTCATGAAGGGCTTCCCCTCAAAGATTTAGATTAATCTACCTTTGACCTATGGCTAGGAGAACTTGTTTATTTTTGTTTATATCCAGTCTTTCTGCCTATAAGACTTTACAAACATTTTTATTAATATCTCAGACTCCTTAAGAAATATATATGATAGTGACCAGTACAAAAACAAGTAAAAAAAAAGCCAATTTATGCTCTCTAAGGTCAGTAAACAAGATCCTCAAGGTCAGGCATTAGTTGAGAAAACTACCCAGGTATTCTTACTTTCAGCTCTCACAATAATGAGTCACATTAAATCTCTGCCACAACAAAAGATGAAGTCATTGATTCTAACCTGTTTCACTTGGAATGTGTGACACACTATTGCTCTTAAGAGATGTTCTAGTTAAGGCTAATGTGACCCTGGGGGCTGCTATATTTGGTCAACTATTTTTTAACCCACTTTAAAGTTTATTTACTGCTTTGGAACTTTCCTAATAAAATACCCATTTTTTTAAAAAAAAATCCTCAAATTGGGGGCCAGCATCTGTAAGCAAACCTCTGGAGTACTTTCATTTGACTGTCAGGATGGAAAAATGCCAGAAGACCAAGGGTTGAGAAAACAGGAAGGATTTATATTATAAACACATTACTGTTCAGCCTCTCTCACTTTCCTGGCTCCTCTGATGTTATATTTTTTTTTCTCAATACTTTGACGTGGTTGAAATGAAAGGTAAACTGGCTCAAATTACTCAGCAATGGAAAGAGAATGTATCAGTGCTGAAGAGACCAAGGGACTCTCTTTCTTGTTGAATTGGAATAGAAATAATCGCAGCTGAGATAATGCCTCAGTTATATGGTTAGGCAATACTGACCACTGTAGCATCATCCCCTGCTGGCTAAGTTTTCAATAATTGAAGTTGTTGGCAGATGAGGCCTTCATATGTACTGGCTAAACAGGTCAATGTAGAAATTGACAGATGGGGAAATACAGTACCGCAAATCCAGTCTTAAGAATGAGAGGTAAGCTTCACCACTATTCTAAGTCATTCAAAGAACTTAACCCGGGGCAAGAAGAAAAGGGGTGAAAGAAGAGATTTAACTTGATGAACTGCTTTCTTTCAACTTCAAAAATGGTAAAAATTATGTAACTGACTCATATGTGGACTAAGGAAGATAACATTGAAGTGACTTTCAAAAACAAACATCCCAGTGGAATTATTACATAAACCTAAATGACTAGTCTTTGCAGACCAAAATAACTAGCTACATGAAAAGTATCCAGGCTTTCAGAGTGAGATACTAAATAACTACATAGATTTAAAGTTTGAATAAAATTTTGGAAGTAGCTAAAATTTCCAATTAATTTAGGGAAACAAATGAAAGCTCCATATTTAGATACTTTGAAAAGGGAAGAATTTATTTTTATCAAATCAGAACTTCACTGACCAAATCTAATCCTCACTGAAAAGAGAAAAGGCAGCATTATTTTCTTCAAAGATAAATAATGGAACACAGACTAATATCATTATAATAAGATTAGAGTGCAACAGGATTATAATCAAATCTTGGTCATTTTGTTTGGTGAAGTCTAAATTCAAAAATCAGAGGTAAATTGGATGGTGTTGCTCACCAAAGTATTGTTTTAGAAATTTTCTTCTTTTAAAAAAACCCAAAGTCTATGAATTGATGATTATTTATTTGTTTCTCAGACTTTCTGCTAAATGAATTGAAAACTTCACACTGGAAGCGATAACACTGATATTTATTCTTTAGGTATAATACTAAAGGTCTGTAGCGTAGGTTCGTGCTTCAGGTAAAAGTAGCACTAAATGACTTCTACAAGTTCCTTCCAACTCTATGATTCTATTATTCTATTGTTTGACCAAAATAGGATATAGGGTCTGGGTGAAAATCACAGAAAAGGACTGTATTCTCCTTGTTTATTAAAGCTAATTGGATTAAACCTTGAAGAATGGAATAAAACCCCTAGCTGACAAATTTCCCCAACTGGTTAAGGGAAATGTATCAAATTTCAGTGTTCACATTTCAAAAAGGGCACACCCCATAACACTCTAAAAAAATGAAACTGACTAATTAATTTATTAAAAACAGTTTTTTCACAACTGCACTTCCTAGGAAAAATAAATGTGAATGTTTCTGCATTTCCTCTTGTGCTTAATAATTTTTAATTTTTTGCCATTGTAACAATTTTTGCTTTACTATCAACAAAATAATTATGATTACAGTTGAACAGAAAAGAATGAGATGATTTTTGTGCCTGCAGAATCTGTATATGTAAACCAAAGTATTCATAACTTTCACACTGACGAAATTTATACATGTACTTAATAATCTATAAATGTAGCAAATCTAAGCTAAAATACCGAAGACTTGATATCGTCTTCTGGATCATTTAATAGAACTGGGAGTTTGCTTCTTTCTGCTATCAAGGTGGTTATTATCAAGCATAATTTGTGGTTTGAAATGTTTGGCATTCCTGTCTAGCAGTAGCCCAGACTGTTTAGAATAGATCTTTACATAGGAGTTCAAACATCTGTTCATTTTAGGTCAGATTTCTGTGAGATCCTATGATTAGAGTCTATAAACATATGCAGCTGTCTCTTGCATACAGTGACGCAAAAGATCATGTTTAAAATCAAAAATATAATAATAAGGCTAAGAATT
Source organism: Phalanger gymnotis (assembly GCA_028646595.1). Taxonomy (NCBI): domain Eukaryota; kingdom Metazoa; phylum Chordata; class Mammalia; order Diprotodontia; family Phalangeridae; genus Phalanger; species Phalanger gymnotis. The sequence goes on from CM053622.1 coordinate 434,138,593, forward strand.
TTAAGCAAAATGCAACTCTTCAACAAAATGCCAACAAGTGATATGTTATCAATTAAGCCTGCTGCTGTTCAAACTGTTTAAGTACTATGCTAAAGAAATACATATTAATTAGAATTTAGGACACCAACCTACCAACAGGCTAAAAAGGCAGTAGTTAAGTTATAGACCACCTTAACTAAAAAGTCCCTCTATTATGGGACTCCAATCTTTCTGAAGCCAAAACTGCTTATTAAATGAAGAGTGTACATAAAACTGCAAAGCAATGGAATGTCAAATGTTGGAAAAGAAATAAAAAAAAATTAAAACAAGCTGTGATGATTTTGACAAAGAACCAAAAAACCTTCTAACAGGAAAAGTTGTTTGGTCAGATTTCTTGTCCCCTACCCCCAAAGTTCTGGTTTATTTTAAAAAGTAGTCTCTATAATACTTGATTATAGTTTTGAAGTATGAAGTCTAAAATTATTTTCCAGTACCCAGTAAATGAAGGTCTACCAAGATTGGGTATATTTTTTACTTCGTTCATTGGTAGTAGGATTCACTGTATTTAAGAAATGATAACCCATGGATTAAGACAGCTGAGAATTAACATTAGAAACTGGAAAATTACTCAAGTAAGAGTTAATGAAGCATTCAAAAAAACATCCTTAAATGTTGGTAATTCCAGTGCTGGATGCCAGAATTTGACCAGCAAAGCAAAGCAAATCAAATCCATAAAGTGTGGCTTTTTTTGTTGTTGTTGTTTTTTACAAACACTGTTAAAAAGCAAAACTGTTCTATGCAAGATTTCTTACTAAAATAAACTACTTATAAAAGTTAAATAACTCAGTTTCTTACCTGTGTATGCAAAGCTTAGAGAAAAAAAAATTCCTTCCCAGGGAAAAAGTTTATAAAACATTAACATATTCCAAGGGTTTTATAAATCATGCTACTCTATTAAACATAAACCATTAGTAGACGGCATTTCTCTTAATGGCTTTAATATGTTTAAATGGCTCCCAAAAATGTGCATTTATACCATATAAATAAAATATATGTTTGAGAGAAATACCTTAATATGAATATACTGGAACATAAACTTTTAGAGAAAATCAGGCTAAAACTTTTCAATCTAAATGGAATCGCTGTGTGCATGTATGCGCAAAGCAAATTCTGTATTAGCAAATTCTGTTGGAATGTAAAGAAATAAAGCAATAACAAAGTATAAACACATTTTTGCTTTTTAGCTGACAGAATTTTTAAAAATTGTGCAGATTTAATTGTGCAACCCAAAGGAAAAATCAAAATAGAATGATTGTGAAAGTAATCATTTATGTAGTCTACAAACTCTGAAAGAAATGCAATGATTGAGAAGTATCCTCAGATGATAAGATAAAAGATTTAGAGTTAGGAGCAATCTTAGAGGATAAAAGCCTGAGGTAAAGAGGCAAAGAAATTGAGGGTCAGAAAAGGTACTTGATATATGCCCAAGGTCATAATGCACGGCTGGCTTTACATAGATCATCTCATTTGATGATGGCAATGTCTTGTGAATAGTCAGGTCAGAAGATTTAGTTCCAATTGTCTCAGCCCATCAATGCTGTTTTCACAGTGGCTGGACTTAGAAAAATCTACCCCAACCCCACCCTCTGTGAAGCTGTTGAAAGAAGGTCTCTCAGACCAAAATGAAAAGGCTTTCAGTCCTATCCTGTGTTACTGTGCCTATAAAGATTTGGCCAGTTAAGTAATAAACAGAAGGTTTCATAAGCTAGACACAGGAAATGGAAGAGAAGTACCTATTAGATAATAAAAGAACACAAAGCAATATAAAATTAGAGGCTAAGTGGTCCAGTGAAGATCAGAGGAGTCCAGAGCAGCAAAGAATAATTGTAGTTGGGAGTAATCCAAAAATGCTTCATGGAGAAGGTACAGGTCTTAAGCTGAACCTTGAAGGATGAGTAGGATTTTGGAGTCAGAGGAATGATTAAAAATATTCCAGTCAAGGAGAATAACAACAGCAATGATGTATAGTTTACAGTTATCCCTTCTACACTGCAACTTTCCCCATTGTGGTTTTGATGTATTGCAGGTGGCATAAGAAATTAAATGGGAATTCTGGGGGAGTTTTGCGGAAGCTGCAGATGACACACAAAGGCCAGCAGACAACAGAGCCTATTACCAAATACTTAAGCTAAATTTTACAACGAGGTATTGTAAACACCTCATAAAAAGAAAAAGAAAAAATTCAGATTTCTCTGGTACAAAGGGAGGGCCAAAAATTTTTACACAGATTTTCCAGATTACGGGGGTGCTGTGCCCCTAACCCTGACAATGTGGAAGGGATAACTATTCGTGGATCAATGTGGAAAGTAACCAGTTTCTTCCATAAACAGCTCTGTGAATGCAATTGTAAGCAATTTTCTCACCATTACTCCAGAAAACAGAAAACTACAGAGATTGATGGCTTTTAATAAAGTTATATTCTTTGTTTCAGATTCTGTCTTGGGCTTCACTCATTGCTGATTGTGTTCACAATTCCATCAAGTCTTACCTAGCATAAAACTCCCATTTTTATGACCAAAAGAACACACCTTTAAAGCTAGAAGGGAACTTAGTAAATAATCTGGACCAACCTCTTCATTTTATAGCTTTCCTCCAAGGAGCTCACATGGTGATCTCATTTGCTCCCATGGCTGGGTTCAATTATCATCCCCCTGCAGACTGACAGTTCTATCCTATTTTCAACTTAGTCTATCTCCTATGCTCCAATTCTATTTCCCACAGCAAGTCCCATGGGCATCTCAAACTCAATATGTCCAAATCACAACTCAAATATAATGATCCTTTCCCCTAAATCCATTTCTCTTCCAAACTTCCCTATTTTTGCCAAGGGTACCATAATCTTTCCAGCTGTTCAAGTTCACTTAGTGCCATTTTTTACTCCTCACTCTCCCTTGTCCCACATAGCAATCAGTTGTCAAATTTTATCATTTCTATTTCAAGGACTTCTGCCATATCTCTTCATTTTTTTTCTCCATTCACATGGCTACCACCCTTTTTTAAACGTTTCTCTGCTTTTTTAATCGGGAAGCTTAATCTTTTATGCTAACATCCATCTTTAAGCTAAATACGTTATTAAGATGTCCATACATTTTTGACCCAGAGATCTCATTGCTAAGGCATATATGCTAAAGAAGTCAAAGACAAAAAGAAAGATTCCACATTGTCCTGAGCCAGGTCTGGCAACCCACTACAGTGAAGAGTTGAAGCCTGACAACTACCACTTAGTAATGGTTTATTAAAAAAAAATACAAGTGGAAGCAACTAGGAAGGAGACCTAGTGGACACTGCTGGTCTTCCTAATTCACTTAGCAAAAGCACACACTCTGGGTGATATATTTCTGGTAATTCTGAGAAGCCACTGCCCAAGGACCATGTTGGCACTTGCCTACACATTTAGGTTTAGGGTTAGGGTTAAGGTTAACAATTCTATTGGTGCCACTCTTCTGTCAGGATGCCAAAAAACATGGTTCCCAATACACACACACACACACACACACACACACACACACACACACACACACACACACACATGTGCACACACCCAACCTCTTTGAATCTATATAAATTTAGATTTATATGTATACAAAAATGCAGAGCAGCACTGGACATGAAAGCAGCTCCCTATCAACTGGAGATTGGCCAAACAAATTGTGTCATATGAATGTATAAAAATAATAGATATGAAGAATTATAAGTAATATGGAAAGACTTATATGAACTGATACAGAATGAAGTAAGCAGAACCAGGAAAACAATGTATATGACTAAATAAGGTAAACTGAAAGTATAATAAAGGGGAAATGAGTGCTGTATAATTACAATGACCAAGCTTGGACTTTCAGAAGAATTGAGAAAATGATCCTCTTCCCTTCATTGCAGAGGTAGAGGAATAAAGTGTGCAATATTGCATATACTTGTCCAAAATGGCTGGTTTTTCTAAGCTGCTTTTTCTCCTCTGAGGTTTACTGAGTAGGGAAGTAAAGGAGATATACATTCTGAAATGGATGTCACATAAAAAGACATCAATAAAAATAAAAAAGGAAGAAAAATCTAAATTTAACCTTGATTTTGAAGCTGGCATAAGCATCAAAATAGGTGAGGTCATTGAAAAAAATGTGCTTAATTATTTTTCTCAGCTACCTTTCTCCCCTTCATCATCACCATTCCCTCTCTGCTATGTGTCCTAAACCCCTTAAAAGAATTAATAAATTAGCTAATGATAAATTTGTGTAATCTCTTTAGGAGTCTTGGTAGAACTTCAAACTTATTTGATGACAGCAGCATCTGCTGTTCTCCCCAAACCACATCCTTCCCCTTCGTCATACAGCCTCCCTACCCACAATTTACCTTGGCTGTAGCTTCCTCTGCATCAACTCCCACCAAAGACTGTCACCCATATGTACAGCTCTGTTTTGTCAGTAAAGGGAAATTTTCTCTTTCTGAAGCAAGCCCATCTGGCCAAAGTGCATCCAAAATGGCCAAGAATCATAAAGTATTTCACAGAATCATAGAATTTTAGGACTGGCAAAGACCTCAAAAATAATATGATCCAATACCTTAATTTTACAGATGAGGAAATTTAGCACATGGGAATTTAGTGACTTGCTCAGGGTCACACAGTTTGTTAGTATAAAAAAGCTAGAACCTTTTTCTCCTGGCCAGTGATTTTTCTGAAGTGGTTACACTTGCTGGATGCTTTGAAATTCTGTAGTGACTCGATGAGAGGCAATAAGCCTAGATCCTTAAATAATTTGGAAACACGGCAGTTTTTTCCTAACCTTTTAAAATTCACATTACAACTGTGAAACTTGATGGTACATACTAGGTCTCAAGATAGAAGTCTTATTCTAGTTCCTCCTACATTCTACCTCTCCACAACTCTGATAAGATGTAGGGAGAAATTACCGAATCAAGGCCCTAACCCAATGTGTACGCATACTAAACAAACACACACACGCACATGCACATGCACATTCAATATCTGGATAAGTATCAGAGGCAATTTCTTCTTTCTCTTTCCTTTTGTTACCACAATCATTACCATCAGTGCCCCAGTGAAAAACTGGCATGTGGAAATGAAACTCAAAGCATTGGATCACAACAAAAACATCTTTGCAATGTGGCAAAGTATCCCAGTGTTGAGAAACAATGTGAAAGCCTATTACTTAATAAAGGAAAAAAAACAGGAAAAAAAAACTCCACTCTACCTAGAGTTCAAATCTCAGAAGCTATCTGGAAACCAAATAAAAAATGTCTGTTATTTTATATCCCAAAAATACTTTGGCCCCACACAGACTTGCTATTCTCATTTTCACTGTGGTGGATTAATTTTATTAGCTATACAGTAGACTGAAAAATAACTGAAAATGTTAAGCAAAGGAAAAACATTGGCACCAACGCTGTCTTTCTCTAGATAAGAGCAGTCTTAATTATTTTTGAGTCTTTCATTGAGTACAGAGCACAAATGAGACTAGCAACTAGTTTATACCAGAACGGAAATAGGTCAGGAACTAACCCTGTCTTGGAGATCAAACCGATTATGATGTTATCACACCAATTTGGTAATTTTATTAACAGTCTATGTTCTTTTAAACTCCCCAAAAGGGCAAAGTAAGGAAATTGCATAGGTCAGAGGACTAGTTTGTCTCCTGGCTAAAGCAAGCTAATTGTTGTAACAAGGTGTGGCTTCTCAGGGAAAGACTAGCATCCCCAGCAATGAACAGTATGGTAGAGGGGAGCAGGGTGATCAAAAGGGAGGGTATACACAGTTCCATGGGAGGAGATGGGTGGTTGAGGAGGAATCAGGCCTGTCCTCCTCCTCTTGGGTGAGGAAGAAAGTCTTTCTCAGCCAAACTTTGCTCTCCCCAACAACATTTGCTGCTTATACCTTTAATAGTTCTCTGTGAGTTGCCAAATCATTCCCCCTTAAGTTATGAAGATCATATGACAATGGTTTAGGGTTAATTTTTTTTTGCAAGGTAATTGGGGTTAAGTGACTTGCCCAGGGTCACATAACTTAGCACTTAATTGTCAAGTGTCTGAAGTAGAATTTGAACTCCGGTCCTTCTGACTCCAGCCCAGTGCTTGATCCTAGCTGCCCCTGGGTTAATTCTTAACAAAGTAATTTCCCCTAATATTGTTCCCCCATAGAATTTTAATTACATTGAGGTCAAATCTTGGTTCTGCCATTAAAGTGAACATGGTCAGTTGCTAAACTCCCTGACCTCTGCTTCATTATCTTTATAATGATAGGAATGATCCCCTCAGAATATCTATGAACATGAAAGACAATGAGTATGGCTATGTGGACACCTGCATGACTTAAGTTTCCTTCCACTCTGGCATCACCCACGTAGTCTGCTATCTTGAGCATTAAAGTCATTATGGAAATTGATACCTCACCTGGCACCTAGCATCACATAGTATAGGGAATGAAGTGCTGGACTTGAAGTCAAGAAGGCATGGGTTTAAATGCTACACAATAAAGTTAGTGTGTAACCTTAGACAAGTGACTTAACTTCTCTCAGGTTCAATTTTTTCACCTATATATTTCTGGGTCAAAAGGTAGAGACATTTTTAAAATTCTAATTCCAAATTGTTTTATGGAATGACTGGACCAAGTTATAGCTCTGGCAATATTGCATTAGTTTATCTCTCTCACTATAGGCCTTCCAAAATTGACTTTCACCATCTTTGCCAGTTTGCTGGGTACAGATTGTTTCAATATGCACTTCTCTTCTTATTAGTGATTTGCAACAATCTTTTATATGGTTGTTAATAGCTTACAATTCTTCTTTTGAGAATTGTTGGTTGATGCTCTTTGATCCACTGAGGGCTAAAACATTATAGGTTTGATATATTTACATTGATCTTCTCTATATTTTGGATACCAGACATTTATCAGAAGTATTTGGTGAAAAGGTTTTCCCCCAATTGAATTTCACTTATTTCATTGATAAAAAAGCTTTTTAATTCCATGTAATCAAAATTGTTTTGTTTTTTGTGATCTCCTCTTTCTTTGTTTAGATAAGAATTCAAGCCCTACAGCATTTGATACTGTTGAAAATTCTCTCCTTCTAATACTTTCTCTTCTATGAGTTTTTGTGACAGTTCTCTCTTTAGCCTCCTCCTCCATTAGTCTGACTGCTCCTGCTCAATATCGTTTGCCAGTTTATCACCAATCTTTCTCCCCCTAAATGTGAGTGTTCCCTTTGGGTTCTCTTTTTGTCTTTCTCTATATACTCTCTTACTTGGAAACCCCATCAGTTCCTATGGTTTTAATTATCTTTTCATAAAACCCAGGTATATATATTTAACCTTAGTCTCTCTCTTGAGTTCCAGGCCAACATCTCTAATTACTTACTGGAAATTTCTTAATAGATGTCCCAGAGGCATCGCAAACTCAACATAACCAAAAGATAATTATCTTCCTCACAAACTCTTGTGAAGTTATCTATCTCTGCTAAAAAGTACCATCATCATTACAAGTCATGCAGGTTGGCAACTTTAGAGTCATTCTCAGTTCCTTATTTTCTCACACACAACACAGTTCATCACTGCCAAACCTCATTTTTATCCTAAAGTCTCCAACATCTTTCCTTTCTCTCAATCCACTGGGCTACCACCCCTAGGTCAAATCATCCTCACCTCTTGCCTAGACCATCAATATTTTCTCCATGCCTTAAGTTTGAAGGGCTATCATGTGGAAGAGAGAGAAGACTTATTTCACTTGACCCTGGAAATCAGAACTAGAATAGGTTTAAATGACAAACAAGAAAGTTTAAGATCAATCTAAGTAGGAACTTCCCACAAATTTTAGTTATCAAAAAACAAAATGGGCTATCTCAGGTGGCAAATTGGTTCTCAGGGGCTTTCAAGGAGAGATCTGATGACCACTTGTTAGAGATGTTGTTAGGAAGATTCATGTTTCAGGTAAGAATCAGACTAGATGCCAATCTAGAATCCCTTCTAACTCTAAGCTTCTATGAAAGGAATAGAAGGAAAAGAAATATGCATTTATATAACACTTATTAAGTGCCAGGCACTGTGCTAAGCATTTTTTTTACAATTATCTCATTTGAATACTCAATAATTCAAAATGTTGTAGAAGCCAATAACTTTGCTTGGAATAATATTGGCACCATTTTTTGGTACAAATTGGTCTTGACAGAAGTTTTTGAAACTTAAACCAGAACCCATGGAAAAAAGTAGAGGATGCAAGATTGAACTTTTCAGATTTCTACCACAGAAGAGAAAGCTCTTCTTGGGAAGAGAAAAACTTCCTGTTACCTATATGTAGCAGTATTACAAGCAATAGAATTTGGGACCAATTTCCTCTGCAGAAATTTAGACCATATAATTCTATTAATCTGTTCTTTAAATTTTTTTAAACTCACTCTCCTCAAATGTAGTATGTGTCAGATAATGCCAAATTTTCATTTCTCCTTTCATAAACTCAAATACGGAGCGGTTACTACCCTCCAATTCCACTTCTTTGTTAGGATGAGATCCAGAACACCAATTTCCTTCATCACATCTTTTACCTGAATGAAATCATCATTAAAACAAGAGAAGAATGTATCAGCTGTTCTGCTTTTGGCAAAGAGAGAGCTCCAACAAATGGAAGCTTTTCCCTAAAAGCTTAAGATTTTTAACTAAAATTTCATAATCCTTAACAATACTTTCTAGATTTGTTCTTGTGACATACTATTTGTCTCCACACAACTTATCAGAAGCAGGTATTGGTCATCAGGTTTGACAAGTATCCGGAGGATTCTATCCTATCTTAGATATACGACCCAGGAAGAAAGCTGAACTCTCGGGAGAGAAAAAGACATGGGGCTCTGGCCAAAAATATCATACCCTGCAAAATTAAGTATTATCTTGAATGAAAAAAGATGGACAGTTGAGAAACTCTCAGACTTTCAAGACTTTGTAAAAACAATCCTGAACTTAATAGAAGACTCAACATACAAGATCCAAGAGAAACATAAGGTATATACCAAAGACTGATTATAAGGGATTCATGAGGACAGGCTGTTTACCTTTTTATAAGGTAAAATGTATGTCTAAGATTCTTATTAATAATTGGTGTGCTGACAAGAAAGACTGGGGTAAACCTGACTATGATATGAATCTAAAAAGTAAAACCACTTAGGAACAGCTAAAAAGAGTAACTATTTTATACAAATGAGGTGTAAGAGGAAGAAAGGATACAGAGGAATTAGATGGGGGAGGAGGACTGGTAGTTCTGGTAACCTACTTTCATGGGGAATGGGTATTTAGAAGAGTACAAAATTCTTCTAAATTTAGAAGAGATAAAATGGTAGGGGCATAGTGAGGGGGGAGAGGACAAGGGAGGGATTTATAGAGGGGAGAATGAGGGAATAGGTTAGAGGGGGATACAAAAGGGTGTTTAGATTTATGGGAATGGGAGGATGGGGAGGGATCCTTGGAGGGGGGGTAGGCAAGTAATAGGAAGGCGAGGTAGTCAGCAGAGGAGGGGGTAGGCAAGTAACAGAAGGGCAAGGTAGTTGGTAGAGGAGGGGGGTAAGCAAGTAATATGAGGGCAAGATAGTGAGTAGAAGTCAAGTAGAGGAGGCAGGAGGGATAGGAAACAAAAGATATGTACAAACATAAAAACAAAGATCAGGAGTAGAGTATGTTTGGGAAAGCATATGTCCACATATGCATGTACATATGTATATGTGTATGTATATATCTATTGCTATTGAGAAACATATCTAAACTATATTGTAGCCTTTGGGAGTGGGGTGGGGAAGGGGAAAAAAGAACAAAGTAAAAAAGTGCACAGCAGAAAACAAAAGAAAACTCACAAGGAAGCAAAGGAAAGATGGACCATTCTCAACACAATGTGTATTATTTATCATACAGGCTTTCTGGAAATAAAAATTTATTGTTACATAATTTTAATCCTCTCTTATGTTCTGAAAAAAAAAGAAAGCTGACCTCTCTATTGCTCCTACATCAATAATCCCAACTAAAGTTCCAACTGTTTTATATTCACTAACAATTTATTGATAAAAGATATCCTCAACTAACCAAAGAGACTAAGAAATCAATGATGGTGGTAGTGGACAGTTAAGTGCGATTCTCCCAGTCCTGTTACCATAATTTGTAAAAGCAATATATATCATTCTAAATGATGGTTCAAGCCACCTAGTTATACATTTAGGAAAGCCCAAAGAAGTGAGAAGGGTACAAAATGAGAAGAGCTTAATAAAGCCTATACATCTTTTATTGAAATACCTATTTTAAGTCTTTGTTGCTTTGCATTTTTGTTCTAAATGTCTCATTTGCATTATATTCAAGCTATAGTTCTTTGTACATAATAAATGTTTAACAATTTTTTTTTCATTCATTCATTCCTGACCTTCCTTTTCTTTCTGTAGTTGTTACCAAGTCTTTGTGAGGCTGGTGGGGAGAGGTAGCTTCAAAATATGATCCTATAATACATAATCAACTATCTATATTTTTCCAGATTTGAAACATGTTTATTGCACTCTTCTTAAATTATCTAGTAATCACACTTCACTTAGAAAAAGAACAAAAAAGCAGACAGCAGAAGAAACACAACCAAATGTAGATAGCAAAGATACCAATCTAGAAGGAGGGAAGGCAGCTATTCATAGATAGTCCCAGATCATCATAGCTACTTTGTAACCCCTTATGCAACATCTCTGCACCTTCTTTTATGGATAAGGGAAAGAAAAATCAAGAAATGGTAAAAGTATTGGTAAACACACTTATGTATCATCAGTTGCTCTAAGACTCAATTAAGCCCAACTTCTGAAATGAAAACTAGGAAGAACTATAAATAAAGAGATACAGCAATTTCTTTCCCTTGGCAATTTTATACCAACATCTGAAACTGAAGCAGAAAAAAAAAACTAATAAAACTTCAAGTACTTTCTTACATTTATAGCATTTAATTCTTAGACGTTACAATGGTAATTCAAAGACCATACAAAAGGACAAAGGGTAAACATCATATTTTCTATTCATCATCATTTAACATAATTGAGACTTACTGTTTCTTCATATAGATAACTATACTGTATACTATATTGAAATCACTGGGAGATGGAGGGTACAAGTGTATCTAAGGAATATGTTATGCCTATTTCACAAGACATAAACATTAAGAGATTGCCTAAGAACTAGATGATTAGAGTACTGAATTTGGAGTCTAGAAGACTTTAGTTACTTAGCTGGTAAATGACTTGCCCAAGGTCAAGCTACTAGTAAATATGTTAAGTAAGGAGCTATTATCATCCTATCTCAGAAAAAAAGTAACATCCATAAAGTGCCTTGCAAATCCTAAAGCACTATGTAAATGCTAGCTATTATTACTGCTACTGTTAGGGTTAGTGAATGACTTACTGTGCTCCTTCTGTCAATCACAGAGCCATATAAACTCTGCTTGTTCAACCAGATATATCTCAATGTCCTAATGGGATACGAAATAAAACTAGGTATCAATTCTAGGCTGTATAGACACTATGTGTGGAAAATTAGGGAAGAATTGAGCTGAAATAATATTCATCCATCTCTATTCCTGTTACCTAGTAAATAACAGTAAATAGCATGTCATCTAAAATGCTAGGCAGCTAGGTGGCACAGTGGATAGGGGGATTGGCCTGGAATTGGGAAGACTTATGTTCAAATTTTGTCTCAGATACTTCGTAGCTGTATAACTTTGGGCAAGTCATTTAACCACTGTTTGCCTCAGTTTCCTCAAACTGTAAAATGAAACTACTAATAGCACCTACCTGCCAGGGTTTCTTTTTTTTTTTTTTACAATCAAATGACATAATATTTGCAAAATGCTTAGCATACTGTCTGGTACATAAAAGGTTCTATATAAATGCCATGTATTATGATGATTATTACTATTATTACTTGTCTCTCAATTTTCAATCCTTTATGCAAACAATTGCCAAAGATTGACTTAAAATACTGCTTTTAGCATATAACTTCTCCATTAAAAAAACTTGTAATAGTTTTCCATTGTTGAGCATATTAAGTCTTTTATGAACCAGTTCCCTCTTATCAATCCAAAGTTACTTCTCATTACTTCCCAATAAGAACCTTCTACTTTGGCCAGACCCATTTAGTTCTTCATAATATTCTGACCATGAGCTATCACATCTTCATTCATGCCTCAGAAAGATTTGATCATGCTATTTCTCTTGCTTTGAAGGCCTTATCCACCGATCTTATTAATTCAGTCCTCAAAAGTCCCATCTCTTCCATAAAGATTTCCTTGAAAACTCCAATGACAATGAGTATATCCCCCTTCCTCAGTGTCCACATAGCCTACTCCACACCATACATTTTGCCATTAATAACATTAAAATTTAGGCTTTCATTTATTTTTTTTAACTAAAATGTCCATAACCTTTCATTTATTTATTTAATTTATTTAATATGTTTAGTTTTCAGCATTGATTTTCACAAGAGTTTGAATTACAAATTTTCTCTGCCCACTCCAAGTTGGCATATATTCTGGTTGCCCCGTTTCCCAGTCAGCCCTCCCTTCTATCACCCCACTCTCCACCCATCCCCTTTTCCCTTACTTTTTTGTAGGGCAAGATAAAATTTCTATGCCCCATTGCCTGTGTATCTTATTTCCTAGTTGCATGTAAAAACTTTTTCTTGTTTTTGAACATCTGTTTTTAAAACTTTGAGTTCCAAATTCTCTCCCCTCTTCCCTCCCCACCTACCCTCCCTAAGAAGGCAAGCAATTCAACACAGGCCACATGAGTATCATTATGTAAAGCCCTTCCACAATACTCATGTTGTGAAAGACTAACTATATTTTGCTCCTTCCTAACCTATCACCTTTTATTCAATTTTCTCCCTTGACCCTGTCCCTTTTCAACAGTGTTTGTTTTTGATTACTTCTTCCCCCATCTGCCCTCCCTTCTATTATCCCTCCTTTTTAATCTTCTTCCTCCTTCTTTCCTGTGGGGTAAGATACCCAATTGAGTATGTATGGTATTCCCTCCTCAAGTCAAATCGGATGAGAGCAAGATTCACTCATTCCTCCTCACCTGCCCCCTCTTTCCTTCCTACAGAACTGCTTTTTCTTGCCACTTTTATGTGAGATAATTTACCCCATTCTATCTCTCCCTTTCTC
>CM053622.1:434152293-434172800 GCA_028646595.1 Phalanger gymnotis
TCATGGCTTTCAGGTAGTCCAATAATTTTTAAATTCTCTCTCCTGGATCTATTTTCCAGGTCAGTGGTTTTTCCAATGAGATATTTCACATTGTCTTCCATTTTTTCATTCCTTTGGTTCTGTTTGATAATATCTTGATTTCTCATCAAGTCACTAGCTTCCACTTGCTCCAATCTCATTTTTAAGGTAGTATTTTCTTGAGTGGTCTTTTGGACCTCCTTTTCCATTTGGTTAATTCTTCCATTCTTCTCCTCATTGGCTTTTTGGAGCTTTTTTGCCATTTGAGTTAGTTTATTTTTTAAGGTGCTGTTTTCTTCAGTATATTCTTCACTATATCTTTGGGTCTGCTCTAGCAAGTCATCGACCTGCCTTTCATGGCCTTCTCGCATCCCTCTCATCTCTCTTCCCAATCTCTCCTCCACTTCTCTAACTTGCCTCTCCAAATCCTTTTTGAGCTCTTCCATGGCCTGAGACCAGTTCATGTCTCTCCTGGAGACTTCTGTTGTAGGCTCTTTGACCCTGTCGACTTCCTCTGGCTGTATGCCCTGGTCTTCTCCGTCACCAAAGAAAGATTCCAAAGTCCGAGACCGAATCTGGGTGCGTCCTCACTGCCTGGCCATGTTCCCAGACAACTCACTTGACCCTTGAGTTTTTCAGCGGGGTATGACAGATTGTAGACTAAAGAGTTCTATGTTCCAAGCCTGGGGGGATGTGCCAGCTCTGCCACACCCGCACTCCTCCCTCCCCAGGACCCCCAACCTGGCCTGGACTTAGATCTTCAGCAGGCTCTTCACTCCTGCTCTGATCTGCCACCCAACTCCTCCCACCAGGTGGGCCTGCGGCCAGAAGCAACTGCAGCTGTAGTTCTAAAGCTGCCCCACCTCCGCTGCCCCTGGGGCGGTCACCAAACTGCAAACTCTATCCCAGTCCCCAGCAGCTTCCCCCACCAACCCACTCCATTGTCCCTGGTGTTTGTGGGTTGAGAAGTCTGGCAACTGCCGCAGCCCACTGATTCAGGGCGCCAGGGCATGCCTTGCCTGGCTCCCGATGCGGTCGGCCTGTGCTGCCCATGCTAGGCTCCCCTCTGCTCCTAGCTCCGTGCGGGATAGACCTTACCCAGAGACTATCCAGGCTGTCCTGGGCTAGAGCCCTGCCTCCCTATGCCAATCTGTGGGTTCTGCACCTCTAGAACTGGTCCAGAGCCATCCTCCATAGGTCCCTGGAGGGACTTGGAGAGGAGCCCACGCCAGTCCCTGCCCTCCAGCTGCCATCCCGGCTCCGCGCCTCTCCCCTATTCTTTTGATGACATTATCGTTTTACCAGTCATACGAAGCTTGAAACTTCATAAAATTATCTTTTATTCTTCCTTTGGTCAGCTCTCCATATCTGTCATTTGCTAATTCCTGTGAATTCCACTTCTACATCTTTCACTTCTATCCCTCCCTTTCCACTTCATCACCTTTGTTCATGTCCTCATCTTTTTAAAATGAGTTTCGTTGCTGTCTTATAATAAATTGAATCACCAAGCATTTATTATGAGTTTATTATGTGCCAGGCCCTGTCCTGAGCACTGAGGATAAAAAGAAAAGATAGACAGATGGATAGATAGATGGATGGATGGATAGATAGACAGACAGATAGATGAATAGATAGACAAAATAAGTAAGTATATACAAGACATATAAGTTGAGAATGTGTGTGTCTGTGTCACCCTTAACACTTTCTCCAAGAACTAACTGATAACTTAGTCCTTGTGCTTGAGCTAGGTATCAGTATTTATACTTGCATTCTCCCCTACTCTGATTCCAGATGAAAGTTTTATGTATCACCACTGTTTGTTTCCTAAGAGTATAACATGACTAGGGCAGGAAGCTGATTGTCCTTTAGCACTTGATTTCAGTGATGGGTGAGGCTTATTTATATAGCTGTTATATGAATCTCCTGAGAGCTGGACTTGGGTGGATAAAAGGGATTTCATAAATGCAAGGCTCATTGTAGCCCAGCTGAAAACAACTGGTGGTGGTCAGATGGTACAGGTTGAGCCCTGATCTGTTTCTTTAAAGTATTTGCATTGTCAAGCCTTTATTATAAGTTGATTGAAAATGACTGTTAGAAGTGGCTCTCATGTTCCTTCTTTAATAGAAATACCATTTAGTGGCTTTTGTAAAGAGCATGCAGGTTTCTTTTCAGTAAAAAAGCTTGTGTTCATTTGAAAAAGACCATACCTGCATTAATTTGGTTAATTGTTACAAATGGCTTCTAAGTCTTTTATTCCAGGAAATTTCAGAATGGAATCTTTAATTTGCTTTCTACTGTGTCTTTTTCTTTTCTTTTGGGCTACATATTATACACTACTTTTGAGAAAATTCTTCCGATAATGGGAGTTAAAAGTACATCACTGAAGACAGAATTCATTCTTGCCTTTTAGTTTTTTCCTTTGAATTCATTTGAATCTTAGGATTCTCCCCCCCCCCCATTTATTATCAACAAGATATTGCAACTTTTCACTTAGCTTGGATTGAAGTAAACAAATCAGTTCCACTCAGGCACATCAATAATGTTGATCTCCTGTATTTTTTTTAAACTATTTCCTTGACATAAAGAAAAGCAAGCTACAAATGAGATGTCTTCTCTGGAGGCCCATAGTTACTATTGCATCTTAGGGACTGTGCATGTTGTCTACAGATGTTACTTCCAACACAAATACTAACATCATCATCATATTTTCCACAAAATTTACTTATTTTATGTCCCTCTCAGGTGTGTCAGTTGCCAGTTCCAGAACCGTGGTGCTGCTTCTCAAGCAATCATTCCTTATCGGGTGTTTGCCCCAGAGTGTCTCCAACACTGCTGTGAAGAGAACCTGCTCCAGCTGATTCCTCAATGCCTCTCAGCAGCACATTCAACCCTGGGTGCTCACCCTTTCTCCAGGCTCGATGTGCTAATTGTCCCTGCCAATTTTGCAAGCCTAGGGATGGCCAGGTAATTTACCTTTTTTTTTTTTTTTGACAATCTGGTTTATGGATCTATGTTCCATGTCACTCTTCCACTTCTGATATTTTCATCCATGCAGGAATTAGCAGACCCTCTTTCAGACTATGGGTTTGGGTACCTCTTGTACGTAATTGGCATTGGCATCTCTGCCTGTGTAGCCTTAAAGATACTGTTCATGGAGACTCAGTCACCAATTGCTCTTGTATTTTTAGCCCCTGCAAAGGATCAATGGTTGGGCGATGGTGGAGTCAGTCAAGACTTCCTTAAAGGCAGAAAAGCCCACACAGCCTCTAAGATTTGAGAACACAGTATGTCTCACAGAGATGTATTCTGGATTATAATAGGTCTATGATTAAGGTTAATTTAGGTGGTTAGAGCGTGATGCTAATGAGACCAAGGTCATGGCTTTAAGCTCTGTGCGTGTTATTTAGCTTTACTTTGTTCTCTGGCCATACCCCTAACCCTGGCCAGCTGTCTCTTAGGTTCTTAGGGACACCTATTTGAGAGTGCTCTATTTTTGAGTCAACGTAAGATGGATTAGTCTAAATTTATCACCACTACTGGGAAAACAGCTCAAAATGTATGCCTTACTAACAGTTATCCGGTAACATCGTCTTTGTATGTGAAAGACAGCATTATGACACAGAAAACCCAGTCACACCGACTAAACTTTGACTAAATTTGTTTACCCCAACTCCATTTAGTAACACCAGTTTCCATTCAGTGGTTGCTAGTTGCGTGACACTCAGCAAATTGGCATTTTCGCAAGGTTTTTATTTTATGTGGTTAGGCGTGTTTGTAGATCATAAGTCATTAATGGGGCATATGCTTTATTAAGGCTAGGAAAAGTAAGCTCATCAAAACATGTGACTTTATATTTTCTCCATTACTCAAAGGGAAGGGTTCCTTCTTGCTGCCAATTAATTTCCATGTCCCTGTGCATCTGTCATTTGCTGTATTTTGGCTGAAAATTACACAGATTCTTAGCAAAAACCATGAGTGTTAAAGAACTAACCATATTTACCTTTGAGGTTTATTAGATACTTAGGCTTTTTTTTAAAACTTGGCTTGAAAGCTTTAATCTCTGAAAAGTTTTGGGAAAGTGGACTCATTTGCTGAAATGATATATAAAAAACTGAAATAATGTGCTTTGGTCATGTATGTCTCATAATTGACCTACACAACTATATTAGGAATTTGGCTTAATTGTAATGAGAAAATGTTCATTGATAACTGTTCTCTTCCTCATCTCCTTCGGAAGTCTTTGAATCAGGGAAATACCGAAGATGGAAATCTCATGATTAAATATCTCCCATTTTTAGATTTGTTGGAGACAGTTTTGCCTGTTTTACCTTTTTGGACATTCATGATAGTTACAATACCTCTCAACAAATCTGACTTTAGAAAATTGAAGAAAGGGCATAAAAAATGAAAAAACAGATTGCCTTATTCTGTGTATCTCCTTCAGAATTTGTTGACCTTCAGGCCATGATGCAGAGCTTTTCTCTTCAGATTAACGTGCCCAAACAGGTAGTCCATGTGTTTCCTTCTTTTTTTTAAGGTGTTTTCAGTGATTTAATGCTAAACTGTGTATTTTTAAAGTGTGCTTTTGTATCCTTAGGGCAGATAGTATGGGTGACAAATGCCAAAATTGTCATTATAATAACTTTGGATAAAAACAGCCTTGTTACAGCTAAGAAAGAAAACAATCTTAAGAATTTGTGGTAGAGCTCCAAATGTCCTGTCTTGTTTTTCTTTTTGGACTGTGGAAATCAACTTCGTTCTCATCTTGATGTTTTCTTGGACTTATTTGATAGTCACTGTATTTGAGTCAGATAGTGGTAATTGTGGTGTTTTCCATTGGAAGTTACAGGGTGCACTTGATTTTTCCTACTTCTGGTTCTTTGAATTAGTTCCTCTTGTTTGTCTTGGACATTTCAGGACTTGTGCACCTCAGTCCACAAGCAGCTGAAAGGAGTTGTGACCTGACCTTGCTGCTGGGTGCAAGTGATTTTTTTCTGTTTGCAATGAAAGATGCTACTGTACAGGAAAAGTTGAAGAGTAAAGAGCCTTTACCATGTATAGAAGTAAAACGGAAGAAACCCCAGAATCAAGATTATCTGTCCATAAAGGTCTTAGGATATTCCCTTGAACTTCCTGTTCAACTGTTTATTGTAATACTCCTGAGGCATCAAAGAATTTTTTTTTTTTTTGGCACATGAAACAACTTGTCCCAGAGACTCTTATATATAAACATGTATGTAATATTATAAACTCTTTGCTTCTGTATTTGTTGTTGTTGTTGTTGCTAGGTCTTATTCAGAGTAGATGTGATTTTCAGACTCCTTTTTGGTAAGCTGAATGACTATTCCCGTGTGAACTAAAGAGGGTAAATTATTAATAATCTTTCAAGGGTTTTGCTTTTCTTGGATGTTATCCTCAGTGATTTCACTACATTTTAAATCTAAATATCATAGTTTGTTTGTGTAAGCATGAAACTTTCAATGAATCTATTCTTGACTTGGTCTTGATTTTTTTTAAGATGGGAAAAAAAATTTTCATCTACAATCTGAATAAAAAACGTCAACACCAGTTAATAAGACAGTAAAACTGTCATGAACAATCCTGCAAAGTTTTCGAGCTTTTAAAACACTGATAGCAAATGGAACAAACGTATGCTTTATACTTAAAATGTTGCTTTTGTTGTTTCTTAGTGAAAAGGTTACCAGTCTATTGACTCCTCTTCTTTTTCTGAATCACTGTTTGAGGGAAGAGAATGTTTTGCCCCGCCTCAATTCTAAGCAAAATTTAGTCTTCTAGAGCTTGAATTTCTACTTTGGTTCAAATATGTTTATTTACTAGGTAACAGGTTTTTAAGCATATTTAGACTTGGTAGAACTAAAGTTTCTTAGATTCAGTTGTGCACAGAGAAATAAAGACATTTTTGAACTAAACATAAATCGGTCTCTGGAGTTTTAAACAACTGCATTCAGTACAGCATCATCATTAATATTATAAAATGCTCATTTGATCTCGTAGACTGATTATCACTGTTCAATTCTATTTTATCTTTACATCGTATAGGAGAGGCAGGATGATATAAAGGAAATGTCACTAGGTTTAGATTTTAATACCATCTTCCTCACTTACTTGCTCTATGACTTCAACCTCTGTGGGCTTCACTTTTCTGTCCAATGTAGATAAAAGTTCCAGAGTATTTCACAGGGCTCCTGTAAGTATTAGCTGAGAAAAGATATGCAAAACACTTTGTAATAATGAAGTTCTAAATGACAACAATAATAATACCTAGCATTTATACAGTGCTATAAGGTTTACAAAACACCTTACCTATCACACCTCATTAAATACAAATATAACTGAGCTGGAAAGAACCCTAGAGAGGATCTTGTGCCACCCTTTTACAGATGAGTAAACTGATGCCCAGAGATATCATAGGATCATTGACCTAGCGATGGAAGAGACCTTAGGGCTCTCTGGTCTAGTCCTCTCATTTCACAGATGAGGAAACTGAGATCTCTAGTGGTGAAGTGACTTGCTCAGTATTGTAGAAGTAGAAAGTAGAAGACCAAAGATATGAATATTGGTTTTCCCACTCCTAATCCCATGAACTTTTTACTATATGAACCATGTTGCTTCTAATAACAAGACTAGGCAATTTCTAGCTTAGCTTGAATTGAATAAATGGATGAATGAAAGGCATGTATTAAGCACTTACTGTGTTCCAGGTCATGTTCTAAATGATCAGGATACAAATAGAAAAAGGGAGACAGTCCCAACTCTTGAGGACCTCACACTCTGATTGAGGGCCACCACACAGCATTCAGCCGCAGGCTGGATGGAAGATTCTCGAAATCTGAGATCCAGTGGTAGCATTGATAAAAGACCCAGGGGCTCCATGAATGGATTGGCATGTTAGAAAGAAGTGCCCACTGGGGCCCAGAGGAAAGATTATAGTTGATGACTCCCAGCTCATCCAAGGAGTGTCAGGTAAGCAGCCATGTTTTCTCCGTAGAACTGTGGGACCGGAAGGACCTTAGCCTGTCACCATTAGGAAGTGCGAATGGTTCCCAGGGACCACATGGACAGGGGTTCTGCATTTCTGACCTTGGAGTGGAGAGGGGAAGATTAGTATCTAACCAGGAGGAGGAAGGGGGAAGGGGTCATTGGTTGGAAGGTTTGAGGAGAGGGACTTCTTGCTGGTAGCTGTTCATATCAGTACCTCAGTGGCATCTGGGTTTCTTGGGTCAGTAGAGTGGTGAAAGGAAGGGGGAAGGACTCCCCTGCCTGTAGTTCTTCCTGGTCAGCTGCCCTGGTTGGGATCTTGAAAAAAATACATGAAAGGAATTCATCAGTCTTACAGCGTATGTGGAAATAGGTATAATGTTAAGGGAATAATAGGCTACAACTAGATTTGTGATTATTGCCTTAAAAATTAACACCTCAACCTTATTTCTGCATTTATTTATAATAAATGCTTTGCTTCACTATTTGTGTTTCAGCAGCTCTTATTTGTCACCTTGTATAAACAGGTTTGTATAGCTGCCTAATTAAGTATGGATTCAGTTCTTTTCGCTCTTTCATTCCTGGCCTAAGTATCTTTCTAAGAGGGATTTACTGCAGGCATGGTCTTGTGTGAATAACACTGAATCAGGAGCTGTGGCCTCCACTGTTCTGCCGCCCAGCTGCACACAGGACTTGGCCATGTCAGGCTGTTGAACTGTGACATTTGTTGATAGTAGAGGGGATGCTGACCAGGTAGCAATGGTGACAGTTCGATAGCTTGCAAGTCAGATCTTCCTCATGACTTAGGCCCTTCTCTTTGCTTTTTAGCACTACCCATTAAGATTACCCTAGCATTCGTAAGTTGTTAACTTCTTCATTGGACTTGCTAATGGTAGTAAGAGCTTCTGTGAATTACAGGGACAAAAAGGTACCTGCAAATCCTTCAAATCCTAAAAAGCAAACTTTAAAGCACAACTACTTAACTTAAATCCACGTATATATCTGCGACCCATTATGTACATAGACAGCTACCTTAGTCCTTAGTTATTTTTCCTATCCCTATATGACATCATTACTCCAATAGATGGAATCAATAGACTGGCACCTTCCCCTTAGGGTGGCTTCATGTATGAGGTGGCTCTATCTCAAGAGCACTGTACGTTCTAGAGAGCCTCTATAGTGAGGCTGAAGAACTCTTCACATAACAAACATTTCTTAAGAGCCTACAGATACAAGCTAGCTTCAAAAACCACCTGATAACCAAGCACATTCATCCCTAAGGAGAATGAGGTCTTGTTCCAGCTCTCATCATTCATCTCCTGCCTGAATGAGTCCCTCCCATATCCCGTAGAAATGTTTAGATGCCCTTTGCCTTCCTGTGCCATTCTTCATTGGTTTTGGAGACATCCTTACCTGTATCTCTTCAGGAGTCCTGGCATTTCCTTTTAAAATTTCAGCTGAGGATAGTCTGATACTTTCAGCTCTGTTGTCCTAGCAGTCCTGCCTCTAATGTGAAAGCTGCAGGAGTTGGGAAACAAGCAGTATATCTAAGAATTGCTGGCACTATGCTGAGAAACTGTCCTGAATAATTTGTGCTAACGCTCCCCTAGTGCAGCGGTTTCGAGGGTATCTGGGACCCTCATTGTCTTTAGCCAACCCTATGTGAAGCTGAGAAAACTTTTTGTTTTATATTTATTGCAATGGCTATGGACTTATCCCAAGACCTGTGTGTTGTCTAACAAAAGATGCAAAGCTAACATACCTCTGTGTGTGTGTGTGTGTGTGTGTGTGTGTGTGTGTTTGTGTGTGTTTGTGTGTGCTCTCTTTCATTTTCAGGTCTTTTTCATTTAATAATT
Organism: Phalanger gymnotis; assembly: GCA_028646595.1. NCBI lineage: Eukaryota > Metazoa > Chordata > Mammalia > Diprotodontia > Phalangeridae > Phalanger > Phalanger gymnotis. The sequence goes on from CM053622.1 coordinate 434,161,167, forward strand.
GTTTCAGAAAGCTACAGCTACATAATAAAATGAGTAAACTGAGAGCTTTAAAAATCATTATCACTTACTTAAAGGTCCACAGTAGAGGAAAACCATGTCAACCCATGATAAATTGCTTGTTTTTCTTTGACCTGATTGCATAACCAGTGACTTCTAAATGTTGTAGAGGACTCCTGGCTAGTTCCTGTCTATTGCCAGCACAATTTTCTAAAGTACTTCAATTTGAGGATAAACTGTGTGCAGGCACATGCCCAAGGACAAACTTAACCAGCTCCTTACCCTCTTTCTCCTGGGGTTAACCAAGGCGTTTTACTGTTTATCCTTATCTCCCAGCCTATCTGTAACAGAATAAGCAAATCATGGCATGTTGGTACAAAGAGTCTGTTGTTTTTAGCCTTTTAATTGTACTCCTGTCGGCTGGGAAAGGAAGCAGTCATAAATTTAATTTATTATCTTAAGTATCAAGACTTCACAGCTTTTAGATTGTGTGTGTGTGTATGTGTGCTCATTCTTTTTAAGATTATTTTTATTGGAGTTTTTAGATCCTTCTTTTTAGACCCTCCTTTCCCTCTCTTTTCATTCCCTTTTTGTTTTTTAAAATTCAAAAAGAAGTTGTCTCACATTCAGTGCAAGATGAAATGATGTTGGTTCTTTCCTAGAGGAACACAATAATGAAATTAATTGAATTAATTTTGTGTCTTTCTTTTGTGATTTTTGCCAGCTCCACTATATTTACCCTGCTTGTTTGTCGAGTTGATTTAGCAGATTTTGCAAACATTTTTATAAATCCTTATACCTGGACTGTGGTGTGAGTTTTTTAGGTGTTACTGGTTTCTTTTTTCAGTGGTTATTATTTAAATTGGAAAGGGGAAGAAGTAGGATTTTGGGGGTTTTTTTTTTTGGTCTTATTCCTCTCCTAACATATCCTTTTTCCTTAGAGCTTTAAGTTCTCTTTGTAGGAACTCCAGTTAATTTCTGCAAAAAAAAAATCAAATAGGATTATAATTCAATTGAGTTGTGCCACAGACTATTCCTTTATTACTTCCTTCACATGCTTAACGTCTCTTACTTTTTCCTGTTTCTTTCTTTGAATTTAAGTATTCAGTCTACTTCCTTTAAATAATACATAGAAAACATTTCCTTTTTGAGATATACTCTAGACCATCTAGTTCCAGTGATGCCATCTCTTTTCCGAAAAATATCCATTACTCATGAGTTATGCTCCCAGCTCCCACGTGCTCCCCACCCCTTCTATGGCTGAAGCAGGCACTTTGGAGCCCTTAGAGCTCGGTCAGACATCAAAGAACCAAGGTCATCCACTGCATCCCGGGCCATTGCCAGTCTTTTGTCTTGCCACTGGACTTCGGTGACTCTAGAAGAGAGAGTGAGGCTGATGACTTTGCTCAGCTCTGCCTCACTTAAATCCAATTCATGTGCAAGTCAAGACATCACTCTGTGATGTCATTGGTCCTCTTCAGAAATGAAGGATGAACAACAACATCATATGGAGATTGAAATGTAGCTAGCAATTGGATTCCAGAGTTCCTTAAAGACAAGGTGAAGGAATTTGTATTTCATCCCATAGGCAACAAATAGCCACTGAAGGTGTTTGTGCAGGGGAATGACTTGGTCTCTAAGCTGTTGCCAAGGCCTGTGGATTTCATCTTCGGAACATCTGTCCAGTATGCCTCTTTCTCTTTCCACTGACAGTGCCACCACTCTAGTGCAGACTTTCATCACCTCACATCTGGATTATTGCAAAGCCCTGTTGGTGAGTCTGCCTACCTCAAGTCTCTCCCCACTCTAATCCGTCTTTCATTCAGCTACTAAAGTGGTTTTCCTAAGGGTTAGGTCCAGCCATGTCATTCCTCTTACCCCCTAACCCTTCCCCAATAAACTCCAATGACTCCTTGTTGCCTTCAGGTTTAAATACAGAATGCTCTGTTTGGCATTCAAAATCCTCTGTGACCTAGCCCCTTCCTACCCTTTCAGGCTTCTTATGTCTTACTCCATGTCAGGTACTCGTCTGTCTAGTGTTGCTGGCCTCCTGGCTGTTCCACAAACAAGACATTCTATGTCTCTGACTCCTGGCATTTTCTCTGGCTGTCCCCCAAGTCTAGAATGTCCTCCCTTCTCATCTCCAACTGCTGACCTCTCCGCCTTCCTTTAAGGCATCTGAAATCCATTCTTCCCCAGCCTCTCTTAACTCTAATGTTTTCTCTTTGTTAATTATTTATTTATCTCTTGACTTGCTTTGTATTTATTTGTTTCCATTAGATTACAGACTTCTTGAGGACAAGGACTTTTTCTTGCCTCTCTTGTATCCCCAGGACTTAGCACAGTGCCTGGCACATAGTAGTTGCTTAATAAATAATGATTGCTTGATTGATTTGGACTTAGTCTAACTCCATTTTCTATATACACACGTAAATGAAAAACTTAGCCCTTCCCCCAGCAAAAATTTCAGAAAGGTCCTTTTAGCTGCTGGTTTTTTGTTTTGTTTTGAAGATTTGATCTCCCTATTTCACTCAGACTGGAAGTACAGGGGCTACTCGTGAACTGGATCACACTTGACATGTGAACTTTGACCTGTTGTTTTTGACCCAGGCCCCATTTTGCCTCCCCTTATGTAACCTGATGCGCGCTCTCTCTCTCTCTCTCTCTCTCTCTCTCTCTCTCTCTCTCTCTCTCTCTCTCTCTCTCTCTCTATCTCTCTCTCTCTCTCTCTCTCCTTTTTTTTTACAATACCAGATCAGCAAAGCCCACTGAAGCTCAGAACTCCACAGCTGGCGATTTGACATCTCCCCAGCATCTACCAGCCTCAGCTCACCACAGCTAGGATTAAAGGGGGGGGCTACCACACCCAACTTTGTCTCCTTTTGGCAGCAAAAACGAACAGATCTTAGAGGCGCTGAGGGACAAGCGCCTTTTCTTTTATAATTATCATCCAGCTGCCTAGGGCATTCGTTGCTGTTTCTCCATCAGTAAGAATTAGCAGTCACTGCCATATACTTTATTGGTGGTGTGCTTTTTAAATGACTACCTTCCTTCTTTTGTCAAGTACTTTAACACTCATACCCTTTCCTCTTACCCCCTAAAAGGTGGCACCTAGCTTCCCCTCCCCCATTTTGTCCTTGAGTTATTTCTATTTTTAGGCTAATAAGTTGCACCTACATATGTTTGAACAGTTGTTAGGCATGTCTGCCGTTTAAACTGTTCGGTGATTTAAAACAAACAAAAACAGAGAACCCAGGGGGAAAGAACACATTTTAGTTGTTGCCACACACACTGTTGTTTTGACCCTGACAGTCGGTTGTAAACGACCTGTGAGGTGCCTTTGTGTGCTGTTAGGTACACCCACCTGGAAGATATTATTCGCCCTAAGGGTTTTGCGCCTCAGCTGGCATTGTGTCCTTGGATTTTCTTTTCATTGGTGGAGAGCTGGCACATGTACAGAGACATTTTGCTCAGAGCCACTTAGCTAAAAACTATTTTTCCTTTATTTTTGTCTTCCTTACTCGTTTTACTATTTCTTCTTCATGAAGTGCTACCCTTCTCAAATACACTCTGTCTCTTTCTTTTTCTTGTCCACCCTCCCCACTTCTTGTCTTATTTGGCTGTTTTGTTGCCTTGATCTCTTTGCGCAGGGTCATACACAACTAAGAGCTGTATACTACTTATTGCCTTACACCAGAGCTCATGTGGGTATTCTCAAGCTCTTTGGAAACAGACCCTCAAGAGAGATTGGTTAAAGTCCTCTGTTTCTCTGACTGCTGTAGCTTACTCCTACCAATGTAAAAATATATACACTTATCCACAAGGTTAAATAGTAGTGGGAACCCACTTCACATTTTGAGAGAAGACAGGACACAGAAATGTTGACTGTCTTGCCTTTTCCAGGGCCACCTTTAGAAGAGGGACATCCATTAATGCTGTTTATCCTGTCTAGTCTAACCAATCAATGGAAATTACTTGAAAATGATACCCAGTAAGAGGAGCGTGTATGTGTGTGTGTGAGTGTGAGTATGAGTGTGCATCTAATATACTATATGACCAGTAAGTACTAAGCACTGTGCCGAGTCTTTGGGATGCAAATGTGAGAAAGCCAGTCGTGGCCCTTAAGGAGCTTACAATGTAATGGAGGAAGACAACACACAAAAGAAAGGTGAAAAGGCAGAGGCTGGTGGGCGTGCCTGTGGAGAAGTACAAAGGAGTACAGCTGGATATGAAATAAAGAAATGGCTGGCCTGGGTGCCCTTCTTAAATGAGAGTTCTGAGAAGAGCTTTCTTCCCTCCAGTCAGAGGAATGTTTGTGAGAGAGGTGGTTGAATGAGGATGAGGAAAGGGCATGGGCAAATGAGAGGAATACTTTGAGCTTAGCTAAATGTGGACACCAGAACCCACTTAAATTATTTGGGGATACAAATGATACATTTTAACTGGGCTATTACCACTCACTTGGTTCCAGTTTTCCAAATGGTCCGAGAAAATGTGTGTCATGAAATTTATGCGTAGAGTATAAGAAGGAGAAGCTGGAGGGTGTCCAGAAAAATATGCAAAATCCATTATTTTTGTAACACCTTCCATCAGACATTAGCCAAATAGTTCTGTAGTCTTAGACATTGACTTACTTAAGTTAGAATCTTTCTAGCCTACTTTTCTAGGTAGAATGGAAGGGGCATTGGGATTGAGAATAATGAACCATTTCTGGCTCCAAAATCTTGGTCTTTGTGGGGATGTGATGTTGATAGAGATTTTAAATAATAATGTGAAGAATGAATTTTTCTTCAGCTTTCAAACTGATCCTTAACAAGGTTAAAATTGTCCATGTGAAACACTCATTATCCTTTGTTCTTCTTCCTGTCACCTATAAACAGAGAAGCAGGTTGAGGTCTTCTGAGAAAAAGGACTTTGAATGGAATTGCAAAGAACCGTAGCATTTTGGGGTAGCTAGTATAGGACCTTGGAAATTATTAAGTCTAAGTTTCTTATTTTGCAAGTGAAGAAAGTGAAGCCTGTACCCTGGAGGCAGCTTGTTCAGTCACTAAAGGAGTCAGTAGTCTGATTCAGGTGAAAGAACACCGGCTCTGGAGTCAGAAGCCCTAAGCTCGTATTTTGGCGCTACAGTTACTATCTGTGTGAACTTGGGGAAACCCTTTAAACTCTCTGAGCTGTGGTTAGCTGGCCTGAGGTATCTATGATCTGATATGGTGCCGGGCCTGGGACTCGAAACCAAGTTTTCTGACTGCAAATCCAGCATTCTTTTTGTGATGCTGTATTCCTCTCCTGTTCTGACTGTCTATGGCTGGTTGGCTAGGTCATTCCCATGCCCCTCTAGTGTAGGATTCAGTTACCAAGAATGGCCGTGGAGGATGGCTTGCCCTTCATGTGAGCCTTCTTCTACGTCGTGAGGTGCCAGAGTCCCTTAGAGACTCCCGGGTAGGACTCCAGCTGACTAGTCTGCTTTTGCAGGGAAGTAAATGGCTGGTGTTGACCTTTCTACTGGGCTGGACATATGAGGAGACTAGAGGAAGAAGATCTTTGAATCCCCAGGTTTAGAGATGGCTCAGGCTTACCCCTTTTGTTTGTGTGATGTTTTGTTAAGTGAAAGAAGAACCAATTCTAACAGGCAGTGGGGGAGGGGAGGGAGGGAAGGAGACTTCCTTTCATAGCAATCGCCTATCGCCTTAGAGTATTTATTGCTGTTTCTCCATAGAATAAAAAAAATTAGCAACATTTTCAAATACTGTATTGGTAATATGCTATTTCTTTTTAAAATTCAATTTTAAAAATTTTCAATTGGCAAAAATCTGCCTTCTCTCCTTCCCACCTCCCCCTCCCCCAATTGAGAAAGAAAGAAAAAACAAAACCACCTTTACAAATATGTCAAGCAAGACAAATTTCTGCATTGGCCATAAAAAAAAAAGAAAGCCTCACTCTGTGCTCTGAGTCCTTCACTTCTCTATCAGGAACTAGGTAGCGTACTTTATCATAAGTCCTTTGGAATCATGTTTAGTCGTTACACTTGTCAGAATTCCTAAGTCTTTCAAAGTTATTTCTCTTTCCGATAATGTTGTCATTGTATAACTTGTTTTCCTGGTTCTGCTTGCTTCGCTTTTCACCATTTTATACCAGTCTTTCCAGGTGTCTCTGATATCATCCTCCTCATCATTTCTTATAGCACAATAATATCTATCACATTTATATGTCATAGACTTGTTCATCTATTCCTCAGTTGATAGGAACCCTATTAGTTTCCAATTCTTTCACACTTCAAAAAGAACTAAAAATATTTTTGTACATCCTTAGAGTTTATTTTGCTTAGGAATATTCTATCACCTTTAATTTATCCTCCCATGTATTCTCCCTTCTTCCTTTCTCCCTTTCTCTCCCTTTTTCCTGTTAAATGAAATGTATTTCTAAACACAACTCTGTGTGTGTGTGTGTGTGTGTGTGTGTGTGTGTGTATTTTTACTTCCTTTGACCAGTTCAGATGAAAGTGAGGTTCAAGTGTCATCCATCTCCTGCCTCCCCTGCCTTCCTTTTTCATTTGTATAGACTTTACTTGACCACCTTGGTAATATGAGACTATTTCCCCTAACTTTCCTCTCTCTTTTCTCCCCCCAGTTTATTCCTTTTACTCCCCCTTTACATGTTTTCTTCTAGAATCATCAAGGCATAACAGAACCACCCCTAGTCCTTCTGTCTAGTTAGATTCCCTCTGTGACTCCTGATGATGACAGGGTTCAGAGAGGACGTATTTGTCTTCTTCCTATTTTAGAAGATAAGCAGTTTATCTTGTTTAGTGCCTTGTTTACTTTTTTTTATGTTTCTCTTGATTCCCGTGCTTTGACCTCAAAGTTTCTATGTAGTTTTGGCCTTTTTTCTTTTCCTCAATAGTGCTTGGAAGTCTTCTATTTCATAAGGTTCGTTTTTCTCCTTTGGGATTATACTTAATTTTTCCGGGGAAGCCATTCTTGATTGTAAGCCTATATACTTTGCCTTCTGAAATATCTTATTCCATGCTATGCACTCCTTTATGGTAGTGGCTGCTAAATCTTGTGTGATACTAACTGTGGCTCCTTGATACTTGAATTCTTTCTTTTGGGCTTCTTGCAATATTTTTCTTTGACCTAGAAGATCTGAATTTTGGCTGTAATGTTCCTGAGAGTTTTCATTTAGGGGTTTCTTTTTAAAAATGGCTGGTGAATTCTTTCAATTTCCTCTTTGTCCTTTGGTTCTCAGAGTTCTGGGCAGCTTTCTTTTAAGATTTCTTGAAACACGATGGCTAGACTCTTTTTTTGTTGTTGTTGTTCATTGCATTGTTCTCCAATGATTCTTAAATTTTTATCTTTTCTTATATTTTCTGTCCTTATCTGATCTGTTTTTCACATCAGTTATTTTTGTTATGAGATACTTTACATTTTCTACTATTTTTTCTGTCTTTTGAGTTTGTTTCTGCATTTCTTGTTTTGTCACAGAGTTGCTAGACCCATTTTAATTTTCAGGAAACTTGTAACTTAGGCAGAGTTTTGCACTTTTGTTCCAAACTGTTAATTCACTTTCCAATTCTTTCTTCCATAGCTCTAATTTCTTTTAAAGAAAATTTTCTCTAGTGCTATCATTTCATTGATAAAACCAGTTTTATTTTTTTTTTTTAACTCTTGCTTTGTCTCTTCTAGGAATTGTAGTTGAATTTGTGCTCAGGCTGTGTTTTTCTTTGAGACTTTGCTTATAGATGTTTTGGAGTTCTTTTCTTTTGAGTTTGTTTCTGTTGCTGTTAAATAGCCTTTGATGGTGGGATTCTTTTTATTTTGCTCTTCTCCTTCTTTCAGTCTACTTCTTGGCTTCAGATTTGATGGTGAAGCCAGGCTCTGCACGTTTCCGGAGAAAAGTTGCTGTTTTGTTGCTATTGCTTTCTTAATGAGGTATTAAGTGTTGTGTTATTCCAGGCTCCAAGGACAGCTCAGCTTCAGTGCTCCCAGAGAGGTCTGATTTAGGACAAAGTCTGATCGCCATCCCCTTGTTTTCAGCCTTGCAAGTTCCTGACCACGTTTTGGTCTAAGTAACAGATCTGTGGGCTTGTCTCATTTGTAGTTTCAGTAAACGATTGGCTGGACTCAGTCACTATCACATATCCGAAGAGCTCTGCAAGCTTTCCTTTGGTCTGAGATTCCTGCCCTGGTCATTCCAATGCAGGATTCAGACTGGTCTAGAGGCTAGAACTGAGACCTCATTCTGCCCCTGAGGTCGGAGCCACACAGCTTTTGTTTGCTGCTCGCTTGATACACAATTGCTCAGCCACACTTGCTCCCTTCTTAGCACACAATCCAGTCCCTGTGACCACTCCTTGTTCCTCACCCTGTAATGACCATTCTTGAGTGCAGCCTCCTTCCTCAGTTCACCCTAGCTCTATCACGTGGACCCACGTCATGAGTGTCAGAGCCGTAAATTTAGGCCCCTCTCTGCTGCTTTGGGGACCTCTTCTTGCCCTGCTACATAACCTCTCCCTGCACTGGAACGCTTCATAGGTGTGCTCTTGGTCAGACCCAGTCTTCATCATTCACAGACTAAATTTCTGTCTCTCTCGGCTTACCTGAGCTTTAAAAAAAGTCTCGCTGTAACTTGCTGCTACTCCATCTTTGTTGTACTGTTAATATGCTTTTTCAATTACTGCCTTCTTCCTTTTGCCAAATAATTTACTAGGCTTTTTCAATTACTGTGTTCAGTCATTTTCAGTTGTGTGTCCAGCTCTTCATAATCCTATTTGAGATTTTCTTGGGAAAGATACTGGAGTAATTTGTCATTTCCTTTTCCAGCTCATTTTGCAAATGAGAAAACTGAGGAAAACAGGTTCACACAGCTAGCTGGTGTCTGAGGCCAGATTTGAAGTCAGGAAGATGAGTCTTCCTGACTCTGGGTCTGGCATTCTATTCACTGCGCCACCTAGCTGCCTTTTTCAATGCTTACCTTCTTCCTTTTGCCAAATAATTTAACACTCAAGCCCCTTCCTTCAATTCATTTAAGTTTGGCAGCTAGAGGACAGGTCAGTTTTTCTATTCTACATTCAGATGGTATCCAGAGCAAAGGATATAATAACTCTGCTATGTTCTATACTGGATGGGCTGTATTTGGAATAGTAATGCTAGTAATGACAACAACAATGATAACTAACATTTACACAGCATTTTAATGTTTGTAAAATGCTTAATTTTTCATTTGATCCTCATACCAACCCACAGAACTATAGTATCATTATTTAAAGATGTTTTTCTGAAGAGAACATGAGAATACCTTTTCATTTTTAAAAGTGTTTGGAATTATGTACAATTTTGATACAGTTTCTGGGTGCTCTGAGATATCCATGGACACTTCATGTAAACCAATTACAATGGCTATCTAGAAGAACTTTTGAGAAGCTATGTGATCATAGGCCAATTAAGCCTAATGATGGCTTCACAAAGCTAATGACACCATCACAAAGGAGAGGTGTTTCATTTAAAGGTGTTTCCCCTACTCTGTGGTATTCACATGGAGACAAAATATGGTACAGTTTCATTCGTCATCTTCTTCATCCTCCTCTTCATCTTCCTCATCCTCTTCTTCCTCCTCTACTGTTACTGCCGAACAGTCTGCCTGTTCTACCCTTTTAATCCTGTCTTATTCTGGACAGTGGCTTTTCCAAAGTACCCCCTTTTCCTCTTTTTCCCCAACACATCCTTAAAGGAAATGCCCAGGCTGTCTACTTTCCTGAGAAGACTGAAACCATTGCCCTCACTTCCCATCCACAATTCCTTCTCACACCTTGTCAATATCAATTTTTCTCTTTCTGGTCACAAAAGAGACCTTTCTACTGCACCACAGGGCTCAGAAAGCCTCTACTTACAGCCTTCATCCTATTCCCCCAGGCCTCCTGCAGGACTTTTGTCCAGCACTCATCTTGACTCTTTTGTCATCTTCATTGATTCCCTTGCTCTTGGTTCCTTCATATCTACCTACAGACATGTGCAGTTCTCTCCAGTATGAAAAAAGCTTGCCTTTGACCTTTCTAGGCCAACCATGTGTTAATATATTTTTTTCTGTCTTCCCTTTCACTGCTAAATTTCTTTTAAAAATATTTTTGTTACAAGCTTGACAAACATGAACATTTCAACATACAAAGAACAAGAAACAGGATTACATGTGAAACCGAACTCTTAGGCAGGCAGGTGGCACAGTGGATAGGGTGCTGGATTTGGAATCAGGAAGGTATGAGTTCAGATTCTGTTTCAGATACTTATGAAATGATCAGGTTGGTTCTGTGTTATCTTTTAATTGTTTCTGTTTACAGTTAGCTGATTTTGTCCTCTAACTACCTAAAGTCATCATTCTTTGTCTCTGAACTTAGTTCAGAAATTCAACAGGCCTGTAATGAGTTAAGTTTAGAAATGCAGTTCTCTTACTAGTCATGGTTCCATTCTTGCCTCAAGGAAATCTGGTATCCTTGGGGGAGGCAAATGGATACTGGTGAGTCTGGTCCAGTACCTTTACACCACCAAGGATGTCTGGTTTGTTATCTCTGTCCTTGCAGATGCAGCTGGACTCAAACGACAAACATTTCTTAGTCACAGGAGGGAGGAGGGGGTTGCTGCTAGCCCCTCATTTCCAATTTTGATTTTGCTATTCATGATGTCAAGCTCTTGTAACCAATCATAACTTATTTCTGGCCTATCATGTTCTGTTCTTCATTCTGTACTCTCCAAAACCTATAAAAAAGAATTGTCCCCTTAATTTGGGGTCTTAGCTTTGCTGAGGAAGCTGAGAGCCTAGTTATTGGTAAATTTGCACTTTTCTAATAAATTGATCATGCTGAGAACTTTGTGCCTCAGTTTACTTTAATTTTAATGGTTTACTTAACTGTGTGACCTTGGACAAGTCACTTAACCTCCCTTTCCAGGAAAACCCAGTTTCCTGTAAAATGGTGTAGTAGGAAGGCTGAATTTATGATCTCAAAAAGGATCATATATATATTTGAATGGTTCGAAATTGCAAGGTATATAGAATTCTCTAAGCAGAAGGCATCAAAAAATTTATTCAAGGCCCAGAGCAACAAATTAGCAAACCAGCCTCCCCATTCCGACATCGTGATCACAAGCCTCAAGGCCCAGTAGGCCCACCTCACAAGAGTAGACAGGAGGCCACAGAAAAATAAGATGGCATAAATCATATTCACTGGCCTCAAGTCCTCCCTGGAACTCCTGGGTCCACCCAGGGGTCGGCTCTGCTTCGGCTTTTTTCAGCTATAGTTTCTCGCCTCTCCTCGCAGCCAAGCCTCTGGTGTTCTCAAGCCCCACCTCAACGAACAGAGACCATTGGTTCCGAGTTGGCCCCTCTTAAGTTATTAATCTGCACCCACACAGTTTTCACACCTGATAGGGCTTTGGGCCTGGGGCTTAGCACTTAACAGCTGAAAGTACTTTCAAAATAAACAAAAGCCAAAGTCCTCAAAGGCACCCATTAAACTAATTGCATTTTGCCTTTTGCACAGATGGGGATAATAGTACCTACCCCACAGGGTTATTGTGAGAATCCAGTGAGAACTGATATGTAAAGCTTTTTACAAATCTTTAATTGCTATATATATATTATATATAT
>CM053622.1:434179849-434190878 GCA_028646595.1 Phalanger gymnotis
CTGTTTGATAATATCTTGATTTCTCATAAAGTCACTAGCTTCTACTGGCTCCAATCTAATTTTTAAGGTAGTATTTTCTTCAGTGGTCTTTTGGACCTCCTTTTCCATTTGGCTAATTCTGCCTTTCAAGGCATTCTTCTCCTCATTGGCTTTTTGGAGCTCTTTTGCCATTTAAGTTAGCCTATTTTTTAAGGTGTTATTTTCTTCAGTATTTTTTTGGGTCTCCTTTAGCCAGTCATTGACTTGTTTTTCATGGTTTTCTCACATCACTCTCATTTCTCTTCCCAATTTTTCCTCTACTTCTCTTACTTGCTTTTCCAAATCCTTTTTGAGCCCTTCCATGGCCTGAGACTAGTTCATGTTTTCATTGGAGGCTTTTGATGTAGGCTCTTTGACTTTGTTCACTTCTTCTGGCTGTATGTTTTGATCTTCTTTGTCACCGAAAACAGATTCCAAAGTCTGAGACTGAATCTGAGTCCGTTTTTGCTGCCTGTTCATGTTCCCAGCCAACTACTTGACCCTTGAGCTTTTCATCAGGGTATGAGTGCTTGTAGAGAGTACTTTGTCCCAAGCATGAAGGGTTGTGCTGTTGTTTTCAGAAGTATTTCTAGACATCAAGTTCTGCCACACCAGCACTTCTCCTCCCCCAAGAAATGCCAACCCGGACTGTGACTCAGATCTAAGCAGGCTCTGCCCTCCCACTCTGATCCCCGACTTAATTCCTCCCACCAGGTGGGCCTGGGGCCAGAAGCAACTGCAGCTGTAGCTCTGTAAGCAGCCTCAGAGCTGCACCACCTCAGCTGCCCCCAGGGTGGTGGCCAAACCATGAACTCCTTTCACTCTGTCCCCTGCAGTTTTTCCCACTAACCTTCTCTGTTGCCTTTGATGCTTGTGGGTTGAGAAGTCTGGTAACTGCCACAGCTCACTGATTCAGGGTGCTAAGGCCTTTTCCACCTGGCTCCTGCTCTGGTTGGTGCGGGCACAGCCCACGCTGGGCTCTATTCTGCTCTGCTTCCAGCACAGTGAGATAGACCTTACCCCACAACCATCCAGGCTGTCCTGGGCTGGAGCCCTGCTTCCCTCTGCCATTTTGTGGGTTCTACAGTTGGAGAATTTGTCCAGAGCCATTTTTATAGGTGTTTAGATGGTCCTGAGGGAGAGCTTTAGGCAAGTCCCTGATTTCCAGCTGCCATCTTGGCTCCACGCCCTCTAAACTGGCTTTTAAAATCCTCCTTGAGCTCTTCCAGGAATGCTTTTTGGTCTTGAGACCAGTTCATATTCTCTTTTGAGGTTTCAGATGGGGGTATAGTGACAATGCTGTCCTCTTCTGAATTGGTGTTTTGATCTTCTCTGTCTCCTTAGTAAGATTCTATGGTCTTTTTCTACTTTTCTAGTTTGCTTCTTCATGGTGGTTGCCTTTTTCCTGGCTTTTAAAGGATCTCTGCTTTTGGGGCCCAGAGGGCTCTGTCCCAAGCCTTGTGCTGGGAATTAGGGGCCTGGTTACTGGTTTTGTGTGTTGTGGCCTCTGGTTTTGTCAGCTAGAAGCTATATAATGCTATAGCTCACCTAGTGCTGAGCTGGAGATGGCTGGTGTATGCCAAGGATCAAGGTTGGTGAAACCCTTCTGATTTTCCCCGGGGTTACACTGAAGCTCACAGTGGGAGGTGTGGGGGAGGGGTGGTCTGCTGCTGGAAGTCTCCTCTTCCCCTAGGGCTGTGCTATAGCACAAGTGGGCTCAGCCACCATCTTTATTGGTGTCTGCCAATTATCCCAGCTGTGCAAAGTCACGCCTGGGGTCCTCGTGTTGGCGTTTGCTGGCTCCACTCCCCTGGGGCTCAGGAACTCCCACTGGTTTGCTGAGGTAGGGCTTGCTGGGATGTCTCCTGCCCTGCCGTGGTCCCCTTCCACCACAGCAAGAGGGCCTCTTCTCCCTAGTTTCCTGAGCTAAAAGACTACTGTACCTTTATTTCTGGCTCCACTATTCCAGGGTTTTTCCTAGGGCAGTATTCTCTGGGTCAGCAAGGAGGGATGAGAGCACTTACAGTTTACTCCATCATAATGGTTCCCAGAAGTTCAAGAAGGTGACCTTCAAGCATTTAGTCTGTGGGCTTATAGCCCCATGAGTAGCTGCTGCTCAGTAGCTCAGCGCTTCTGTCTCACCTGGCTCCAACAGATTGCCATCCTATACTGAGAGGCTTGGTACTCGCCACTGCTGTTGGTGATTCAGCCTACCATCGTCTGCTCCCACTCTGCTAAGGTGTAGACTCATGCCTTGCACTCTGCCAGCATGGTGCAACAGATCTTTCTCCTTGACTTTCTGTACTCTTATGGGATGGAAATCTGCTGCACTCTGTTTCCTAGTGGATGCTACCTCTCTCAAATTTGTTCAGAGTGACTTTCTTAGAGGTATCTGAAAGAATTTGTGAGACAGCTCAGGTATGTCCCTACTTTTACTCCACCATCTTGGCTCTACCACCCATATTCATCATTTTTTGCAGCACAGTAATATTCCATTAAATTGACATACTATAATTTGTTTAGCCATTCCTCAACAGATGGGCTTTGACATTGTTTCTAATTTTTTGCTATCATAAAAAGTGTAGCTATAACTAGTTTGTTGTACATAGTCATTTTCTTCTTTTCAGTGGCCTCCTTGAGTTATATACCCAGTAATGGAATCTCTGGATCGAAGTATTAGACTTTTTAGTCACTATTTGCACAATCCCAAATTGCTATCCAGAATGATTGTACTGATTTACAACTCCACCAAAAATGCACCAGTGTTATGTTCCCACAACCCATAAAATACCAAATCTTTGGATACCAAATCCTTATCGGAAAAATTTGATGAGATTGTTTTCGCATTCAAATGCGTCCTACATACATTACCTGTATCTGTAAATCAATCAATCTAGATGCTTTACGCATTCTGTAGTTATTGGTATGGGATTTCTGTTTTTACTGTTGTCTTTTGAGTCTTGTTACTATTATATAAAAATATTACTGATTTTTCCAGGTTTATTTTCATAGCCTAGAAATTGCTGAATCTATTAATTTTCTCAATTAGCATCTCTGCTGATTCCCTAGGATTTTCTGAATATATTTTCATATCATTAGCAAATAAGGTTAATTTTATCTATTCTTTACCCATCTTTATGCTTTTCTTTTTATTATCTTACTGCAGTTGCTACAATTTCCAGAATTATATCAAATATAGAGGGGAAAGAGGATATCCTTCCTTTACTCCCATCTTCCCCAGAAAAGGGTCTAGGGTATACTCATTCTTTATGATGCTTTATTTTGGTATTAGATTTTTTAAAAAAATACTATTAAAGAAAGGGCCCTTTAGGCCTATACTTTGTAGAGCTTTTTATTCTTCTAGTATAAATGAGTTTTGTTCTTTGTCAAGGGTTTTATTTGCATACATTGAGATAACGATGTGGTTTTGGATGTTTTTGTTTTAGCATGATAAAGTATGTTGATTGCTTTCCTAATGTTGAAGCACCCTTGCATCCCTGCTATGAATTCTATTTGGTCATAATGAATGATTTCTTGGGAAAATCACCGTAGTTTGTTTCATAGGATTTTGTATAAAATTTCTGAATTGCTATTTATTAATGATACTTAATTGTAGTTCTACAATTTATCCACTAATTGTTTAGGTATTAGGACGAAATTTATCTCAAAAATATTCTGGCAGAGTGAGTTCTTTTTCAATTTTTGAGAATGCACTTTGTACTATGGATGCTAACTAGTCTTTAAAAGTCTAACAGAATTCTCCTATCGGTCCATAAGAACATGAGTTATTTTTCCCCCCTTTGCTAGTTCTTTTATATATGGGTTTATTTCTTTTTCTGAGATTGGATTGTTTTTCCCCTACTTAATTGTATTTTATTTTTTCCCAATTACATTTAAAGTTAGTTTTCAACATTCATTTTTACAAGATTTTGGGTCCTAATATCTAATATAGGTTACACGTGTATAATTATACTAAACATAGTTCCACATTAGTCATGTTGTGAAAGAAGAATCAGAAGAGAAAACCCATGAGAAAGAAAAAAACAAACCAAAACAAAAGTGAAAACAGTATGGTTCGATCTGCATTCAGACTCCATAGTTCTTTCTCTGGATGTAGATAGCATTTTCCATCATGAGTCTTTTGGAATTGTCTTGGATCACTGTATGATGAGAAGAGCTAAATCTATAATAGCTGATCATCACACAATGATGCTGTTACTGTATACAATGTTTCCTGGTTCTGCTCACTTCATTAAGCATCAGTTCACATAAGTCTTTCCAGGATTTTCTGAAATCTGCCTGCTCAGCCTTTCTTATAGCACAATAGTATTCCATTACATTCATATGTCACAACTTGTTCAGCCATTCCCCAACTGATGGGCATCCCTTTAATTTCCAATTCTTAGCCACCACAAAAAAGAGCTGTCATAAATATTTTTAAATATGTGGGTTGTTTTCCCTTTTTACTGACCTCTTTGGGATACAGACCTAGTAGTGGTATTGCTGGATCAAAGGGTTTACAGTATGGTTGTCTTTTGGGCATAGTTCCAAGTTGCTCTCCAGACTGGTTAGATCAGTTCACAACTCCACCAACAATGCATTGGTGTTCCAATATCTTCACATCTTCTCCAGCATTTATCATTTCCCTTTTCTGTCATATTAGCCAATCTGATAGCTTATTGGGTAGTACCTCAGAGTTGTTTTAACTTGCATTTCTCTAATCAATAGTGATTTAGAGCATTTTTCATATGATTACAAATAGCTTTGATTTCTTCATCTGAAAACTGCCTGCTCATATCCTTTAACTATTAATCAATTGAGGAATGACTTGTATCCTTAAAAGTTTGACTCCATTCTCTATATATTTAAGAAATGAGGCCTTTATCAGAAGTAGTGGGAAGCTTTCTGCTTTCCTTCTAATCTTGGTTGCATTGGTTTTGTTTGTGAAAAACCTTTTTAATTTAATGTAATCAAAATTATCCATTTCCCACTTCATAACATTCTCTACTTCTTGTTTGGTCATAAATCCTTCCCTTCTCCATAGATCTGAAAAGTAAACTCTTCCTTGCTCTTTTAATTTGCTTATGGTACCACTCTTTACGTTTAAATCATGTACCCATTTTGGTCTTACCTTAGTATACAATGTAAGATGCTAGTCTATACCTAGTTTCTGCCATATTGTTTTCCAGTTTTCCCAGCAGTTTTTGTCAAATAGTGAGTTATTATCCCAGAAGCTAGAGTCTTCGGATTTATCAAACAGTAGATTACTATAGTCAATGACTACTGTGTCATGTGAATCCAACGTATTCCAATGATCCATCACTCTATTTCTTAGCCAGTATCATATAGTTTTGATGATTGAGGCTTTACAGTAGTTTTAGATCTGGTGTGGCTAGGCCACCTTCCTTGGCATGTTTTTAGCTTAATATTCTTGACCTTTTGTGCTTCCAAATTATTTTCTTATTATTTTTTCTAGCTCTATAATATACTATTTTAGTAGTTTCATTAGTATGGCACTGAGTAAGTAAATTAATTCAGGTAGAATTATCATTTTATTAGTTTGGCATACCCATGAGCAATTGATATTTTTCCAGTTATTTAGATCTGACTTTAATTGTTTGAAAAGTGTTTTATAATTGTGTTCATATAGTTTCTGGGTTTGTCTTGGCAGGTAGACTCCCAATATTTTATATTGTCTACAGTTATTTTTTTTTAATTTTTTAAATTTATTTAATATATTTAGTTTTCAGCATTGATTTTCACAAGAGTTTGAATTATGAATTTTCTCCCCATTTCTACCCTCCCACCCACTCCAAGATGGCATATATTCTGGTTGCCCCGTTTGCCGGTCAGCCCTCCCATCTGTCACCCTACTCCCGTCCCATCCCCCTTTTCCTTCTTCTCTTGTAGGGCAAGATAAATTTCTATGCCCCATTGCCTGTGTATCTTATTTCCCAGTTGCATGCAAAAACATTTTTTTGTTTGTTTTTGAATGTCTGTTTTTAAAACTTTGAGTTCCAAATTCTCTCCCCATTTACCTCTCAACCCACCCTCCCTAAGAAGGCAAGCAATTCGACATACGCCACATAAAACATACGACACACATAAAATCCTTCCACAATACTCATGTTGTGAAAGACTATGTTTTGCTCCTTCCAAACCTATCCCTCTTTATTCAGTTTTCTCCCTTGACCCTGTCCCTTTTTGAAAGTGTTTGTTTTTTATTACCTCCTCCCCCTGTCTGCCCTCCCTTCTATTGTCCCCCGCTTTTTTATCTTCTTCCTTCTTCTTTCCTGTGGGGTAAGATACCTAATTGAGTGTGTATGGTATTCCCTCCTCAGGTCAAATCTGATGAGAGCAAGATTTACTCATTCCTCCTCACCTGCCCCCTCTTACCTTCCTACAGAACTGCTTTTTCTTGCCACTTTTATGTGAGATAATTTACCCCATTCTATCTCTCCCTTTCTCCCTCTCAATATATTCCTCTCATCCCTTAATTGGATTTTATATTTTTAGATATCATTCCTTCATATTCAACTCACCCTGTGCCCTCTGTCTATATATATAATATATATTATATATATACACATATATACATATATAAACGTACATACACACACATATGTGTATATATATATACGCATATTCCTTTCAGCTACTCTGATACTGAAGTCTCATGAATCATACACATCATCTTTCCTTGTAGGAATGCAAACAAAACAGTTTAACTTTAGTTATAATATCTTGATTTCTCATCAAGTCACTAGCTTCCAATTGCTCCATTCTAATTTTTAAGGTAGTATTTTCTTCAGTGGTCTTTTGGACCTCCTTTTCCATTTGGCTAATTCTGCCTTTCAAGGCATTCTTCTCCTCACTAGCTTTTTTGAGCTCTTTTGCCATTTGAGTTAGTCTTTTTTTTTTAGGTGTTATTTTCTTCAGTATTTTTTTGGATGTCCTTTAGCAAGTCATTGACTTGCTTTTCAGGATTTTCTTGCATCACTCTCATTTCTCTTCCCAATTTTTCCTCTACTTCTCTTACTTGCTTTTCCAAATCCTTTTTGAGCTCTTCCATGGCCTGAGCCCAATTCATATTTTTCTTGGAGGCCTTTGATGTAGGTTTCTTGACATTGTGGACTTCTTCTGACTGTATGTTTTGATCTTCTTTGTCACCAAAAAAAGATTCCAAAGTCTGAGACTGAATCTGGGTGTGTTTTCGCTGCCTGGCCATGTTCCCAGCCAGCTTACTTGACCCTTGAGTTTTTCTTCAGGGTATGACTGCTTGTAGAGTAAAGGGTACTTTGTTCCAAGCTTGATGGGATGTGCCATTGATTTCAGAGCTATTTCTATACAGCCAGCTCTACCACACCAGCACTCCTCCTTCCCCAAGAACCACCAGCCTGGAACTGACTCAGATCTTCAGCAGGCTCTGCACTCCTGCTCTGATCCACCACTTAATTCCTCTCATTAGGTGGGCCTGGGGCTGGAAGCAACCGCAGCTGTAGCTCTGTAGCTGCACCACCCCCGCTACCCCCCAGGGTGGTGGCTGAACCTCGAACTCTTTTCACCCTGTCTCCCACAGCTTTTCCCACTAACCTTCTCTGTTGTCTTTGGTGTTTGTGGGCTGAGAGGTCTTGTAACTGCCGCAGCTCACTGATTTGGGGCACTAGGGTCTGTTCCGCTGGCTCCCGGTCTGGTTGGTCCTGTCACTGCCCACACTGGGCTCTGCTCCACTCTGCCCCAGCTCCGTGCGTGATAGCCCTCATCCAGCAACCATCCAGGCTGTCCTGGGCTGGATCCCTTCTTCCCTCTGCTATTTTGTGAGTTCTGCAGTATCTGTCCACAGTTACTTTAAATGGAATTTCTCTATCTCTTGGTGGTGGGCTTTGTTGATAATATATAGAAATCCTGATGATTTATGTGGGTTTGTTTTATATTCTGCCATTTTGCTAAAGTTGTTAATTATTTCAAGTAGTTTTTCAGTTGATTCTCTAGGATTCTCTAAGTATATCATCATATCACTTGCAAAAGTTATAGCTTTTTCTCTTCTTTGACTATTCCATTTTCCTTCAATTTCTTTTTCTTCTCTTAATGCTAAATCTAACATTTGTAGTACCAAATTGAATAACAGGGGTGATAATGGACATCCTTGTTTCACCCTGGATCTTACTGGGAATGCATCTAGCATATCCCCATTACACATAATGTTCCCGATGGTTTTAGATGGATGCTATCTATTATTTTAAGGAAGACTCCAATTATTCCTATGCTCTCTAGTGTTTTTAATAGGAATGGGTGTCATATTTTGTCAAAAGCTTTTTCTGCATCTATTCAGATAATCATATGATTTCTCTTTATTCTATTATTGATATGGTTAATGATGCTGATAGTTTTCCTAATATTGAACCAGTCCTCCATTTTCTCATAAATCTCACCTGATCATAGTGTAATTTCCACATGATAAATTACTGTATCTCTGCTAACATTTAATTCAAAATTTTTGCATCAATATTCATTAGGGAAATTGATCTATGATCTTCCTTCTCTCTTTTGGCTCTTCCTGGTTTAGGTATCAGGACAATATTTGTGTGATCGAAGAAATTTGGTAGAACTCCTTAGCCTATTTTTCCAAATAGTTTACATATTAATTTTCTTTAAATGTCTGATAGAATTCTCTTGTAAATCAATTTGACTCTGGAGATTTTTTCTTCAGGAGTTCATTGATTGCTTGTTCAATTTCTTTTTCTAAAAATGGGGTTATTTAAATGTTGTATTTCCTCCTCTGTTAATCTGAGAAATTTAGATTTTTGTAAATATTCGTCTATTTCACTTAGATTGTCAGATTTATTGGTACAGTTGGGCAGAATAGCTCCTAATTATTGTTTTAAATTCCTCTTCACTGATGGTGAATTCACCATTTTCATTTTTGATACTGGTAATTTGGTTTTCTTCTTTATTTTTTTAAATCAAATTAAAAATTTATCTATTTTACTGTTTTTTTTCATTAAACCAGCTATTATTTTAATTTATTAGTTCAATAATTTCCTTAATTTGAATTTTACTATTCTCTCCTTTGATTATCAGAATTTTTGGTGTTTACTTGGGAATTTTTCCAGCTTTTTTAGTTGCATGCCCAAGCAATGAGAGATATAAAACTTCCCCTAAGTACCACTTTGGCTGCATCCCATAAATTTTGGTATATTGTCTCATTATTGTCATTATCTTTGATTAAATTATTGACTGTTTCTACGTTGTTTGACTCACTCATTCTTTAGGATTAGATTATTTAGGTTCTAATTAATTTTTAATTTACTTTTCCATGGGCCTTTATTACACATATTTTTTATTGCACCATAATCTGAAAAGGATGCATTTAATATTTCTGCCTTTCTGCATTTGATTATGAGGTTTTTATGATCTAATACATGGTCAATTTTTGTGTAAGCGCCCTATGCCACTGAGAAAAAGGTATATTCCTTTCTATCACCATTCAATTTTCTTCAGAGGTCTCTCAAATATAACTTTTCTAAAATTCTATTCACCTCTTTAACTTCTTTCTTGTTTATTTTGTGGTTAGATTTATCTCATTCTGAGAGGAAGAGATTGAGGTCCTCTACTAGTATAGGTTTGATGTCTATTTCTTCCCGTAACCCATTTAAGTTATCCTCTAAGAATTTTAAAGCTGTACCCTTGTTGCGTATATGTTTAGCACTGATATTATTTCATGGTACCTTTTAGCATGATGGAGTTTCCTTCCTTATAGGTTTTAATTACCTTATAGGTTTTAATTACATCTATTTTTGCTTTTGCTTTGTGTGATCAGGATTGCTACCCCTGCCTTTTTTTTTTTTAAAGTTCAGCTAAAGCATAATATATTCTGCTCTGGCCTTTTACCTTTACCCTGTGTATATCTCTCTGCTTCAAATGTATTTCTTGTAAACAAAATATTGTAATATTATGGTTTTAAATCCACTCTGCTATCAGCTTCCGTTTTATCGGAGAGTTCATCCCATTCACATTCACAGTTATGATTACTGTGTATTTCCTTCCACCCTATTTCCCCCCATTTATACTTTTCTCTCTCCTTTCACCCTTTTTCCTCCTCAAAAGCGTTTTGCTTCTGACCTCTGCCTCCCTAAATCGGCCCTACCTTCTATCGGCCCATCCCTTTTCTTTCCCCTTACCCTCCTACTTCTGCCCTCCCTTCTATCAGCACCCTCCTCCCTTTTCTTTCCCCTTTCCCCTCCTACTTTCCTATAGAGCAAGATAAATTTCTATACCCAAAACTGTATGTTATTCCTTCTTTGAGCTAAAATTGATGAGAGTAAGTTTCAAACAAAGCTCACCCCCTCCCTTCTTTCCTTCTACTATAATAAGTCTTTTGGGTAGACTAATAATTCTCAAATTATCTCTCCTGGATCTATTTTCCAGGTCAGGTGTTTTTCCAATGAGGTATTTTAAATTTTCTTCTACGTTTTAATTCTTTTGATTTTGTTTGATTCTTGATGCCTCATAGAGTCATTAACTTCCCCTTGCACAGTTCTAATTTTTAAGGAATTATTTTCTTCAGTTGTCTTTTGTACCTCCTTTTTCATTTGGCCAGTTCTACTTTTTAAGGAGTTTTTTCCTTTAGTTAATTTTTGCTCTTTCTCTTCCAAGCTGTTGACTCTCTTTTGCATATCTTGTTTCTTTTCCCAATTTTTCTTCTCTCTCTCTCTCTCTCTCATTTGATTTTTAAAATCTTTTTTGAACTCTTACGAGAAGGCTTTTTGGCCCTGGGCCCAACTCATATTTCCCTTTGAGGCTTTGCATGTAGGCATTTTGACACTGTTGTTCTCTTCTGAGTTTGTGTTTTGATCTTCCCTGTTGGCATATGTAGTAGGAAGGCCGAATTTATGATCTCAAATATAATCATGTATATGTTTGAATGGTCCAAAATCGCAAGGTATGAGAGATTCTCTAAAGAGAAAACAACAAGAAATTTATTTAGGCCCCACCACAGCAAAAACTTGAA
>CM053622.1:434191378-434233627 GCA_028646595.1 Phalanger gymnotis
CCATTGGTTCCTGAGCTGGCCCCTCCTAAGTCACCAACCCACACCCACACAGGTTTCACACCTGACAGGGCCCTGGGCCTGGGGCTTAGCACTTAACAGCTGAAAGTACTTCCACTCAAAAGAAACAAAAGCCATGCTAATGAGACAATGTGGCTTAACAACACACCATAGTAGCTTTTCTATGGTCAGGGCTCTTTCCTGTTTTATTTTTGCTCACTTTTTAGCATATTTCATGACTTTTAAAGTTCTCTCTTATCCAGGGACACAAAGGGCACCGTCCCAAGCTTCTTATGCTGGGGGCTAGGGGCCTGGTCACTGGCTTTCTGCATCAGGGCCTCATGCTGGCAGCATGCCCAATGCACTGGGGTGGCCCTGCCTAGTCACATCTGTTGTGCCAGGGGGTTCCGGGAATGGCAATTTGCCTTCTAACCTGGGGCTGGAGGCCTCACATCTGGCCTGCTGTGCCATTGGCATGCAGAGCCAGTACTGCAGTGCCTCAGTTGTTGATCTGTGCTGTGCCTAAGAACCACCTGCTAGCTTGCCCTGACACTGTCTGCACTGGGCTATGTTTCCCTATTACTTAAGTGAGACAGACCTTTCATGGAGTCCTTCTAAGTTATTTTATGTTGGAAAATTGTTTCACTCCATCTTTTTGTAGGTTCTGTGGCTCCATTTAGAGGCTTCATTTAATGTTGTTTCTGAGGGAAACTGGGGAGAGCTCAGGCAACTTTCTGGCTTTTCTCCACTATATTGGCTCCCCTGAAATTGTGTTATTTAAGATATATATTTGGCCTTCTGTCATTTTGAGTATTTTTAAAGGTCTTCTTCTACTTCTTCTGTGTTCTCAATTTTGTTAGCATATAACTTTGTACACAACAGGTTCTAATTCTTCTTTTTATTTCTTCTTGTTTTGTTGTGATGTAACATTATTCATTTACTATTTTATAAATTTTATTTTTTGCCCTCTCCTTTTTAATCATATTAGCTATAGGTTTATCAATTTTATCAGTGTTTTCAAAGAAATAGCTTTTACTTTTAGTTAGCATTTCTGTGGGGGAAGTTTTGTTTCTAGTTTATTTCTCCTATAATTTTTAATATCTCCTCTTTTGTGCTTATTTGAGGTTTATCTATTCAATAACTTTCTAATTTAAAAAAAAATTTCCAGGTCACTGATCTTCCATTTTTCTATTTTATTAATGTACATTTATAAAGATGATTTTTTTCTCCTAGTATCTTTAGCTGCATGAGAAATGTTAGTATATTTTTCATCATTATCATTTTCTTTCATCTAATTATTAACTGTTTTTATGATGTTTTTTCACTTACTATTTAAGATTTAGTTGTTAACTCTCCATTTGTGTCTGTCTTTTATTTGCAGTCCCTGAACCAGTTACTATACGTTTGTTTGCAACATGACTATGTCTTAAAACATGGCTGCTTTTATGCAAAAGTTTCATGTGATGGTAAGAAATATTCTTTAGCAGTTCCATTTGGAAAATGCCATAAGTCCTTTAGATCTAGTTTTTCCAGGAATTTTGTCAGTATTACAATTTCCCCTTTATCTTTCGTTAGATTTATCCAAAGCTGAAAGAAAAACTGTGAAACCTCCTATTGCTATTGCATTGCTGTGCATTCTTGTAGTATAGTTAATGTTTTCTTTAAGAATTTTGATGCTAAGGAATTTGAAGCATATAAATTGGTCTGTTGTCTATGGTTCCTTTCATCATAATATAGTTTCCTTGTTTATCTCTTTTTCTCATTTGAATGCTTGTTTTTGCTTTGTCTCATAACATGATTGCAACTTCTGATTTTTTTCCAATTCATGTGATGCATAGTAATTTTCTTCTAGCCCTTCCTCCATTTTTTATTCTGCATATGATTTTTTAAAATGTTTCTTATAAACAATAGACAGTAGGATTTTGCTTTCTTTACTAATCTGTCCCTCTGTCAATTTATTGGGTTATTTAATCCTTTAAGATTGAAAGTTATGAGTTAGGTTTATGTTTTCCTTCATTTATCTCTAATTTTTTTTTTCAAATAGGATTTTCCCCCTCTTCTACTGTAAACACAGTACTATGTCTCTTTGCTTACTTTAACTTAATCTATTTTCATGTGGCCCTATTCCCACCAGCTCTCTTCTCCTAACCCTTGAGGTCTAACCCTTACCCTATTTTTTAACCCTTTTTCTGGTTTTGGAGTTTTGCTTATTATTAGTTCTTTTTTCTTCCTTGATTTTATCAAGTTATGTAATTCTTCCCCTTTTTTTCCTCTCAGTTAAGCAATTAAGTAGAATTTCCCTCCTCCCCTTCAACTTATTTTTTCACTAATTTTTAAAATTTCATTTTTAGTGGCTCTTTCTAAAAAGATGTCTTTCCCATATTTTCTTCATTATTTATCTTTCTTTTCTATCTATTTGAAACGCTTATGCTTTGATTCATCAAACACATACACACACAGAGTGTGTGTGTGCATGTGCATATGTGTGTAGAGGAAAGACGTAGGGAGAGAAGAGAAAAGGAGAAAGAGAAAAAAAGAGAGTCCTTTATTTTCTGAATTTCTCATAGAATTAAAACTTTTGAGATAACTACTTTGGAGAATCTCTTCCAAACAGTTTCTCTTATTGCCTTGTAGATCATGCCCCCCAACATCCATTTTTCTGCTGTGTTAGAAATACTAACTCCAATAGGTAATGAAGAGGATATTGCCCCACGTCAGGAATCTTCTCATGTCTCTGACTGCGAATTTTATTACTGAGCTTTGCCATTCTCTTGGTTATTTTTTTTTTCCTCTTTTCCTCAAAATCTCTTTCCTGGTCCTAGGCCCTTCCACCCTCCCGAGTGTCAGATGTAGCTCTGACTCCCCTTCTTCTGAGGCAGAATTAGTATACCAAATCCCTGGAGATAATGCCCACTGTAAGGTCTCTATTGCCCTTCATAGAATATCTCTCTGCTCTCCTAGGATCATTCAACAGTGGGACCACATCCCATCAACAAAACAAGGCTTCTCCTTCTCGTTTCCCTTTTTTAAATCCCTCCTTTTGCTTCCTAATGTATTCTTCTATATGCCCTCTTCTTCCAGATAAACTATAGGAATTATCTTCCCTTCATTTATGGTTAGGCTTAGATTTGCAGGGTAAATCGTGTTGAGTTGTATCTTGAGCTCCACTGCACTTTAGGACACATTATTCTATTCCTTCCTGTATTTTATGAGTGCAGAAGTCTTGTGTCATTCAAATTTCCTTTCATTTATATTTGAAGGGTCTTTTTCCCTCCTAGTCACTTTCAGAATTTGTTAGATCTCTATGGAATTGTTAAATTCCACCAGTATGTATGTGTCTTCAAGTTTGAAGTCTAGGAATTTTTTTTTGTTCTGGAGTTGATCTATGCAGTCTTTTCATTGGCTTTGTTCTGACTGACTGACTTTTTATGTGTTTAGAAACTTCAGAAGTTCTGGGTAGGTTCCTTGTATTATTTCCTGAATTATGTTGTTCAGGTTTTTTGATTTTTCACATTCTTCTGGGAGATTTATAATCTTTAAGTTGCCTCTACACATTCTGTCTTTGAGATTAATATGTTTTACTAATATTGAAAGTGCACTTTCTTATTTTTATTGCTTTTTGCTTTTTTTCTTACAGATTGTACAGCCTGGTAGAATTAGATTTAAATCTACATCTTTATATTCCACAATAAATTACATTCCACAATAAATTATAAATTGATTTATGACCTACATATATGCCATTAAATCATGTCACTAAAAATTAAAAGAAATCATCTACCTTTTATATCCAAGAGTAGAAAAAATATGGCAAGACCTATATGAACTGATGCAAAGTGAAATGAGAACTGGGATATCATTATGCACAATAACAGCAATGTTATAACGATGATCAAACCTGAAAGACTTAGCTACTCTGATCAATACAATGATCCAAGACAGTTCCAAAGGACTTAGGATGAAAAATGCTATCTACCTCTGGAGAGAGATCTGATGAACTCTGAGGGCAAAGTGAAGTATAATTTTCTTGCCTTTTTGTTTTTCTCATTTTATCTGTGACATGGCTAAGATGGAAATATGTTTTACATGATTTCACATGTATAAATGATATGATTTTGCTTGTCTCTCAGTGAGTATGGAAGGGGGTAGGAGGGAAAAGAATTTAGAACTCAAAAAATATTTTTGAAGGATGCTAAAAATAAACAATTTTTTTTTTAAAATGAGATGTTGAAATAAAATTTACTACCAGCAGGTGGTTCCAAAAAAGCTGTAGTTTCAATCCTTGTAGCAAAGTAAAAATAAAAATTCCAAATAACAAGAAAGAAAAATAGGAAAACTATGCTTTAAAAAAATCATAGAAAATATCAAGACTAAACATAAACAATATCTATTGTAAATATAAATGCATTACCTGGCAAAGAATCTAAACTCATAAAGGAAAATGTAAGTGAATCCCCCAAAACACTAACATCACAATAATTTTTGGAGATTATTTTATTTTCTCAGCACTGGACAAATCTAACAGAAATAAACAAAATGGAAAATACAGAACTAAACAAACTTTTACAGAAGTTAGAGCAGAAAAACAAAATGAAGAGAGGGAAGTATACATCAATATCACTAAAGTATATTGGTGTAAGTATTTTAAATAAGATTCTAACAAAATGACAATAGCATTATACTAAAAAAATTCAATCTAACCAAGTGGAATAAACACAGAATAGAGGAGATTATGAAAGATAAAAAGATAATTTTTTTTCATTATTTTTAAAACCTTTTACACTAATAAATTCAATGAATTCGTAAGAAGGGAAAACATTTCTTGGTGAAAATCTTTGCACCAAATATCTCTGATAAGAGTTTGATATCACATGTATGTGTATATCTATGTCTACATCTAAATACATATGGAATTGGGGCAGGTAGGCTGTGCAGTGAGTAGAGCACCAGCTGTGGAGTCAGGAGGACCTGAGTTCAAATCCAGCCTCAAACCCTTGACACATTTACTAGCTGTGTGAGCTTGGGCAAGTCACTTAACCCCAATTGCCCTTCCTTCCCCCTGCAATAAGTAAATAAATGAATGAATGAATGAATAAATAAATACCTATGGAATTAATACAAATATGTATGAGACATTCCCAATGGATAACTGGTCAAGGGACAGGTTTAAATAGTTCTTCAAAATGAATTACAAACTACTGATACATAAAAGACTACTCCAAATCATTACACTAATATGATCATAAATGAAATGAAACTTTCACTTAAAAAACTCCGAAGTTTCACATCTCTCTTAGCAAACTGTCAAAGATGATAAAAGGTACAAATAGCTAATGTTGGGGTGGTTTTAGTAAGAATCATGCTGCTGCTAGAAGTGTAAACTGGTCCAACCATTTTGGAAAACAGTTTAGAAGTAACTAAAGAATCCATATCATTTCACCAAGAAATATGATTACTAGGCACGTATCTTAAGAAAGTCAAAGACAGAAAGAAAAAAAATTCATAGTAATACTTTTTGGTAGCAAATTCCTAGAAACAATGGCTTTAGGGAACAAATTGTGGTACACAACAAACGTAAAAACTTCAGAGGAACATGAGAAGACATATGCGAATTTATAGTGAAGGAGAACCAGGAAAGCAACATATATGACTATAACAGTGTTGGTTTTTTTTAAATGAAAGTCGGTGGCAATAATAGTGACCAAACTTGTCCCTAGAGAAAAGGAAAAAATGTGCCTTCCCTAGCTTCATTGATGAGTTAGAGGCACACAGGTGTGGAATATTTCATATGCTATAAGACAGAGGTGTCAAACAAATGATTCATGGGCCATATGTGGACCACAAAACTCCTGAGTGCTGCCTCAACCCAATTAAAGTATAACTGGGAAGTAATTAACAAAATCAATAAAAATACAATAAAATGTAGATAATATTAATATATGGTATTCTAAGTCAATACATGGCCCACAGTGATCTTTGTGTATACTTTGGCGGGCCTCATTTCTATTTGATTTTGACACGACTGCTATCCTAATAATAATTATAACAATAACAATAACTAACATTTATATAGAGCTTACTATGTGCCAGGCACTGTGCCAAGCACTTTACAGTCATCATCTCATTTTGATATTCACAACAACTTTGAAAAGTAGGTGCTATTATTGCTCCCATTTTACAACTGAGGAAACTGAGGCAAAAAGAGGTTAAATGACTTGCCCCAGGGTCGTAGTGCTAATAAGGGCACTTCTGAACTCAGGTCTTTCTGACTCCAGGACTGCTGCTCTATCCACTGTACCACCCAGCTGCCCCATAAAATACGGTCCAATGACTTGGTTTTGCTGAACTACTTTTTTTTCATGCTTTTCATTTTTTAAAAAGTCTTTATGGAGCTGAGAATGAGAGCTAGTGACTGATCTACAGCCATAGCCTCCAGTAGAGCTACCTCCACAGCCACCAGCGAGAACCTCCAACCAGCCCTGCTGACCTGCGAGCCTGCAGAAAGGTTGTCTTGCCTCAACTTTGACAGCTTGTTTCTGGACCTTCCCAGACCCAGGACAGCTTCCAGCATGGCCACTTCGGCCAGTTCTCACTCGAACAAAAATATCAAGCAGATGTACCTGAACCTGCCTCATGGGAACAAAGTCCTGGCCACGCACATTTGGATCGATGGAACTGATGAGGGACTTTGCTGTAAAACTTGGACCCTAGAGAGTGAACCAAAGAGCATCGATGAACTACCTGAATGGAATTTTGATGGCTCTAGCACTTTTCAGTCCGAAGGCTCTAACAGTGACATGTACCTTGTTCCTGCTGCTCTGTTCCGAGACCCCTTCCAAAAAGACCCCAACAAACTGGTTTTCTGTGAAGTTTTCAAGTATAACAACAAGCCTGCAGAAACCAATTTGAAGCATACCTGTAAATGGATAATGGATATGGTAGCCAACCAGAAACCCTGGTTTGGTATAGAGCAAGAGTATACTCTCATGGGAACCGATGGACACCCTTTTGATTGGCCTTCCAATGGGTTCCCTGGGCCCCAGGGTCCATATTACTGCGGTGTGGGAGCTGATAAAGCCTATGGAAGAGATATAGCAGAAGCTCATTACCGTGCTTGTCTATATGCCAGAGTCAAAATTGCAGGGACAAATGCTGAAGCAATGCCAGCTCAGTGGGAGTTCCAGATAGGACCCTGTGAAGGGATTGAAATGGGAGATCACCTCTGGATGGCCCGCTTCATCCTCTATCCAGTGTGTGAAGATTTTGGAATGATTGTAACATTTGATCTCAAACCAATCCCTGGGAACTGGAATGGAGCTGGTTGCCATAATAACTTCAGTACCAAGGCCATGAGAGAAGAGAATGGTCTAAAGTTTATTGAAGAAGCCATCGAGAGACTAAGAGACACAAGTGTCACATCTGAGCTTATGACCCCAAGGGGGGTCTGGACAATGCCCGTCACCTGACAGGTTTCCATGAGACATCCAACATCAATGAGTTCTCTGCTGGTGTGGCCAACCGCGGCACCAGCATCCGGATTCCCTGGATTGTTAGGCAAGACAAGAATGGCTACTTTGAAGATCGCCGCCCCTCTGCCAACTGTGACCCTTACGCAGTGACAGAGGCGCTTATCCATACCTGTCTCCTCAATGAGACAGGAGAAGAAGCCTTTCAGTATAAAAACTAAGTAGACTAGACCTACAGATAGCTTCTGTATCCCCCACCCCATAACCTTTTTCTCATGCCCTCATCCACCTCACTTCTCCCCTCTTCCAATATTCCCTACTAGATGTAACTCAGGGCACAAAATACCATGTTTTTTGTGCCCACAGATAACTCCTTGCTTTTTTTTTGGGGGGGGGGGGACGGGAGTAGGGTTGGGGGATGTTTTTAATCTTTTTTTTTTCTCCCATCATTGACTTTTGAAGACTGAGAAATAGTATGTTAGTGGGGGAAAAGGGGGTTGGGGAACATAACCACTGCTTCCATCTAATCAAGTTTGTACATCAACAGAGACTTGTGGCTTCCAGGAAAAACAAATAAAAGTATTTGAGATGGCAGGTTTGGGGAGAGTGGAAGGTGGGTAGAAGGAGGAATTTACTGAGTTTTTTGGAAGGGAGGGAGAAGAGCATTAAATTCATATGAGACTCTAATCTATTTTTCTCAAAAGATAAGAATTAGTAAGGGGTGGTCATCTCCCTCTTACAGGAAAACAAACACTTTGTTTTCTAGTTGTATGGGGCCTAGTGGGAAACCCCTGGCCAGAAGATGAACCAATGGGGACTGCTCAGCATTAGAAAAGAGAAAAGGAACCTCCTTGCCCACTCATCCTCCCTTTAACCAAAGCAGAGTAGTATTTTGATATTTAAACTTAAAAACAAAAAAAAACTTCTTTGGGAGTGTATGTACATGGGGTGGGGATGGAGAGGCAAAGCAGGTGGGAAGATCTGGTCAGAAGCAGGGAGCTCCTGCTAAGAAGAAAGGACTGTACTAGAAGGGAATTGATTAAAAAAAAAAAGCCTTGCTTTTGTAGCTGGACATCTTTTCAGCTTACCCTCTTGCCCTTCTGTGCAGAGATGTGTCACAGCTAAAGGCAGCAGGAAGCACTGGGTGGCTGTGATTTTAACAAGCACACATTGAATGAAGTGCACATGTCGGGGGAGGGGATGGCGTTGGGGGGGTGGTAAAAAGTATGAGTTGGCTGGTCAACTTAACCATGTTACTGAAGAGGTAGGAGGGGTCGTGGGTGTTTATTTTCTGGTGGGACTAGCGTGTCACTAAAGCAGGCCTTTTGATACATTAAATAAAACCCTTTATAAAGGCAAAACAATTTTAGATTCTAATGTTTATAGAGTTTCTAAGTTGTATAGTTTTTCAGAGTTGCATGTGTATATGCCCTAGTATGCTCAAACCCTTGCCTAACTGTCATTTAGTGATGAGGCTGGGGTTGACGGAACTGGGTTCAGACATTTGTGTTTTTGTACCCTGGTATCTTTTCTGAGTGCCAGGTCTTCCTTTGCCTTTTTGTCAAGATTTCTGATTAGCGTTTTTTCCTTTTATAATAAAAACAGAACAGAACAAATTTAAAAAAATAAAATAAAATAAAAAAACAAAGCAAAAAAAAAGTCTTTATTACAAGTTATGGCTTTCTGTTAAAGAAGGAAGAGATATATTCAGAAATGAATGTGATTTAAAACAAAAGAAATCAATAAAATAAAGCTTTAAAAGCATACCGCTGTTTCCCACTACAAATACAGAAAACTGAGTACTGATTTCACTTGCCTTGGATACATACTAAAAACCATCTTCTCTATTACTCTCTCCTTGTTGCTTGCACTAACTTTTTGAAGGTGGAGTCAAAGGATACAGAAGTCACAGTTGTCACATGTATATTGAGGCCATTGGCCTGGGTTGGCCCAAGAATAACATTCTGAAGTTGTATAGCATTAATAGTACATAAAGTGATTCACTTAAAATGGGAATGACAGGAGAGCTGGCACAATTCGCAGCTCTACCAAAAGTCATACTAATACAGTATTAGTGGAACTGGGCCAACTACTCTGGTTATCAATTTGTATTTATGACAGAAATGTGACTAAACTGTTCACACCCTTTGACCAAAGATCTTACTACTAGGCATATACTCCAAGTAAGTCAATGACAGAAACAAACTTTCTACACCAAAATCTCATAACCTCTTTGTGGTACCAAAGAATAGAAACAAAGTGGGTGAATGGCTGATAAAACTATGGTATACTAATAAAATGGACTATTATTTGTGCAGTAAAAAATGAAAATAATGAGTAACAAAATCACAGGAAGACAAATGAATTGATTGAAAATAAAACGAGCAAAAGCAAAAGAACAATAACATACAATGTTACTCAAGCAATAGAAATGAAAAATCAGGAAAAGGAAATGAAATCGGAGTAACTGAAAAGTGAAGGGTCCTGACAATGAAATACACTACTCTCCTCATGACAGAAGAGTGGCAAAGTGTCTGAAAGAAACAGTGTATTCCTTGTTAGATGTGATCACTATCAGGGATATTTTTCCTGAATTGCTTTCCTTGGTCAGAAAGGAGGGCTTTAAGTAGGGATGGGGTTGAGGGTAGGGTGAGAGGATTTCTCCAAAAGACTGTGATGCAAATACACATGCACGCATGCGCATACACACATACACACACACACAGAAATATAAACAAATTTTTTTTAATAAAATGAAGGAGGCACCATGAACGCTTTCCAGGAGAACAGGCCATTTGGAGTCTATTTAAATAGGGTTAGTTTTAAATAAGTCATCCTTAATAAAACTGTACAAAGTGTGTTTCTTCAATTTCCCCCCTTTACTTGTTCTAGACTCTGGCTACACCACCTGTAAAATAAAAGAACACGCTGTACTTAAAATAAACCTGGCATTTCTACTCTCTCAAGGCCAGTAGCTCATCATCCTACTGAACCATTTTAGTCAGACTAGGGCTCATTAGCAAAACCAGCAGAGTGTTAGCATGACAGGGGAGAGAACCAAAGGAAATGACACCCCCTAACTTGTCAGGCTTGGGCAGTCATCCAGATTACTCTCCTTTCTAAACCACCTACCTTAAAGTCTGATCCCCTGGCCCCCTTAAAAATAGATCATTATTTGCTAAAGCTTTTAAGCCATTTTCCTAAATCGGAACATTTTTAGAAAAATAAAATGCTATTAGGCTTTAACTTTTGTAGCCATAAGAAAAAAAATCACATCAGATGTTTATCAGATAATCATAATAGTGACTGCTATAAAATACAAATGGGCATTTTAATCCCTGAAACAGGAGTGTAGTTTACCTTGAAGAGGACTCTATTTTTTCTATAAACATGAGAATCTGAAACAGGTAATTTTTCAAATAGTAAGAGACAGGATTACATTCTGTGTTGTAAATAAGAGAAAAGGACCCTATGGAAAGTCTTACAGTCACCTTAATATATATACATTAATAGTTTTAAATACCACACTACTAATAATTGGATGATTTTATCTTACATAGATGTTACGTAGATATCTTACACAGAAAAAAGTTATTGGTGGAGAAAAGAGGAGATACAAAAGTCAGTTCATGTTCAGTAGAGAAATTCCCATCCTAAACCGTAATACATTTTCCTAGTCGGTTTTCAGTATTTTTAATAGATCAAAGTTACAATTCGAGTGCTCAGCTACTAAAATACATCTATGACATTTCCAATTTGAAACCTAAGCTTTAGATGTTACCTCCAAAGAAGAAGATCACAACTGATCTATGGCCTCTTAATCTGATGTGACTCATCCATTTCCATACAGAAATTAACCGCAGGAAGTCTACCCAAAGTGCTATAGCCCTTCCTTAACTTCTCCCTTGCATTTGTCATCCCTGGCTTTCACCAAATGAACAGCCCATCATTTTTATTCATATACTTCCCTAATGACACCTATCTTTTGTTTCCAACCCCTAACTGCCTTCCATGCCTGGAATGCATTCCTTCCTTAGCTCTGTCTCTCACAATCTCTAGTGTCCTTCAAGACTCAGATAAAATACTATATTCTATATGAAGCCTTTCCTGATCTACCCAGCTGCTAGTGTCTTCTTTCTGGAAAATAATTAACATATCTATTTTATACATATTTTGTATGTCTATTTATGTGTGTGTGTATATATATATATATATATATATATATATAAAAGTATGTATATACAGTATTAGCTTCTTGGAGTCAGGGTGTGTTTCTTCTTTGTCTTTTTATCAGCAGCACCTACCACCTGTGCTCAGCACTTAATAGGCATTTAATAAATAATTGTTGACTGAATAATGTCATTCACCCAAAATACTTTCAAGTATCTATTTTATTATAGGGTACAACCATTTCCCACCAATCATACTCCATTTCAATGTCCTCTGTGTGATACTTTTTAAGTTCATCAAATACTGTAGAATTCCATGACTCACAGACTTACAGCTACACCACACCATTAAAATATTGGGATCAGAAAGACAGGTCATCAGATAATAGATTTTGAGCTAAAAGGCACCTCGGAGGCCATCATGTTCAAACCTATCATTTTACAGATGAGGAAATTAAACTACACTGAGGATAAGTGACTTCCTTAGGGTCACAAAACAATAAAGCTAGTATTGTTTCTGGGAAACGTTTGAGGTCATTAAAAGAGCTTTGTAATTTCTTGAAGGCAGTCAGTCTGACCCACCCTCTTCTTCCTATTTAATTCTAGGCCCAAGTCATGGTATATTTGCACTGTCTATTCAAGGTAGATAGACAAGCTCTATAGGCTGTCATAATCTGTAGGTCATAATCTGGGCAAAAGATACTTGTCATTCACTTGGTTTTTCAAGTGTGGATAGTAAGGGCAAACTCTTCTAGGTGGTTATAGACATTTTTCGGGAGGTTCTATAATGTTCTGGGACTTGAAGAAGTTGGCACAGCACCATCTGCAAAGAGGAATATCTGTAGGACTTTACCATCTATAGGAAATCCATCTTTAATTTGGAGTGAGCTAGAATTCCTCCATGACAGTGGTGAAAATATTTGTTCTTGTTATATGTCTTGCCTGACCCTGATGATCATGAAAGGTTATTTCTGCTATATTTTTCAAGGAAACTTGAATAATTTGGATGTATAAGTAACTCTTGGTTGAAAGATACACATTTAAGGCAACATTTTGCTCTAGCATTTTTTTTAATAGTCAACAAACATCACGCGTAACAATACCTTGTATTCTTTTCACCTTCCAGTCAATCATGTGATACTAAACATGTAGTATCTTGTAGAATACTGTTTGTGGAAGATTGTCTTTTTCCTTCCTAATACCCTTGCTGAGGATGCCCTCAATATGTGAGTAGAAGGTTCTCATGAAAATTTTATAGACGTATGAAAGTAGGCATAAAAGTGAATGGTTGTTGCCCTTTTTTCCATACTAATTAGGTCTAAGTTTTTTTTTTCATGTATTTGGCAACTTTCCCTCTTTTAGATATCTTGTAAACAGAACCCTCAACACCTTCCCAAATGCACTGCTTCCAGCACCCATCTCTTCTTCAGTCTAATCCAGTTCTTTTCATCATTGCTCTCTGGTGAGAGACAAAAGGCAACGTGTGCCGCACAACTAAGACCACCGAAACCACCTGTTCTCAGACTCTGAGGGAGATAGTGCAGGACCCAGATAAGAACTCTGGAGAATAACCACCCCCCAGACCACGAGCCCTGCTTCCAGCTCTGCCTCCCATAGCCATCATCAAGGAAATCAGCCTTTTGGAGATGCCACCTGGCAACTGCTTCTTTAAGTGCTACAGCCTCTGCCTCCTCAGCAGACACAGGCAGTGAAGACACGAAAAAGAGAGTTCTCACCATCAAAGTCTTCAGCACTGTCAAATGAGTTCAGTGTCAGGAAAAGGTTTGGTTTTAAAGGGGATGCTCTACTATCTGACCTGCCACCGTACCCTATGGGCACATGTCCAAGGGACCTTTCCATCTGCCTTTGAAGCTGAAACACCAATATGTTTTGTCTTCCTCATTAGAGTGTGTGCTTTGAGAGCAGGAATTGTCTTGCTTTTCAAGAATTCCACATTGTTCAAGTATTCTTAGAAGTTGGTTTGCATATAAGTGATTTTTCATTTATTCATTCATTCATTACTGTCTTATAATTCCACTAAAAGCACATCTGGGACTCTGATATTAAGAGTCCAAGCATAGTGGTACTGTAGTCCTGGGTGACCAAAAAAGAGTTATAAAATCTTTGAAACACTACTCCACTTTTGTCTTGTTTTTATTTTTGCTTTATGGTCTTCCTTCCAGTTTCAGCCTTAAATAATGTCAGAAGGACTTTGCTCAGTTGGACCTCTTGCCAAGTTTTCTTTAAACTGGGTTCACCCTCAGCTTCTTCTGCTTTGTGAAGCAATATGTTGTTCATATTCTTCTGTTATCATCCTCTGTGAGATTTTACAAATGAGTTTTATTCACAACTGCTTTGGGTTGCCATTTGTCTGTTTGGCAAACAGGTCAAGGATTTGCAGATTAAGTCATTTTTTAGGCTCTTTTGGTCTCCCTGTAATGCTAAGTATTTTATACCTGTTATATGTCCCTATGAAATCACTGTAGTCTATATCTAATGCCTTTCATTCAATCAGCAAGTACTTACTATGAGCCTAGCACTACATGAGATACTAGAGATACAAAAACAAAAACCGAATACGGGAACGAATAGGGATACAAAAACAAAAAGCCTCAGCCCTCAATAAGCTTACATTTTATGAGGGAAAATAATGTGTGTGCCTGCGTGTCTGCAAGAAAGAAACAGAGAGACCAAGGCAGACAGTGAAATACATGGTAATTTCAGGGGAATGCCCTGACAGGGAGGTAAAAGCCCAACATAGGAATCAGTATTTGAAATTAACTTTGAAAGAAGGAAGAGATTCTTTGGGATGGACAGGAAGAGTGAAAGCATCCCTGGTAGAGGGAAGAGAAGCTGTACAAAGATAAAAGTATAAGATGTGTAATATGTGAATACTAAGAGGGACAATTAAGCTATATGTATGAAGGGAAGAAATGTGTAATAAACATGAAAATGTCCTCTGGAACCAGGTTAGGAAGGGTTTTATATGACAGAAGATTTTGTATTTCCTCCTAGAGGCAACAGGGAACCACTACAGCTTCTTGAAGAGTGGAGCAACGAGGTCAAATTTATGCTTTAGTAATACCACTTTGGCAGGTAAATAGAGAAAGAATTAGGGAAAAGCTTTAAGATAGGGCTAGCTTGGAGGTTACAGCAACTATCCAGGCAACAGATAATGAGGATCTGAATTAGGGTGGTAGCTAAGAGAGTAGAGAGAAGGGGACAAATACAAGAGATGTGGTATAATCAGTAAGATGTGGTAACTGATTAGATAGGTGGGAAGTGGTTAAGAGGCATTAAAGATGACTCCTATGTCATGAATCTAGAAGGCGGTGATGATTTCAACAGTAACAGGAAAGTACAAAAGAGGGCTGGTTTGGGGGAACAGTGAGTTCTGATCTGGATAGGTGAAGTTTGAATTAGCCTCATTTTCCTTACCTGGAAAATAAAGACATATGTAATATCTCTTAGATATGTCCCCTCCTCTCTTCTCACCAGGCTACCATTCTAATTCAGGACCTCATTATCTGTTGCCTGGATAATTGCGGTAGCCTCCAAGCTAATCTCTCTACCTCAAGGCTTTCCCCTAATTCTTTCTCTACATACCTGCCAAAGTGATATTACTAAAGCATAGGTCTGACCATGGCTTCTAAATTCCTTTTTAGTTCTAAAATTACGATCCACAATCATAGAACCTTTTCAAAAAGTTTTCATTCCTTCTAACTTTGTACTAATTGCAATCTTTCCTCACATAGGTGGTCTAACTGTACGTAGAGAGCTGATTCAGGAATATCTCCTGCAGCAGTAACAAGCCATTTCCTGTATATAAACATATAACTATTTCAATTTTCTACAATGCTATTTGGTGCTTGTGATGCCCAGCACCTTCCAAGTGTTTTCTCAAAAAAAGTATTCTGGACATATAGCCATGACGCTGTATTGTAGTCTACAAGTCTTTAGACTCTCATTTCTTATTCTTGATCCACTTTTTCACATGCATCTCGTCTTCCTTACCTATTCCCATCTTTGTCCTGAAGACACAGAATATCAAAGTACATGCTAATTTAGTTTAGATAATTTTATCTAGTTCTTCAGAAAATGTCTCTACCTCTTCAACATCTAAATATGCTCGTGCATAGGCTAAAATATTTTTTTCTTTGTGGCCTTTTTTGCAAATGTTTGTCACGAGCACTGCAATATGCATGGACCAAATGTCCAGTGAAATTATGTTTCTTGTCATTTTTAGAGGCACAAACCCCCCCTCCCCCAAAACAAAGAACTCTGAACTTCTTTCACTTTTCTCTTCTGACTGTACCTGTGAACTACATTTTCATTTATCTGTTACTCCTTTCTGTTGGTTTCATTTACAGTGAGAATGTGATATGGTTCAGTTCCCTCAATATCATATGCACTTGGTCACGGGACAAGGATCTCACGTACAAAGTACCAATAAGTTAAAATTTGCATAAGGTTGTGACTCTTAGTAAGCTCTACCCCCTTTTCTGCCATTTTGCCGCCATCACTGTAGAGGCTGAAAAGAATCATTTTGATTTTTTCTTCATTTTTCAATTTGCCATGGCCAAAGAATTCATCATCAAGTTAGAGTCGACTAGTGAGAAGCCTCTCTGGGTCAAGACTGACCATCCTGGAAGCTTTTCCAGCCTGGTAGAGTCTGCTAGAGCTGGAGCTGTGTGGGCATGGGCTTTGAGAACCCTGAGCTCTCTTCAATGCCAGAAGAAAACATCAGAATAGGGTTCTGCTGAGGAAAGTTACAACTACATATGGAAATTTCTGTGCAGGTATTGCTTATCTTATGGAAAGTCTCTATCTTCAGATTATACTGTAGGGGATAAATTTGCTATTACAATATAACCTGAAGATACATTATGACACATTAGTTTTATAGAGTTCAGTGTATTCCTATTTCTTTTAAGGATACAATGGTTTCATTAGGCATTTAAAACTTACTCCAAATTTGTTTTAAATTTATATTAAAATAATCTCTTTAATTTTTTAAACTTTCCTGCTCTCTAAAAGATCAATATCATTTTTTAAAATAGTGGATCAATCCATCCTTAATTTAATTTAATAAAATTCTTTATCTTTATCCTTTCCTGCTTTCTGACAATTCATTTACTCTATCATTATCAAGCACTTCCCCTTTTTTTTAGCAACCTTCCTAAATGACTCTAAAACTCAGCCTTCTCTCTCTAATATAGTTATGGTTCATCATGCCTCACCACATTTGCACTAAATTTTGCACTGATTCGTAAAGCATTATCAGTGCTCTGTGTTTTATAATTAGTAACCATCTAGTCTAACCCTCTCATTTTACAGATGGGAAAACTGAGGCTCAAAATCAAGAAAGTAACTTCTGGATAGAACGCCAGGCCTGGAGTCAGGAAGACCTGAGTTCAAATCAAGTCTCAGATATTTACTAGCTCTGTGACCCTAGGCAAATCATTTAACCTCTGTTTGCCTCAGTCTCCTTATTTGTAAAACAGGGATAGTAATAGCAGCTACCTCCCAGGGTTGTTGTGAGGATCAAATGACATGATATCTATAAAACAGATATACACAATATGCACAATACTTGGAACACAGGAGACGCATATAACTTTTAGTTATGGTTACTACTACTACTACTACTACTACTATTAACTCTTACTCAAAGTTATACAGAGAGTTTATCAGAGCTGGAGAGGACATCGATGATTGGTCATGCTTTCCCTCTCTTTTTTTTTTCTCCTGGGACTTGTATCCTTTAGCTGATATCGGCCTTTTCTCCTACTTAAGATTTAAAAGCCAAATTTCCCAACACAGGAAGTGCTAGCTGGTGCCATTCTCCCAAACACTCATAATCTGACTATCTTTCCTGGGTTATTTTTGGCTGTTACTCAAGGGTTATACTGAAAGAAGAACAAAGGAAACGACAGGATGCTCAAAGGCTGAGATGGATCAGAATATTGTAACAAATACAACATGCCAGCTTATGCCACCTCCTTTCACATCCTGATGCTCGTCAAATCCCTATTCAAAGGTTCTCGTTTCTGTACTGTGTGTCAGTTACAGCACAGAGAACCAGGATAATGTGACCTTCACCATTCAATCAGGTGGAAGAGTGCCATCTATTGAACCAAGGACACTACTTTCTCCTCCTGGGCTCCTGAGGATTCCTCTTCATTGGTTAATGGTCCAATTCAGCTCTATTCAGTTTGGAACACATGAAAGAATACGGTACTGAACTTTTTTTTAATTCTGTGTTAACTTTAGTCATTTGGAGTCAAAGCTCTAATTATTAGTCACTAATTTGGTGATAAAGAAGACCAGGAGCTGAATTAAATTCCTGACTCCGTAATAAGAAATGAGTCAATGGGCTTCGCATCGATTTACATCAATTCAATTCAGCACCAAAGCACTAGACTTAAAGTCAAAAAGACCTAAGTTCAAATCCTGCCTCAGACACTTCCTAGTTATGTGACCCTGGGCATGTCCCTTAAGCTCTATTTACTTGACTTTTCTCAACTGTAAAAGGGAGATAATAAGTTCCCAAGTTTGTTGTGATCAAATGAGATTTTATTTACAAAGCAGTTAGCACAGGCCTTGGCACACAGTAAGTGACCATACAAAGTTTCACTGTCATTATTATTATCATTATTATTATTATTATTAGTATTAGTAGTAGTAGTAGTAGTATGCATGACAAAACTCATGAACACCACAGTAATATCATGAAAAAGAGAACCGGGTGTAGTGTTCTGGGCTTGAGTCCCGGCTCTTCAACTTACTAGCTGTATGATGTTAGCTCAGGCACTGCAATCTTTTGAGCCTCAACTTCCTGGGCTGTGAAATGGGGATAATAACGTATACCCTGCCTAACTCACAGAACAAAGCCAGAACGAGGCTCCCTAGCCTCTGGGATGGTGGAGGCAGGGGAAATGTCTAAAGAACCATGACCACTTTCTGCGCATGTTAAGAGAGGCTAGAGATAGAGGACATGGAGGTTGGGGAGGCTGAGGCACTTGGAGGCCAGGGGGTTCAAGGGCTAACAGGGATTGGGGCAGAGGATACAACTATGGCCAAGCACTGAACTTTGGAGGAAGGACTGAGAATGACCTGGAGGTCCACAGATGACAGCAGCAAGGATCCAGACATGATGCTGCAGGAGAAAAGCCAGGTTCCAGTGAGCATCCGACAATGAAAGAAATGTGAGAATGTTATCAAGAGAAAGAGGAAAAAGGGAAAGGGAATTCAATAACTAAGAATTCCAGAAGGCAAAATGGACTGGGAGGTAGGAGGAGGATACGCCCTGAAGAAGGCTGGGTCTGAGTTTATATATGTAGAAGGAGTAGCAGCACTTGGCATCACAAACCCCTCCTGAAGATCCCACCAGAGTTTATGGGGAGAAAAGGAAAACTTGGGATGCTGCAGCCAGGACAGTGCAACAACTACCTTCATTCTGATGTCCCCACCCCACAAATCATAGGATCATCACAATTTAGAGCCAAAAGAGACCTCAGAAGTCATTTAGTACAATCCCCACATAGGACAGATGAGGAAAGTAAAGCTCAGTGTGGTTATATGATCACAGAGGCAGGAAGTGACAGATCCAGGCCTTCTGACTCCAAATCCAGTGTTCTTTCCATGCACTGTCCATGGGACTTTGGTGGGGCGGGGAGGGGTGGTAGATAAAGATGTCGTGTGGGAAGGCAGCAGGACGCTATGAGATGGAAGTATCACACCTGCAATACCACTGCCTGGCAGAAAACTTCCGTTGCCCTGTGCTAAGTCGAATCAAATATATCATACCAATCAACCAATTAACAAGCATTTATTAAACACCTACTACGTGCTAGGAACTGGGGATACGAAGGAAAAAAAGTGGTGCAATCTTATACAAGTACATAAGTCTTACTTAAATCTATAATAAAGATGTACAGAATAAATACAAATACATGCAAGGCAGTTTAGGGAGACAGGGCACCAGCCTTTGGGCCCAGGAAAGGCTTCGTATGGAAGGCAGTACTAAAACAGAATCATATAAATGAATGTGTTTGTAAAATTTAAGGCATGATATAA
Source organism: Phalanger gymnotis (assembly GCA_028646595.1). NCBI lineage: Eukaryota > Metazoa > Chordata > Mammalia > Diprotodontia > Phalangeridae > Phalanger > Phalanger gymnotis. The sequence goes on from CM053622.1 coordinate 434,211,090, forward strand.
ATTATTATTGTTACTGTCATTAATCATGTCAATGTTAAGTCCAAGTTCAAACTTAATGAGTCAAGTTCGTTTATTTTACACAGGAAGATTATACTATAACCAACTGAAATCATTCATCATGGACCTCACTGCCCATGCAGTTAGGTGAGGCAGGATCCAAAGATAACTAAGTAGAACCAGTCCTTGCCTCATAGAACCTTAGAGTCTAAACCAGACAAAGTGGTGTGAACATCTGTATTTAAGATGTTCAGAAGGCTAAATGAAAGAATTAACTAAAAACAATGCTGCTGTTCAACAATAATTTTTAAAATTTTATCAAGGACCTACCATGTGCTCCACTTTGTGGGAACATATGAAGGATTATAAAATGTAGCATTTACCTAAAGGAGACAAGATATACACGTGTGGGTTTGTATATATACATACATATGTGCATATATATAGATATGCATACACACACACATACAAGCTGTGATCTCATTGCTTCTTAAAAACAGGTCTGTCCATTTTCATATCACAATATTTCCTTAGTTCAAGAAACAGTGTTTACTTTGTATATCCACTAGTTGTCACAAAACCATGAAACTTCTACATGCTTCTAAATATCTCCTAATTTACCAGTTACATAAGAATTTAGATAATTTTACTAAGACCAAAGTCTGAAAGCAGCTTAACTTGTGTTGCTGGTTTTAAACGATCAGGAAGGGAAAGACTTTGCTTCCAATTGCACATCAAGGATCCCAACCCTGATATTTTGTCCTTCCCCTGGAACTTCTACAACTTCCCTGGAACAAAGCTGATCTCTCTGGGCACGCCAGAATGTAACATTTTGCTTAGAGTGAAGTAATGTCTACATCCCTATTTACCATAGAGAAATGTAATAAAACCCCATGGAAAGAACACCCAGCCATTTCACACCTTTTTTTTCCCTTTCTCACATGCATTTTTCTCCACTTGGAAAAGAGCTAAAATTAGGTACTATAATTCTATTTCTTGATCTTTTCACCAAAAATGCTAGCAGTTTTTTGTTTCCTTTTCCAAAAGATGGAAATATACCGAATGTCTTTGGGAAAAGATGCCAAAATTGTTTACAATTCCCTAAGAAGAAAAAAAATTACCCTACCAATTCAGAAATCATTTTTCAATTCTTCATTGTGCTGGTAAAGGCACAGTATAGATGACTAAGCTCCAATCTGGTTGTTGCCAGGAACTCTGAACACTGATGTCACTTCTGACACTATCAATAGCAATTTTAAATGCTTCTTCCATGGATATCATTTTCCCCAATATGATTATGTACAGCGCAGAGCACAATTGTAGCCTGCATGAGTAAAGCTATATGGACAAAGCAAGAAGATTAATGATTTAAACAAGACAATTTGAAGCTAGTGGCAGAACTTAACCCTATGGGGGAAAAGTATGGTACCTATTAAATTGATTAAATTTTTCTAGTGTTCTACTGCACACTCAGAAAACTGGCCAAGTCTTCACAATCCTATCAAATTGCTGAAACGTTAATTTTTAAAAATATTGACAGGAATTAGTTCCTCGGTTTAGTCAAGATTCAGTGTTTGTTCTTCTTTTCTTCCATGCTGCTAGTATATTCTATTTAGTTCTAATAACCTATTGCCCAATGCTTTTGCCCCTTTATAGTCTGGAAACTAGTAGCATGCTGGTGTGGGCAAGTGGAATAAGTGCATTTATGTGTCACTATAATGAAAACTATGAGTTTTCTTCTTATATTATTTCTAGGGTGGCTCATCATACAATGGATATTCCACAAGAAAGCAGAGGTCCCATGGAAATAGACAATCTATCTACAAAATTTGTTCCTTGAAAACGTAAATAATACTATTATATTGTATTTGCGTATTGCTTTTCTCTAAGGAATGCAAAGAGATTCACAGACAGTATCCCATCCTGTGAAAATTTTGGTAAGGCTGGCAAGAAAGCTAATATTATTATCTTGGTTGTCCGTCTGGTGAACACCTGCTGCTGGATGCAGAAGGAACAACAGTATTTGGCACAGAATATTTAATGACTGTTATGTAATACTTGTCCAGCTCAATTTTCCCGTATTTTGAAAGACACTTCTAAGTTAGCTCTGTGAAACCACACAAGCCAAAGGTGGTGCAAATACACGAAAATCCTCACTAAATTCTAGCAGAGTGTACTTTGTTCTTTGGGACTCAATACATCTTAACTTTGGAACTATCACAATATATGACAAACCAGGGCAATTCACCACAGGCTCTGTGTGTGTGTGTGTGTGTGCATGTATGTGTGTGTGTGTGTGTTTGCAGGAGAGAAAGGACAAAAAGGGGGGCTTATACTGGTATAGGACCATGTGGATGTACAGTGACTGACTTAGGGAGTCAGTGGATGGGAAGGTATATCAGATCTGCCAGCAGGGTATGAAAACAAATCAGGTCTCAGGACATTGTGAGACAATCACTTCAACCAACTTTAGCAGTGATAAAGACAGGGGAGTTCTTCACTTTTTGTGTGCCATGGACAACTGTGGCAGTCTGTTAAAAGTCTATGGATCCCTTCTAAGAATGTTTTTAAGCTCATGAAATAAACATATAGGATTATAAAGGAAATGAATTATATCGAAATATGGTTGTCAAAATATTAAAGAAACAAGATCACAGACCTGGGTTAAGAACCGCTACTCAACTAAGAAAATGTAAGTGGAATTACCTTCCCCACTTCTATACATACCCACTTCAGGCTGAGTATTGCTCTCTTCTAACTTCTTTTCCCCTTCGAGTACCCTTGACATTAGTTTCAATCAAACTTCACTAGTAAAAAGCAATAAGTAGATTGGTGTTATTATTAGAGAAGTTGAAGAAACATAGAGTGATTTCCTCTAGCCCCTTGTATCCTTCTGAGGAAGAATCTTTTAAATGCATCCTAGTTTAAAACATATATTTGGATTATATAGGTAACAAATAATAAATTCCTTGTGCCTTATAAATTATTTTGTTATAGTGAAGCTCTATTTTGTACTTTTTAAGTACTTCTATAAATCACATCTATAGTATTCAGATAAGTGAAAAGAGTCATCAGAATCCAGTGAAAGAAGGGTGTTATGTATACACACTGATCTCAACATTTTGTTCAGTTGAATAAATGAGTTTTTATCTCTGGAGGTTGGTATGTTTGAGGAGCAGAGAGGTGGGGAGAGTAGAATGAATAGTAGTTAATACTAATATGGGGAGTATTAAAGAGCAAAAAACAATGTAAATAACTCTGAGCTCTGCTTATTCTTCCCTCCACCTTTTTTTTTTACAAGATACCTACAATTCCAATACCTGATAATCAAGTACTTAAGGTATAAAGACTGACTTTTGCTTGAACAGGGATCATCACAGAAAGCAGTGATTATGTATGATTTTCAATGTAGAGAATTGATTATAACTAGATCAATGAGGAATTGTTCATATGTGCCATTAAACTGAGACAAAGAAATGATTAGGAAAAACAGCACTGAAATCAGCAATTTCATGAGATTTGCCTTTTCTTTCCAGCTAAATTAATTTATTATAGAATTTGCAGGATTTTTTGTTCTCTTATTTGCAAAGTATGGAGTCTAATGATCTCATAAATATCAAAAAAAGATCAGTGGTATAGTATGGTGACAGGAACTTAGAAAGTTCTAAAAAGCCTCATGTTCAGAATTACTGTCTGTCCATTTTCAAAGAGGACTAATGACATCTCATGGGTGAATTGGATTTAAAAATGAGGCAGAGTTGCACAAAGTCATCTGCCTAACTCTCTCTTCCAGAGTCACTGAAGTTCAGTGTCAAGACAAAAGTCAGGACCAGTGAAGGCCTAGAATGCAGTGGATGACCTTGGTGTCTCCAATGTCTGATTAAGCTCTAAGCACTCCACAGCACGTGCTTCAGCCACCTTCATGGCCACTGGAATAAACTGTTCTCATCTGCCTATTCAGCACATGCTTGGGGTAGACAACTCACCTACATCACCAACAGCTTTGAGGTCTGCCTAAACAGCTTACCAGGGTGTGCACTAGCTACAGCTTCTTGGAACCACAGATAAGAGTTAAGTGCTAGGTAGACACCAAAGGTAGATGAACAGCCCTAAAAAGGGCTCAGCAAGCTCTCACACCAGAGATGGTAGCCCTCCTTAAACACCCTATCCATGCCTGGTATAGTTCAGAATACCTTGTATTTGAATCCTGACAGAACTACTTGATAGTGTAATTGTAGACAAGTCAGTTAACCTCTCAGAGCCTGTTTCCTCATCTGTAGAAGGGGGATAATAATATTTACACTACTTATCTCACATAGGGTTGGTGTAAAGAAAATATTTTGTAAATTATAAAACCCTATAGAAACTAAAGGAATAAAAACAAGTGACATCATTATTGTCATGAAACATAATTATGAGGGCCATAGCACCGATTTCTAAAACACAATGAATTAAAAAAATGTGCCAAGACTTGCTGTGAATTTACACTACAAAAATTCTCCAATACAAAGACCAGAGCCACAAATGTAAAGAACAAAATGAACAGGGTAGTGCGGTGCAAGAAGCCGCGTATCTGGATTTGGAGCCCAGGTTTAAGTCCCGGTACTGCTCGTGTCACAATGGGTCAGTCACTCACTCTCTCACTCTCTCAAAACTTCAGTCTCCTAATCTATAAAATGATGGGGCAGACAAAATGTTCACCCTCAGGTCCCTTCCAGATGACATAGAGGAAAAAAGTGTGGCAGCTATGAGCCTTTACAAGACACACACATAATCTGAATTATATTTTCATATAAAGTTTTAATAATAAATTTTATATCACCTACACTTACCACTGTATATTTCTCCCCTAATATTATTTGATAATAAAGAATATAAGAAGTGGAAGAAAAAAAATCCACAAAACAATCATGTCAAAAAAGTCTAAAATCATATGCAGTATTCTACACCCATAGTCTTTCAGCTCTGCAAAGAAGATAGTCTTACATCTCCTTATGGGGCAAATCTTGTTCTTTATCATTTTAAGGCAATTCAGTTTCAAGTGTCTGTGATTGTAATTATGTATATTGTTTTCTTGCTTCACTTTGCATCAGTTCTTAGAAGTCTTCCTGTGCTTCCATGTATATTCATTTATTCCTCATTTCTTATGGCATTGTAATATTAAGTTACATTCATGTACTTGTTTAGCAAATTCCCAAATGATGGGAATACTTTGTTTCTAGAGCTTTGTCACTGGTAAAAGTGTGGTTATAAATGCTTTTCGTGTAAATAGGGCCTGATTTTCTGTCTTCACCTCTGCTGAGAAGATGCCTAGTGGTGAAATAAATGAAAGTAGATTACTTAAGATAATTAATTTGGATATTATTCATTTTTGTAGATAATCTGTTTCTTTTGCATTCTCAGTCTGGCTAGCACATAATAATACCTTGTTGTTATTTTTGCTGTTGAGTTGTGTCAGTCTTGTCTGACTCTACATAACACCATTTGGGGATTTTCTTGGTAAAGATAATGGAGTAGTTTGCCATTTCCTTCTCCAGCTCATTTTACAGATGAGGAACTGAGGCAGAGTTAAGTGACTTGCCCAGGGTCACACATCTAGGAAGAGTTTGAGGCTAGATTTGAGTTCATGAAGAAGAGTCTTCCTGATTCTAAGTCCTGTGTCTCCCAGCTGCCCGGTATATTATATGCTATACAACATATAGTACATTTTCATGATTCTTTTGAGTTTGTTACGATTTTGCCTTCCTCATTTTTTAGATTACCTTGATTTTGTAATATTTTAAAAATCAGGTTGACTAAAGGTTATCAGTTTTTTAAGCTTTTTTAAAAAAAAATCAGCTACTAATTTTGTTTATTTTAAAAATCAGGTTGACTAAAGGTTATCAGTTTTTTAAGCTTTTTTTAAAAAAAATCAACTACTAATTTTGTTTATCTATCTATATTTTTATCACTCTATGTCCTTTTATTTTCTCTCCTCTAATTTTCAAAATTTATCCCTTCGTGATTACCTTGGATTGATTTGTTGACTTCTTTAAGTTTAAAGTGAATATTCAGTTTATTAATTCTTCTTTTCTAATAGTTAATAAAAGTTTTTAGGGGCACAATTTTTTTTCTCTAAGCACTATGTTAACTGTATTTTGTCTTACGATTACCATTACATTTCTTACAATTATTAGTGGGTTGTATGATTTGTTCTTTAATTTGTTACTTGAGATTTTATTATTAAGTCTTCATTTAGGTTTGTGTCTTTTGCTTGTACTCCCTACTTTGATCATCGTCATTATTACATTATGGTCTATAAAGGATGTCCTTAGAATTTCTATTTTTTAACATTTTCAACTTCTCTTTAATCCATAGTCTACTGTTTCAAGTGTCACATGATGCTAATTATGTATATTCTAGGGGGGGCGGAGCCAAGATGATGGCTGGAAAGCAGGGACTTGCTTAAGCTCTCTCTCCCCAAGGTCCCGCCAAACACTTGCAAAAAATGGCTCTGAAGAAAACCTAGGGCTGCTGAACCCACGAAATAGCAGAGGGAAACAGGGCTCCAGCCCAGGAAAGCCTGGATGGTCACTGGGAAGGGTCTATCGCCCGGAGCTGGGAGCAGAGCAGAGCACGCTCAGCATGGGCTGTGACAGGACCAACCAGACCTGAAGCACGGTGGAACAGGCGGTAGGGCCCTGAATCATTGAGCTGTGGCAGTTACCAGACTTCTTAACCCACAAACACCAAAGACAACAGAGAAGGTTAGTGGAACAACTGCTGGATCAGAGGGAAAGGAGTGTGCTCTTAATTTTTTTTCTGAAATAAATACCAAATAAGATGACCACTTTGATATACACTGTAGAACAGAAAAGGAGGACTGTACATGAAATACCAACTCTCTATTATGTATAGTTTTTTTAAAAATCTAATCATATTTTATTATAATTATAATATAGGTTCAATTATAATAAATTATATAACATAATAAATTCTGCTTGTCTGTGGTTCCTTCTGGACTTCTTCCTGTTCTTTTTTGTACATTTAAGAAAATGCTTCTATAGTCCTCTGTTCATTTTCTTTTCTCTCTTTTGGCTACCCTGTTATCAGCCCAGCTCTGTCTCTCACCCTTTGCAAAACTGGAAAATATAAGAAACATTAAAAACTCACATAAAACATGCATACTCAAACAAAACAAATACACATATTGCTCCTGTCTGAAAATATATGCCTTATTCTGTATCTTGAGTCTATCACTATAGGAGGCTGGTAGTATGTTTCCTCACCAGTGCTCAGGAACTATAGTTGGTCACTGAATTGATCCAAAGATCTCAAATTCTTAAGCCTTTCAAAGCTGCTTTTCTTTACCATGTGTAACAGCAAGGCAATAAACACAACATCAACGATAACTGTGAATATGCCTATGTAATTCTGTATCGCAAAATATGAGAGACTTAGAAGAAGTAAAACATTTATTCAGACACCAGAGGACCAGATCCCATAACCAAGCAACTCCCACAACTATTAAGCCCACTTTATCATAACAGCAAGGAACTTAAAACACGAGATATCACAGCATGGAGTCTTGCCATCCCCAAACTATCCACCCCCCTGCTGGGGCCTTGCCACCAACAAATTCACTCACAGCCACCACACGTCTGCTCTTTCCTTCAGCTCTAACTGCTCTCTCAGCATTTCCTGTGATACACTTTCCTTTTCCTTTTAGCAAGCTCCTCCTACCACATGTGACTTAGGCTTCCTGTGATGTAAGCAGGTCACATGGCCTATTAATGGGTGGGAAAGATCTTCAAATCTAAACTGTTATTACATTATGCGGTTATTTTGTAAATGGTTCTTGTAGCTCTTGTCATTTCACTCTGCTTCAGTTCATGTCTTCCCAGATGTTCCTGAAACCATTTCTTCCATTATTTCTTACAGCCCGATAATGTTTCATTTCATTCAATACCATAATTTGTTGAACCATTCCCCAATTCATGTTTTTTATACAATTTTCATTCTTTTTCTTTGTATATTGAAATGTTTATTTGTGGATTATTGCTAAATTCACAATAAAAAAACAAAATTTAAAAGAAAAAAAAACACTGGCTCTGGAGTCAGTGAATTCAGATTTTACCTTTGATACTTGCTATCTTTGTGGCCTTGGGCAAATCACTTAATCTTCCTGGGCCTCAGTTTCCTCATCTGTAAATTAAAAGGGTTAGACCAGATGCCCTCTGAGGTCTCTTCCAGTTTTAGCTCTATGATTCTGTGAACTCACAAACTCTGTATCCCCAGAGACTGAGGGAATGAAAATATCCCCAGATGTTGTTTGGTGGCTACCACTCCCACATATATATTCTCTCCCACTATTAGAATACAAGTTCCTCAAGGGCAGGGACTATTGTATTTGTATTCCCAGCACTAAGAATAGTCCCTGGCACATAGCACACACTTAATAAATGCTTTTTCATTCATTCATTCCTTTATTCCTTAAGTCATAGGAAAGAGCTGATTCAACAAAAATAGCATCTCCAAATGTAAAAGAAATCTATGTACTCTCTAGTAACCTCATTTAACAATAAGCTTATTATAATGGTGTTCCTACAATGTGGACCTGCCCATATGAGGTTGCCACATCAAACCAAGACCACCAACTTATTTTCCATAGCACATGAGATAGAAACAACTAATGACTTGGATAAAATATTAACTGGTAATCCAAAGGGTCTCCCATTTCATTTTCTGACAGCATATTTAATAATGGATTGATTTCCAATTTGACTAATATACAGTATTTAAAGTTTAGAAAAACATTCCTTTTTGGGTTTCTGAATAAAGCATTAGTGCAATACATAAGTAAGCAAAGAACACATGTACTGTACCTTCCTGAAGCTGTGTTGGCTTGGCAGAATTTTCCCCACTCATTAAAACAACAAAAGATGCAGCTGCTCGGACTGTAGCCTGCCATGTTGACATGGCAACTGGTGGCTCCTGGCATGGAAAAAGGGCCCTGTTGTTTATTGGGGATCCCATAGTATAAACACATGGCCTGAGGAAGAGAGAGAAAGAGAAGGCAGAATCTTTGAAATGAGGCATCCCTTTCTTTACCACTGTATTAGTGAAAGTTAAGTTGAGCTTTGTGGGGTAGGGTAAGGGGCGGGGGGAATATTATAAAGCTTTATGTATTATACATTTCAAGGCACACAGGACTGAAAATGTCAATGGCATGCTTGGAAAGCCAGTTTCATTATATCAACTTTCATTATATCAACTGCTTAAATGTATACAGGATTGGATAACTCTGGTGGGGGGAGAAGGAAGAAGGTGTGGTGCATGTGTGTTTGGTTGGAGGGGGAAAATATGTTTTGGATGAAGTTTCAAATAGTTGTCTGCCAACTTCTAATTTATATGACTCTGGCCCTTCCAACCCCTATGCGTCAATTATTTTTCTTAAAGAGCTTAGAAACATCCTTAAAAACCTTCTGGAAAGTATTCTGGAAAAAATGAGTTTGGAGAGCACCAAGGTATTAAATGTTTGGAAAAATAAGCTGGTGGTCTCAAGTCCTGTGCCTGCAGAAGGACAGCTCCATCACAGAAACCACCATCCCAAATGGAACTCTTGTGGGTAGGCAATCCTTGCACTGGTGCCAAGAAAGGAGACAGGAACATACATAGGATTACCGGCCATTATTGATTGGCATGTGGAACTGGAAATTTGTACTGCCAAAAATCAATGTAAGTCTAGGAAATTGATAGTATGATGCTACATTCATTCTGTTTCAATTTTAATAAAAACCAGTACATATAAGGAATTTTGCATATGTCTACCAGGGTTAAAACAAGGAATAATCAATCTCCTCTTGAAAGATGGTTGATAGAAATAGAGTGGTCATATAAAATCATGGCAAAGGAAAGTAACAGACAAAGCTGAATTTTGTGAAACCCATGTGGAAATGTTTCTGTTACTTGGTTACCAGAAGCTATGAAAAAAACATACTGTTATTTTAACAGAGCATTTTCCTTCTAGTAAATAAAATAAGTATAACAAGGTGTTCTTCCGGATGTAGGCAATATTGTTTAATTCACTTTTGACTTACTGTGGTTATTCCTTAATATTATTTGCCCATAATAATTACTGATACTTATTTATGGTTTACAAATCCAAACACATATTCTCTCATTTTCACAACAACCGTATGAGGCAGGAAGTACAAGAGTATTATTGTCTTCGTTTCTGTAGATGAGAGAACTGAGGCTCAGACTTGCCCAAAGTCACACAACTAGAAGATAGCAGAGCTGAGGCTTAAGGAATGGTCTTCTGACTCCAGAGCTGATTCTAGAGAATCAGCTCCATGAAATTAGTTTGTTTGTTTGTTTTTGGAACATTACTGCAGAAAGAATTCCTCTTTTCCCAGGTTTGCTCTGGATGACCACCACTCAGCACCATCTTTTTCTGAACTTGGGGGATCAGATGTGAGCATTCTTTTGTGGCCCTTCAAAGTCTTGCCAGATATTCCCATGTTATATGTTCTACTCCAAATCCTCTCCAATCAGGAACTAGACCATGAACATTGTAATGGCAAGCAAGGTGGGACTTTTTGCTGTTTTTTTTCTTTTGGAGTGCTTCTCAGCACTAAGACAATCAAGTGCCTTTGCGTGAGTCTTGTCTTTGTTTGGATCAAGAGTCTTTGATTGAATCAAGAGTCCTTGATTTGAAACAGTATATATACTCTGAAGTTAGCATTTTGCTTTGGGGCTCACTCATTGGAAGAGTGTTCCTGTGATTTGGCCAGACAAGACTCTGGGTAGCCGTTAAGGAGCCCCCCAGCTTTGAAAACCCAAATGTTGGTGCTTCTCTCTCTCTGGTAACTATGTATGTATTGCTATGGTCAGACAGTTGGAAGCCTGCCTTAGAAGCCTGTTGATTTGTATTATTTTCTATGTTTGTAATTTCTGTATTTGCTCTGAAGGTCAGGGTGCTGATTTTTCCTCGTGAACTAGGTGAATGATATATGTATGTTTAATTAAAGTAAGATTGTTAACCCCTTAAAGTGGCTTTCCTTTAGAAAAGCAGATCAAAGAACCTGTGCTAGCAGCCCCCCTGTGTGCTGGCGTTATTAGCCTTACACCCCCACAGTAGCTGCAAGTAACATTGTTATTACAAACATAAAGACTTGATATGACTACAAGTTAACTTTTCTTTGTAGCATAATCTTCATAAGCAGAGTCTGAGTCTGTTTTCTTCTGCTACTTCAATCTGCTTTTGGCATTTTTTTCTTTTGCAGGAATTCAAGGATTCTTGCAAAAAGTAATATATATGCCTATACTTTTCTTGCCTAATGTGGTCCTGCTCCTATTTCCTTTGAAATTTCTTTAGAATAGCATGCAATACTGCATTGTTAATGCAATGGGAAGATCTTTCCCATCCATTAAGAAGCCCATGTGACTTGCCTGAATCCTGTGAGTGTGAGTCACATGGAGCCTGTGTGGGGGGAGCTTGCCCAACGGGTGGAACAGGAAGGGAGCAGAAGAGTCAGAGCTGGGGGAGAGATGGTGGGAGTTGCAGCTTGGAGAGACAGAGAGAGCAGGCAAAGAAGAGAGGAGCTAATGTAAGAGGGGGAGTGACTTTGTTTAAGGGAGTCGGCTAGTGGGAAGCCCAACGGAGGGAAGACTTGGGGGTGTCAGTGCTCTCTGCATTGATAATATGCATAGATTTCTTTGTTGCTATGATGGATTTGGCTTTCTGGTATTGGAATAAATGTTATAGTTTCATCCTCCATGGAGAGTCTGTTATATTTTGTGATTCAAAACTATGCCGGCATATTCATAGCTGCCACGGCCTCTCTGGGTATCACATTGGTGTTACAAATACCCAATACAACACAACCCACAATTGCTGCACTTATGTTCTTGCTGTATTCTAATGCCCTGGTAACCTTCTGATCTAGTGCTTTCCCAAATGAGAAACCACCTTCTCAATATCATTGTGTAGGGGGTAAACAGGATACTGTGTTACTGGAAACCACAACTGGGTGACCATCCAGTCTGTACTTGAAGAACTAGATAGAAGCCTCTGTTCCTCACAATGAAACTTTATGACACAATGACAAACCAATTATATCTTTTCTGAAACCCCTCTCTGGATGTCAATTTGTCCCTGTTTTAACTCTAATTTAAATTTTTGACAATGAAGGAAATTTATGGTCTTACCTTTGAGTCCCCAAGATATTTATTATTTCCTCCGATATAATGGAAGCTCCTTGAGATAAGGGGCTACTTTGTTTCTCTACTTGTACCCTCAGTTCCTGCACAGTCTCTGTCATTCTTTTTTTGCTCATATCTGCATCCCTAGGACTTAGCACAGTGCCCAGCACACAGTAAGTACTTAATAAATGCTTCCTGATTTAACATTAACAGCTGAGAGATCAGGAAAGCCTACATGCACAGATGGCATGATTTAAGTATTGAAGGAAAATAAGGATTCTAAAAGGCAGAGGGGAAGAAAGAGGGCACTTTACGCTTGGGGACAAGCAGTACAAAGGCACATAAATAGGATATGGCAAGCCACCTCTGAGGAAAAATAAGAAGGCTAGTTTAACTGGATCATATGGTGTTGAAAGGGAGTGTGCAACAAGGGTAGAAAAGTAGGCTGTGGAAGGGTTATAGAGGTCCTTAAATCCCAAATAGAGGATTTCATATTTGATCTTAGTCAATAAAAATTGATTTGAGTTTACTGAGTAGAGGTCACATGGCCAGATTTACACTTCAGGACAATCACTATGACAACTGAGTGAGGAACAGATTACAGCAGAGAGAGATTTGAGGCAGGGAGATTAATTAGGAGGTTATTACAATAGAACAGATGAGAAGTGATAAGGGCCTGAACCAGGGCCCAATCTATGAATGAACCAGATATATGAATGAAGGAGAGGTAGACACCTGAAATAAAGAAGTGAAAAAGGCAAGATCTGGCAATGGAGTAGATGTGTGGGATGAGGGAGAGTGAGGAGCTGATACCATAAACATGCATGTTTCCCTTGAGAGAAATGGAAAAATTCAGAAAGATGAGTTTGGGGAGAAAGATAATGAGTTCAGTTTTGGAGGAGCTGAGTTTGAAGTGTTAATTTTAAAATATCCAGCAGGCAGGCTGTGATGTGGGGATTTGAGCTCAAGAGAAAAATTAAAGATATAGGTTTGGGAATCATCACATAGGGATGATAATTAAGCCCATGTGAGCTGAGTATAGAGGGATGAGATGAGGGTCAGAATAGAGTCATGAGGCACCCCTACCTTAGTAAGAATGTCATGGATGATAATTCAGCAAAGAAACTGTAAAGCAGCAGCTAGAAAAGCAAGAGAACCAAGAGTTCATAATATCACAAAAACCCAGAAAGGAGACCATATACAAGAGGGAAGTGTGATCGAGAGTGTCAAATTCTGTAGAGAATTCAAGAAGGATAAGAACTGATAAAAGATTGTCAGCTTTGGCAATTAAGAGATCCCTGGTAACTGGAAAAGGTTCTTTCAGTTGAGTGATAAGGTTGAAAGCCAGATTGCAGAGGATTTAAAAATGAGAGGAGAAAAAGTGAAAAGTAGACAGCTTTTTCAAGTAATTTGGCTGAAAAGAGACGAGAGATATAGAACGATATATTACGGGGATGGTTGGTTCTAGTGAGGGTCTTTTAAGGATGGGGAGTGAGGCGTGTTTGTAGTCAACAGGGAATGAACAGGGATTGGGAGGAATTGAAGGTTAGCCAGAGAGAGGGGATTATTGTGGGGCCATCTGCTAGAAAAATCCTGGAAGTGAAAGGATCAAAGCTATATCTCAAGAGCTTAACCTCAGTTAGGAGAAGGGCCACTTTTTCACAGGAGAATAGAGTAGCTCTTGAGATTCTGAGTACACTGTTGCAGAAAAGTGAAGTCAAAGGGGGAAGACTGCTAGCCAAGAACTATGGAAGATAGAAGATAAAAAAACAAAAACAAAAAACAAAGTACTCAGAGTTTGAACTTCCATCAGAAAACCACCAATTCACACTAAGATGTAAATGTTTGATAAAGTCTTAGTTTTTCCAGGGGTCATTTATATTTTAGTAGGGATCAAAAGCCTAAATAAAATGGATCACACTCTAATGACAGAATTTCAGATATAAGTTGGCAGAAGAGCAAGATATGGGGACTTTGTAGGTCCCTAAATGAAGATAGGCCTGATCATACCTTTAAACCACCACTACTGAAAGAGGACTTTTTTTTCTTTCCTCTTACCCCACCACCCCCATAATCTATGTGTATTTTTAAACACATCATGAAGTTATCTGAATGTATAATCACTGTAATACATATATGCAGCTGTGTTTACTTCTACATGCACAGCCCTGTATCTCAGCCACATTGCTAAAATGCTAATGGAATGTAGTAGGGTGTGTGGGCACCAGCCGGCAATTCTTTAATGCTTATAACTTCATTATTTCCAGACCAAATAATTCCTTCCAACACATAAAGGAAAAATTCTCCTCATGATGGTTCATCTCATATACCCCAAGGAGACTTATTCACACATGAAACTCCTTAGGGAGTTCATATGAGTTCTGTATGTGGTGGGAAAATAAGAAGGGGCTGGGGGGCAGGGAGGAAAAGGGGTATGGAAAAGAAAGATGAAAAAGAGAGCTTAGGGGCAGGCCCATGGCTTGCTGCCATCAAAATGGCTCTGTAGCATTAAAAACCATTTTAAATTAGGAAGCACTTGTCAGAACAACAATTACATCAGATACTTGTGAAACATTTATATTATTCAGGGAGTAAGGGTGGGAGGGAGGCTGACTAGTCCTGGTGAGGTGTCAGCTAACACAGAACAACCTGTTATTCTACTTCAGTGGAGAGTTCTGGAGAAAGAAAAACACAAAGATTGAAAACGTTTTTCCCTTAGTCGATTTTTTTTAAAGAGAGAAGGAAGAGATGCATTTTACCATTTATTTTGTTCTATTTTAATTTCTGAAGAAAAATGTGAGGTTTTATCTCTTTCCTCAAAATCAGTTATTTTCAAAGATATGATTTTTTTTCATATTCATTCAAAAAGTTTTTTTATTCTTTCATACAGTTTTTATTTTTTTAGAAGGAGTTTCCCCAGGCATTAATAAGGAATATATTTGAGCAGCATTATAGGTTCATTGGTTTGAAGGTGGTTTTATCTTGTTAGGATGTATTTGAACTTGTTATTTTAGGTCAGGGATGGGGAGTTGCTATAGTTTAATGAGTCAGGTTTTTTAAAAAAATAAGTTCCACAGAGATACAACTAATAAAACATATACTAATAAAACATAAAACTAATAAAAGTATTTTCCTCCACTTCCCTTTGCTCCTCTTCTCATGAAGAATTTCCTCTTTCTCTCCTCTAGAGCTCTTTATGTCATATGCATACTAATGGAACACGTGAACTATCCATCAGTATTGTTGTACCCCCAACCCATCTTTATTTTCTGGTCATAGAAAATGACTTGATGACATCTTTTTACCATTTCTTCTACATAGTTCATTTTTAGTATGTTACCTCCTGCTCATGGTAACAATGAGTCTCTAGATTACCTACTTGGTGACAAGCAACTTTTAATTTTTTGGAGACTATGGTATATGCTATGGCTCTTTGCCAGAAACCACAAGAAGAATGCTGGTGTTAAAAGAGAAGGCTTTTGTTTCAATGGAAAGCTCAGGGTCCTTAAAAGAACTGTGTCATTTCCCAAAAACAATCCTAAAGACCTGCTTTCTAAATCCTGTTAAATTCTGAGTACAGATCACTACCTGGTCTCAGTGCCTGTCCAAGAAGTGAGGAATGAGCCCTATAAAACAGGTTGCCTATCCAACAGCAAATCATAATCAGAAAATTGTCATCCTTTATACATTTGCTTTTTGTGGCAGCAAACAGAAGTGCTTATGATTTTTGCAGATTTATTTCCTATCCTGCAGTTTACTGAAAATATTACCTTATATTGGGTCATTTTTCTAGGGTTCTCTAAGTAAAACGCTGTATTATCCGCAAGTAGGGATAATTTGGCCTCCTCTTTATCTGTGCTTACTACCCAAATTTCCTTTTCTTGTTTGACTGGTATAGTTAACATTTTTAGCATGTCTAATGATAATGGAGACAATGGGCACATATCCTTCTTTCCTGCTGATCTTTATGAGGATAGCTTCCAGTGTTTTGCCATCACAAATAATGCTAGGTCTTGGTTTCAGATGTTGATTAAAGAAAGGTCCTTTGATTATTAAGCTTTTAAATTTTTTTTTAACAAAAGAGTGGTCCATTTTTTCTAAGCTTTTTTCTGCATCTGACATGTTATTTTTGTGGAAGTTGTTATTAAAATGATTAATTATGCCAATAATTTTTCTAGTTTCAAATGATCATTGTAGCCCTAGTATAAATTCAACTTGGTCATAATGAATAATTTGTATATATTGTTATATATCTATGTATGGATTTTATATATGCTGTATATCTATATAGAGATGTTACATATGTTTGTTATTGTTTTTGCACTGCTAATTTGTTATATTGAACTCTAGTTCTCTTTTGATGCTTTTACTCTTCCTTATTTGGCTATAGTTTGATAGGGTATTTTTCTATCTCTATTTCTATTTCAGCATAGGTATTCATTACTCTTTAAATATTTTTTTAAAAATAACTTGTAAATCCATTAAACCCAGGGTATTTTTCCTTTGTCAATTCATTTGTGAATTTCTCAATTTCTTTCTCTAAGATTGGATGGGTTTAGATCTCTGTTTCTTTGTTAGTTTGGGTATTTTATATTTTAATAAACATTTATCACCTTCTTCTGGATTCTTAGTTTGGCTGGTATAGAATTGTGTATAGTGGTTTCTAAAGATTAAATTTATTTCCTCCCTGCTTGTTGTTAATTCATCTTTCATTTTTTGCTTGGGTAATTTGATTTTCCCCTTTCTTTTCTTTTTAAATTAAATCTTATTGTATTTAATTATCAACAATTTATTTTTTCTCCCTCTCACGGGGGTGGAGGGGGAACAAAACTTTTGTAACAAATAAGCATTTTCAAGAAAAATAAATTCCCATACTGACCATGTCCAAAATTATTTCCTTTGTTCTGACCTCTGTCAAGAGGTGGCTGGCATTCTTTATCACTAGTTCTATGCAATTGCGGTTGATCACTAAGCTGATTAGAGTTCTTATGTCCTTCAAAACTGTTGTTTTCCAACAATGCCAATGTTATAATACAAATATTTCTCTTGTTTATGCTCATTTCATTCTGAATCAGTTCATCAGTCTTCCCAGGTTTTTCAGAAACTATCTTCATTTCATATAGCACAGTAGTATTTCCTTATATTCATATAACGTAACTAGGGAATGGCTCTTACTTTTACAAATTTGACTCAGTTCTCTAAATATTTAAGAAATGAGCCATTTATCAGAGAAACTTGCTATAATTTTTTACCCAGTTTCCTACTTTTCTTTTAATCCTGGGTGCACTGGTTTTGTTTGTGCAAAACCTTTTAATTTCATATAATCAAAGTTATCCATTTTACTTCCCATGATCTTTTATCTCTTGTTTGGTCATAAATTCTTCCCTTATCCACGGATCTGACAGGTAAAATTTTCCATGCTCCACTAATTTGCTTATGATATCAACCTTTATGTCTCTAAATTATGTCCACTTTGAGCTTATCTTGGTATCTGCCAAATAGCTTTCCAGGTTTCCTAGCAATTTTTGTCTTAGCTTGCATCTTTGGGTTTATTAAACACTATGGTCATTTACTACTGTGTATTGTGTACCTAATCTATTTCATTCATTTACCATTCTCCCAGATTGCTTTCATGATTATTGCTTTGCGATGCTAAGCCACTTTTCTTCATTTTTTTTCATTGATTCTCTAGATATTTTTTACCTTTTATTTTTCCAGATGAATTTTGTTATTGTTTTCTCTAACACTGTAAAATATTTTGAGTAGTCTGACTGGCATGGCACTGAATAAGCGAATTAATTTAGGGAGAACTGTCATTTTTATTACATTGGTTTAGCCTACCCATAATCAATTAATATATCTCCACTTGTTTGGATCTCTCTTTATTTATGTGAAAAATCTTTTGTAATTGTGTACATATAGTTCCTAGGTTCATCTTGGCAGGTAGACTTTCAAGTATTTTATATTATCTGCAATTACTATAAATGGGATTTCTCTTTCTAGCTCTTGCTGTTGGACTTTGTTGTTAACATATAAAAATGCAGATAATTCATATGGGTTTATTTCATATCCTACATTTTGCTAAAATTTTTAATTGTTTCAACTAGTTCTTTTACTGGATTCTCTAGGATTTCTCCAAGTATAGCATAATGTCCTCTGCAAAGAGGGATGGTCTTGTTTCCATTTTGCCTATTCCAATTCCTTTGATTTCTTTTTCTTGTCTTCTTACAAAGCTAAAGCTAACATTTCTAATACAATATTGAATAAGAGTGATGATAACAGGCATCCTTGTTTCACCCCTGATCTTATTGGGAAGGCTTATAGCTTGCTGACAGTTTTAGATTAGATACTACTTATCATTTTAAGGAAAGCTCCATTTATTCCTGTGCTTTCTAGTGTTTTTAATAGGAATAACTATTTCATCAAAAGCTTTTTCTGCATCTATTGAAATAATCATATGATTTTTCTTGGTTTTGTTACTGATATGGTGAATTATTCTGATGGTTTTCCTAATGCCGAACCAGTCCTGCATTTCTGACATAAATCTTACCTGGTCATTGTGTACAATATTTGTAATATATTGCAAGTATTTTGTTCAAAAGTTTTGCATAAATATTCATTGGGAAATTGGTCTAAAGTTTTTCCTTTTTCTGTTTTTGCTATCCTGGGTTTAAAAATCACAAAAGGAATTTTATAGGACAGCTCCTTTACCTATTTTCTCAGATAGTTTATGTAATATTGAAATTAATTGTTCTTTAAATGTTTGGTAGAATTCACCTGCAAATCCATTTGGTCCTAGCGATTTTTTTTCTTAGGGAGCTCATTTATACCTTATTTAATTTCTTAAGATAGAACTATTTAGGTATTCTATTTCTTCTTCTGTTGATCTGGGCAATTTATATTTTTGTAAATATTCATCCACTTCACTTAGATTATTAGATTTATTGACATATAATTGAGCAAAATAGCTCCAAATGATTGCTTTAATTTTATCTTCATTGGCAGTGCATTCCCCCTTATCATTTTTGATACTGGTAATTTTATTTTCATCTTTCTTGTTAAAATCAAATTAACCAATGGTTTATCTACTTTATTGGGATTTTTCCCATAAAACTATGTCCTAGCTTTATTAGTTCAATGGGTTTTTCATTTCGATTTTATTAATCTTCCCTTCGATTTTATAAGATTTCCAATTTGGTGCTCATTAGGGAATTTTAAATTTGTTCTTTTTCTGATTTTCTAAACTGCATCCCCAATTCATTGATGTGCTCTTTTTTTTAAATTGATGTACGGTTTAAAGATATAAATTTTCCCCTAAGTACTACTTTGGCAGTACCCCACAAATTTTGGTATGTTGTCTCATTACTGTCATTATCTTTAATGAAATAAATGATAGCTTCTAGTATTTGTTCTTTGACTATTCATTGTTTAGAATTAGATTATTAAGTTTCCAATTAATTTTTAATCTATGTTTCCAAGGCCCTTTATTGAATGTAATGTTTATTGTATTATGGTATTAAAAGGGTGCATTTAATATTTCTGCTTTTCTCCATTTGGTTGTGAGGTTTTTTATGCCCTAATACATGGTCAATTTTTGTGAAGGTTCAATATACAGCTGAGAATCCTTTCTATTCTCACTCAATTTTCTCCAGAGGTCTATCATATCTAACATTTCTAAATTTCTCTCTTTAACTCGTTAATTACTTTTTTATTTATTTTATGGTTAAATTTTAACTAGTTCTGAGAGAGGAAAGGAACATTTTAAGGACTTTAGCAAAAGAACTTCCAGAAGCTGAGTGACTACCTCGCCACATCAGCTCTCTAAGCATGAGTCTCCTGTACTATGTACTAGTGGGAGAATTTATCAGTCTTTTGGGGTATATGTTTACTACCCACTGTTTATCTTATTAAATAATCTCTTTCTTTTACCCACCTTACTAAATATTTTTCTAAAAGTAAATTAAGTCTGGCTGGTTAACATATCAATGGATGATCATGGGATGAGGGGAGGCACACCAATGGAGATTAGTTAATTATAGCACACACTCATTAGGACTCCCCCTACAACTGTGATGGGAGAAGTAGTAATTACCCTCTGGGGAACTAACCTGCCAATGCAGTAGGGGTTGGGAGAGTGGTCCCAGAAAATTACAAATATATTCCAATAAAGCTCATAACATTTATGAATTTTAAATGTACTTGAAATGCATTTCTATGCAAAAAAGAATGATACAGGAATCAAAAGTTAAAAGAAGTATATTCAATTTACACTCAAGACATTAACTTCAAATCAATTCAACATTTATCAGCACCCGCACACACACATGCAGTATGTAACAGGTCCTGTGAATATAGCAAAGAAAATCAGGAATGGTCAGAAAGGGAAAAAAGATGGATACAGCAAGGTACAAAGGAAGCTGACAGAGGAGAGTTTTAATTAGGAGTAGCACCTCAGAACTGTCAGTTGTTGCCAAAAGATAATGAAGAACAAGGAATTAGATGGCCTTATAATATATGCTGCTAAATTTTTCTGAAAATCTGTATTTGCAATCTGTAAATACATTTTTAATAATTCTGAAAATTAAAAACTTAAAATTGTAAATGCAAGAAGTATCTAATCTTAATAAGGTTCCCTAAACCAAAGGCTACCAAATAAGGGAAGCCAAATTCTAAATAACATTGCCAAAAAACTGCTTTACTTTAAAAAAAAAAGATTTTAAAAATGTCCTTTTAATATGCTAAATGCTAATAATATGTAAAGTCCAAGTAACTATTATTAATAAGAAATTTGCAAATAACAAAAGACTTTTCCAGAAGAAGTTTGCCTGGAATCATAAATACCGATCTTCACTGCCATCTATTCTTCAAAGTGGGAACAGCACAGAACTTTGAGAAAGTGTCACCTCAGGAGCACATATCATCCACCTCTGCAAAAAACACCAAATTCCAAACAGAGTGGTGGGTTCTAGATTTGATCATTAGGCTTACAAACCAATGTCCCTATTGATAAATGGATATGGTTAACATATGTGATCTTTTCATCTAGGCTTAAGGGATGTAATAGTAGCAAGAGTTTAGCCTCCATGGGAGTTCACCTGTTTCTCTGTGGTATTAAAAAACATGAACGGCAATGCTACAGAATGAATAAAATCAACACCTTGGTATAGCCCTTTGACTCAGAAGAACATTATTGTGAATGCTTGCAGCTCATTATAGGCGATTGTGCAACTCTCAATTAACCTACCTGCCACTCTGGTCTGTGGTCCATGTAACTGATCTCCCTTCAGGCTTTGTTTTGTACCATATTCTTATGATATGAGGAAAGTCAGTGGCTGTCTTAACCCCCATTTTCCTGATTTGTAAGCTCCAGGTACTAGAAGTGAACAGGAGTTCTCCACAGCCAGGAGCTTGGCTGCAGCAAGCATAATAATATAACTGCTCCCTCCAATGATCTGCAGGTAGAGTCACAAGTTCGTGTACAATCTGATTTCTGAGCTCCTTAGAAACATTAGTGAACTTGGTAGACCTTGTAAATCTTTCAATACCTGGCACAGCAGCAGCATCTACCTCCTCAACCTTTAATACAGATAAATCACAGCAGTCCAGTATAAGCAAAAAATCCTCACTTCCATGATTCCCTGGGTCACAATAGTTCTTTGAACTAGAAATCCCATAAGTTTGTCCTTTGCTGCTATGGTTACCACTTCTACCAGAAGTGTCTTTTTCACTTTTATTACAGTCGGCAAAACCTTTACATCTCATTTCAGATGAAAAAGCACCTAGATTTGTCACAGGAATGTGGCATGGTTCAGATATCTCAACTTCGCCAGATTCACTTGACTCTGACTGGCCAGATTTCCCATCAGCACCAGTTATTTCCTTGCATCTGCTTCCAGGCTCAAGGAAGATGATAATGGCACCTTCAATGACATGGCTCTCAAAATCCACATCCAAATTCAATTCATAGTGCTTTACAAGTATGTGGTTAGTGTTGGCCATAAGTGGCAGGTCATCTCTGGAAGAGTCTAACACCATCTCCATTGTCTTAAATTTGGTAGGCAGCAGCTCTGATGATTCCAGCTTTCACATTTTAATCTTCCATTCAAATCCTTGTTTGTTAATAAGTCCTTGATGCAGGAACAGTAGCTCCACACGTCAATCCTTTCCCCAAGAAGAAAAATACAATTAGAGAAAATTGTAAAAACAAGGTACTATTAAAATTTCCACTCTTAACAACTGATGGGGGCGGAGCCAAGATGGCGGCTGGAAAACAGTGACTGGCGTAAGCTCCCCACCAAGTCCCTCCAAAAACCTATAAAAAAATGGCTCTGAACCAATTCTAGAGCTGCAGAACC
>CM053622.1:434234127-434262008 GCA_028646595.1 Phalanger gymnotis
TAAAAAAGTTGTTTTTTTTTTATTTTTCATGCAACTAGAAAATAAGATGCACAGGCAATGGGGCATAGAGATTTATCTTGCCCTACAAGAAAGGAAGGGAAAGGGGGATGGGAGGGGAATGGGGTTACGGAGAGGAGGGCAGACTGGGGAACAGGGCAACCAGAGTGTACTCCATCTTGGAGTGGGGGGGGGGAATGGGGAGAAAATTTGTAATTCAAACTGCTGTGAAAATCAATGCTGAAAACTAAAAATATTAAAAAAAAATAAAAATTTAAAAAAAAAACCAACTGACTACTGTCCATAAACAGTTCCTCTCCATAGGAAGAGTATTTAACTAGGAGGAGAACAAATTTATCTCACTGATATAAAAGAAAGTGGCCTTATGACCATCTAAAAAGTATTTCCATTCACTAACTGAACAAAATGGTCCTCAATAAGGCCAAAAGATGTGCTTTTAGCTATAGCCATTCTTATTTTAGAAAAGATCTGTTATGTAAAAGAACACTTACCATATTATTTCACACTATGTTTCTTTAAAATATTAAGTGCATCATTTCTAATTTTGTGTATCAAATAAAGTAAATATTCTTCTCTTGTGATACTAAGTAATGAATCAGAATGAAGACTAAGTGGCTTCACATGTTTTATTCTTGAGAATAATAATTTAATACATACAATATATATCTCTAAGGACTACTGTACTTTTCACATTAGGGCTGAGCTTATATCAACAATTCTAGTATATTATAAGATAATGAGCCAATTTACTAGGAGTACATTCTAAGTATTCATTTGAGACTGTTCATAGAGATTTTTCAAATTTATAGTTAAATGCTCAAGGATATCATTACATCTTAATGGCTGAAAACCCATTAACATTTTAGATAATAGCTTTCTTATGGCAAACAAAAGGTCTTCTCTTTTGAAAAGAAAATATGCAAATACCTATAATAGGAAAAAAAGAAATTAAAATGCAGCAACAGCTGTTACAATAAAATGTATAAGTTCACCATAAAAGTTTTGATTCAAAGTAGATTTTACATTTTTATAGCAATCTAGCTAAAAAAATTATCTGATAGTACTTCCTTCTTTGTATGTCTAATTTTCTTTAAGGAATTTTTAATTTAAGGAATTGTTTTTCTTTCCTTTATTAAAAAGAATAATAAATCATAGGGAAAATGTGTATAATATTAAAGGAAGTAATATGAGTGAAAAAAAAACATAATGGTCAGAATATAGACCATCCCTAGAATGCTAGTTATAGTTCTGCAATAAGAGCTCTTAGAAAAGAAACAGAGAACATAGGAACAAACTAAAAAATAACACGGACTACTGGTCATAATCAGATCTTATATTAGCCAAATTTAGGGAAAAAATATGGCTTATATCTGAAATAGTTAAATGCTACAGAACCAATAATGTTAGTATAATCTTTTGTATTTTTTAAAATTAGCATGCATTTATTATCCAAAAAAATTGTTTTTTAAAGAAAAAATGTTCCTGTTTGCTTCTGTTTAAAGTGACATGCCTACATAGAAGAAAATGGGCTTCCAGAAAGTTTCCTATTTGCCAATTTGTACACCACTGTTAAGAAAAAATAGCTGACTACAAAGACATAAGAAAGTAGCTATCTGGTTATCTTTTATTAGCTTTAAGACAACTCATAAAGCTGTCTGTTTTAGGAAATTTTTGTGCATAACAGGAAGGATTTTATTGCCTAATATAGGGTGTCCCAAAAGTCTTAGTGCAGTTTTAAGATTAAACAGCTTAAAACTTCACTGAGACTTTTGAGACATCCTGTATAAAACTACATGTTATAATTCTAAATGCCAGACACTATAAAGTCAGTTAATTTGAGGAAGAGAGTGATCCTGATGATGAAAAGTGGTACACAGGCAACCCTACACCAGGAAACAAAACATTTAAAATTTTTTTACCAGAGCTATCAAAAAAAAAAAAAGGGTATATACTGTTGCTTTTAAAAACTGCTCCTTTTGTACTCCCTTTAATTGGTCAAGCTTCCTGAAGCATATATTTATTATAATGACGTGTCCAGCATGTTGCATGTAACAATGCATTTTGCAATTACATACAAAAAAAGCATAAAAATGGTGTGTGCCTTAAGGAAGTCTGTTTGGGGAGAGGAGACTAAACACCTATTAACATGCTATCAGGGAGACAGACAACACATACACATATTGGTATGTGAAATATATACACAAAATAAATAGGAGGTAATAGTAGAAGGGAAGTGGGAGAGGAAGCACTAGCAGCTACAGAGATCAGGAATGGCCTTGTATAGGAGGCAATGTTTGAGCTAGGCTTTGAAGGCTATCAGTGCATTTCTGAATATTATAGTCACATAGCCCTCAATTCCATTCTTTCTATGACCTTGCTCCCTTATTTTCAAACACAGTCCATTTTACCCTCTCTGCCAAGGAAATATACATACTGAGGATAAAGCCTGAGAGTCATGACACCAATCTTTGGCTTGTTATGATCCATAGAGTAAAAAGGGACTCTAACTTTAAATGTACACCACGGGAGGCGAGTGAATGGTGACCTTTGGTGCACAATTCAAAGAGCAAGCAAGAGACTGGAGACTGACATAGGAAGACTAAAAGGATGTAAGGGCCTCCTAAAAGTTTGTGTTGAACAGCCACCAGACTTCCGTACTACATAGCTGCTTCCTCCTCTCACATGGGTTCACACAATTCCTTTGAAGCATTTGGACTTATCTCAGTTTGAGAGGGAAATATTAAAGTTTCCTACTGTAACTGTACTAATAATGTCATTTTTCAACTAAACTAGATTTTAATAATTCAGCCACTTTGAAATTTAGTACATTTATATTTAATTTTTTTAAATTTACTACAATGTCTTTAGGCATCGTGTAATTTTTTGGTTGTTCTCTTGACATTATCAATGTTTACTGTTGCCTTATTTTGCTTTTGTTGCCTGAAGCATAACATTGTTTCATCTCTTCACATTTATTCCATAATATATTCTATTAAAATATTTTAAAATGTATTTCTTGTATGCAGCAAATGATTGAGTTTGGTTTTGTTACTACATTTTTCCATTCTCGTTTTTATAGGGGATTGAATCTATTCAGTTAGGATTGTAATTATTAAGTTTTTGTCTTCTTCCATTAAACATATTTTCCCCCATCTTAAATCAGACCTCACTCTTCATTATTTTACTTACATTAATCTAACCTTGGTCTTCTCCATCCAAATTCTCTTCCCTCCAGCTACTCCAAGTTGTCTTAAATTTTTTTTATTCTCTTTTGCTCCCTTCTTTTCCCTCTCTCCCTCCTTCTCCTTTTTACTTTCCTTCTGCCTTCTTTTCTCTCTCCTTCCCACCTTTTTCTTCTCCCTTTCCCTTTTTCCACTCTCTTTCGCTTCCCTTTCTCTCCCTCTGTTCTTCTTCCTCCCTGGGATGCCAAAGTACAGTATATAATCACCTGTCCCTTCTCTCCCCCTCCCCCTACCTCAATCATTCTTTTATTTCTGTGGCATTATTTTGTAACATCCCTTTTCAAGAAGTATTATTTTCACTCCATTCTCTTTTTGGTTTTCTCTTCTAAGATATGCACTGATCTACTCCCAGGAATGACTCTTTTCCACAGAAACAATGGGGTACAAGTAAAAGTGTTCTGTAACCTAAATCCAGGGGGCCCATTCGATTCTTTGCCTTTTCCTTCTTCTTAGCTCCCTTAACTCGACAATTTACCTTTGAACCAATGGCCACATGTTCAGTCAGCCCTCTCCAAGCTGTACTTCGTCAGGGACTCAACCATATTTTCCACAGTGGAAATTAATGCCAAGATGTACACGGTATTGAACATACCTCCTCTCTAGCAGGGTTCACTGCAAAACCTGCTGCAATAGTATTACTTCATGATACTACCAGATCATTACCTTTCTTCTAGGAGTATCCAATTCCCACTTTTCCTTTGTGATCTTCCCTGTTCTATGTTTTCTATCCTATTACCCAAAAGATAACGGAAAGAAAGGAAAGCCCCTCATCCCACTTTCCTTTTGGGGCCTGGCTAGTCTTTTCCTAGGTCCTCCTATCCTATTCTCTCCTCTTCCTATCCCAAAAGAGTTCTGTATTAACCCATTACAAATAATATTGATTTATTAATGAGGGAATAAGTTTGTGCCTGAAACAAATTTTTCCCATGCATTCTCCTCCTGATTTTTCAGACTGTAACTTTTACTCCTAAGGTCCTTTTACCCATTGATGTTCTTTTTACCTTCTCAATGACTCTCAGACAATATGTAAGCTTCCTTTTTTTTTTTAAGAAAATCAAACAATTGGTTTCTCTCATTAGCTATAATTTTTCTATGCAACATGACTAACGTGACTAATGTGAGAATGTGTTTCTTCTGTGATGCCTAACTTTGATAAACTTGGCTCTTCTCAACAATGCAAGGTTCTAAGACAGCTAAAAAGACTCAGGATGGAAATGGCTATCCACGTCCAGAGAAAGAATTGCAGGATCTGAATGTAGATTGAAGCAAACTATTTGCTCTCTCTCTCTTTTTATTTTACTTTATGTTTGGTTTTGTTACATTTTTCTCATGGTTCATTTCACTGGTTGTAATTCTTCTTTACACCTTGATTATTGGGAAAATAAGTTTAACATGAAGGTATATGTAGAACTTATGTCAGACTATATGCCATCTTGGGGCGGGGAAAGAGGGAGAGGGAGAAAATTTGGAACTCAAAAACTTGTGGAACTGAGTGTTGTAAACTAAAAAAAAAATTAATAAATGAAAAAAAAGAAAATGTTGTTAATAGGAATGCATGTATAGAGTACATATCAGATTGCATGCCATATTGGGGGGAGAAAATTTAAAACTTATGGAAATGAATGTTGAAAATTAAAAATAAATTAATTAAATATTAAACGTTTAAAAAAAATCAAACAATAGAAAGAATCCGGTTCCTTGCTCTACTTTCATGGTCCTGTCTAGCACTAGCTACATAAAAACAAACATTTCATTTCTTAATCTTTCATTGCTGTATGAAAGTATTTCACATTCTTCTCATTGGTCCATTTGCACTGTTTATGATACTCTGCTAAACTCTTGACTTGCTGGAAAGAATGGTTCAAATTCTCTTTAATTGAACATCCAATTCTTTTATTCTTTTCTTAGAACTTTTGCAGAATATATTATGTTGACAATTTTCTTTGCTTTTAGGAATAGCGTATTTTAATTTTTGCTTTGGTTTCTTATGAACACAGAGCAATCCTGTGCTATTCTCATCTGTTCTCTTTGAAATGTAAAATTTTTTTTTCCCTCCTGAAAAATGTTATTTGATATTGTAGTTTTGCAAGTTGGCTATGATGTTTCTTGGGGAGCTAAACTTTAGGTTTGTTCCTGTTAGTGTTTTGTAGTATCTCTGAAGCTGTACATTGCCATCTGCATCTAATGCTTGCTGACAACTTTTTTCTTAAAATAAGGTATTCAGATTTTCTTTTCTGTGTTTTCCTGGTAGATGTATAAACTTTAGACTAGCTGTTCACATTCTAACTTCAAGTTCAGTATTCTTGTTTTGTAGCTCTATATGTTGAGGTATTCTTCTAAATTTTTTAAAATTTTCCTACTGATTTTCGTTATTCATCTGCATTTTTCCATCCTAATTCTATCATTTTCTTTTTTTAGAGAGTCTACTATTATAGAAAGTATCTGAGGGAGCAATTGAATTTCAAACACAAACAACTGCACAAGCGCTCTCCCACCTCCCGGGAGCTAAGGACCCTCAATCAGCGGCCCGAAGGAGAAGGCGCGGGGAGCTGAGCCTCGAGACCCAGGGCCGGGGAGAGGGCGCCTGTTTCAGGGCAAGGGGTATTGCACCAGGAAGATGAGGGGGCCAGAGCGGCGCCTTCCCCTGTCCCCCCCTTCGTGGTAGCAGAGTCAAACTTCAGCTCTCTCTTTTCCCGGGCCCCCCTCCAGCTCCAGAATTGAGTTTGGGGGAGCCACCAGAACCCCCAAGATGTCCAGCTCCAACAAGCAGAAGGAATACAAATGCAGAGACCTGGTATTCACCAAAATGAAGGGATACCTTCACTGGCCAGCCCGGATTGATGAAATGCCAGAAGTTGCAGTGAAGTCAACAGCCAGCAAGTATCAAGTTTTTTGTTTTTTTTTTTCAGGACCCATGAGACAGCATTCTTGGGTCCCAAAGCCCTCTTCCCATATGAGGAATCCAAGGAGAAGTTTGGCAAACCCAACAAGAGGAAAGGTTTCAGTGAGGGTCTGTGGGAGATCGAAAACAATCCTACTGTGAAGGCCTCTGGCTACCAGCCATCCCAGAAAAAGGGGTGTCTGGAAGACCGGATCGGAAAGTGTCAGAGGGGGATGGGGAGAAGAAGGGGAACACAGATGGCAGTAGCGATGAGGAGGGAAAACTGGTGATCGATGAACCTTCGAAGGAAAAGAACGAGAAGGGAGCACTGAAGAGGCAAGCAGGGGACTCGCTAGAGGATTCCCCCAAACGACTTAAGGAATCCCAGGTCCTGGAGGGGGAGGGGGATGAGAAAGAAGAGCTGGCCCTAGAGGGAGAAAGAGCCCTCCCCACCGAGGGGGAGAAGAACAGTGCCCCCTCGGAGCCAGGCCCTGGCCGGGGTTTGGTTGAGGAGGAAGAAGAAGTAGAGGAAGAAGAGGCTGCCAAGGAGGAAGGCCCTACCCAGGGTGTCAGAGATCACAAGGAGAGCCTATAGCCGACAATGTTTCCAGAGGAGCCCCCACCCTGTTCCTGCTGCTGTCTGGGTGCTTTCGGAGAAACTGGTCATTGCCTGCAAACTGGGAACCCCCCTTCTCCTGCCCCTTGTCCCTGATACCCTGACATCGGCAGCTCTCTCTTTATCTCTCTTTGAGCACCCCCTCCCCACTCTCCCTTGGGCCCAGCCCACACTGGGTAAGAAAGGGATTAGGGCCTGGCACCACTGTGTCTCACCATTCTCTCTTACCCTCTTCTACTTGGCAGTGGAATACCTCTCTCCTCTCCTGAGTCTCAATCCTTTCCCCACTCTTGACCCCTTGCCCCCAATTCTAATTTTGGGAAGACTCAGTTTTGGGCACGGTGCTAGCTTCCTTGGGCTGTTTTTTCAGTGGGGAGTTGACAGGGGCTTTCCTGAACTGGCTAACTTCCTGACCTTTCCCTCAGCCTTTCCCCACCTCCACCCTCATCCTTGGAAAGACTGGTGACTTAGGATGTGGGTTTTGGAACAGAAAGGATGGAAGGTGGGCTACAGGAAGGGGGCTGCCCAAAGTATTGGAGGAGGGTGCAGCATTATATGAGGAAAGGGGTTGTCTCTTGAGGGAATAATCTCTGCCCTCTACCCCTGATCTATCATCCCCATGACGTGGGATGATCTGCTGATTCAGGGAAAGTCTGACAACTGAAGTGGGGTTATGTAGAGGAATAAATGCTTGATGATTGGTCCCCATTCCTGCCTCTGGTACCTTAGAGCATTCTGGGAGTGACAGTTGTTTCATTCATTGTTTATAAGGTTACTACCTTGAGGCACTGAGGGTCTAACAAGGGGTTAGGCTAGTCCTTTAGTAGGTTCATGGAGAAGGTGGCCCCAGGGAGGGTGTGATTGTATTTGAAAGACTGTCTCCAGTGAGGGGTAAGAGATTGTTCTTCATACTGCTACCTATCTTCTTGCCCTTGGCATCACAAGTCTCCCTCCCAGGGTCCAACATCTGGGAAAAAGTTGCCCCAGTGAGATGAGATGGGGAAGCTGGGCATTAGATCCCTCCCCTTCACTCCTTCTAATCCTCCCCGCCTGTGCTTCAGGCCCTCCCTAAAGGAATATTTATCACCAAGGCAGAAAAAAAGTAAAGTGGCATTTTTTAGGAAGCATTTTTAATTAAAAAAAAATTACAAAAAAACATTTTTTTAAAGATTCCCTAATCCTCCATGCCCCTCTTCTCCTCTCTCCCCACTACCCCTATCTGCCCACTTCCTCTTCCTCATCCTCTTCTCTTTCCTGACCCTTACTTCCTCACTGCCTACTGCTGCACCTGGATTTTCTGATTTGCTGGAAATGTAGATGTCTTATTTGGGGTTTAATGACTTTCTTTTTTGTAGCTGGGCTTTGGTTTTTTCCTCCTTGTGTGTTTCTTCTTCTTCCCTTGTGTCTCCCCACCTACCCCCAAGAAATAAACCCATTTCGCTTGCTATTACCACCAGATTCAATTTGTGACCTACAGAGAGAACAAAAAGAGGGAAAAAAGTCTCCTATCCTTCCCCAATTCTCTCTCTCTCTCTCTTTCTCTCTTTTACATCTGCTCCCCTTCACAACAACCTCCTATCTCCCCTCTCCCTGGGCTCTGATGAAAAGTTGCCGACTGTAGCTTTGGAAGTTTAGCTCTAAGAACCGGTAGACAATTTCAGTTCTAGGACAATAAACCTATTGATTATTAAAAAAAAAAGTATCTGTCTTTTGTTCTAAATTCTCTGGTTTTTGGTTAAACATATTGGGTTTTTGGACATGGGCACATGCCAGGCTGCTGAAAGCCTTCCCCTTTCACCACTCCTTGACAAAATCTCATTAAGCACTGAAAGGCAGAGAGATGATATGGCCCCAAGAGTCTTCCACCCCCCCACACACCCCTCACTTTTCTAAATGTTGCTAGAGATCCTTTCCCCCTTTATCCCCTTTCAGTTGTACATTATTACCTCCAACTCCCAACCCCATGGTAGGGAGATTTCTAATTTCAGTTTTTATCACTGTCATTTTCACTTCTTTTATTGTTCTAATTAATTGTTAGGATGGTCCTTATGGATGCTACATTGTTGTTTCATGGGCGTTGTAATACCTCCACCTTCTTTCAGGGGATTTTGATTCAATTCCCTTTGGATAAAAAGTACTTATCCATTAAAATGAGGCTGAGGATGAAGTGTGGCAATGCTATACTTGAAGGAAAGGAGACAGGAAAGGAAGGATGAATGAAGAAAAAAGTAAGGAAGGGGAGGGAAGAATCCCTGAAGTTAAGAATTGGAAGCAACCTGAGCAACCATCTCATCCCCTACAGCAAGGAATCCCCACTATAACATACAGGGGGTCATCTAACCTCTGCTTAAATATGCCCCAGGACATTGCTAAGGGGGAGACTCTAAATAGCCTTTGCAATTGAGTTTCATCTCTTTCATCCACACACCTCTTTTTGCGAGTTTCCTGTTTCTTCCTCTGCACTACTATAGATGTAAATTGCACTGCCCTTTTGGGCCTCTTTTGCTGTGTCAATGTTGTCATCTAGGCTCCACACTCCACCACAGTAACTTACTTTCCTTCCTCTTGAGCTTTGTGGTTGCTTTGATTTATGGACCTCAACCTGCCCTAGAAGCAGGCTCTCTGGCCAACTGCCAGGGCAAAAGTCTGTGACTAACCACAAAGGAGAAAGGGCTGCCCTGGGCCAGTATGGATATAGGATTGGGGCATGAGAAATACCAGGAAAAACAGGGCCTCAATCTTTCCAAGGAGAAGAGCCCTCTGGGACACAACCACAGGGTTAACTTCAGAAGTCTGTGCCTAAATCTACAACCTCTACTAGTGACAGAGATGCTCAGAGCTAACATGGTCCCGAGCTTGGGTACTGGGAGGTGAGGAGGGAAGGACCTGGAATACTAGCTTGTTAAACTACTCTTTAGTCACCTTTTTCTGTCAAAATGACCTTATAATGAGTTCTTCAAACTTTCTCTCTTCATTGCTGATTTTACAGCATCTAAGAACTTTGTTGGGGCAGGGGGAAGGTTGCAGTCTAGAATACTTCTCAGTCTATCTTCCCAGGACTGAACAGCACATATTTTCAGAAGATTCACTTAGATGCTATTTTGGTTTCCATGGCATGCTACGTAAAACAGTAATCGTTTCTTATTTTGACAATGCAGGAAAAAAGAACAGTATTTAAGCCAGGCCCAGAGATCTTGAATTATTGTTAGGTCACTTCTACATAGTTTCCAACCTAAACTGTTCACGATATGGATGTCCATTACAGCTTATTACTTATTACAATCATGTCCCACTTGTCTTTGGAGTCATGGATGGCCTGATTCTCCTTCACATAATAAGATGTATACACACACACACATAATTCTCATTGATATCAAATGCTTGTACAACCTTACATGCAGGGCAAAAGTGAGCTAACTGGTTACAAATCGTTGTATTTGGCTACCTATGAATGGACTCTCTCAGTAAATGGTATCCATACTTCTGAATAGAAAGTCTGCCAGCAGTTTTCAGTTATTTGCCTAAATTTTAAATACCTAATGGTTTTACGACAAACATTTTCTATTACTTCTCATTCTCCTTTTACTCCACCCTTCCAACCTCCTCCCACAAACAACTAGCTAATATTCCAGCAAATAAGCCATTGCTGAGACCAAAATAAGTTTGCTTTTATGATTCATATTTCAAATGTCTTAGTGACAGTCGCAACAACACTTAAAGGTTTCAAAAAGATTCTGTGTTCCGTAATTTTTTTCATGTGAAAGTGGAGAAAGATCATGTAGGAGGTAATACTAAACAGATTCACGTTACATGAAAGAAACGACCTTGCAATTCATAGCCCCACCAATGCTTTATATCACAGGGGAGTGTGCATGTAATGTGGATATATAAATTTCATAAATGAGCAACATAATTTTTATCCCTTAAAAACATCAGAGAACATTTGCCAAACCACAGAGACTTGCTCTAAAACCAAGGTTCTGTCTTTTATACATTCTACACAGTGTCTAGCAAAAGTCAATGCCTGACAAACGTTAAATAAAATGTTATTGATTATAATAAAGGCACAGTTTACTTTCCTCCTTTCAGGCATCACTTTTTTACATTAAAAAAAAATATCAATATCTGTTTTACGTTAGTTGACTGTTCTCTGTTAAGTACCTAGAAGGGAAAGATTCTTTAGGTATGCTTTGCATAGTACTCACCACATTATGAGCAGTTTATAAATATTTAATTCTAGAGATGACTGGGTAAGAGATGAAAGAACACCTGTACTTATAAGCTTTTTAGGAGACAATGGTTGCTTCTATTAACAACTAGTTTGCATGCTGTATCATCCTGGTTTTGTATATAATTCGACAGGTGCATTAGAGACACATAAATTTTTTATGTGAATTTCCATTCTTTTTACATGTTCCTGTGTTTCAGCCTGCTAAGTTCTTTAAAATGTAAGACGGCAGAAATATAATATCCCTAACAAAAAGGCAGACTTTATAGTTACCTTGAACTGGACTGAGCTCTATGTACTGGGTAATACAGTAAAACGGTCCAAATATTAAGTAAGGCACGGAACAAGTATATCTTCTAGTTCATAAGGACTGTAAGCTCCAACTGCCTTTCTATAATCTCTACAGCATAGAAAACATTGAACTTATTCCTACTGGCAAGTAGGAAGTAGATAGTTCTTGTATAAATGCACTGCTAGTGCATTCACTCCAATGTGCATAATCAGTGTCCCTTGAACATTTTTATTCTATCCTTGGACCTCACACAGCATTAGGTTTATGCTTCTCATTTAATTAATATGTAATGTTTTGTGTTGCCAGTATTGTATGCCATGTGCTAGGCATTGTGCTAATAGGGATACAAAGATATCATCTCACCATCTAATATGTGACACACAATTAACTACTCCTTAAGAAGATGATATCTGAGCTAAGTTCTGAAGGAAGCCAGGGAACCCAGGAGGCAGAAGTGAAGATGACCATTCTGAAGGACAGGCAGTGAAAAGACATGGAATTAAAAGATAAGGGTAATGCGTTTGAAGAACAGCAAATAAATTAGTGTAGTTGGACTGAACACTGCCCTGGGAAGGCAGAAAGAGTTCATATCATGAAAGACTTAAAGTGCCAAACACAAGATTTTATATTTTATTCTGGAGGTAACAGGGAGCCACTGTAGTGTATGGAATAAATGGGTTACCTGAATTTTAGGAAAACCATTTTGGCAGCTGAATGAAAAAGAGATTGGAGTAGGGAGAAACTAGAGGTGGGGACCAATTAGAGAGCAATTGCAATAGTTCAAGCAAGAGATGATGAATACCTACACCAGGTGGTAATTGTGTGAGTGAAGCAAAGTACATGTATATCAGATGTTGTGAAGGTAGAATTATCGTATCTGTCAACGGATTCTACATGTGGGGTGACTGAGAGTAAGATATCACTGACGTTGTGAGTCTAGGTGATTGGGAAGAATGGTGGTAGCCTCAATAGTAACATGAAAGTTGGGCAGAAGGGAAGGTTTGGGGTTCAACATGTATTATTTCAGACATGTTGAATTTGAGATGCCTAGGGGACAAGCAGTTTGAGATACTCAACAAGTACTAGATAATGTGATACATGGCTTGCTATTGTTCTGTAGCTCCTTCCTTTCATAAGGAAATTCCTGGAGAAGGCCATCTACAATCAGTGCCTCTATTTTCATTCTTCTCGTTATCAACTCTGCAGTCTAGCACCTGACCACAGCATTCAAATGAAACTGTTCTTTTCAAAGTTATCAAGGATCTTTTAATTGCCAAATCTCGTGGCCTTTTCTTAATCCTCATTCTTCCTGACTTCTCTTCAGTCTTTGATACTATCAATCACCCTCTTCTCCTTGAATTGCTAGGTGTCTCCAAAAGCTAGTGACCTCTTCTCTTCTCACCCTAGGCTATTTCACTTAGTGATCTCATTAGCTCCCATGGATTCAATTATCATCTCTATGCTAACATGTCTCAAATCTTTTTATCCAACTCTAATCTTTTTAATGACAACTAGTCTCATATCTCCAACTTTATACTGGATAACTTGAAATAGATGTCCCACAGACCTCTAAAACTTAACATGTACAAACCATAGCTGGTTATATTTCCCCACAAGCCCTCCCCTTTTCCTAAGATTGCTATTACTGATGAAAGAATCATCAAACTCAATTACTTCAGTCAGTCAATAAACACTTATTAAGTGCCTACTACGTGCCAAGAACTGTACTAAGTACAAGGGATACAAAGGCAACAGACAGTCCCTGCTCTCAAGGAGCTCACAATCTAATGGGAGAGACAGGCACACAAATACATACAAATAAGCTTTATGCAAGATGAATGAGAAATAAGTAACAGAAGGGAAGATCTAGAGTTAAAAAAGATTAGAAAAGTCTTCCTATTAGAAGGTGGAATTTTTTCTGAGACTTGAAGGAAGTCAGGGAAGCCAGGAGGCAGGAATGAAGAAAGAGAGCATTCTACGCATGAGAGGACAGCCAGAGCAAATGTCCACAGCCAAGAGAAGAATTGCCTTGTTTGAAGAACAGCAAAAGGGTCAGTGTCACTGGAAGAAAGAGTATAATATGGAGACTGGGAGGTGGGTATAAAGTGTAAAAAGACTGAAATGGGGGCAAGAAAAAACATTATGAAGAGTTTTAAACACCACTGAATGCTAGAGGATTTTGTACTTGATTCTGGAGGGGACAGGGAGCCACTGGAGTTCCTTGTAGGCAAGAGGGAAGTGGACAGTAGCTAGGGAAAGATTGAAAAAAAGTGAGAGAATGGAGATGACAAAAGGGATAATCTGCCAGAGGAGATGGGATGGAATGGGATTGCTTTGTAGGCAGAAGGGATTGCCTTGGAAAGGGGCAGGGCCACATCTTCTCATGAGACAAGGGTGAAGTAGATTGTGTCAAAAGACATCTGAGGAAGAGAGGTAAAAAGGGAGCTCTCTGTAAATGATCTCTATTTTTTCTGTAAAAAAAAAAAATGAGGCAAGGTTTCTTAGCTGAGAGAGTGGAGGGAAGTATGAGAATGGGAATTTCACAGGGATAAAAAGACTAGAAGACTATTGTGCAGTAAGAAATAACGAACAGGCAGATTTCAGAAAGACCTGGAAAAACTTGTATGAACTGATGCAAAGTGAAATGAGCAGAACCAGGAAAACACTGTACACAGTATCAGCAATACTGTGTGATGACCAATTATAAATGACTCAGCTCTTCCCAGCAACACAATGATCCAAGGCAGGTACAAAGGATTCACAAAGGAAAATGTTATCCCTATCCAGATAAAGAACTGATGGACTTTGAATGCAGAGGCATATTTTTTAACATA
Organism: Phalanger gymnotis; assembly: GCA_028646595.1. Classification (NCBI taxonomy): domain Eukaryota; kingdom Metazoa; phylum Chordata; class Mammalia; order Diprotodontia; family Phalangeridae; genus Phalanger; species Phalanger gymnotis. The sequence goes on from CM053622.1 coordinate 434,248,239, forward strand.
CTTTATTCTTTTTCATCAATATCTTTATTTTACTTCTCATTTTTCTAGGCATTTGAGGATAAGGTGAGATATAATTGCATACAATGTACCTTGAGTTAAAACAACATTAAGTTATATGTTTTAGTATCCATAAATACCAAGAAATCCAAAGTCTAGATTCCCACTGAAACTATAGCTCTAAATCCCCCAAAATACACACACACACACACACACACACACACACACACACACACACACACACACTCACACACTATAATAGAGTCTTTTCATTATGCAATTAAGCTAGGCAATATCATATATAATTTAGGGAATAATGGAAGATAACATAATGAAAGGGGATTACTATTTTTTCCCAAGACTCTAAATGAAAATAAGCCACTTTGATGACTACCTGCAATTAATATTAACTTAAATACCAATTTCAAGCTAACCTACAACTTAAATAAACTTTGGGCTATGACAAATTTAAATAGTACCTTTGTTGTAATTTGTAACAAAAAGACTAGAACTTAATGGAAACTTCAATACAAAAGATCCAGAAGAAATATAAGGAAAACATTAAAGCCTAATTATAAGGCACTCATTAAGGTCAAGCTGTTTACCTATTACATATATAGATGAAAATGTTATCAATATTCTTAAAACTGTCATCATTACTAAGGCAGTTTGAAGGAAATGTTGGGGTTGAGTTGCGTATGACGGAGTGACTCTAAAAAACAAAACTGCGTAGGAAAAAGTAAGAGAGAACAATTATATTATAAAGATGGAGCATGAAAGGAAGAACTAACACAGAAGAAGCAGGTTGAGGTGGAGGGCTGTTAGTATTGGAACCTTACTCTCATCTGTGTTGAAGAGTAATTTCATTGCTTAAAACAATTTCTGATCATGTGCAACAAACTATCATTATGTATCTTTGTGTATTTACAATATGCTACTGTGTACTATTTGGGTATAATATGCAATTGTGAGTAGGAATGCAAGAAAGCATAGTTCATGTTACTACAGAAGTTATAAAACATGTTTGTGATAAAAAGCAATCTAATTATGACAAGTTAAGAGTAATATTCAAGATAACTTTTTGAGATTAAAAAAAAAGCCTGTTTAGCTACAGACTAATTTATTTCTAAAGAAAAATTACGATAGAAATTTAAATCTGAAAACGATTTCTATCAGTATAGTACTTACTACCCTTTTATGATGAAATTCACTTTCATTGATCATAGCTTATGTTTATTTGGCTACACAGATCAATCACATCTTACTGTGCAGACATCATTTCTCTTTGGTGTCTATTATGTTGGCACTCACAGTAATCACCAGGTGTTAAACTGCAAAAATCAGACTGCAATTCAATTTAAAGAAATTATTTAAGCTAAGATTTCTAACAGATATTTCTATTTCTTAAGAGAAATAACAGATTTAACTTCTATATTTATTTATGGTCCGTGAAGTTATATTTAACCACTAAAATATAAAACTGTAAGGTTTTATTTTAAAATTAGTTTCTTCCTGCAAGATGAATCTTAGTGACCTCAGAGCTAGGTCACACATTGATGTGCCTTTAGCAAAATCTGAAATTATAATCCTTGTATGTTATCATAAACTGGAAGCTTTGGGTCATTAGCGTTTCTGTATAAACAACTTGACTTATATTTTTCTTAAAGTTTCCTGGGGGAAAGAATGTTTTAGCATTATAGATGTATCTACATATACAAAAGTAATTTTTTAAGAGTCCCAGAGACAAATCCTAAATGGCTACATATTCTCTCTATCCCTAGCTCCAAACCTCCTAGTTATTTTTTTCCCTGATACTATCAATAATTAAAGATTTCTCACAACAATAAGGGTTCACATTTATACTATAACAAGGTTTATAAGCACATTCCTAAAAAAACTGAGTTAAGCAGAATAAGGTTATACCCATTTTATAGATAAAACTGAGGATAAGAGATGTTAAGTGACTTGTCCAGAGTGACACAAAAAAGCCATTCCTCAATAAATAAGTGGCCAAAGGATATAAGCAAAGAGTTCTCAAAATAATTAATAAACATACAAAAGACTGTTCCAAATCACTAATAATGCACTAAAATCACTAGAAATGAAAACTGAAATAAGTTTCATCTCATACCCAACAAATTGGCAAAGATGATGAAAAACAAAAAAGTAGTAAATGTCGGAGAGGTTATTGAGAAGATTGGCACACTACTACACTGTTGGTAGAATTGTGAGTTAGTTCGGGGCAGCTAGGTGGCACAGTGAGTAGAGCACTGGCCCTGGAGTCAGGAGGTCCTGAGTTCAAATCTGACCTCAGACACTTGACACATGCACTCTTGGGCAAGCCACTTAACCCTAATTGCCGTGCCCCCCCCAAAAAAAGGAAAAAAAAGAATTGTGATTTAGTAATCATTATGGGAAACAATTTGGAATTATGCAAAAAAGTGACTAAAATGTCCATAACTCAGAGAGTCTACTGCTAGGCATATACGCCAAGGAAGTTACTGGCAAAATAAAAGTCCCCATATAGCAGAAATTTTTGTGGTAACAAAGAATTAGAAACTAGATGGCCATCATTTGGGGAATGGCTAAACAAATTGTGATAAATTGTCATAATGGAAAATTACCAAGTTTTAAGAAATGATGAAGATGATAAATACACAGAATCATGGAAAGCCATACATGAATTGATGAAAGCAAGTAAGTGGAGCCAAGAAAACAATATACACAATGACGACAATAATGAAAATAGAAAGAACATCCACAAAACAACTGAAAAAATGACTATGAATTTTAAAAGAACAACAATAGGTCCAAGAGATTTGAAAAGACAACTTGTTCCATTCCTATGCTGAGGCAAGAAGTGTACAGGTATGCAAAACTGCATATATTTTCAGATTTGTTAATGTAATGGTTAGTTTTAGTGACTGCATTTTTTTCTTCCTCTTTGTCTTTTTTTCTTTAAAAAATATTATTCATTATATGGAATGGCTCTCTGGGAAGGGGATGGGAAGGAATAGAAGGGAATTTAGGCAAAGTAAAAACAAAACATGTCTATATAAATTTATTTTATAAAATAGAAAACATTGCACAATTATGAGAATGAAGCCTAACATCATCTGCTAAGATTCCTTGTGTTCTCACCACTGTCATAAAGGAAGTCCTCTAAAGAGAAATAGAAGGGAAACTCCCTATATAAAACGAGAGCTTCAAGAAGTTCCTTTTTGCAGATAGCACTGTGTTCTAGAATGCTACTGGGCCTCATGAAATACACAGCTACAGAAAAGAGAATAACCCAGGAATCCACACAAGAAAAATCAAGAGGATGAAGAAATGCAAATTCCCCTTATTATGAAAGGAAATTAGATAGCACACTGAGTCAATTAGTGCATATTATGAAAAGGCAATATAGAAGTACAATAAATTGGGACCAGAATTAAATAGAAGAGTAGGATAAACTACATTTGATAAACTCTGTAATACTTTAAATGATGCAAAATAGTCTCTGACACAAAAATTCATTTTTAACATCAATATTCTCATGATGATGCTTTATAATTGTTAATTATATAAGAGCAAAATTTCTCTGTATAGATAGCTAGGAAGCACAGTGGATAGAGCATTGGACCTCAAGTCAGGAAGAACAGTTCCAACACGCCTTCACATGCTTATTGGTTGTATGATCCTAGGAAAATCATTTTGACCACTGTTTGCCTTAGCTTTTTCTTCCATAAAATGTAGATAATAATAGTACTTACTTTTCAGGGTTGTTCCTGAGGATAAAAAGAGATAATATATGTAAAGTGATTTGCAAACCTTAAAGTACTATATAAAGGCTAGCTATTTTTCCAAAGAATCAAAACCGCAAATAACTTAAAAGACAATGTAGATTACGAGATTACAGGATCATAGATTATAGCTGGGAGGGACCTTGAAAGGAGGTTAAGTGTCTTGCCAAAGGTCATAGGTAGTAAACATGACTGGAATCCAAGTCAATTCAATTCAGACCCATTGATCTTCCACTGTACTACACAGTAGGTTTAAGTGGGCTACTGCTAGAGACATACTACCAATAATATCTTGTGAGTGGGATAAAAGACACCAAAGAAATGCACAGTTGGAAAAGAAGGTGGGTGTGTTCATGTAGAAAGGGCAAAGGATAAGAGATGGACAGCCCAAGTGCTATTATTCTCAGAGTACTAAAAGATCTAATAAAGGCCTAGTGTTCCCCAACAGAATGAGTAGTTTTTTCATTCCTGCTTTAAGTTAATAAGTTTATTAAATCATGATTTACCTTAAAAGTTTAATTTTTTTAAAATCTTGAAAGCAGGCTCAGATTCAATCTAGCTCAATAGATTGAATCTGGCTGGCTTGTGAAAAGAGGCGTCACAAAGGGTGGGATTTCTTAAGACAACCCATTATGGTGAATCCCTAATAAACTTTGTCTTTTCCATTGGCCAAGAAGGCTTGAGTCGAATTCTTTCGGCAGGACCTGGCGTGTAGGCATTTTGGGGCCTCAGCAACTCCTAAAAACCTATGGTTTCCTACCTATCTTCATTTTTCCTTTGACTTCTTCATTTTTTTGGTTCCCTGAGACTGAGAATACTGTTCATCTCAAGTTCTTCTCCAGCCAAGACTAGAAGGTAAGCCTCTCCCTCTCCCAACCCCCTTCTCGCTCTCCAAGCATTTTGGAGGTGCTTTTCGGGCCTGACTCCCCACGTCCCCAGGAGGTCAGACAGCTGCTCGCTGTCTCAGGCTCAGCCTGACGCTCTCAGGTTCTCAGTCCAGTGGTTTATGTTCGAGGCCATGGACCTGGGCGCACCTTCTGAAGCATAGAGGACAAGGAAGGATGCCCTATCCGGAAGTGCGCCCCCAATTTTCTCAATTCTCTCAGTGCTAGGGAATGGGAAAACCTCAGGTACCTTTTGGTGTTTATTTTTTTCTGTCTTATTTTGTTCCTTTTTGAGGATTACTCCCAGATCCTCCTTCCAGCCCCCCAAGCCCATAATGGGTCAATCTTCTTCAATCCCCAAAACTTTGCCTTTGGATTATATTTTTAAAAATTGGAAAAAAAATTTAGTTTCTCTAAACAACTTAGAAAAAGCTGGTCTATTTTTGCAATACTGTTTGGCCTCAGTATCACCTAGAAGGCCATGAATCGTGACCCATTGGGGGGACTTTACAATATGACACTCTCTTGCAGCTAGAGCTATACTGCAGGCAAGAAGGAAAATGGAGAGAAATTTCCTACATAACGGCCTTCATCGAGCTTTCTCAGAACACCGTTCTCAGAAAAGACGGCCAGATGCTCATAACTAGAGCCCCGCCCCAACCAATGCCTGGTACCAACCAAGGGTGAATTACCTGCCCAGCAACAGCCATGCCAGGTGACAAACCAGTGTATCAGCTTTCTTCTCTATAAGGGTTCCATCCTGTGGAACAGTGATCCTACTAATTATTTAAATTCAACTTCAAGATTTTTTTTTCCCACACTCTTGTTCTCCTTGACAAGGCAATGTAGTACAGCATAAAGGAAAGAGAAGATCCGGGTTCAAATCTAGCCTTTGGCAATGGTAACTATTGTCTTTGGGCAGACTTAAGTTTTGGATTTCTCATCTGTACCATGGCCATAATGATACTCATTTTGCTGAAGTCACAGGGTAGTGGGGAGAACAAAAGCAACTTCCTCAGTCTAGCCCCATGCTGTAACAATATATAAACAAGAGTCCTACAGTATCTAGGGACAGCTAGAGCACTGGGTCTGGAATGAGAAAGACCTAAGTTCCAATGTAGTCTCAGGTACTTACTAGCTGTGTAGCCCTGCGAAAGTCACTTAATCTCTATTTGCCTCAGTTTCCGTAACTATACAATGTGAATAATAACAGAATCTACTTTGAAGTTGTTGTAAGAATCAAATGAGATGATATTTATGAAATACTTAGCATAGAACTTGGCTCTACATAAATACTTCTTTCTTTTCTTTGCTATGTCCAATGGAGTGACTCACCCATCGCTGATGCCAGAATCTGCAATTATTTTCCTGAGGATTCTCCAAAGAGAAAAGGATTTTGACATCCTGTAGTTTTAGAGTTGTGAGTTGTCTTGGCCACTTGCTTTCCCTACCCATGTGCTTCACTAACACTGTACTTTAGGCTGGTACCACTCCCCCATATTTACATACTCTGTGTTTATGAGTATGTGACAGATTTTTTGGTGGGGCTGGGGGGGTTGTAAATGTTTTTAATTCCATTTTGAGCGAAAGATTTTGCCAAACCTAAGTCTTCCTGCTGATTTTTAATGGGGGCTCATGAACTACTTTGTTAGAACTACAGCAAACCATAGAATTAACCCTATAATCTGAGACTGCAGCTCTGAGTATCCAACCTGACAGTGCTAATGTGAATTGGGGGAGTGGGCTTAGAGTAAATGCTGCACTAAAAGTGAAGTTAAGATGCAACTATACGTGGGAGACAGCCTTTGCAAAGACACAGAGAGAGGAGATGAAATGTCACATGCTTTTTTTTTTAGTTATGATCATCTAATATCTGGAAAAATTCTGTATATTATTTTTTTAATTCAAATAAAAAACACTAGTGTGGAGGTTAACTTTAAAAAAAAAAAACTTGAAAGCATACAGACAGAACTCAGGACAAGGTATCATATACCATGATTTATTTTATCACAAATTCCCAGAGATAAGGAATCACCGTACCATAAGTATTTAAAACTGAAAGAGTGCTAAGAATTTCTCTCTAGTCCAACACCCTCATTTTAAAGATAAAGAACAACTCATGCCAGACTAATTTCATCTCCTTTCTTCTGGACAGTTTCTAAATGGATAGATTCGAGAAACGTCAAAAACATAGTACATTAAGGTTTCAGCAAGGCATCTGGTAAGTCTGTTTTCATTCAATAAGACACATAGTAGGGGAATATGGGACTGGCTGAATGCATATTCAAAAGGTAGTTACTGTTGGTGTAAGGTCAACTTAGAGGATTATCAGACAGGGAATGTAAGACCACCAATTCATCAGAACAAAAATAAAAATTAACTAGCTAGAAGAAAGGATAAAGATCAGATCTTACACTACGGGATCACAAAACCTCCAAAATGACACTGAGAAGTGGGAAATGGAGGGAAAAAAATACATCAAAACAATTAGAATTACCTACCAAGAATCAGAGAAATAGATAAGGGACACAAGATACAGTAGTAAATGACCACAGTAATCTACTTTTGATAAATCCAAAGACCCCAGCCCAGGATAAGAACTCAGTATTTGACAAAACCCGGAAAAGAGTATGCCAGAAATTAGGTATAGACCAACATATCACACCACAGATACCACACCAAGATAAGGTCAAAATGGGTACATAATTTAGACATAAAGGGTGATACCATAAGGGATAATTTATCTGTTAGACCTATAGAGATGAGAAGAATTTTTAACCAAGTAAGAGACATAGAGCATTAGGAGATGTAAAATAGATAATTTTGATTACATTAAATTAAAAAGGTTTTACACAAACAAAACCAATGTAACCAAGATTAAAAGGAAAATAGAAACCTAGGAAACAACTTTTACAGTGTCTCTGATAAAGTCCTCATCTTTCAAATAGAGAACTAAATTAAATTTATAAGAATACAAGTCATTGCCAGATTGATAAATGATCAAAGGATATAAGCAGGTAGTTTTCAGATAAAGAAATCAAAACTGTCATATCAAAGCATATGAAAAAATACTCCAAAATCACTATTAATTAGAGAAATGCAAATTAAAACAACTCTGAGGTACCTACCACCTCATACCTATCAGCATGGCTAATATGCCAGAAAAGAAAAGTTATAAATGTTGGAGAGGATGTGGGAAAATTGGGACACTAATGCACCATTGGTAGAGTTGTGAACTGACCCAACCATCCAGGAGAACAATTTGGAAATATGCCCAGCAGAAGGGAGAAAATTCAAAATCTCTTAAAGATCAGTGTTAAAAATTATCTTTATTTGTAATTGGAAAAAATAAAATACTATTAAGTAAATAAAAAAATACCTACCAAAATTTAATCAATGTAAAATAATCACCACAAGAAAATCAAAGAGCCCAGAAATTGCCTCGGCGAGCAAATACTTGATTGCTTTGCCACAACACCAATTTAGACTATAATATTTGTAAAACCTCAAAAGGAGAGTGGTAGAAAATTGTAATCAGTATCACTTCATAAAGAAGCAAGCTTGCAGAAAGTATGTCATGAGACCCAATTAGGTCAGATCAATCCAAGGTTATTTACACATAAAAGCAAATAGTCAAAAAATAGAACAGATTTTTCAGCATTTGTGCAACAAACTATTTTCTTCATCAATGACAGCATAACTATGACATTTAGACTTGACCATTTCAGACCCCAAAGTATTACATGAATAATTAAAAATGGCTTTAAAGATAGGAACAGGAAGAACAGCTGAATTAGACTACGCACGTGAAGAAATGATCCATGCTGCGTGAGATACAGTTTTTAGAGTGGTAAAAAATCAGATGTCAAGATATATGAGACTCTGGAAAATAAAAAACTGGCAAAAAAAAATAATGCATGGTATTACTACTCCCCGAAAAAAGGCAATGTCACCATAGGCATTGCTCCCCTGGACAATGGTAAGGGACATTGCTCTTCTGGAACTTTTTCTCATTCTCATAATGAAAATATAAGAAGGAAACAAAAATTTGTAAGATTCACATCTTTGCAGTCAAAAAACTGGTACAGAGAATACAATATTCTACACATTGTTATTTTTAAAGAAGTATTTAACTGAGTAAATCAAAATGTAGTCCTAAAGGCTGCAGGCAGTAAGATGTTGCTATGCCTATAACAGCATGGTTCACCAGTTGCTCCTGTTTCCAAGTGACATTGTGCTCACTGCATTAAGCACAGTGATGCTACAGAATGTCCCTGACAAGATCCACAACCACTCAAAAGGACAGGCTAACAATTAATAAAAGAAAACATAAATAGATGAAGAATATCTATTTTTCAGACTATCATATGTAATTGGATAGAAAAATCCATCGAGTCAGTCCATCAGTGCAAATATTTTGGCCAGATAATAGGGAAGGGGGGATAAATAAAGCTAAACACTTAACAAGTAATTATCTAATTGATTCCCCTGAACAGCCCTGTAAGATTATAGACAGAAAATATAGGTGTGAAATGAGCTTGGCCAAGAATGGAGCAAGACGAAGAAAAGAAACAGGATTGTATTCAAGGAAACTGTTGTGATTTCAGTATCCTTGGAAGAAAAAATATCCCTTTAAAATATTCTTCTAATGATGATATATGGCTGCAAACCATGGAATACCATACTCTCCAAAGACTGTGAATTACAAAAAAATTTTGGACTAAAGAAAGAAAAATAATGAGGCATATGGCAGGCACAATAAGGGCATAGCATATTAACAACATTTACTTGTGCACAAGAAGTGTCATCAAAGATAACATCCAGGAGGTATGTATGTATGACAGATGCATGATAGCAAAAGAAGACAGATATTCTTGCAGTAAGAATGACAGATAATGGACAGCACTACTAATTCTCTGATTGGTGTTGTTCAGTCGTGTCCGACTCTTCATGACCACATTTAGGGTTTTCTTGGCAAAGATACTGGAAGGGTTTAGCGTTTCCTTCTCCAGCTCATTTCACAGATGAGGAAACTGAGGCAAACAGGGGTGACTTGCCCAGGGTCACATGGTTAGTAAGTTATCTGAGGCTAAATTTGAATTCTGGTCTTCCTGACTCCAGGCCCACTGAGCCACCTACCTGTGTGTTTCTCTGGTACCTACAGAATTGTGAAAGACACAGAGGAAGGTCTTTAACACATCAAATAGTTCACCTGTGGAGGATTTGTAGGAGGATGCGGACAAAAGTTACACAGAATTAAAAAACGTGAATGGTTTACAATCTGATCATTAGTGGGAATAACTACTAATGGATGAATTCAAAGTTTCACTGAAGTATTTCAATTTGGAGAAGAGTCCTTGGGCCTTTCCTATTCAACATTTTTACCATCTCCTTACATGAGGACCAAGAAGTTTGAGATATCTGATCTGAAAAAGAGGAGATTTAGGGGGTACATGATAGTTATCTTTGTGTATCTGAAGTTCTATCAAGTAGACAAGGACTAGGATTGTTCTACCTAGAATTATAAGACTTAGAATTGTCTAGAAATAGAATGGCCTGGATCCAAAGTCAGTGGGGTCCCCATCACCAAAGTTATTAAAACAGAAAATGGATGACCATTTATTTTGAATGTTTTAGAGGGCACCCCCTGCTCAAGTTACTAAACATGGGGTGCCCTTTGACCAAACTATGCCACTTCGAGGCCCATATCCAAAACAGATCAGAGGTTCTAAGTGTACAAAAATATTTCTAACAGGTCATTTTGTACTGCCAAAACACTGAAAAATTAAGGGAGTGTCAATCAAATGGAGAATGGCTAACAAATCATGGTATGTAAATGTAACAGAATACTATTGTGCTGTAAGAAATGGTACAAAGATCATCCATAATTCCAAAGGACTAATGGTAAAGCAAGCAACCACGTCCTGACAGTGTGGGCATGGATTCAGGATACTGAATGTTGTGTGTGCGCCCACCTGCGCGTGTGTGTGTGTTTAGAATATGGCCAATGAAGGAATTTGTTTTTCTTGACTATGCATATTTGTTATAAGGCACATTTTTTTTCCATTTCCCCAAAGGGGAACTAGATTTTTGTTGATCAAAACAATAAAACTTTAAAAAAAGAGAGTGGGAATGTTTCTTAGCCTCCAAAGTGTGGTTAACTTCAGGTCAGTCTAATGGGTTTTTTCAGTACTTTATATTTCTGTCTATTAATGGGTTCCTATACACCTTTTACACTGCAGTTTCTATGGCGTAAAATAAAGGTTATTCCGCACCAAGTGTCCACACACATAAAAAGTTATTTCTATTCACTGCCTCTACTTCTCCTCTCATTTACTTTTTAATCCCATGAAATGTCTTTTAATCTCATTACTCAGCTAAAATTGTTCCCACAAAAATTATCAATGATTTCTTATTTGCCTATTCAGATAGGCTTTTCTAAATCCTCATTCTTCTAGATTATTTGTAGCATCTGACATTGTTACCTGCTCTCTTCCTGGATACTCTCTACTCTCTGAGTTTTCATGTGTGTTTCACACACATACATACACACACATACATACACACCTATATATACATATGTATGTGTGTTAAATTTAATGTATATACACATAAAACACATGCAGATGCAACAATACCAGTCTTTGTCCAGACCACCAGTCTCCCAAACACTATTTACTAGATATTTCAAACTCAATGTCCTGTAGGCATCTCAACTCAACACGTCTAAATTCATTCATTTTCTCCAAAAACCCACTCTTCTTACCAACTTTCTCGTCAAAGGCACTACCATTTATTCCAGGCACCCAGGTTTGCAACCTTGGAGTGACCCTTGATGCCTCACTCTCCCTCACTCCACAAAGCCAATCAGGAACCAAGTCTGGTCAATTCTATCTTCATATCTCCTATATTTGTTTCCTTATCTCCATTCACAAGACCATCACCCTCTTTCTGGCTCTCATAAACTCCCATCTGGACTACTACAATAAGCTCCTAAATGGTTTCCCTGCCTTAAATGTCTCTTTTCTCCAATCTATCCTTAGCTTATCCATAGCTACCAAAGCAATATGTCTAAAGCACAGATCTGACCGTGTCATTCCCTATTCAATAAACTCACATCCCCATTTTACCTATAGGAACAAATACACACTCCTATTTGGCAGATACCTTTCTAAGTTTTTCATACATACGTGACTCAACTTTCAGAGGCTAAAGACTAATAAAACTGTAGTTCTCGCTGTTCCCCATGTTCAGCATTCCATCTTCCATCTCGGTGTCTATTTCCCATGCTTAGATGTCACTTTCTCCTAGCATGTCCCTTAAAACCCCTAGTTTCTTTTATGCCCATTGTCCCAGATGTCAAATGATATTCCATTAGATAAAAAAAAAAGAAATTGCCAAAACTCAATCAGAAGCTAACAGTATGGATTTTTAACAAAATATTCCCAGATCTTTCCCTCTGTACTCACTGTAAGTGCTTTTATGTTGAACTGTGCAGTTTTAGCAATTGGGGGAAAAATAAGCTATGAGACATATTCAAACCACATTTGAGAACAAGTCTTTAAATATTGATGAAGGACAAACAGGAACCAATTCTGTGATTGCCAATCTAATTGACACAATCTTCTTCTGCCCCCTTTATAATAAGTTCCTATGGCACAAATAATTTGCACTTGCTTCAAATATGTTTTATTTCAGTAAAGCTATATAATTGCACAGAATTTTGATTCTGCATGTTCATACAAAAAACAAAATACAAAGATCAAATGGGAAAATTGCGTCTTAAAGTCAAGAGGTATTATTTAATTTCTTTTGACTCAATGCTGTATTTCAGAAACTTAGGAGGTCAAGAGTTATCTTTCAAATAGATATTTTATTTGATCAACTTAGTTCAATTTTAAAATGTATTTTTAAAACTTTCCAAATACCACATTTAAGAAATTGCTGTCATTTCCACCAGGGTAATTAACAATAGAAAAGTTTTTTGGTTTTTTTTTTAATCTTTAAGACCTTCTTCACAGATAAGATTAATCTTTTGTGCAAAGCTATTTCAAAACTACTTAGAGTTCAACCACAAAGACATCTCACAGCTTTAATTGTTTATGGTTGGATAGGATCCTAACTATAAACAAATATTAAATCACTTTTTATCCAAGGCACTACTAGAAGGCAGCTAGGTGGGCCAATGGATAAAGCACTGTACCTGGAGTCAGGAATACCTGAGTTCAAATGTGACCTCAGACTCTTACTAGTTGCGTGAACCTGGGCAAGTCACTTCACCTCTGTTTACCTTAATCCAAACCACTGCAGTATCTCTACTAAGAAAATCCCATGACAGTATGGTATGGTCCACGGGGTAATGATGAGTCAGACATGACTAAATGACTGAACAATGACAACAAAAGCACTACCAAATAACTTTTGAAAATCATAATATATAATTTTAGATTATAAAACAAGTAACTGGTGTGAAAAATCAGACTTGGGAGACAAAAACATAAAGTAATGCTATTCTACCCCGGCATGGCAAACATACAAAAATGTACACAACCAAATGAGTGTTTTTCTTTTCAATAGTGACAATGAAGAAAGGTACTTATTCCAGTGACTGCCACTGCTAAACACATTTTTGTAGTTCCTCTTTTGGGAATAACTTCAGGACTACTAGAAAACAAATCTCATTCATTATTTTGTTGTCACATTTTGCAGTCCTAAATGTTCATGCTATCAAATTTGAGTTCTTATCATAGTCAGCAGACCTGGCTGTTTCCAAAATTCAAGTCCAGCCTCAAGGATATGTAGGAATAGCCTCAAAACATTTTAAACATTTATAAAATGTTTTAAGCACTAAAAGCATCATTGAAATAAATCAAATGAGGGCTTTCCCCTTAGAATTCTAAGGGTATATTTTTTAGTTGTGTAATTTCTAATATATAACCTTTTTAAAAAAATCAGTCACGGGCGGAGCCAAGATGGCGACCAGAAAGCAGTAACTGGCGTGAGCTCCCCACCAAATCCCTCCAAAAACCTATAAAAAATGGCTCTGAACCAATTCTAGAGCTGCAGAACCCACAAAGTGGCAGAGGGAAGCAGGGCCCCACCCC
>CM053622.1:434262508-434289302 GCA_028646595.1 Phalanger gymnotis
CCCCCCAAAATACTGAAGAAAACAATACCTAAAAAAATAGACTAACTCAAATGGCAAAAAGGCTCCAAAAAGCCAATGAGGAGAAGAATGCCTTGAAAAGCAGAATTAGCCAAATGGAAAAAGAGGTCCAAAAGACCACTCAAGAAAATACTACCTTAAAAATGAGATTGCAGCAAGTGGAAGCTAGTGACTTGATGAGAAATCAAGATATCATAAAACAGAACCGAAGGAATGAAAAAAAAAATGGAAGACCATGTGAAATTTCTCACTGGAAAAACCACTGACCTGGAGAATAATAGGTCCAGGAGAGATAATTTTAAAATTACTGGACTACCTGAAAGCCATGATCAAAAATAGAGCCTAATTTCAAGAAATTATCAAGGAGAACTGCCCTGATATTCTAGAGCCAGAGGGTAAAATAGAAATTGAAAGAATCCACAGATCACCTCCTAAAAAAGATCCCAAAAAGAAAACTCCTAGGAATATTGTTGCCAAATTCCAGAACTCCCAGGTCAAGGAAAAAATACTGCAAGCAGCCAGAAAGAAATAATTTGAGTATTGTGCAAACACAATCCGGATAACACAAGACCTAGCAGCTTCTACATTAAAAGATCGAAGGGCTTGGAATATGATATTCCGGAAGTCAATGGAGCTAGGATGAAAATCAAGAATCACCTACCCAGAAAAACTGAGTATCATGCTCCAAGGCAAAATATGAACTTTCAATAAAATAGAGGACTTTCAAGCTTTCTCAGTGAAAAGACCAGAGCTGAATAGAATTTGACTTTCAAACACAAGAATCAAGAGAAGCATCAATAGGTAAACAAGAAAGAGAAATCACAAGGGACTTACTAAAATTGAACTGTTTTGTTTACATTCCTACATGGAAAGATGATGTGTATAATTCATGAGACCTCAATATTAGGGTAGCTGAAGGGAATATACATATACAGAGAGACAGAGGGCACAGGGTGAGTTGAATATGATGGGATGATATCTAAAAAAATAATATCAAATTAAGGCATGAGAGAGGGAGAAAGGGAGAGATAGAATGGGGTAAATCATCTGGCATAAAAGCGGCAAGAAAAAGCAGTTCTGTAGGAATGGAAGAGGGGGCATGTGAGGGGGAATGAGTGAATCTTGCTCTCATTGGATTTGACCTGAGGAGGGAATAACATACACACTCAGTTGGGTATCTTACCCCACAGGAAAGAAGGAGGAAGGAGATAAAAAAAGGGGCCCAATAGAAGGGAGGGCAGATAGGGGGAGGAGGCAATCAAAAGCAAACACTATTGAAAAGGGACAGGGTCAAGGGAGAAAACTGAATAAAGGGGGATAGGATAGGAAGGAGCAAAATATAGTTAGTCTTTCACAACATGAGTATTGTGGAAGGGTTTTACATAATGAGACACGTGTGGCCTACGTTGAATTGCTTGCCTTCTTAGGGAGGGGTGGGTGGAGAGTGAAGAAGGGAGAGAATTTGGAACTCAAAGTTTTAAAAACAGATGTCCAAAAAAAAGTTTTTGCATATAACTAGGAAATAAGACATACAGGTAATGGAGCATAGAAATTTATCTTGCCCTACAAGAAAGTAAGGGAAAAGGGGATGGCGAGGGAGTGCGGTGACAGAAGGGAGGGCTGACGGGGGAAAAGGGCAACCAGAATATATGCCATTTTGGAGTGGGGGAGGGAGGGTGGAAACGAGGAGAAAATTTTTAATTCAAACTCTTGTGAAAATCAATGCTGAAAACTAAAAATATTAAATAAATCAAATAAATTAAAAATTAAAAAAGCCTTAACTGAAGTAATGGTAATTTTTATGTGGAGATCAAAGTTAATTTATCGAAATTCACTCAGTCCCTTTCATCGTATCATTAGAAAATACACGGAGGACATATAATATTTCTGTATTTTTTTAAATGTTCAAAGAAGGAAACAGATATGTTCTCAAGATTATCAACAATAAAGAGCTTCTGAATTCTATTCTGAATTTCTAAGAATTAGGCTATTCTCTTTCCTATGAAAATGAGAAGGGACAAAGTAGCCCTTTCTATTTCCCATCTGCAAGTCTGTTTTTCTCCATTCCACCCCCCCCCAAATCTGCTGCTTATCAGGATATTATCTTCTCCATATGGCTTAACTATTTTCATTTGTGAGCTATTTTCAAATCCAGCTGAGGATGTAATAAAGAAGTTGACTTGATTTTCATTTCCTACTTCATAACCATGTATCTGAAAAGGAATGTAGAAAGATGACAATTGAGTCCATTTAATATTTATTAAGTGCTTACTATGTGCTAGGCACAGAGAACATCTATTCACTCATCATTTCCTGTAATATGGCTTCTGTCCCCCCTATTCATCACTGACTTCCTAATAGTTTCTTCTCAGTTCCTATGCACTGGTATCTCCTTACTAGCCTAGATCTTCCCATTGGTATAGTTCCTTTCCCTACTTTTTACAGTCTTGTGATTCTTTTCTCTTTCCATTTTCCTAGGATTACATTATTCTTTCTCTTTCTGTGTAAAAAGGAAAAAAAAAAGATAGCCTATCCCCTTCTGAGTTAAACTGAATATAAAAAGATGACCTAACCTCTAATAAGTGGTGAAAAAGTATGTTGTATTTGTACCTTTGTGTACATGGATGAGAGAAGAAGACCTGTTATTTTTTCTACATACTTGAGTAACACTGATTCCTACTCTTTGGAGTCCATGTTTGTTTAGTGGGTAGGTCACATGAAAAAGAATAGTACATAACATGGTGAAATCTAAGGAAAAAATATTTATACCTTTTCTAACATTTTTGATACTTAGTTTTCAATTTCAATTTGCTGAAAGGAAGGCAAAAGGCAGCATCCTAGTAACAGATAATGCATAGAGGCTACTCTCCCCTCCAAAAAAAAAAAACCCTCTGTATTCAAAGCCTGCCTTTGGCACATACTTACCATTTGACCCTGGACAGGTCAATTAACTTTTAAGTGCTCTAACCAATTTCTAAGTCCAAGAGACTGTGCCAACCCTATACCAATGAAACTGCAAGTCCACTCCCTATCTTTATTCTATGTTCAAGTACTAAGGATGATAGTGGGAAAAATTCCTTCCTTCAAGAACATTACATTGTCCTGGAGGGATATAATATGTACTAAGATAAGACAAGTAATTTGAAGGGGGAGAAGGGGAATTAGGAAATCTTTCACAGAGTATATGACACCCAAGCTATAACTTGGAAGATGATAAAGACTTTAGAAGGCAACAAGGACTCTGGAAGGTGGGAATGAAGAGGTAGTGTTTTAGTTGTGAGGAATGGTCTGTGGAGAGGCATAGGAACAGGAGTTCAGGAACAGTTAGCAGTGGTATTGGCTGGAACATCTATCTATACATGAGGAGGAGTCATGTGAAATGTGTACAACAATAGGTCAGGGTCTGATTAGTAAGGGTTTTATAGTCAAGATAAGTAATTTGTATTTTACCTAGAGGCAGGATGGACTCCAGATTCATGACCTGGGAAGTAACCTGTACTTGATGAAGATTATGTTGGTAACCCCGTTGAGGACAGATCAGAGGAGGGAGAAGCTGAAAGCAGGAAGACCAATTAAGAGGCTATTATAGTCCTACAGGCAAAAAGCAAAGAGGGCCCATATGAATAAAGAGAAGGGGACAGAAGGGAGATTTGGTGGAGGTAGAATTAACAAGACATGGTAATTGACTGATTATAGGAGAAGGAAGAATTGAGGGGAAAGGAAGAGGAAAAGCATTTATTGAATATCTATTATATGCACTGCATTAAGCATTTCACAAATATTCCCTCATTTGATCCTCACAACAACCCTAAGAGGTGGACATTATTATCCCCATTTTGTAGTTGAGGAAGCCAAGGCAGACATAGGTTAAGTGACTTGCCCAGGGTCACCCAGCTAGTTAATGTCTAAAGCTAGATTTGAACTCAGGTCTTTCTGACCCTAGACCCAGTGCCTGGAGGATGACCACAAGACAGTGATCCTAGGTGACTGAAAAGATGGTGGAATTTTAAGGGGGGGGGAAGAAAAAGAAAATTTGGAAGAGAAATCGTTTGGGGACTGGAGAGGGAAACCAATGAATTCCATTCTGGACATGCTGAATTTGAGATATCTACCCTGGTGAAGATGTTCAATAGGTAGTTAGTGATGGTGGTTTGGACCTCAGGAGAGAAATTAAGGCTAGTTACACAGATTTGGAAGTCAGCTGCATAGAGATGACAACTGAACTCAAGATAGCTGATGAGATTACTAAGAGAGGTCGTAGGGAAGAAGAGAAGATGACCTTAGGGAGGCACTAAAAGTCTAGCAAATGAGACAGGAGTGATTAGACAGGTAGGAGGATAACCACCAGAACAAAGTAGGGTCATAGAAGCCAAGTGGGGCATTTGCAGGAGAGGCTGACCAATAGGGTAAAAAGGTGAAGATGAGGACTGAGAAAATAAGACTATTAGATTCTGCAATTAAGAGTCTGTAGGTAAGATTTTTATTTTAGTTGGGTATTAGAGTTGAAAGCCAGACTCCATAAGTAAGGATGTAAGAACTGACCAGACAAATCCAGATACCATTAATTTACACCACTAGTTGTCACATATACTTGGCTCATCTGTTCTCTCTGATCTAATGGACTCTGAATTAGGAAAACCTTTTATTTTAAAACCCAAACTCACTGTATCATAGAGGAGGGTTTTAAATAAGGATTCTTTTTTTTTTTTTTTTTAAAAAAACAAGGCTTCTACTCCAACTTTTAAATAAGGATTCTACACCATGGATTTCCTTCAAATAGCGAAGTCCTTAACTATACTTTACCAAAAGTCAACTTGCACCACTAAAGTACGGTAGGTATATCTAGTGATATATTTTTCTCACTGTGCCAGTATCCTTTTCCTTATTTCTGCCAGTGCTAAAAAACACTAAACAAGAAGAATGTAAACACCCGTTTTACATTCTAGGATCTATTTGTTTCAAAATATACAAACTACTTTCAACAACTTTTAGTCTGGAGAAATTATCCTTTCTTTTTAATCCTTACCAGATGTTGTTTATACTTGAAGATTGTTTTTTCTAGTGGAAATTACTGTTTAATTAGTGATAGATCTGGAATTACTGTTTAATTAGTGATAAATCTGTCACTCCTGTACTCTTTTGGTTCAACTTAATAAATACCAAATGTACCTCTACTTTTTAAGCATACAAGCTTATTTTAATATTATGGTGTAGAGAATGGGGAGAAAGAAATGAAGCACGAAGTGGCAATTATTACAGGTAAGTCCTGTTTTGATTGCTAAATAAAAGTCTGAACAAGGCAGCATTCCTCCAATAGGATTTAAATCTAGTTTCTTACAACCAGATGACTTTTTCAGACTTGTCTGAATGAAGGACACTTGGCATTCTGCTGCCTTAACTATTAGTCCTTGACTTCCAAAGAGGCCCAGTTCTATTACTGCTCTGGTTTCTTTAACCTTTACGACTATTCTTGAGTTCTCTAATTCTAGTAGGAAAAAAGAAACTTCAAAGTGATGTTCCCTACCTTGCAAAAGGAAGGTGCCAGGCATACAAATACACTGTTGGTAGGGCTAAGAATTTGTCTTACTGTGCTGCATATCAATTTGAAATTATGCAAGAAGGGGAACGCAACTCTAAGTAATTTCTGACTTATCTTTCTGACTACTTGACATATACTCCAAGGAAGTCAAAAATAGAAATAAGGGTTTAATATGAAGCATTCCAAAATATTCAGGGCAGCATCCTTTGTAATAGCAAAAAACTAAAAACAAAGTAAATGCCAATCAAAAGGGGAATATCTGAAAAATTCTAATATATGATTAATGGATTATTATTTTACCAGAAGAAATTATAAAAAATAAAATAACAGAATTCAGAGCAACATGGTAAAGAATGAAACAGAATCAAAAAAAATATACACAACAACTATTACAATGTAAATGAAAAGATCACTAAAAAAGAAAAGATCACTAAATTTTGAGTAAGTGAAAAAACAATCACAGTCTCAGAAAAGATAATGAAACATACCACCCTGATGATGGCAGAAAAGCAGAGGACTACTAGCATTATATACATTATCAGACGTGGTCACTGTAGCAAGGTTTGGTACATGTGATATTTGTTATGAAGTTGGGTTCAATCTGGAATGGGATGGATACTGAAACAACTGTGTTAAGGCAAAATGCATCAATAAAACTTACTTTTTTTTTTTAAAGGATGGTGTCAAAGGATCTGGTGCCCCCCAGAGGCTCACATTGGTTAGTAAAATCAGTGTAGGGAGTTTAGATTCCTACTGTCTTTTAGTCACGAGTGTAATTGTTCCTTGTAGTTGTGAGAAAAAAAAATCTATTTTACATTGTTAAATTATATATTATAGACTAAAAATAAACTTTTAGTGAAAAGACATAACAGATATTCAAAACCAAGGCATTACTGAAAAGTCATTCAACCATAAATAAGTATAGATTTCATTCAGGACAGAATAAATTCTTCCGTTTTTACGATATTTTCTTAGCTATTAAAAATAAAATAGTAGATTAAAAACTCTGCAAATAAGGAATTTTCACTTAAGACATTTTATGATCTCACTGGGAACATAAAATGAACTCAATTTATCCTATCCCATATATAAGCAAATAAGGACAATATTGGTTTGAATGCTTTAAAAAAAGCCACCAGTGGAGAAAATAATATTAGTTCACTTCAACAGACTTAGCTGGAAAATAATATGGAAAATTTGATTTAAAAAATAATGCATTTGCCAAAAAAAAAATGTATTTGCATCACTTACTTGTGTATGTGTTTCTCTCCTTTTCTACTGTTCCCTACCTCTTTTTCATTAACAAATCTAGTTTGAAAGGTGAGTAAGCAGTTCTTTTGGATCTAGCAGGAATGTCAGTGCTGTGGATTGGCCAAAGGAGTAGGGTAATGGAAGGGCATGGGAACCAGAGTACAATACTAAAGCCTGGTATGCTGGATGGTAGCACAACATACTGTCGCCATGCCACCCACCCAGCACTTTCCACTCTCATGTCGAATCCAAACAATAGCATTCTGAGCTCCAAAGCCTGAATCTTAACTGGAAAACATAACATACTTCTGATTCTGAGCCAGGCTTGGGAAAGTGGATGGTGCCAAGAAAGCTGCATAATTAGTGAATGGCTTTCAGAGCTTGAGGTGACATCAGTTTTTAAGGTCAGAATCTGAATTTACGGATTACTGTCTTCCTGTACCCTGGCTGTCAAAGAAATACAAGGACATCTGCTTCAGAAGAGTTTCTAACACAATTTATACGGTAAATGACAAACTAGGGTTAACACTGTTATTCATTCAGGGGCAACAAAATATTGTGGGTAGGCATGTAGATGGGGGAGAGAAAGCCACAAGCTGAGCTGAGAAAGCAAACAGGCTACTGAAAAATTATTTTCATTTAAGAAGCAAAATGTCTTTTTATACTTGGTGCTGTTCACATAATTTTCTTTGTTTTCTTGTAGCTGTATTGGAAAATGCAGTGCCTTCAAGTTCCTGAGAGGCCAGAGAACATTTAGGGAAGTCATTTCCCAATGTGCAGCCTATATAACACTTTTTATCTTTTATTTTTATTATGTCTTGGTAACTACAGAATTTCCAGTCTAATTCTGTATTTTCCCAAAGGATAAAAACATAATTAACAGTACACTATATAAAATACAAGTTACTTAGACCATCACACTTTAATTACTCTCAGAATTCAAATATAATGTAATGGATATCAGGTTTCTGCTTTAAGAAGAAACATGCATAGGAATCTTGTGCTATTTGGGTCCTATAGGTCTCTCTGATATTTATTCATAGTCATGTTACTACTCCTTGATATTTGATAAATGAATTAGATGATGAAATTATGGAACAGGTTAGTCATGTTACTTATCATCATTTAGTCATATCACTAACTCATTCTTTTTCTAGTTGACTTTCTGGCACTACTGTTTGTAAGTGTCCTAGGAAGTACCTTCCAAATCAATCAGCGATGTTGTGCTCATCATTTGTATTGCAATTACCTTCTTGAACTATAATGCACTCTAAAGTCATATCCTGCCAACTGTATAATAAACCAAATCAAATATCACTTCCCATGACTTCTCCTTCCTTGAAAAAAAAAAGCACCTCTTAAACATCATAATACATACTATGAAACCTGGTATTTTTTGCAGATAGTAATGAATCAATTGTCCTAGGTAGAAATAACTGCCTGACTTAACGAAGATCATTTTCCATTGTAAACTTGAGGCCAAAAACTGTGTTTGCATCACCTAATGAGAGCATTTTCTACTTTATTATATAGATAGCAGTGTTATACTTTTATGGTAACACTCTGCCCACCTCTGAGCTCTATAAATAAAAAAGGGAAAAAAAGGTTCAGACAACAACCAGAAAAATGACTAGAGCTGAACAATAAAGCCCATGAAAAAATATTAAAATGCCTGGAATTATCTGTTAGAGAAGACTGAAAGACAATAATGGTTCTAAAACAAAAAAGGAGGTCATCTTAAATTGTAACATAAGATATGCCGTTTTAAGAGGGATTTTCTCACTGTAAGGACAAAACCTCAAATGGGTTCACAAAATAACCTCTACAATCTTCTTGGGGAAATGTTTTTAAAATAGGATGTATTCTTACTTCTCTGAGATGACATATATGATCCTGACAGAAGATACAAGTAAGTCCTACACGTTCTAACAAATCTTTTATTTAACTTTTCATTTTTTTTTTTTGGTAGTCACTAAAGCTAAAGCATAATGTAAACCTTCAAATAAACTAGGTCTCGTTTGATCTATCTATGTGATTAAAGCAGTAAGAACTATAAATTATTGCAAAGTTATCCCAATGAATTTAAGAACTCTAATTCTGAAAAGACATACAGATAAAGGAAAAACAGTTTCTACAGGATGAGGGAAAAGGCGGAGAATAAATATTATAAGTTGCGTAAAAGGTAAGATACAAGAGAAAAAATACTGCGACAAATAGAAACATAATACAAATAAGTTGATAAAAAGGAAAGACGAATGTGAGAGAGAATGAATGACCTACTAAAAAAACAATGCATAGGTTCAAACCAGGAAGTTTTGGGAAATAATCCCACTTATGTATCAGCAGGCCTCAGAACATCCCACATGAAAAAGTTTGTATAATGTATATACTGTAGGTCCTAAAGAGGAAATGGAAATCTACATGGCCTTCCTGGTTCCCAAGTTAACTTAATATTGGATTGTGAAAAAATTATCCTCTTCTTTATACTTCATTGGCTAAATCCAAAAAATAGTGAAGACAGTCTCTGGTATCCACAATTTCTTCTAGTTATGAAAATTAATGAGAAAATATTTAAATACTAATGAAACTCATTGAATAAAGATGCAGTATAGATGTAACATACCATATTCTTCTGAATTTTTTTCCACAGTCCATATATATTCTTATCACAGTTCCTAAAAAGAGCAACTTTGATTGCTACAAAAGAAAAATATACCTATTATTCACTGAGTAAGTAATGATTAAGAGAGACTAGCCGAGGTGGTAGAATTAGAAGAAGCTGCCCGGTTCCCCCAACTGAACAATGGATTCAGTAATAATTAGGAAATCAAAGGAGAAACTACAATAGGTCACCTTTCCACCCCCAAGAATACAAATTCAACCCACAAGCAAATGACCAGAGGAGGAATTGTGAAACAAGTCGGAATTATGTGACTCCCAGCTAAACCAACAGTGCAGGGACTCCTGGAGTATATCAAAAACTCATACTCAAGTCCAACAGCTAAGGGGTTTCCCAGAGGGCCAGAAGCCTGGACTCAACACTCAGAGCTCTTAGGTAGGCCTGCAGTGCAGGGCTTTCCAAAGCTGATGTTGGATTAAGTGCTAGCCCAGCTCAGAAGGTCACGAACACAGAATCAGCACAGACACAATGCACAACCCAGCTCATGGTTGCTCAGAGTAGATGCTGGATTCAATTATCCACCCAGAAAGGCAGATGGGAGTGGGATTTGGGGTGTGTTTCCAGAAACACTCAGCTTCCAAAGATCTCCTAGTTAGGATAGCAATGCCAGGTTACCTACGTAGAGCAGATTACTGGAAGAATGACTTAAAATTAAAGAGCTATCATGAAGCCAAGGACTCCTAGGACACAAAGTAGAAAAAATTACTTTAAAACAACTACAAGAAAGCCTCAAAGAAAAAGAATTTACTCCTAGGATAAATTAGAATTCCTAGAAGTAATGATGCAAAAGTTTAAAAAAGGAGTGAGAGTGGCAGTGTAAAGGAAATGAAAGTGATAGAGAAGAGAATTAGAAAAGACATGAGAGGTGTGGAGTAAAGGCTTGTGTCGACCCGAGATTTTCGTTAAAGGAGGCCAACAGGCTGGGCAATATGGTCATGGAATCAGAAGCAAACTCCTAACTGACTTGACAGAAGAATGACAAGGTATCAGTAGACTTCAGAACAATCCCAATTCCAGTTTACGGTCTCCACACCATAAGAAAGGAAGTTTCTTAATCGAATGAGTCATAAATACAGGAAGACAAGACAACTGACAAAGCAGGGTCACTTGGAGATTGTGAACCCAAAATGCAAATATTCCTAGAATGTCAGGTTAAGAGGGATCCCACTGTTCTGGCAGCAGACATTGGGTCACCCACAGGGAAGATACCCCTTGGCAAGTTTATCTGGTCTTTGAAGTTGCTGACACAGGAAAGGGCATTTTTAGAGCAAGGCAGTTTGGTTGGTTCATTCAGGCTTTGTATCTTATTGGGGTTCAAATAATCTGAAAGGATTGTCACTTGGAAAGATAATTAATAGTTTAATACAAGAGGTTGAACACTTTACCCAAGTAACAGATTCCCTGAAAATTAGAATGGACTAAGGAGTCAATAGGCTCCATGAGACAACAGAAAATAATAAAACAAAGAAAAAAGATTTTTAAAAATTAGAAAAAAATGTAGAGTATCATACACCAAAAACGACTGATCTGGAAAACAGAAAGGTGAGAGAACTTAGGATCACTGTACAACTTAAAAACTCTGATCAAAGAGCCTAGATATCATATTTCAGAAATCATAAAGGAAATCTGCCCAGATCTCTTAGAATCAGAGGGTAGAATAGAAATGGAAATAATCCACCAGTCACCTTCAGAAAGAAACCAAAATGAAAACTCTGAGGAATATCATAGTCAAAACCCACAGCTTCCAGCTAAAAGAAAAAATACTGTAAGTATACAGAAGAAAGAGTTTAAGGAATAAGGAACCACAGTTATGCTCACACAAAATTTAGGAGCTATTACTTTAGAGAAGCAGGAAGCATGGAATACTATGCTCCAAAAAGCAAAACATTTAACTTACCTAGCAAAGCCGAATATACCTCTATAGAGGAAAACATGAAATAGAGAACTTCAGAGAATTCCGTCCTGATAGTCAAGGTGGCAGAGGGAGTGTTCCAGCCGAACTTTCCCAACATTCCCCTCCAAACAACTTTAAAGTAAGGTGTCGAACTGAATTCTGGGGCTAGATAGCCATCAAAAAGGTAGACTGGGACAGTTTTCCGGGTCAGGCAATTTAGGAAATTGGAAAGAGAGCTCTGTGATCTTGAGATGGAAGCTGGCCCAGAGGGCAGCATGGCAGCAACACCAGTGGTGGGCCTTGGAGGTGTCAGCGGTAACAGCAGCACAAGCTGCAGATCCAGAGATTTCACCACCCACAAAAGGCAAAGGCATTGGATATGAAAAAATGAGAGGACACTGGGCATAGGACTGGAGATTGTTTGGCAACTCCACTGCCCAGTTCCAGTGTGTAGGTGAGCACTTGCAATCACAAGGGAGCAAGGGTCCTAGTTACTGGCTGCAGTTGTAGGGCAGGAAGGAGAACTAATGCTGGCCCAAGGGGACAGGGGACTTTCTTGGGTAAAGACCATTACACAGATCAGAAAAGCAGTGACAACATCTCTCCCCCAGATCACACCACTTTGGAAGCACTGGAAGTCTACAGAATCACAGAACTAGCTGTGAACACACTAGAGAAAAAGGCTTGAAGCATGGGAGAGTGACCTTCTCCACCTCCATCTCAGCCCAGATGCGCACAGAACCCAACCTGAACATAAAATTCAAAATAAAGAAAAAGGCTAGAAAAATGAGTAAACAACAGCAACAACGACATCAAAGAAATACCCTTAGTAATCACAACTGGGATTGGGTGATAGGATAATCCATAAAACAGAAACAGAGAGCTGAATGGATTAGAAACCAGAATCTACCAATATGTTCTTTACGAGAAACAAATCTAAAACAGAAAGGGCTGGAACAGGAGTAGCAATCATGATCTCAGACAAAGCAAAAACAAAAATAGACCTAACTTAAAAACAGAACAGGGAACACTACATCTTGCTAAAAGGTTCCATGGACAATGAAGATCAGTATTAATTATATATGCACCAAATGTCAGAGTATCCAAATTCTTGAAGAAAAAGTTAAATGAGTTACATGAAGAAATAGACAGTAAAATTATACACCAGTGGGGGACCTCAAGTTTCCCCTCCCAAAACTAGATAAATCTAATGATAAGAAAGTTAAAGAAATTAATATAATTTTAGAAAAGTTAGATATGATAGACCCCTGGAGAAAATTGGGAGTAGAAAAGAAGTATACCTTTTTTAGCTGTATGTGGCAGGTTCATAAAACCTGACCACGTATTAGGGAATAAAAATATTACAAATGAAGAAAAGCTGAAATACTAAGTGCATCTTTTTCAGACTATAAGGCAATAAAAATTATATTCAATAGAGCCATAGAAGTATAGATTAAAAATTAATTGGAAGCTAAATAATCTAATGCTAAAGAATGAGTGGGTCAAAGAACAAATCACAGAAGCAATAATTTCATTAAAGAGAATGACAACAATGAGACAACATAACACAATTTGTGGGATGTAGCTAAAATAGTATTTAGAAAAAAATTTATATCTCTAAATGTATATATCAGTAAAAGAGAGAAAGAGTAGATCAATGAATTGGGCATGCAACTTAGAAAAAAAGTTAGAAAAAGAACAAATTAAAAATCCCCAATTAAACACCAAAATAAAAATCCTAAAAATCAAAGGAGTGATTAATAAAATTGAAAGTTTAAAAAAATTGAACTAGTAAAACTAGGACCTGGTTTTCTTTTTAAAAATAAACCAAAAAAAGAAAAATAAAATGAAGAAATAATTAGTTAATTTGATTTTTAAAATGAAATTAGAAAACTACATTACCAGTATAAAAAATGAAAAGGGCAAAAGCATCACCAATGAAGATGAAATTAAAGCAATTATCAGACTTTTTCTCCAATTATATGCCAAAAAACTGACAATCTAAATAGAATGTATGAATATTTACAAAATTATAAATTAACCAGATTAACAGAAGAGGAAATGCTTAAATAACTCTGTCTTAGAAAAAGAAATTGAACGAGTCATAAATGAGCGCCTTAAGAAAAAATCCCCAGGGCTAAATGGATTAACAAGTAAATTCCAGTAAACATTTAAAGAACAATTAACACTAACACAAACTTCTTGAAAAAAGTAGGTAAAAAGAGTCTTTTTATGACATGAATATGGTTTTAATACCTGAATTAAGGAACGGAAAAATGAAGAAAGAAAATAATAGACCAATTTTGTTAATGAATACTGATGCAAATTTTTAAAAAATACTAATAAATACTCTAGCAATATATCGCAAAGATCATACTCTATGACCAGGTGGGATTTTAAGCAGAAATGCTGAGTCAGCTCAATTTAGGAAAACTATAAGCATAATTGACCATATCGATAAAAATAACAAAAATCATATGATTATATAGATACAGAAAAAGCTTTTGACAAAATTCCATCCATTCCTATCAAAAATACTAGGAAGTATAGAAATGAATGGAGCTTTTCTTAAAATGATAAGAAATATCTATCTAGAACCAAGAATAAGCATCATCTGTAATGGGGATAAACTAGAAGCCTTCCCAATAAGATAAAGAGTGAAGTTAGGATGTCCATTATCACTATTATTATTCAATTCAGAATATAATATTCAGAAATGCCAGCTATAGCAATAAGACAAGAAAAAGAAACTGAAGGAAATAGAAAAGGCAACGAGGAAACAAAACTATCATTCTTTGAAGATGACACAATGGCATACGTAGAGAATCCTAGAGAACCAACTAAAAAATTAATTGAAATAATTGACCACTTCACCAAAGTTGTAGGACATGAAATAAACACACATACATCAGCATTT
Source organism: Phalanger gymnotis (assembly GCA_028646595.1). Classification (NCBI taxonomy): domain Eukaryota; kingdom Metazoa; phylum Chordata; class Mammalia; order Diprotodontia; family Phalangeridae; genus Phalanger; species Phalanger gymnotis. Next base: position 434,276,808 of record CM053622.1, read on the forward strand.
CTATATATATTACCAACAAAGTCAGCAGCGAGAGAAAGAGAATTCCATTTAAAATAACTGTAGAAAATATAAAATACTTGAGAGTATACCTGCCAAGACAAACCTAGAAATAATATGAAAACAATCACAAAACACTTTTTGACACAAATAATGTCAGATCTAAACAAATGGAGAAATATTAATTACTCATGGGTAGTCTGAGGCTATATAATAAAAATGACAATTCTACCTAAATTAATTTACTTATTCAATGCCATACCAATCAAATTAAGAAAGATTTTATAGAACTAGACAAGATGATAACAAAATTCATATGGAAGAACAAAAGTTCAAGAATATCTAGGAAATACATGAAAAAAAAATGTGAAGGAAGGTGACCTAACAGAACCAGATTTCAAAATATATTAAAAAAACAGTAATCATCAAAACAATCTGGTACTGGCTAAGAAATGAGAGGTGTACCAATGGAATAGATTAGGGATACAATATATACAATATATACTGTATACAATATACAGTAATAAATGTCCTCAGTAATCTAACACACAATAAATGCAAAGATCCAAGCTTTTGGGACAAGAACTCACTACTTGACAAAAACTGGAAAACAGTTCAGCAGAAACTAGACAAAAACCAACATCTCACATCATATAACAAAGTAAGTTCAAAATGAGACATACAGAGTGACATCATAAGCAAACTAGGGCAGGGGTGGAGAACATGGAAAAAATTATATGTCAAATTTAAGGATAAGGAAGCATTTTATGACCAAAAAAGAGTGGATCAAAAGAGGTAAAATGTCTAATTTTAAAAACATGAAATTTAAATTTTTGCACGAACAAAACCAATGTATGTAGACAAAATTAGAAGGTAAGCAGGAAGCTAGGGGGAATTTTTACAGCAAGTTTCTCTGATAAAGGACCTATTTCTCCAATATAAAGAGAACTGAGTTAAATTTATTTTAAAAAAAGCCATTCCACAGTTGATAAATGGTCAAAAAATATGAACAGGCAGTTTTCAGAAGAAAAAAAAAATCAATCATCGATAGTCACATAAAAAACGCTCAAAATCAGTATTAAGGACACACCAATTAAAATAGCTCTAAGGTACCACCTCACACCTATCAAATTGGCTAACATGACAGAAAAGGAAAATGACAAATGCTAGAGGGGAACTGGAAAAATTAGACACTAATGCACTGGTGGTGGAGTTGTGAACTGGTCCAACCATTCTGGAGAACAATTTCGAACTATGCCCAAAAGGCAATTAACCTTTGACTCAACAATAAAACTATAAGGTTTGTATCCCAAAAAGATCAAAGGAAAAAGGAAAAGGACCTATACAGACAGAAGTATTTACAGCAGCTTTTTGTGGTGGCAAAGAATTGGAAATTGAAGGGATGCCTATCAATTGGGGAATGGTTGAACAAGTCATGGTATATGATTGTGATGGAATACTACCATGCTATAAGAAATGATGAAGGGAATGGTTTCAGAAAAACCTGGGAAGGCTTATATGAACTTGATGGAATGCTAATAAAGTTGTCCCCAGCCTCAATATTCTAACTTCCTTGTGGCTCTCAATTAACAGCAGGCATGTCCTGATTTGATCACACAATTTCTAACCACATCACAGGCTCCAGACTCAATATAGTCACTGCTTCTAGCTAGCCATTGCCCCCAGATCCAATTCACATATTTGAACAGGTGTGCTCTTATACTCAACTACAATCACATCATCCATTTAGCCCAAGACAGGACCACAGTATCTAACTATCCATCTTGACCAGACAAGACCACAACACCCAGCCAATCAGAAAGAAAGCAGCATGACCAGGATGTCTGAGGACCGAACCATAGAAGCGACCCCTCCACTATTACCTAATTCCCTGACAAACTCCTCTTGCCTTTTAAATATTCCTATTTCCCTTATGTAATTGTATCTTTACCCTATAAAGATCCATCTTGTTCTCTATGAAGTTGCTGGTTCTTCTTGGAACCTAGACTGCTTCTGAGGGGCTTCAATGCTCAATAAATGCCTATACTTGGATTAGAGGTGGTCTGACTCTGAATTCTTTGAGATAGTGCTGCCACAACACACAGCATGAAACTGCAACAGTTTCTGGCATCCCTGGGTGGGCACAGTCCCAGGTCCCAACCCGTGAGACTAAGCCACAACAAACTGATGCAAAATGAAGTAAGCAGAAGTGTGAGAACATTATACACAATAATTCCAATATTTTAATGATAATCAACTATGACAGACTTAGCTACTCTGATCAATACAATATAACAAGATTCCAAAGTGCTCATAATGAAAAATACTATCCACTTTCATAGAGAAAACTGATAAATTCTGAGTACAGATTGAAGCATATTTTTTTACTTTATCATTTTTTTGAAACATGGCTGGTAAGAAAATATATTTTGAATGACTTACATGTATAGTGAATATCATATTGCTTGCCTTCTCAGAGAGTGAGGAAGAGATGCGAAAGAGAAAGAAAATCTGAACTCAAAAACTGAATGGTTATAAGAGAATTTCTGATTTAAAATTCAAGGCTTAGCAGAAACTTTGAAAAACATAAGAGAAAAGAAACACAAAAAGCAAATATAAATGAGCCATCAGGAAAGATTTTTATAAAGATCAAGTGGTTGTATTCCAATGGGAAAGCAGGTAGATGATTCAATAGTAGTCTAAGAATTGTAAAGTCAGTAGGAATCATAGAAGGAGTCAAATAAGATAGAAGGCCTGGGAGTGACTTTTGTTTTACTTTGATTACATTAAACAGAGATATAGTAAAAGGACATACTCTCTCACTCCCTTCCTCTATCTAAAAATGGAATGGAGTCTGATCACTAGTGAGGGATATAGTGACTTATAACATCTTGGGACATTCACCAAGTTTCAAGGGCCCTGACTCCACATGGGTAAGCCTTTTGATACCCTTAGGGGAACAGGAAGCCATGTCAATACAGCCAGAAGCTACCAGGAAGCTGCATCAAGGGAGATGCAGTCTGAGCCTTGGACCTTGAGCCAATTAAGTCCTAGGTACACCTTTGTCATCTTTCAAAGAAAAACTAGCCTAAACCATGTTACAGAGGAAAAGGAGAACTTTTGTATATAATGGTCATATTACAAAAAGTGAGATCTAATTTTTTTAAAAAAAGTTGATTCTGAGATTTTTATTTTTATATTAATAAAAAGGTTGCTGAAGAAAGTTTCGTTAAATCTTTCAAATTATCTTGTGCAACTGACCCAAACATGGAAGATACCTTGTTAAAAGAGTTTTGGGAGCAGAATTTGCTCTATCATATAAAAATTTTTATACAATAAATCAACAATAATTGCAGATGGATCTTGTATTCTGACATAGTTTGTGAAAACTTGTCTATTTCCTTCTCAAATATTCATTATCAATGCTCTCAATACATGTAGATGACTTTTGTAAAGATTTTATATTGCTGGGAAATTTGCCTGATAAGCTTTTGTTGATAGTAATAAGGTGCATTATTTTTTACACAGCATTTGGCATCCTTTCCTTCATCAGATATGTTGAGAATCCTTCAATGTTCTCAAAATGTGTTGTAGTAACATAGATAGATCTCCTTGGTGCATACTTGTTTTATTCCAGCTGGGCTTTCTATTATTTCATTTAGTGCTATGCCTACTCCCTCATGCATTGCACTAGAGACTGACTATGATACTAGAGTTCAAGCATGGTAATTTGCTACAATTTACAAAATAACCTGCTACAGAAATCTTAACAGATCTTTTCCATCTTATGTCACTTCACTGTCTTCCAGTCTCATCCTTAAATGCCCTTTGGAATGATATAGTTTCATTGGGTCTCTTGAAAATTTTTCTATTTCTCCCTCTACTGCTTCTCACTGGTGTATGAGGTAATACTGATAATCAATCATCACCCTATTCTGTAAAATTTTACTTAGAAACTTAATTATATATTCAATTTTCCACCTCTCCACTTAGCAAAGAGTTAGTGTTTCTTAGATAAAGTAGCTCCTAGGCTCTCTTGTTCTTATCTGCACTTCCTATGTCTAACATCTACCTCTCTTCTTGAAGAAAATATTCATGATACATATATGTGAAGATTCTGTTTAGTTCTGCAAAACTTTGGCATTTTGTAGAAATTCCTGAATCATGTTTTCCAACATAATTTTCACTTCTCTTGTTTAAGTAATTGGGCATTAAAACATACAGTGATTTAAACTGGAACATCCTGAGTTCTTCATAGAACTTCCCTGCTTTGTCATCCTCTGCTGTAGATGTCAGTGGATGAGTTGTAATTTATCTTTTTTGTAGTCTTTTTGCAAACACTTTTCTAATGAAAACCTTCTATGAGATGACCAAACACCTGTGAAATACTTTTTGTTGTTTTTGGCCCTATGACATAAACCAATTCTTCCAAATCCTTTATTAACTTTTCCAAAGAGAACCTGCGAGCTATCTTTCAATTTAGCTTTAACTTTTTTCATCTTCTGATTTAATTTATAGTGAAAATGTCACTTGACACGATTCAGTTCCTCCAACAGTATGTCTATTCATGGTCACTGAAGAGGGAATCTCACGGTTAGGATATCGTTAAGTTAAACAGTAAAGCAAATGTTTACAAATGGTATCTCTAGCCATTCCACCACTATTCCTGCAGAAAAGGGCCAAAGGCCATTTTGTCTCTCTGTTTCATAGATTTCCAAGGTCAAAGAATCCATCACTAAAAGATCAAATTTATATTTATTTTAAAATTAAGAAAGATTTTAAAAATTAAAAAAAAAAGAACAGTACTGTTCTAAAAGGAAAAGAAAAGAGCAATTCAGTAGAGGTATATGCTTAGATAAGAGGGAATTAAAGAGTGGGAAAATGCTTCGTTGTTTTTTTTTTGTTTGTTTGTTTGTTTTTTTAGAGTCAATAAGCATTTACTAAGCTCTTACTATAGGCCTGACACGTCAAGTTTCTCCTTAATTCTCCATATTGTGTGCAAGGCACATAGGAAGGATGCTCTATAATAGTTACAAGGTAGAAAGCATAAGATTAATTTTGACGGCTCCAACTATTTTTGCTTGTGGTTTTTTTTTCTCTGAGCCAAGGCAAACTACATTAAGCATAATATAAAAATTTTTCTCATTATCAAAATATCACACATACCAGTAATGAATCTTTTATAAAGCATTCTATCTCCTCTGGAAAATTTCTGTGCCTAGAGAGTAAATTTTCAAAAAGATGCAGTGTTGCTTGTTCCAGGCTGGGAAGGTGACGAAGCCAAAGGGAAAGTACAGCTGATTCAGAGAGGACTATCTTCTTCCTTTCATGAAAAAAAAAAAAAATATATGTAGTACGTGTATATTACACACATATATAGATCTATTTTAAAAGAAATTAAGGCCACAACAAAGTTGACAAGTTTTCAAAACACAATCATTCATAATGAACTATAAACATTTTTTCTATCCTTAATGAACTTTTACATCACCCTCAATTAAATGAGTGTCCATTATGCAGGAACACATGCTGGAACCTCAACTCACCAAAGAACTTTACAAAGAAGTAACACCAAATCCAGCAACACCACTTCTAGGGCTAAATTCCAAAAAGATAAAAAAAAAATGGGAAAAGGACCGACATGTACAAAAATATTTATAGCAGCTCTTCTTGTGGTGGCCAAGACTGGAAATTGAGGGGATGCCCATCAATTGGGCAATGGCTGAACAAGTTGTGGTATATGAGTGCAATGGAATACTATTATGCTGTAAGAAATGATGAACAGGCAAACCTCAGAAAGACCTGGAAAGACTTACATGAACTGATGCTCAGTAAAGTGAACAGAACCAGGAGAACATTGCATACAGTAACAGCCACAGCGTGCAATGACTGACTTTGATAAACTTAGCTCTTCTCAGCAGGACCTAAAACAATTCCAAAAGTCCCTTAATGGAAAATGCCATTCACATCCATATTTATGGAGTCTGAATGCAGATTGAAGCAGACTATTTTTTTTTTCTGTTTTCTGTTTTTCTTTCTCATGGTTACTCACATTCATTCTAAAACATGACTAATGTGAAAATATGTTTAATAGGAGCCTATATTGGATCGCATGCTATCTTGGGGTAGGGGAGGGGATGGAGAGAGAGAAAATTTAAAACTTATGGAAGTTAATGTTGAAAACTAAAAATGAATAAACTTAATAAAAAAAGAAGTAACACAAAAATTAAGTTCAATAAAATGAGTAAAGGATGGTATATTTGGGAGAGTAAGAAGTACATAAAATGATATGTAAAAAGACTACTTTGCACAAATATGGCAATAATTGTTTTTGGGAATGACTGAGTCAGGAACATATTAATGTTATTAACAACAAAAAGCAAGGCCAAACATTAGGCATCTGTCTGCATCACTGGCAATATCATAATTATCAAAAGAAACCCACTAGCTAATGGAATAGGGGTCAGTGATACCATGGCATAATTTATCCTTTTTCTATTAAGGTCCAAGTATAAAAAAAATATGTCTCATATGATGGGACTGAAGAGTCAGATTCTGTTAAGATAAACAGACAACCCTGACCCAAAATTTATTTGCCTTTATGAAAGGGCAGTGTCTACAGCGATGTTCAGATCTAGAGTAGTTTGGAATGCAAAGGTGCTGATGCCTCCAACAATCAGGGGAAGCTCATTTGAGATAAGAGGTTCATTTGATACCCACTCTCCCAATCCCTTGCTTCGTATTTGTATACTCTTCTTATAATGCAATCCAATAATGAGACAATAAATTCCACCCATTCTTCCTTCTTTTTACAGGAGTATATTTTATCCTTTCTTCAAACCCTTAGAACAGACCCAATACACTCACAGGACCTTTGTTTTTCTTTTTTTAACTCCCTGAAGAACCACTGGAAACACTAAAGTTCTGATGATACTGTTTTCCAATTACTAGAATGTTAACACAACATCATCATGGAGTACCTTCCAGTTGTTAAAATAAACTGAACTGTCTAGGTTTCTCTTGACTCCAGCATTTCCATTCGAAATTTCTACTCAGCTCTAGGTCTTTTCAACAGAAATGCTTTAAATTCCATTACATATCAATTTTTTTTCCCTTGAAGGATTATTTGCAGAATGTTATTCATAACTGTAAGCCTTTGTCTCTGCCATTTTGGAACACTGTATTCCAAGATCTCCTTTGTTTACTGTAGCCACTAGCAGATCTTGTACGATCTTAAATGGTTGCCGGTCTTGTGTAATTTTAACTGGTTTTCCTTGGTACTTGGACAGCTTTTATCTTGAATACTTTCTTGAATTTCTTTCTTTGACATGAAAACTCTATCTTGGTTATGACATTACTGATATCTTTCAGAGTTGGAGGGACCTCACTCTGTTCAACATATACCAGAAAAAAATTTTACTCTATAATTTATGGGACAAGTGGTTATTCAGCTTCAAGACTTTCAATAAGAGTGTTTTCTTTTTCAATAAGGGTAAGTACACCACTTTCTGGAATAATGGTTTCACTTTGAGATAGAGACATTATAATTTTTTTCTTTATGTTAAGCTAAGCTTAAATCTGCCTCTTTGTAACTTCTTTCTGTTGCTCCTAGTTGTTCCCTCTAAGGATAAAAACAAAAAAAATCTTATCCTTCTTTTGTATAAATCCTTTATGCATATTTGAAGACAGTCTTCATGTCTCCCTGAAGTCTTCTCATTCTTATTTCCTTCAGTCAAGTCAACAAACTTCTATTAAACTTACTGTGTGCCACGAACTGGCTAAGCAATGGGAATAAAAAGATAAATAGAAAGAAAACAAGTCCCTTATCTCAAAGAGCCACAATTCTAATGAAAGAAAGACAACACAAGGAAGTTGAAAAGTGGGAGACAGGGGGAGGAACTGAGAAAGTACCTGTGCCTCAGTGAAGAAGCATGGGAGGAGAAAGTCCAAAGAGTCAGGAATAGAGCCCAGAAAGAAATGAAGACATGGTTGGCTTGTCTGCTTTCCTTAAAATAGAAATTCTCAGAGGAACAATAATCAGAGGAAGGGGGACACAGGGAGTGAACTTCCAGGTGAGACGGTAAGGGTTGAAATTTACTTCTAAGTTGAATACCAATCGTCAAATCGTATGAACCTAAGGACTTTCATTATCCTGGCTTCTCTTTTGGCGATATTATACCCTACCTCATTCCCTAAATAAAATGTGCTGTTCAGAGCCTAACATAATAATCAAGATCTGAGTCTGACCAAGCAGAGTTCATTGTGACTATTACCTCCTTATTTCAAGAAGCTATAATTTTTTTAATGTAGCCAAGATCACACTGGGGTTTTCTTTTTTAATTGCTGTTTCACACTATTCATTCATATTGTGCTTGCTGTCCATTAAAATACTCAATCTTTCTTAGACAAACTTCTGTTTAGCTTCTTTCGTACTTATGAACCAAATTAAAGGCTTTATTCATCCTTATTAAATTTCTCCTTAGTATATCTGGCCCAATTTTCTGGACTACAAAGATATTTTTATCTCCAGATTCTATCATCCATAGTATTTATCTATCATTCCTAGATTTATGACGACTGAAAATATGAAAAAGAAGCAATCTATCCAAGTTATTAATGAAAAATCTTAAACACTACAGGGCACAGCAAAGGTTCCTGGGATCTCAAATGAAGACCTCCTTGAAAATTTACCAACTGATTAAACACCACTCTTTGGGTTCAACCATTCAATCAGTTCAAAATACATCTAACTGTATTAACATCTAACCCACATCTGACTTTATTTTTTGTATAATATGACATATTCTGTCAAAAACTATGCTAAAATCCAGGATTTTATAGGATTCCTCTAATTTACCAGTTTTATAAACCTGCCAAAAATGGAATCGCAGAATATAAGATGGGTCTCAGCATAACTCTCAAAATCCACAACCTCAAATTAATAAGTAATGTACCAGAAAATGGTTATTCAAATTATTGTAAGAAGATCAAGAGGTATACCTTTACACAATGTAAAACCATCTCCTTCCCCTCTATCATTTACACAGGGTTTTAAGGTTAAGAAAGCTCTTCACAAATGTTAACTCATCTGAACCTTATGATGATCCTGTGTAGGTGGTCCTATTGTTATCCTAATTTTATAGATGAGGAAACTGAGACACAGAGAGGTTAAATGACTTGCCTAGGGTCACATATCTAGTACATATCTGAGTCAGAATTTGAAGTGGATAGAGTGCCTGGCCTGGAATCAGGAAGACTAATTTTCTTGAGTTCAAGTCTGGCCTTAGACATTTATTAGCTGTGTGATCCTGGGCAAATCACTTAACCCAGTTTGCCTCAGTTTTCTCAACTGTACAATGAGCTAGAAAAGTTAACGACAAACCACCCCACTATCTTTGCCAAGAAAATCCCAGATGGAGTCACAAAGAGCCAGAAATGACTGAAACAACTGAACAACAATGATGACTTATGGAAAGAATTAAGAATCACAGAACTGAGTTAAGAATTTATGCTATTGAACTATCCCCTACCCTAATCCATCTTGCATTCCACATACACCAACCTTAGTAGTCTTCCTTGGGGACTTTAAGTGGATTTTAATACTATGTCCTCATGACAGCAAATCATCCTGATCTGTCATGCCCAACACTTAATGAGGGAAAGGAGAGTAGTACCCTATTAAAGAGCCTGAACAAAAAGACAGGGAGACAAGACCCAGTAGTGCTGAGCATGTGTCAGAAGGCAAAGGCGGAAAGAAGCAGTGGTAGAAAAGTTAAACCCAGTGGTAGCTAACCACATGGAATTTTCTTGTGACAGGCAGCCAGCCAAGCACTCAACTACTAACTTGCCGAGGGCCTGAAATCATCTACCACCTGGGGATGTGAACAAGAAAAAAATGAGATCCCGTGTTTTGAGAATGGATGATATAACACTATTTCATGAGGAGACAAGGGATGGAGAGCTAAGAAAGCATTAGAGAAACCACTTGAAAACATAAAGCTCTCTAGCTGTTTTGGAAGGCGTACTAGACAGATTAGAAGCCTGATTCCATACTACTTTACCCGGAAAAAGAGAAGGCAAGAAAAGCGTGAAGAACAAAAAGGACACGAGAGTGCCCTTGGGGATAAGTCAAACCCACAAACAGGAAAAAGCAGCAGGGAAGGGGATTCAGACAGAAAAAAGAAAAGATAAGTAGAGGGACAGGAAATGGTATGACATAATAAAGAAATATAACAAAGAAAAATGCAGGAAAAAATCTCCAGTAAAAAAGAAAACAAGATAAATATTGTTTATTCATCAGAAATAAGAGATGAATTGCAAGAAACTAAAGAATGTGAAAAAGGAAAATTAAAAGAGAAAGGACAAAAAATAGGATTGTAAGCATGGTGGAAATGAATTGATATAAGAAAAAAATATTCACTAAAACAAATGAGAAAGAAGGTGAATAAGAAACTATAATCAAGAATCTTTCCAAGACAGTAGAGACTCTGAGAAAAAGAATAGCAAGTACACAAGTAAAAAACACAGATCTAGAGAGAAAACTAGAAAAACATGCAAAGAACCACAGCAATTGAAAAACTATATGAACACAGTTTAAAGGACTGACCTTGAGTAAAGGGTATGCTGATACAATGAGGATCATTGGTCTCTCAGAAAAACAGAATGAAGTGAAAAACCTGAACACCATGTTATAAGAAATAGTTCAAGAAAATCGCCCAGAAGCATTTAAAACTGACAATACAATACTGTTGACAGAATTGTTGATGGATTGATAGAACCCACAGACCATTGAAAGAAAGAAGCCTCAATGAAAAAAGCCTCTCAAGCCTCAATGACCAAATAAATATGTTTAAACTTCAGAATTTCAATGTCCAACAACAAATATTGCAAACAACCAAAAGCAAGGTTATCTAGGTAAATCAATTTGAATAATAGCTCAGGACTACTATATGTCTATGAAAAACCAAAGAAGGTGTTGGAATATGTTGTTCCCCAAAAAGGAGACTGGAAATGCATCACAGAATAATGTAAACTACAAAGCTAACACGACTGAAATAATATGGGAGCATTCATTCCATATCATTCCTCCAAAAGACTCCAAACGCAAGGAGGTTGTTTGATATGCAAACTTTAAATGGGTGAAACATAAGAACAAGGTATGAATAAAGTTTAAAAAATTATATCAATTCTCTCATAATTTTGGAACTGCAAAGGTTATTTTTTAAAACCTTATACTAATTGAAAGATAAAGAAAAAAGAAAGCTCAAAAAGGGAAAAAAGATTAGGACTGAAATCAGGATGGAAATGAGAACTATCAAAATAAAATTGTGTAAGACAAATGAGGAAGAAGGCAATTAAGAAGCTATGACTAGAATCTCTCCGAGATAGGAGAGGCTCTAAAATGGAGAGTGGCAGACAGGGAGATAAAGAAAAAAGGAAAAGAGAAAAGTAAATTAATAATCCTAGGAAAAAAGTAAACGTTCATTCATAAATAAGTTTCCTTCCTTCCTTTCTTCTTTCCTTCCTTTCTCTCCTTCATTTCTGTGTGAGTGAGGGCAGATAGTGCAACTGGGTACACTGGAAGTAAGTGATCAGAAGTTAGAAATACACTCCCAACAGGGCTGGCTTTATCAGCCTCAAGTCCCTTCCCCAGCCTAGGGGCAGGTAGGGACTAGAAGAACAATGGGGAAAAGACTAAGGCTAGGGGGTACAGGAAACTGATCTCATCCAAGATGAGGGGACAGCAGAAAGGAAGGACCTACCAAGATAAACTCAAAATGGGTCCATGGTTTAGACCAGTGCTTCTTAAATTGTGGGTCATGACCCAAAAAAGTTCTGAATGTGCAATGAACAAAGATTAATTCAAAATCAAATGCATAATGAATCTGAGGTCTTTCTGGCAATGCTTGCCTGCTCTTCCATGTTGCACCATGCCAACTTCACTGCAGTCTTGGTTCTGAACACAAAGCATGTGCAAGTTGCACTGAGTATGCCCTCAGGCCATGCAACGCTAACAAATGCTGCCAAAACACTAAAAGGGGTCACTATTTGAAAAAGTTTAAGAAGCCCTGGTTAGAAATAAAGAGAGATATCTTAAGCAAATTAGAGGAATATGGGGAAAATTATCTGTATATCAGGTAAGGGAAAAGATCATGACAAAGCAAGAGATTGAAGGGATTACAGAAGGTAAAATGGGTAATTTTGATTACATTAAATTTAGAAGTTTTTGCATAAACAAAACAAATGCAGCCAAAATTAGAAGGAAAGTGGGAAACTGGAGGAAAAATCGACAGCAACTTTTGCTATTAAAAGTCTCATTTCTCAAATACATAGATAACTGAGTGAAAATGTAAAAATAAGAACCATTTTCCAATTGATAAATGGTCAAGAAATATGAACTGGCAGTTTTCAGAGGAAGAGATCAAGGCTACCAATAGTCATATGAAAAAAATGCTCCAAATTACTAATAATCAGAAAAATGGTAATTAAAACAATTCT
>CM053622.1:434289802-434321554 GCA_028646595.1 Phalanger gymnotis
GTAAGTCCCTTATGAATTCTCTTTCTTGTTTACCTTTTCATGCTTCTCTTGATTCTTGTGTCAATTTTCTATTCCGCTCTGATCTTTTCACTGAGAAAGCTTGAAAGTCCTCTACTTTATTGAAAATCCATATTTTGCCCTGGAGCATGATACTCAGTTTTGCTGGGTAGGTGATTCTTGGTTTTAATCCTAGCTCCATTGACCTGTGGAGTATCGTATTCCAAGCGCTTCCATCCCTTAATGTAGAAGCTGCTAGATCTTGTGTTATCCTGACTGTGTTTCCACAATACTCAAATTGTTTTTTTCTGGCTGCTTGCAGTATTTCCTCCTTGATGTGGGAGCTCTGGAATTTGGCAACAATATTCCTAGGAGTTTTCTTTTGGGGACCTTTTTCAGGAGGCGATCTGTGGATTCTTTCCATTTCTATTTTGCCCTCTGGCTCTAGAATATCAGGGCAGTTTTCCTTGAAAATTTCTTGAAAGATTATATTTAGGCTCTTTTTTTTATCATGGCTTTCAGGGAGTCCAATAATTTTTAAATTATCTCTCCTGGACCTATTATTCTCCAGGTCTGTGGTTTTTCCAATGAGATATTTCATATTGTCTTCTACTTTTTCATTCTTTTGGTTCTGTTTTATAATATCTTGATTTCTCATAGAGTCACTAGCTTCCACTTGCTCCAATCTAATTTTTAAGGGAGTATTTTCTTCAGTGGTCTTTTGGACCTCGTTTTCCATTTGGCTAATTCTGCCTTTCAAGGCATTCTTCTCCTCATTGACTTTTTAGAGCTCTTTTGCCATTTGAGTTAGTCTATTTTTTAAGGTTTTGTTTTCTTTAGTATTTTTTGGGGTCTCCTTTAGCCAGTCATTGGCTTGTTTTTCATGGTTTTCTCGCATCACTCTCATTTCTCTTCCCAATTTTTCCTCTATTTCTTTTACTTGCTTTTCCAAATCCTTTCTGACCTCTTCCATGGCCTGAGACCAATTCGTATTTTTCTTGGAGGCTTTTGATGTAGGCTCTTTTACTTTGTTGACTTCTTCTGGCTATATATTTTGGTCTTTGTCGCCAAAAAAAGATTCCAAAGTCTGAGACTGAATCTGAGACTGTTTTCACTGCCTTTTCATGTTCCAGGCCAACTACTTGATGCTTGAGCTTTTTGTCAGGGTACGACTGCTTGTAGAGAGTACTTTGTCCCAAGCTTGAAGGGCTGCGCTGCTCTTTTCAGAGCTACTTCTACACAACAAGCTCTGCCACACCAGCACTCCTCCCCCAAGAACTGCCAACCAGGATTGCAGCCCAGATCTAGGCAGGGCAAAGCAGGCTTTGCACTCCCACTCTAATCTGCCGCTTAATTCCTCCCACTGGGTGGGCCTGAGCCAGGAAGCAACGGCAGCTGTAGCTCTGGAAGCAGCCTCAGAGCTGCACCACCTCTGCTTCCCCTGGGATGGTGGCCAACCGCAAACTCCTTTCACTCTGTCCCAGCAATGTTTCCCACTAATCTGCTCTGTTGTCTTTGGTGTTTGTGGGTTGATAAGTCTGGTGACTGCCACAGCTCAATTATTCAGGGCCCTAGGGCCTGTTCCACCCAGCTCCCGGGGTCTGGTTGGTCCAGGCGTGGCTCACACTGGGCTCTGCTCCCCTCCGCTCCCAGCTCCATGTGATAGACCCTTCCCAGCAACCATCCAAGCTGTCCTGGGCTGGAGCCCTGCTTCCCTCTGCCATCTCTTGGGTTCTGCAGCTTTAGAATTTGTTCAGAGCCATTTTCTATAGGTGTTTGGAGGGACTTAGGGGAGAGCTTTAAGCAAGTCCCTGCTTTCCAGCCACCATCTTGGCACTGCCCCAGTCTGATTTTTAAGGCATTATTTTCTTCAGTATTTTTGGTGCCTCCTTTACCAAGCTGTTGACTCTTTTTCCATGATTTTTTTGCATCACTTTCATTTCTCTTCCCAACTTTTCCTTTACTTCTCTTACTTGATTTTTAAAATCCTTTCTGAGCTCTTCCATGACCTAGAAATAATTCATATTTTCCTTTGAGGTTTTGGATGCAGGAGTTTTGATTTTGTTGTCTTATTCTGATTTTGTGTTTTGATCTTTGCTACCACCACAGTAACTTTCTAGAATCAGGATCTTTTTCTGCTGCTTGCTCATTTTTCCAGCCTTTTGAGCAACTTTTAGCTTTATGCTAAAGTAGGTCCCTGCTTCCAAAGCAGAGCGGGTAGCACCCCAATCTTCAGGTTTTTTGTGCAGCTGTTTTGAGAGGTAATTCTGGGGACCTGTAAGTTTTCAGTTCTCCCAAGATGGTATGAGCTAAGGAAAAGTGTTTACTACTGTCCCGGCCTGTAAGCAACTACAAGCAGTCTTCCATCCTGGAACTATGACCAAGGACCCACCTCCCCTGCAGCCACAAGCTCTGGTATGCTAGTGCTCAAACTGAGACTGATACCAAGAACTGCAACCCAGATCCAAGTATGGGAAATTAAAAAAGAGTGCTGCCTGAGGTACCAGCAAAGGTACCTGTTATCTCTTTTTTACCAGTTCTGTGACCTCTCTTATTGTCTGTGGGCTGAGAGGTCTGGGAACCGCCATGGTCA
Organism: Phalanger gymnotis; assembly: GCA_028646595.1. Taxonomy (NCBI): domain Eukaryota; kingdom Metazoa; phylum Chordata; class Mammalia; order Diprotodontia; family Phalangeridae; genus Phalanger; species Phalanger gymnotis. The sequence goes on from CM053622.1 coordinate 434,292,393, forward strand.
CCACTGATTCAGTTGCCCCCAAGGCCTACTGGTGGTTTGCTGTGACACGACCTATGCTGGATTGGGCTCCACTCTCACCCTTGTGCAACAAACCTTTCCTGCAAACCTTCTAAGTTGTCTTGGGCTGGAAAACTGTTTCTCTCCATCCTTTTATGGACTCTCCCACTTCAGAATTTGTTTTGGCATATTATTTAAAGTTGTTTGGAAGGATTTTGGGAAGAGCTCAGTAGAGTCCCTGCCTTTTCTTTGCCATCTTTGCTCCACCTCAGAGAAGGCTCTTCTTACCAAGACCAAAGCTGCTAATTATGTTCGTGCTGGTTTCTTTCTCCTTTCACCTCTTTCAGGAGCTTTCCCTCCTTCAATCATTCCACTTAGCTCATTTTCTATACTTATCTCTCTATGAGATCAAATTAGTAAGGCACAGTGCTCGGCACATAGTACATGATGTTCCTAGCCCAATCATTCTGGAAAGCAATTTGGAATTAAAGCCAAAAGGCTATAAAACCCTTTGATCCAGCAATACCATTGGTCCTCTTCAAAAATGAAGGGTGAATAACAACTAGGTCTGTATCCCAAAGAGATCAAAGAAAGGGAAAAGGGACTTATTTGTATAAAAATAAGTATGGCAGCTCTTTTTGTAGTGACAAAGAATTGGAGGGAATGTCCATCAATTGGGAATGGCTGAACAACCTCTGCTATATAATTCTAATGGAATAGCATTACTATGTACTACTGCTTGCTATGTAAGAAATGATGAGGGCAGTTTCAGAAAAACCTGGGAAGACTTATATGAATTCAGGCAAAGTGAAGTGAGCAGAACCAGGAGAATACTGTCCACAGCAACAGCAGCTATGTAAGTATGATCAACTGTCTACCTCGAGAGAGAACTAGTGAACTCTGAATGAAGACTGAAGCATATTTTTTTTAACTCTACAATTCTCCTTTTTTGTTGTCTTTGTTTTCTTTTGCAACATGGCTAATATGGATTTATATTTTGCATGACTTCATATGTATACTCAATATCAAACTGCTTGCCTTCTCAAGGAAAGGGGAGAGTTAGGAAGCAGCAAGAGAATTTGGAACTCAGAATTCTAAAAAATGAATGTTGATTTTTTTTTACAGGTACTTGGGAAATATTTAACTGTATACACACACATACACATATTTATTTTAAAATGCTTGTTTCTTCCCTCCCCTGCTCTCCCCCCACCCCCTTTGCCTACTAGGTTCTTCACTGATTCCTAAAAACATCCTCAGGTCTTTCCTATTCTTAAACCTCACCTTGCCCTGCTGTCTTCTTAAAACACCATTTCCTTCCACTATGCCTTCTGTAACTGTACCTCTCTTGTTAAAAATTCCTCATCATCTTAGATCTCTTCCTCTCATACTCTTTCCCTTTTCTGGTACTGTAACAATAATGTTACTTGCAGCTGCTGTCGGGGTATAAGATCAATAACATCAGCACACGGGAAGGCTGCTTGCACAGGTTCTTTGATTTGCTTTTCTACAGGAAAGCAACTTTAAGGAGTCAACAAACTTACTTTAATCAAACATATATACATACATACATGTGTGTGTGTGTGTGTGTGTGTGTGTGTGTGTGTATAATTCACTTAGTTCAGGGGAAAAGTCCACACCCTCAACTTCAGAGAAAATACAAACAGAAATTATATAGAGCAAATACAAACAGCAAAGACCAACGGACAGGACTTCCAATTGTCTGATCAAAAGCAATACATTCATAATCACCAGAGAAAGAAGCAACAACATCAGGTTTTTTCAAAGCCAGGACCTCCTTATTGGCTACCCAGAGTCTCATCTGGCTACATCACAGGAACACTCTTCCCATGACTGAGCCCTAATGCAAAATGCTAACCTCAGAGTATATATATACTTCTTCAGGGTCAGAAGGCATCACAACCCTCATGACTTAGGGCTATTGTGACTTAAGCAGATCACATGGGCCTATTAATGGATGGGAAAGATCTTCCTATTAAGCAAAAATATATTAACAATACAGGTACTCAGAGAAGTTTAGTTTTCTCTAGAAGACCCTTCAATTCTTGAATCTGCTCCAGTGCTGGGTGCTTCTTTTATTCTCAATGACTGTCCCAGTAAGACAAGGAAGCTAACTTCTGGCTCCCCACTACCACTTCTAGACTGTTTCTCTGCTGCCATCACTCAGCCACCCATCTATGCTTGAGGTTCACTTCATTTGCTGATGACATTTGTCCAGATCTTTGCTGTCATCATCTACTGGCCCCTAGGTCACTCTTTCTCCTTCATGAAAAAGTCTGTTTCCTGGCTCAGTCTTCTCTTTTTAGTCCTTTCTCTCATACTTAAGGATTTCAATATCTATGCTTTTGTGCATTCTATCATCTTTATACAAGTGACTCCTAGATTTGTATATCCCACGCTAACAGGTTTTATGAACTCCTATCCCGTATCACCATACCTGCTGAACACCTTAATCTCAATATCCCAAAAGCATAGCAAACTCATGTCCAAAATAAACTCGTTTTCTTCCTGCACCTAAATCTGCTACTCTTCAGAATTTCTCATTTTTGTTGAGGGCACATTACCCTTACATAGGCTCTCAATTCTGGACTTCTTCACTCATGTCACTCACCCCTATGTTTGAACAGTAGCCAAGGTTTATTAGTTCTGCCTTGACAATATTTCTTATATGCATTTATTTCTTGCACTCACATTAACACTACTTTAATTTAGGCTTTCAATGCCACTTACCTGGACTGATGTTATAGGTTCTTAATTGGCCTCCTTACCTCTAGTCTGTTCTTTCTCCTATTCACCAAAAAATTCTATAGGGAGAAGTTCAACTGTTTGAGCTCTCCTGCTCAAAATCATTTAGGGACCCCCTATTGCCTCTAGGATAAAATACAACACTTCTTAGCCTAAGATGTAATAATCTAACTCCAACTTTCCTTTCTAGTTTTATTTCAATTACTCTTATTCTTCCACTGTCTAAATCATACTATTAACTCTTACCCCAACTGGACATTCTATTTCTCACTTTGGTCAGCTATGACAAGCCATGCCTCATGCCTGGAAAGCACACTTTTAGAATCCTTAAAGTGATTCTTGGGTTCAGATGCCTTCCACAAACACTATTTATTGTGCTGCTCCAGGGATTATCTTCACTCTATTTTTCTATGTACATGCTGAATCCCTCCTATAGAATATAAACTCCTTACAAGAGTTCTTTTTCTGTATCCCCAACAGCTTCCACAACAGTCCCTTGCATGGAACAGGTGCTAGATAAATATTTGTTGAACTGAACTCCCAAATATGCTTAAGACTCAAAAAGTAAGCTAAGTGACTTGGAAGAATGTGGAGGTTTAATATAGGAAAAGGTAACAATTTGTGAATTATTTGAGGTGCAGGTGGATTTTATTTTTAAAAATATTACTCCAGGAATTTAAAAACTAAAGTTGTTGTTTTGTTTCTAAATATATTAAAGTACAAGTGACACTGCTTCTAATATTTCCAATAGATATACGGAGAGTTCTCAATAACTATCCCAAAAAAGATGGAATGATAATATAAGAGTCTGGACACAAATGCTTCCATGACTGTGACCACAGAAATGATTGGCCAGAGAATTGAAAAGTTCCTTAAAATTATCAAAACCTCAACGAGAGAACAAATATCTGCTGATGAAAAATAGTCCAACTCTAGTCACATGAAGACATAAGACTGTTTTTGGGAAGTCAAGACCAAAGGCACCCAATCAGTTTTAACACATTAAATTCCACTGGTTTATTGTGGTAAAGAAATAGTTAGAAAGCCAAATATGGGGCAGGGTACATGAATCAGAGAAATTGTGTGGTTTGTAAATGACCACATAGAACATTCAAGGCAATGTTAGGAGGTTAAGAAAAAAGGCTTGTAGTGAGTGACTGAATCAGCATCACAGAATCAACACGCAGTTCAGATGTTCGGTCTATGGGCAATTATCCATGGAAAGCCTCCAGAATCTTACACCACTGCTTGTGGAACTTGCTGAGTTGAAGCCTCAGGAATTGGACAAGTGAAAGACCACCCAGCATTTCTGAACAGTCTGTTTCTTATGTATTTGCAGAGATAATTTTCCAAACCAAATAAATTGTGTTCATTGCTGGTGGGGAACCTGCTATAATATGTAAAAATAAGAAGGAATGAGGTTAGTGGCTACTTTATAGAGCCAATGTTTTCAATTTTCTGTCTGTTCATTGGTAGGTGAAGTGCTCTGTTATTTCTAAGCAAATATCTACTTTCCTCCACTGTATCCTGAAAGAACTGTTAGGTTTCAAAAAGAATGCTGAAGTGGCACTATCCTCTGATTTGAGGTTGGTTCAATTTCAGAGTTTTGGTAAATGAAAAGTTACTGAAATTAAAAATGAGAAATCATCTGTATTTTAGCAAAATCAACTGTTTAATGGAACAAGAAGAGGTTAAGGTAAAAACAAAAAAAGAGAGCAATGGATTTAAAAGCAATAGGCCTTTGAAAATTTTTCAGTAAATGTATAAAGAGAGACAAACAAAGCATAATATAAAGTATTTACTCTGTTGACTGATGTACGTGAGGCAGACTTAAACAATTACTTGAACTCAGGGACTGCTTAAGAGACACATTAAAAAAAATGACAGCTAAGCAGACTTCAATGAAAATTTAGATTTACTAAGTCATTTTCACAGAGCCTTCAGGATGCTGGGAGAGAAAAGGTAGGTACATTTCTAAGCATTAAATTAAGTTCCTGCTCTACTATTTGACAAAGATTGACTGGCCACAATTCTCTTCATAAATCTGCTTTAGTAACATATAGACCCATAATCTTTCAGATAAAATGAAGCTAAAATGCTATCTATGCTATCTATTTCCAGGAAAGCATCTCTCTGTGATTATTAAGGACTATGTAAAGAAAAAATAAACATTTATATGCTATCACTTTTCTGGGTTTGTTACTGAAAGTAATGATTTCTGAGGTACTTTTATTTTTCAAAGCGCTGGTCTTTGTAGGGAGCTTTACATACCCGTAAGAGTCTACAAGTTCACTTCAAAGATTTTAAAGTACTTAAAGAATTCAGGATAAAAGTGAAGAAACCCTAAATTCTAATAATGATTAAATCACATATTATTAAATCATGAGAAATTTTGTTATTGTAATTATAAGTATAAATAGGCATCTTTTACAAAATATAATCAAATCCCGAAGTTTTTTTAATCTCATTATCTGAGACTGAGTAAAATATGTACTTACAGCATTTATTTATCATGATGAAAGAAAACAATGTTTCAAATAATTCTAAAGAAAATTATTCTAAATTTGGGAATATAGCTCCACATTTCTGTACATTTGCCCACACAAAATCAAAACAACAGAAACATAACATGAATAGGGGAAGAGAATATATTTTATGTGACTTACTGCAAAAAGGCTTCATTCACACCTTCTAAAAACTCAGAAGAGAGGATTTCCTTAGGCTCATCTCCATGGTAGATAAGCAGAGCCTCCAGTAGGGGTAAGATATCTGGCAAAGTGAGGAGTGGGACACAAAGCAGGGACATGGCCTTTATTTGTCTGTCTGGAATTCTGATAAAGAAACAAGATTAATAAATACACATTCTTTAAGACCATATTTAATCATAGAATAATAAAATATTTAGACTAATAGAAACCATAAGATATCTGTTTCATATTCTCAACTTCAAGTTGGATAACTCCTAAACCATGATAATCTCTAACTTTTTACAAGACTTTTTAAAAGAAAATTCTACAGCGTTCTTTTGTGACCATTCCAATATTAATAACTCCCATAGCTGGGAATTAAACTTTTGCTTTGTTATGTCCTCAAAGGAAACAGAATAATGGCTATATATCATCATTGTTCTTCAAACACTATCTATTATGTGAAATGTTCTATGTGGAGGATAGCAGAAATTTTTTTGATATAAGGTTCATAAAACAAACATTTTTTGTTTGTTGCTCAGTCATTTCAGTGGTATCCAACTCTTTGTGACCCCATTTGGGGTTTTCATGGTAAAGATGATACTGGAGTGGTTTGTCATTTCCTTCTCCAGTGGATCCATTCTGTCAGGCAATCAGAGGTTAAGTGACTTGCCAAGGGTCACAAAGCTAGGAAGTGTCTGAAGTTGGATTTGAATTCAGATCTTCCTGACTTCCAGGCCCAGTATTCTATCCACTGAGCAATCCTGTTATCTCTGAAGAACAGGGAGGAGTTACCTTTAAAGATAAATGTGAATTCATAGGAAATTCATTGACTAACTTCAACTTTGCCAGAACGGTGTCCAGAGTAATAAAGTTCAGAGTGAACTGAGACAGGTAAAGGAAGCTATGAATAACAAAGAAAATTTCAAAGCAATAGTTGGGATAATAAATGCATCAAAGAAAGAGCAGCATCTGAGTCAAATTTATAAGAATATAAGTCATTCCCCAGCTGATAAATGGTCAAAGGATATGAACAGGCAGTTTTCAGATAAGGAAATCAAAGCTATCTATAGTCATATGAAAAAATGCTCTAAATCACTAATGAGTAGAGAAATGCAAATTAAAACAACCTTGAGATACCACCTCACACCCATCAGATTGGCTAACATTACAGAAAAGGAAAATGATAAATGTTGGAAGAGGTTGTGGGAAAACTGGGTCACTAATGCATGGTTGGTAGAGTTGTGAACTGATCCAACATTCTGGAGAGCAATTTGGAACTATGCCTAAGGGGCTATAAAACTGTGCATACCTCTTGATCCAGCAATACCACTACTAGGTCTGTATTCTCAAAGAGATTTAAAAAGCGGGGGGGATCTATTTGTAAAAAATATTCATAGCAGCTCTTTTAGTGGTAGCAAAGAACTGGAAATTGAAAGGATGCCCATCAGTTGAGGAATGGCTGAACAATTTCTGGCATAGGATTGTAATGGAATATTATGCTATAAGAAATGACAAGCAGGACGATTTCAGAAAATCCTGGAAAGACTTACATGAACTGATGCAGAGTGAAGTGAGCAGAACCAGAAGAACATCATACACAGTAACAGCAATATTGTAAAACAAACAACTATGAATGACTTAGCTATTCTCAGCAATACAATCCCAAAGGAGTCATGATGAACAATGCTATCTACCTCCAGAGAATGAACTGATGGTGTCTGAATATAGACTGTAGCATACTATTTTTCACTTTTTTGTTCAAGTTTTCTTCCATAAAATGACTAAAACGGAAATGTTTGACATGACTGCACATGTATAACCTATATCAGACTGGTTACCATCTTAGGGAGTGGGGAGGGGAGGGAGGAATGGAAGGATTGAATTTGGAACTCAAAACTGAAAAAGAAAAAGCCTGAATGTTAATTGTTTTTAATGTGACTGGGGAAAAAATAAAATATTACTTTTTAAAAAAGAAGAAGGGCAGGATCATTGTTGCAGGTGAATGAGACAAAGATCCTCGATTCCCTAATGAGGGGAAGAGGGTGGGGATAGTCAATATCTACTTTTCTTCTGTTTTCTCTGACAAAGAGAGTAATTTTTGACTGGAAAATACTAAAGAAAAGTGTCTCAGGTTATTGCCCTAATTATCCTTAGGAAAGGACATCTAGTTTCTTTGATGAGTTCAAATGAACTGAAAGTGACTTATGAGACTGCTGAGTCACTGTCAGTGATCCACAGAAAACAGGAAAGGTATCAAAGAAGTGGAAAAGGACAAATGTTGCCCATACTTTAAAAAATGGAGTAGAATCTATAAATTATAGACCAGCGCATTTGACTTATATTTGTGTCAAAATTCTAGCCCTTGTTATTTAAGGGATGACTACTAAACATTCAGAAAAGGAAATGATCCCAAAGGAGTGGAGCTTCACACTGGTCAATACCATGACCAGCTTTAAAAGAATGATGGTGCAGCATGTTTCCTGATTCTCAGCAGAGACATGTAAACTAGAAGTCTGGAATGAGAACTAAGTTTTGAAACAGTGGGGAGGGAGGGAGGGGAAGAGAGAATGGGAGAAAGACAGGGGGAGAGAGAGAGAGAGGGGGAGAGAGAGAGAGAGAGAGAGAGAGAGAGAGAGAGAGAGAGAGAGAGAGAGATCGTGTTGATGTGTATTCTTTCTTGAATTAAGGGGCAGGGGAAGGAGGGGAATGAGATGTGGTGAGTCAGTGGGAAGTGACGGATATAGGAAAGAGTATCAATAAAATATTTTAAAAGACTTAGAGAGACAAACAGTTACGATAATTTACAGGAATTATTTCATTTGTTAAATTGTAAGCAGGTTCAAAGTACATTTAATTGATTGCACTGATCTTTAAGGTTATTTCTATTATTTTTTTTTAAAAAAAAAAGAATTTTAATACAGAAATGAGCCATTCCAGACAAACTGCAATTCTTTTTCAATTATCTTGTTTCTGGTATGCATGAATGCATGAATGAATGACCAAATAAACAAAAGAACCCTTAAAAAAATCTCTCATGATTTTCTCATGGATGAGATAGAGAGATATGAGCTAGCCAATAATACTGCTCTTAATAACTTTTTGTGGTGGCAAAGAATTAGAAACTGAAAGGATACCCATCAATTGGGGAATAGTCGAACAGTTTATGGTACATGATTGTAATGGTATGTTATAAGAAATGACAGGCAGGATGATATCAGATAAACAAATATAGTATTTATGTTGCACCTTAAGGTTTGCAAAGCACTTTACAAATATTACCTGATTTGATCCTTACAACAACCTTGGGACACTGGTACTATTATTACCCCCATTTTACAGTTGAGGAAACTGAGGCAGAGGTTAAATGACTTGCCCAGGGTCACACAGTGTCTAGGGTAGGATCTGAACACAGGTTTTCTTGACTCAGGGCCAAGTGCTCTATCCACTGTGCTACATAGCTGCTCACAAATGTGAAGATGGCTGATTTATTGGACCAAAAACAAAGAAATCATTAATGTTTCTCTAATGGATGGAGCACTATAGGAAGTCTAGCATCTTTATCAGTGATGTGGATAAAGGCATAGGTAGTAGGAGTGATTACTAATTTTGCAGATGACGCAAAGCCAGTCCTGGCTAACACAATGCTAGGTAGGGAAATGCTAGAAGGCTCAGCCAAATATTTTAAGATTAAATTTAATAGGGTTAAACGTGAAGTCTTAGATCCAAAGAAATCAACCTGTGCAAGATGAGAGAGACATGGCCAGACAATAGTATATGTGAAAAGGTTCCGGAAGTTTTAGTGTCACACAAACTCACTATTAGTTGATCTGGCACTTACTAAATTAGAGGGGAGCCTCACAAGAACTCTACACAAGGTAAATGCTATTACTTCTCCCACTTACAACTGAGGAAACCTGAGGCAAAGGTGAAGAAGTGCCTTGCACAGCGTTTAAGTGTGTAAGGCAAGATTTGATGTCAGATCTTCCTGACTCCAAGCTCTCTGTACCACAATACCAGCTGCTTCAAATAATAAATGATCAGTGTGACCTTGGCCAAGTCACTTAAACCTCTCTCTGGCTGGGTTTTCTCCTTTGAAAAATAAGGATCAGAACCTGCAGTACAGTGAGGCATTTATTAATAAGCATTCTGCAGACTTTGCAATGCTACGTTAAGTATCAGCTATTATTGTTACTGAAGTCAAGGTGGTAATCTAAAAGCAAATGTGAAATCAGGCTGGAGACAACAAAGTTTTAGAGTATCAAAGCACATACTGAAATCTCTAGATGTCTGACAGAAGAGACCAAATGCTCTGAAAAAAGTATGGACCCATTCCCTGAAAAGGCAACTGAGAAAACATCAGTTGCTTCCAATTCATACTGCTTTCCCATCTTTTGCAAAATCTCAATCAGAATAATCTACATATTTATCCAGGGCATCCCTGATGAAGAAGGAGAAGTGACAAACTTTTTCAAATGAAACTGTATCGCAACCAGCACCATTCTCAAGTAGCATGGGCCACCCTAGGAGGAAGGGGTTTTACCTCCTCACAAGAAGTCTTCAATGATAGTCTGAATCAAGCCACCAGCTGGGTATGGTGTAGAGGGATTGTTCTTTAGTTTCAACTTAAACTAGACAGCCTTTGAGGCCCCCTCTAGCTCTGAGATTCTGAAGAATGAAAGCACCTTCATTCAAAGTATTGTCTAGATTGCTGGTGATGAAGTGCATGAAGCACTAAGTCTGGAGTTAGGAAGGCCTAAAGCCAGAGCTGGCCTCTGATAGATAAGATATGAGCTGTAGAAGCAGAGACAAATCACTTAACCTGTCTGCCTCAGTGTCTTAATTTGTAAAGTGAGGATATGTAGCACCTCCTTCCTACGGTTGTTGTGAAGACAAAATGAAATGATATTTATAAAGGGCTTTGCAAACCTTTAAGCACTATATAAATCCTGTTATTACTGCTATTGACTAAATCACTAAATGTTCTGGAAGGTATTTCAGATGAGAAAAAGTTTAAAAATGAATGGAATAGTCAAGCACAGGGGAGGCCAGTGTTAAAGAAACATATAACTAACAACATAAATTGTAGCAATGTTGTAGTAGTTGGAGGTGGCAGGAAGCTAATGAACTTCCAGCTCCTGTGTAGCTAATTCTATTGGCCTCTTTCTCCCCTCTTCCTTATTGTCGCCCTCATCTCATATCCCTCTGACACCTTCTCCCACTATCTCCTTTTTTTACTCAGATTTACTCAGATGATGAGGTGGCCTTGCCAAAGTCAACTCACTGTACCTTGACCCCATCCCTGTTCCCCTGCCCCCATGCTCTTTAGCAGATTGCCTAATGGAATCTTTTTACACATCCATCATATGAATACAATTATGTTTTTTCCCTATTTTAAAACATCTATCTCAAAATTTAACTGGTTCATTTTAAAACTTGAGAGGTACCTACATTTTTCGAATGCTAAATCCATTAAGATGATTCGTTCTGAATTCAGTCACTAATGATAAGACCACCTGTAAAACAAAATCAGTGACAGGTTAATACACATTGCAAACAGGATGAGATCAATTCTGTTTTGCTGATGTGAGTGGCATTTCCGGAGAGGTTTCACTCCCCAAACCTTTCCATTTGTTTTATTTTGTCAGAGCCATATGAAAACTGCACCAAGACCTATTTGGTTAACTGTGATTTTATTTAACGTCCATGCTATCTTATTTCTGTTAGGCACATGAAGAAAAATTAGACTGGCTTTCTTAACTGGCAAAAAATTATTCTCTAGGACAGGGGAGATTTGAGAGGAATGCTTTGGGTGAATTTAAAAAAAAAGGAATCTATAAATGTTTAATCCTTAATATTTTCAAAGGACTAGTTTGATCAACAAATACATTAAAATCTTAGCTTACTTTTTATTTTCTCTCTCAAATTTTCTTTTACTATGAACTTTATTTCCATATACAAAGACTAAAAAGAGGCTTGTATAAGAAACTATGAATCTATTACATATACAATATTAAGTATATATTAAATTTAAAGTTAGTGCCAACATTGTGTGGTTAATGATTTTATGTGTTTACTTTATATCCTGCTACTTTACTAAAGTTATTGTTTCAATTAATGTTTTAGTTGACTTTCGAGGTTCTTGATGTAAGTTAACATATCATCTGTAATGGAGTTATAATTTTACTTTTTTTGTCTTATGCTTATTCTTCCAATTTAGTCTTCTTGTGCTATTACTATTGCTAGCATTTTAGAACTATATCAAATAGTATTTCTATAGTACTTTTTTAAAGTATGTAGCAGAAATTATTTAATGAACATTTTCTAAATGTGGCTGAAATTTGGAGCAGCAGAGAACATAACTCTACCATTGACATGTTATATGATTCAATTTATAGTAGTATTATTTATCCTCTACTATATAGTGAAATCTTAAAAAAAAAAAAAACCCTAAGGATTTTTAAAATGTAGGATTTGTCTAATACTACCAGGCACTGTTTATACGAGTCAAGGAAGCTTATACTAAAACATTTGGATGAACAAATGGGCTGTTTAAATTTTTAAAAAACTTAAGATTTAGTGTAATCTTTCCAGGCTTCCTTCTCCCTTTTCATAAACACCTCTTTCAAATTTCTTCCTTAAATGGCTATATGTATGTTCAAGGTAAGAAGATATAAACAGAGCACAGATAAACATCCTTCCTGGAGTAGTGAAATATTTCCATTTACCTTTCTACTGATTCTGTGTTTGACAATGGAAACTTTAATACTAATAAAGTACTCACATTTTTTAGCAATTTAGGAAAATAATCTGGAGACGTATACCCAAGAGCTCGACTAACAGTTCCAACTTCATTAAGTCCAAGTGTGGATGATGAAAGCAGATGGCATAATAAACTCTAATTATTGGAAAGGGAAAGAATTAATGATCTTTAAAAAGTATACGTTTCTCATGCCTGATAGACAGAATATGGTCTATGCAAATGGTTATTCTAGTAGCATCAAATTCAAACAGAAATGGAGGCCACTAAACCATACATAAGGATCTTTATGGGCAGCATATTGACCTAGACAACTACATATTAACATTATCTATGTTTATTTTTATTTATTTTGTTAAATATTTCCCAATCGAATTTTATTCTGGTTTGGGCTGCACTTGGTAGTATTATGGGCCCTTTGCATGACATGTCTGGTCTAGTCTGTCTGGCAGATGGTACCTGGTTACAAGCAGAAAACAGTATAATTCAAGACTTGAATACTGGTGAATTCAATTTAAAATTTTTCCAGCTGACAAAATTATACTTTTAAAAATGTATGATCTAACATCAATCTGAAATAACAAAATTCCCTTCACTAATTTAGAGACAAAAATTTTATCAGCTTAAGGAGAAATCATTTTGTTTTAGAACCTTTTTCTATCATATTTTTAAAATATGTGGAAAGACATATTAAAACTACCAGACTGTATCCAAAACACATTATTTCTATGAATTCCTTGAAAGAGGGAGTAAGATTTTAAAAGGCAGAGATTGGGAAAGAGGGGCAGGCAGAAAAGAGAAAACATCTCTGGCATAAGCAATGACATGAGTATGAGAGAATTGGAGGCAGAAAAAAGTAGTGAGTACATCTAAAGAATGTCAAGTAGTCCATTTGGGTTGGAAAGGGTTGTTATGAGTCTAGCTGAGAGACTACCTTAACACATATAAAATAACTGGAGAATAATTAACTGCTTAAGTATATGTACTTATGAAAACAAGAAAAGTTTTGGGGAAAAATATCTGTATGGGTTGGAATAATTGTTAACGAGTTAATGAGTGTTAATGAAGGATTTGGGAACTTAAATTTAGATAGGTAGAGAGGAGATGGGAAGGCATTCCAGGAAGCAGAGATTAATACATGATATAGGAGAACAAAGTATAATTCAGAGAACAGAGTTTGGTAAGAGGGTGGACTATGTGAAGGACAGTAAGGAGACTATATTTGTGCTAACTAGAATGTAAGTTTTATGTAAGGGACCTTGGGAAATAAGGCTGGATAAATACAGGGAAAACATGAAAAGGAGGTTTGAACTGATGTTTAAGGAATAAGGAGTCACTCAATTCATGAGGAGAGGAGCAACCAAGATGAAAATGGTACCTATGTCACAAATTAATCTGGCAACAGTATGCAGAATGGGTTCAAGAAGACAAACAAGAGTGGGGAAGAGGTGATGAGTCCAGAAGTTTTTATTAAAAACTAGGCATGAGGCTATAGGATCATATGGTTAAAACTAGAAGGGTCCTTCCTTAGAGAGGATCTGATTGGAACCTCCCTCCTCTTCCATTTTATAGATGAGAAAATTGATATATAAGTATAGATGTAGATACAGATATATATATCTCACAGAATAGCAGCGACATCAGGAAGGTTTGCCTTCTTTAATGGGCTCAAAGCACTCCCAAGATTACTTGCAGGGTACTTGTTTCTGTCTGAGTGATTAATATTGAATGTTTGTGAGTTCATAACCTAACTGAATATAAAAAAACTAGATTTCCTCATCTTTTCGCGCTACCAGCAATGGCAAATAAGATCTGAGTGTCCAAACTAATAAGGTAAAATGCTGAATTTTTTTTCAAAGATCTACAATATGGGAGGTAGAGTAGAACAAGCACTGGCTCTGAAGTCAGGGGAACTGGATTCGAATCCTATCTCTGAAATCAGACCTCAGGAAAATCACTTAACCTCCCTCCGCCTTAGCAAGGGGACTGGCCTAAGTGCCTCTTAAGTCTATTCAATCACCAGATATATCATCTGTGATCCAAGTCTAAGCTCGATTTTTCCCTGCTGCTCTAACATGAATAAGAACCAATGTTCATCTAGATGAAACCATGGCCTAAGTCAAACTGAGACCTGTTAAAGATCTTTGCTTCAAAGGCCTACTGCATCCAGGGCCATCTCCAGTCATCCTGATCTATATCTGGCCACTGGACCCAGATGGCTCCAGAGGTGAAAGTCAGGCTTGTAACTTTACATAACTCTCTCTCTCACTTAAATCCTATTCTCTTATATGTCATGGCATCACGTCCCTGATGTCATGGTCCTCTTTGACAATGAAGGACAAACAGCAGCAGCAGATGAAACCATAAAGATTCATGACAAAATAACTTTATAAATCCATATACAGCTCTGCGTTTCCTTCTTTAGCATTTTCTCATTATATAACATCTGTAATGCCACATTAAGTTTCTTTTTAAAAGATTTACAAGCATTAGCCATTTATAGCAAGACTGATTTTTTTCTACTGCCACCTAGTGGCATAAAACAAAAATGATGAAGAACAGAAGGTGCTTTGGGGTCAGGACCTTTGGTAAGAAAAAATTTTTACATGGAAGGGACAGTAAAATGACCAAATAATGGTAAAGGTTCTCACTCAGAGAGGCTAAATACTTAACAACCTAATAATCTAAAATAGTTTAAGTGTGTGCAGTATAACTAAGCTGCTGTGGTAAAAAGTATCAGCCACTACATTGTCACTGGGGTCCTTATTTTCTACAATATCATCTTCATGTATTTATTTAGAAGAACTTTTTTACAAAGGAAATTCTGTTTATGTAAAACAGAGCTTAAAATGTTAGTGACATGAAGGCGAATTTTCCATGAATGTACAGCTGGAAGACACCTCAGAAGCAATCCAGTTTAACTCATGGCCAGGAGGAATTTCTATTATAACATATGACAAGGCAGCCCATTCTCCTTGTATATAACTCTATTTGTTGCAATGCTTTTCTTGACTTCAAACTTAAATTTGGCTCTTTGTAGCCAAACAGCCTAAATTTAATCCCCTATGACAGCCCTTCAAATACTGACAACAGCCATCATATCTAAATAATCTTCATATCATGCAGACCGCAGGCCCCAGGCAGCCTGGCTGCCTTCCCACTGGATAGTCTTCAGCTTGTCAGCAATAATTTTTCTACTGCCACCTAGTGGCATTTGGCCAAAAAAAAAGAACATTAGATAATTTGGAGACAAGAACTTTGATGAGAATAACTTAAGTAGAAGAGTCAATATCAACATAAAAAACAGTGAATGCAAAAAGTGATCCAAGAGTCTAAATAAGCTTTTCAAATTATAGTGCCCAAATGGACCAATTAATCAATAACCATTTATTAAGCACCTGCTCTGTGGCAAGTATTGCACTAGGTGCTGAAATAAAAACACAAAAACAAAACAGTTCTCGCCATCAAGAAGTTTACATTCTATTGAGAAGACAGCATGCCCATAAATGTTTATTCAACTCTTCACAGCCCCATTTGTGGTTTTCTTGGCAGTGCAGTGGTTTGCCATTTCCTTCTCCAGCTCATTTTATAGATGAGGAAATTCAGGCAAACAGGGTTAAGTGACCTGCCCAGAATGACACAGCTAGTAGATACCTGAGGCTACATTTGAACTCAGGTCCTCTTGACTCTAGGCCTGTGCTCTATCCACCTAGCTAAGCTATCCACCTAACAGATCTTACAGAAGAATTCCATTCCACTGTCTAACCTATCATCCAGAAAATTTACAATGAGATTAGGGCTCAGTGGAAGACTCAGTGTTCTGGAAGGGGCACGGGAAGAACTGCAAGGGATATTCACACCAAAAAAATACCTCTTGAGGTACATTTAAATGAAATGGGACTGCACTGCTACATATTTTTTAGTCTGTTTGGCAAATCTCATAACTCAATTTCAATGCACGGTTTTCCTCATTCTTTATTCTTAAAAGTCATTTTTCCCTTAGTTAAAATATTGTTCATCCTATTTTAAATCGACAGGTTATTATTTTATTGTATGCAGCATCTATTCATTCTGCAGTCTAGGGGATAGGAAGAGAACTTGAACACTAGGCAAGTATTTTTACCAACATGACTTTCTTTTGCTATGGTGTTGCTCCTTAGGGCATATTGCTTTGTCAAATTAATGAGAGGACTAGACTTATGATTTCACTGGTATAGGGAACTCCTGATGAAAAAAAAAAACAAACCAAAATCCTCTTTATCATATAGGTCAGTATCCTGTCTGCACCCTATGGTTTTAGAGAGTTACCGAGAAGTGCACTAAGTTAAATGATTTCTCCAAGGTCACAGAGCCAGAATGTGCAGATTTAGACTGGCTCCTAAGACCAACTTTCTATTTGTCCACTATGCCACACAGCTTCTCAACTAAGTTTTTCAAATGAAGCTACGTATAAATGAATTATTCAAAATTTTCCAAAATTAAGAAGAGGTCAAATTGGCTTATTTTCTTAATATTTAAATTAACATGATACATTTTACGTTCCTCCCAAAAAAAGCAATTTGCAATTTATTTATATAGAGGCAACTATGTGATAAAGAATAGCCAAAACTTTGCCATTTCAGACTTCATTAGAAGAAATTGAGGTAAAAGAGCAGGGAGATGAAAGTCCTCTGCTCAGCACACACTACATCTGGAGTCCTATGTTCAGTACTGCGTACATCTTAGCAAGGACCCTGACAAGAGCATTCAAAGGAAGGCAAGTAGGAAAAGGCACTGAGATTATGCCATATGATTATTGTCTGAAAGACCTAGAGATGTTTAGCTTTGATAAGAGAAGACTTGGAGGAAACACAATAACTTTCTTTAAGTATCTATAGGCTGTCATGTGGAAGAGGAATTATTTAGACTTATTCTGCTTGGTCATAGAAGGCAGAAACAGGAACAATGGATAGAAATTCCAAAGAGCTAGATATAAGCTTAATATAAGTAAAGACATCCTAAAAACAAGTGCTATACAAAAATGGAGAGCGCTTATTTCAACAGTCTGGCTAGCAGCTTCTGTGGGGGTGTAAGATCCACCCACAGCCAGCACCCAGAAAGCTGCCAGCACGCTAGGAAAGCCCAGGTTCTTTTGATCTGGTTTAATAAGGAAAGCAAGGTTAAAGGGGTTGACAAGCTTACTTTTAATTCAACAAACAAATATCATTCACTTAGTTCAGGGGGAAAAAGCCAGCACTCTGAACTTCAGAACAAAATATAAACAAAGTACAAACATCAACAGACAGACCCAATACAATTCATAGTTACCAACACCTAGGTTCAGCCTGGGAGCTCAGAACAAGGGCTGGCCCAGAGTCACGCGCGCCACCACTGTTATGGCAAAGAGCTCCAAGGAAGAGAAGGCCAACCCCTGGTTTTATAT
The DNA here is from genome assembly GCA_028646595.1 of Phalanger gymnotis. NCBI lineage: Eukaryota > Metazoa > Chordata > Mammalia > Diprotodontia > Phalangeridae > Phalanger > Phalanger gymnotis. Next base: position 434,310,025 of record CM053622.1, read on the forward strand.
CTTTTTCAGGGTCAGGAGTCAGTCACACATGGGACTCACCCACGTGACCTAAAATCATCACAAAGAGGCGACTTAAACCCACATGGTCTAAGAGCCTCTGCTGTCCCAGACATGTAAACTAAGCCCTTGCTGGAGTTAGCCCCACCTTGGGCCCCACCTTAGTTGCCAATCCACACCCACATAGGATTTACACCTAATAGGGGTTTGGGCCTGGGGCTTAGCACTTAGTAAGACTCAATGAAATACACTGAATTACTCAAAGCAAACAAAAGCCAAACTCTTCAAGGGCACTTGTTGAACTAAGTGCTAAGGAGCCCATTTGTGAGAAGATGATGGGTTTATCTTCCTCGGTGGTCCTCAAAGTCTAGACAATCATTTACCTAACATTTTGTCTTGAGTATTCTTATTCATGCAGGAGTAAATGGCCTGAGTCCCCTCCAAACCTGAGATCCCATGATTCTTTAACTACAAATCAAGTGTTCTTTCCACTCTGCTAATGTCACAAAAGCAACAAAACTATCTCAGATGACATATCTGAAAAACTCTTAGCATCGTGCCTGGCACAGAAATGACCATATACATCTTTTAAAAAGAAACTTAATGTGTCATTATATATGTTACATAATGAGATTCATAATATATCTCATATAATGAGATAATGCTAAAGAAATGTCTTGAAACTGACATATGATACTGATGAATTTCACTAGGTAGTCAAATTTTGCCATAATTTTCCACAAACCATCATGACTGACAGTATCAAAGGCCTTGGTCAGATCTACAAACATTGTATACAGATCTCTGTTCTGCTCCTGGCATTTCTCCTGGAGTTGCCAGACAGCAAACACCATATCAACTGTTCCTCAGCCCTTTCTGAAGCCACACTGGCTCTCAGGTAGATGACCATCTTCTAGGTGAAGGATCGGCCTATCAAGAAGGACTCTGGCAAGAATCTTGCCAGCAATGACAAAGAGAAAGAGCCCCTTGTGATTGTCACAGGACGATCTATTTCCTTTACCTTTTTAGAGATGGACAATGGGGGCATACTTGAACACCTGGGGGATAACCTCCTCTTGACACATAACCTGAAAAATTTCAGTCAGCTTTTATATAAGCAGTAGACACCCTCCACCCTTTCTTGTAAGTATCAGCTTGAATAGAGTCAGCACCAGGTGCTCTGCCACACAAGAGGAGCCTAATGACATTCAACACCTCTTGAATTGTAAGTTCAGCTAGAGAAGGGCTGACTTCAACCTGAGGTATATGGTCAATGATTTCAGCATTGATTGATGATGATCTGTTGAGAACACCATGGAAGTGTTCAGCCCATCTCTCCAGAATCACATCTTTATCACTAATCAATAACTAATCAGCACTAAGTAGTTGACATGCACCATAGGTCAATCTCTCACAAATACCCTCCAGGGCATCATAAAAGCACTTTGGATTGTTACTGTCAGTGTAAAACTGAATTTTATCTGCCTTCTTATTGAGCCAAGAATCCTGCATCTCTAAGTTTTTCTTGTACTTTACCACTTACATAAGTAACTACAGAAGTCTTGGTGTATTTCTAAACCATTAAAGCTTTACAGACTATGCCTAAGACTTTTGGGACACCCTTTATAAAGAGAATAAATACAAATAAAAACAAAATAGCTAACTAAAAGTTGTGGAGATCAGGAGAGGCTTCATGTAGGAGAGGCTTCATGTAGGAGAGGCTTCAAAAGGTGAAGAGAGAAAGCATTCCAAGTGTAGAGAAAAGCGGGTGGAGTCAAGATGGCAGTTGGGAAGCAGTGACTGGCGTGAGCTCCCCACCAAGTCCCTCCAAAAACCTATGAAAAAATGGCTCTGAACCAAGTCTAGAGCTGCAGAACCCACAAAGTGGCAGAAGGAAGCAGGGCTCCAGCCCAGGACGGCCTGGATGGTCTCTGGGTGGGGTCTGTCCTGCATGGAGCTCCCAGCTCCCAGCTGAGGGGAGCAAAACTGAGCCAAGTAGAGCCCAGCTCGAGCAGCGCGGACCGCGGACTGACCAGACCACCAGCCGAGTGGAGAGTGCCTTAGCATCCTGAATTACTGAGCTGTGGCATGTACCAGACCTCACAACCCACAAACAGCAAAGCCAACAGAGAAGGTTAGTGGGAAAAGCTGCGGGACTGAGTTTGCGGCTCGGCCACCGCCCCTGGGGCAGCAGAGGTGGGGCAGCTTTAGAACTACAGCTGCAGTTGCTTCTGGCCCCAGGCCCACCTGGTGGGAGGAATTAAGGGGCTGATCAGAGCGGGAGTGAAGAGCCTGCTGAAGATCTAAGCCCAGTCCAGGTAGGGGGTTCTTGGGGAAGGAGGAGTGCTGCTGAGGCAGCGCATTGTTAGTCTACAGGCAGTAAAACTCCACTGAAAAACTCAAGGGTTAACTAAGTTAGCTGGGAACATGGCCAGGTGGCAAAAACACACCCAGATTCTGTCTCAGACTCTAGAATCCTTCTTTGGTGACAAAGAAGACCAAAATATACAGTGAGAAGAAGTTAACAAGTCATAGAGCCTACAACAAAAACCTCCAAGGAAAACATGAACTGGTCTCAGGCCATGGAAGAACTCAAAAAGGATTTAGAAAAGCAAGTTAGAGAAGTAGAGGAAAAATTGGGAAGAGAAATGAGAAGGATGAGAGAAAACCAAGTGTAGAGAAAAGTCAAGGCAAAAGCAGTGAGATAGGAGATGGAGGAACCTGTGTGAGGAACAGAGATCAGTTTAACCACAGAGTGTAGAAATGGGAGTAATGTGCAATAAAGCTAGAAAGACAAGTTGAGGTCAGATAGGGAAGGAATTCAAAAAGAATTTAATTTTTACAAGGAGCAACAGGGAGTCAGAAGAATTATTTGAGTACAATAGTGATGTCATCAAATCTTCACTTAAGGAAAATCACTCCAGCAGCAGTGCAGGAAGAACTGGGAATGAGACCTAGGTCACGAAATCCAATCTAAATCTAAAAACTCCTTGCACATGGTTTCATTCATTATATTTGTGTTCCCTAGCGCTTGGCACAATGTCTGTCACATGGAAGACACTGAATAAATACTTGCTGACTGACTGAAAGAATAGCTACTACTTCCTGCCACTCTTCATTTTCCAATAACTTTTTTCAAAATTAATCCTTTATGCCTTGGTGAATTGTTTATGGACAAGATTGTGTTTCAGATAGAATGTAAACTCTTTGAGGGAAGGAACTTCCATTTTTGTCTTTGTATCCACAGCAACTAGCTTAGTGCCTTAGACATAGAACTTATTTAATAAATGTTTGCTGACTGATAAATTAACACAGGACATGGAAGAGTGAAATTCTTTTTTACCGGTAGTATTAAGCCCTATAATATACTGCACCTTAAAAAACAGAATTGGACAAATGGTAAAAGAGGCACAAAAGTCCACTAAAGAGAAGAAATCCTTAAAAAGTAGAACCAAATGGAAAAGGAGGTACCAAATTCACTGAAGAAAAGAACTCCTTAAAGAGTAAATTGGTCCAATGGAAAAACAGGTAAAAAATCTCACTGAAGAAAATAATTCCTTAAAAATTTGAATTGGGTCGCTGCCAGAAACTGCCATCCCCTGCCTTAAGGGGTTACCAGTGGCTATACTGAAGAGTCCCACAGGCAAACTGACTTGTTCCAGAGAACTAGACTAGAAGTTATGCTTATGAGTAAATGTCAAAATCACATGTTTCTTGAATAAAGGGAAAAAAATTAATTCTCAAAGAAATCCTCACTTTTCAGGTTTTAATTTTAGGATATGAATTACCACCAATCCAGATATAATTGTTTCTAGCTGGAAAAAGCTCGGAAAAAAAATCTACCTCCTGCTAGAGAGCTAATTTTATCCCTTTTCAACATCCCTCCCTTCCATAAGGGATCCAATGGATCCACTTCTTACCTTTAGAAATTTCATTGTGAGAACCAAAAAGCTTGAGAATGGTGTGAAAGAACCAGAGGTGGCATCATTAGCTTCCCTGAGCCAACAAATGATATTTTCCACCCCTACTACCTCTGATTTCTGAGCAAAAGAACAATGTTTAAGAACAAAGAACATAAAAAAAAAAGAACAAAGAACATAGACTCCACACTAAAGGAGCCATTTTCTTAGTTCTTGCCCTCCTTCCTACGCAATTCTCCCATTTACAAATAACTTTACCAAATATGAAAAATAATTTGTTCAGAAAATGTAAGAAATGAAAAAATGAAGGAAGAGCTAAGTAACAATGGCTAGTAACCACAAATCAAAAATGAAATCCTCAATTATATATATGACCTCCTTAAATTCTTCATAAACTTCAATCTTTGATCCATTCATTCCCAGCCTGACTGCCCAGCTCTGCATTACTCTAACCCTCTGTCTCACTGCCCTATGACTCTGGGGTGGAGGCAAGGGATATTTTCTCTTTTGTTTGTCACATATAGATATGCAATCAGACTTTAGGGCATTCAACTCTCACTTCAGCATTCCAAGTGAATTCTGGCTGACTGCTTTTATACAAGGAACTAGAAAAAAAAAGTAGAGAATACAGAAAATGCCAACATAAGATACCACCACCCCCATCTCAACCCAGGTGCACCTCAAAGTATGTATGTCACATTAAAAGTTTTTATAGTTGCACAGTCTGTTTTATGTTTGCACAGTTTAAAATGAAAGAAACAATAAACCAAAACCAAAAGAATGAAAAAAATAGAAGAAAAATGTGACATAGCTCATCAAAAAGACAACTGACCTGGAAAATAAATTGAGGAGAAATAATTTAAGAATTATTGGACTACCTGAAAGTCATGATCAAGGAATGCTCATAGAGAGAGTATATATATGAGTTTGAGTTGATTTTTGTTGGAATGATTTCAAAAGAAAGAAAGAAACAAGAAGAGGTGAGAAAGAGGGATGCACTGGGAGAAGGGAGAATTAGAATGGGGAAATTTTTCTCACTTAAAAGAGGTACACAAGAAAGAGCTTTTACAATGGAGGGGAAATCTGGGAGGGGGCAATGCTTCAACCTCACTCTCAATGGAATTGGTCCCAAGAGGAAAGAATATATACACATACACTTAGTTGTGTATAAAAATGTAACTTACCCAATAGGGAAATAGAAGGAGAAGGGGATAAAAGAAAGTGGGGAGGGGAATGATAAAAGGGAGGGCTAATTAAGGGAGGAAGCGGAAAAAAAGGAAGTAGACTTCTGAGGAGGGACAGGATAAAAAGAAAACGAAAGGAAGAAACAGAAGAAAATGGGATAGAAGCAAATAACTGTGAATGTTATAAGCTCACCCATAAAACAGAAACAGATAGCAAAATGGATTGGAAATCAGAATTCAACAATAAATATTTACAAGAAACACACCTCAATCAGAAAGACACACACAGAGTTAAAATAAATGGCTGGAGCAGAATCTAATATGCTTTAACTGAAGTTAAAAAGGCATGCGTAGCTATCATGATCTCGGGCAAAGCAAAAGCAAAAATGCACCTGATTAAAAGAGATAATCAGAGAAACTACATTATGCTAAAAGGTACCATAGAAAATGATGTAATATTGAAAATTTTTACAGCAAGTTTCTCTAATAAAGGCTTCATTTCTCAAGTATATACTGAGTACAGAACTGAGTCAATTTTATAAAAATAAAAGCCATTCTCCAATTGATAAATGGTTAAAAGATATAAACAGGTAGTTTTCAGAAAAGGATATCAAAGTTATCTATAGTCATATGAAAAAAATGCTCTGTCACTACTGATTTGAGAAATGCAAATTAAAACAACTCTGAAGTACCACCTCGAACCTATCAGAAATGACAAATGCTGGGGGTGGGGTGGGGCGGGGATGAGGGAAAAGTAGACCCACTAATGAACTGCTGGGGGAATAGTGAACTGGTCCAACCATTATGGAGAACAATTTGTAAATAGCAATGCCATTTCTTGATGTTCAGTTGTTTTTCAGCTGCATCCAACTCTTCATGAACCTATTTGAGGCTTTCTTGGCAAAAGTATTGGAGTGGTTTGCCATTTCCTTGTCCAGCTCATTTTATAGGTGAAGAAACTGAGGCAAACAGGGTTAAGTGACTTATACTGGATCACACAACTACTAAGTGTCTGAGGACAGATTTGAATTCAAGAAGACAAGGCTTCCTGTCTCTAGGCTCAGCACTAGTTCTAGACACTGTGCTATCTCACTGCCCTAGCAATACCACTGCTAGATCTGTATCCCAAAGAGATCAAAGAAAAGGGAAAAGGATCTGTATGTATAGTTCTTTTTGTGGTAGCAAAGAATTAGAAAGCGAAGGGATGTACATCAATTGGGGAATGGCTGAATAAGTTGTGGCATATGATTGTGATGGAGTACCACTGCTATAAGAAATTATGAGGAAGTTGGTTTCAGAAAAACATGGCCAGACCTAGATGAACTGATGCAAAGTGAAGTGAGAATAATCGGGAAATCACTGTGAATAGTAACAGCAATGTTGCAAGGATGATCAACTGTGAAAGACTTGGCTACTCTGATCAATACAATGATCTAAGAATTCCAAAAGACTCATAATGAAAAAATGCTATCCACATTCAAAGAGAGAAGTGATGAACTCTGGGTACAAACTGAAGTATAATTTTCTCACTTTTTTATTTTTATTGGTTTTTTAAATATAACTAATAAGGAAATGTGTTTTGCGTGGTTTCAGATGTGTGATTTATATCATATTGCTTGCCTTCTCAGTGGATGGGGGAGGGGATAGTAGGAAGAGAATTTGGAATTTGTGATTTTAAAAGAAACCTAAAAATAAATAAATAATACACTGACATGCTAAAAATAATACTTAAATCGACAGGAGGTGGTGAAGTCATTGAGAGAATATACAGAGAAGAGTAAATAGCACCATAGGCAAGTGATGGCACAATGAAGATCTATAGTCTTCTATAGACTAAACTTATATAGTCAGGAAGACCTGAATTCAAATAGAGCAGAAGTTTTGGAGGATTCCTCATAATTGAGTGGGCTGAAGGGTCCCTAGTACCTTGGTGCTTAATTTCCTGGTACAATTTTATTAGTATTCATAGCTTTGGTGACTCACATGGTTATAGGTAGCTAAAAAGTCTAAGAGGAACCAACTACAAAAGGCTTTGTTAAGCCCTCAGCCCAGGAAGCTGTGTCAAGGAAGCTGGGACCAAACAGTTTGTATGGAGAGAGGAAGAAGGAAGTCAGAGAACTCTGGGATGAGAAATCAAGAAAACGTTGGTTCTATCACACTCTCAGGACTCCTGGTTTCCTTTAAAGATCAACTCAAGCATCATCTTTACAGAAAGCCTTTCTTCATCTTCCCATCTACTAGTGCAATCCCATCTAAAACTAGCTGGTATTCATGTTGTACATGACAAGTGCTGCAGTGGCTATGACAAAACAGGCACACCTGTGTCCACACTGGTGGAACAGTGAATTGGTCCAGCCATTCTGGAAAACAATTTGGAATTATTACCAAAAAGTTACTAAATGTACCCTTTGACCCAACTATGTCATTTGTTCTGAACTGAGTCTGAATCAGGCCATTCCCCTGGTAGGTTAAGTTCGAAATTGGAACAAAAAGGTCATTCAATAGGTAACCAAAGAAGATTTACTTAGCCAGATCAAGAGGATATTAAACAAGGACAAGAACTGAGAAGTCCCTTGAGTTGAGTGAAAGTCCCACTGAAATCCACCAGCCAAGTATATCTAGGAGTCTCTCCAGCTTCCTGTGGCTGCTTTGTACCCAGGCAACGGGGAATTTATGTCAACAACCTCAGCCTTTGAACCAATCAAATCTTTAGCAAGGTCTCAATGGGTGGGGGGCAGGGGGTATGTGTGAACTCTAGCCTAACCTTCCCTGGGGGAAGGGTTAGGATATGGTACCTATAACACTACTTCTTGGTCTATAGCCAAAAGAAGAAAGAAGAAGGAAGAAGAAAAGTATTTATATATACAAATACCTTTATAACAGCTCTTTTTGTGGTAGCCAAAATTTAAAAATAGGGAATATCCTATTTGGGAATAAAGAAATTATGGCACATGGATGTAGTAGAATATTACTGTGCTACAACAAATGTTAAAGCGGGCAGTTTCTGAGCGTAAAATGTTAAGAGAGTGAGGAAAGAAAGCAGAAATACCTTTTGTAGATGGCCTTTTTGAGTTGAGCTACAAAGGGCAAAAGAAATAAAGGATGATAGTTAGCAGGGATGGATGCAGTGAGAGTTTTTTGAGAATGGGGCATATTTCTAGGCAGTAGGAAGCAGCCAGTATAGACAGGGAAAGACTGAAGATGAATGATAGAGTGGGATGACAGAGGAGAGGTCAGCCCCTTCATCATGTGAGACAGGGATGAAGGAAAAGAAAGTGGCAAAAGGCACCTGAAGGATAGGAGACAGAGGAGAGAAAAGGGAGCTAACAGTGAATGCCCTCAATTCTCTTCTGTAAAATATGAGGCAAAGTTGAGATACAGGGGAGAGTGGAATAGTAAATTGATAAAGGAGGTGTAGAACAATTGCCCAGCAGCAGTGAGGGCATAACTGTAACATAACATAAGTGTAACATAAATATGTAGTGAATGCAATCACAAAGGTGACTTGCCTCTGCTTCCTAGCTTTCCTGGATTTCTTCCAGTCTCAGCTAAAACCCTGATGCCCCTTAATACTTGTTCTTTCTCTGCAAGATGATCTCCAATTTATCCTCTCCGTATTTCACTGGCTCAACCATTAGATATTCCTTGCATAGAACACTCCAATCTCCCAATTCCAGGAATTTTCACTGGCTGTCCCCCATGCCTGAAATGTTCTTCCTCTTCATCTCTACCTCCTGGCTTACTTCAGGTCCTAGCATGTTCTCTTGCCCGTTAGACTGTGAGCTCCCTGAAAGCAGGGACTGTTTTTTGGCTTTCTTTGTATCCCTGGTTCTTAGCACAGTGCCTGGTAGATAGCAGGAATTTAATAAATGCTTGCTAATTTGAATACATACTGGTTGTGTGCACTGGCACATCATTTAAGCTCTCGGACCCCCAGGCAAATCTGTGAGACTACAAGTTGTGTAATGGTTGCTGCTCAGCAGTGTTAGAGAGGAAGTTCTCTATACTGATGTAATGTCAGATCTAGTCCAGGGGTGGGGAATCTGTGGCCATGAGGCCCCATGTGGCCCTCTAGGTCTTCAAATGCAGCCTGTGGCCTCATGGCCAAAGGTTCCTCATCCCTCATAGTCTTTCTACAATCTCTATATTATTATTCTGAATAAGCCAGAGTTCATAGACAAAATATCTATTTATTTCAAAATGAAACTTCAACTCAGTTTAAAATGTTTTATTTTTCAGTTATAGAAAGAAAATTTCTATGAACTAAAAACTTATAAATTTCCTTGGGATGGCATGGTATGTAAATGCAGGCCTACTAGATATTTCTTTAAAAAATTAATTGAACATTATTTATGCCAATATTTTTTAATTAAAAGAGGAAACAAGTTATCCTAATCTTTTTTGCACGTTAAAAATCCTTACCCAAAGCAAATTACTGTACACCAATTTCAGTAAACTTTTTCTTTAAAATCCTGCATGCAGCAGAGGTTTTTTTTTTTTTAAATTTATATGTCCCATGCCAGTCTAAGTGAAATGATCTATAATAAAAACCTAACTGCCCTGGTATTTTTAGAGCCCTTTTTACTATGAAACAAACACTCGGAAATCTGGAGAACTGCAGTGGTTAGGTCTGTAAGTGAGAAGGAAGGCTGCTCATTCAGAGAATGTACCAACTTCCATTGTTTACATAGCCTATTCTTGAGCAGGATGCTGACATAGCACAATTCACAGAATTTCCACACTCTAGTCCAATCATAACAGAGTCTGCAATTTCTAATTTTGCTTACAGGATCTCTTGCTTGCTAGCTAGCTCACTCAACTCTGGGAAAAAATACATTTACTTTATGTATTTCTCTCTCATATACATAGATAGTTTTGCATATGCTCACATTAAAGGACTTTAGAAAATAAGATTAAACTAAATAGCAAAATGAACTAAGAAATTTGTAGAAATTTGCTTCTCAAATTTTTCTAGAGCTCTCAACTAGATCAACTCTTCACCCTTCTCACATTCTACCTTTTATTGTATTTGTCACAGAAAAATATTTCAAATTAGAGTGCATCTTAAACTAAATTCAATCCATGCATTTTAGAGATGGAAACGGGTCTAGGGAAGTTCAGCCTGCCAAGAATGGAGACAGTGCTAGATGAGGAGTCAGATTTGGGTTCAAGTACTACTTCAGACCCTTACAAACATGACCATGGAGAATCACTCAATCTTTTTGACCCTCAATTTCTTCATCTGAGAGTAATTGTAAGTAACTAGGGGTTGTGGTGAGGCTCAAATGAAAAATGTATGTGAAGTACATTTCAAAGCCCAATATGTCAGGTATTATAAGTAGTGGAGCTGTGATTTGAACTCAGATCCTCTGAGTTCTCAAATAGAGCTGCGCTTTGGATACACATCATATTGCCCTTGGTAATCTGCTCTTTGTTTTCCTAGCACATAGGATACTGCCTTGTATATAGCAGGTGCTTAACAAATGTTTTTAATTGAATATTACTGCTCAAGCAACATATCATGATGAAGATATCTTTTTTAGATTTTTTTCACATTTTTATTATTTAATATTTTTAGTTTTCAAGATTGGCTTCCACAAGATTTTGAGTTACAAATTTTCTCCCCATTTGCACCCTTCCCCCCACTCCAAGATGGCATATATTCTGATTGTCTCATTCCCCAGTCAGCCCTCCCTTCTGTTACCCTGCTCCCCACTCCCATCCCCTTTCCCTTACATAGGGCAGGATAGATTTCTACGTCCCATTCTCTATATATCTTATTTCCCAGTTGCATGCAAAAACAACTTATTTTTTTGAGCATTTGTTTTTAGAACTTTGAGTTCCAAATTCTCTCCCTTCTTCCCTCCCCACCAATCATCCTTGAGAAGGCAAGCAATTCAACATAGGCCACATATGTATCATTATGAAAAATACTTCCATAACAATCATGTTGTAAAAGACTAACTATATTTCTTTCCATCCTATCTTGTTCCCCTTTATTCAATTTTCTCCCTTTGTGTTGTTAAGCAAAATTGTCTCATTAGCATGGCTTTTGTTTCTTTTGAGTGGAAGTACTTTAAGCTGTTAAGTGCTAAGCCCCAGGCCCAGGACCCTGTCAGGTGTGTAACCTGTGTGGGTGTGGATTGGTGACTTAGGAGGGGCCAGCTCGGGAACCAATGGTCTCTGGTCATTGAGGCGGGGCTTGAAAACGCTGGAAGCTTAGCTGCGAAGAGGGGTGAGCCGGGAGACAACTTCAGCAGCGGCGGCGGCGGCGGCGGCGGAAGGTGTGGAGGCCAGAAGCTGCGGAGGCCAGAAGCTGCGGAGGCAGGAGGCTGCGGACTTCAGTGGTGGCGGCGGCGGCGGTGGAAGGTGTGGAAGCCAGAAGCTGCGGAAGCGGGGCTTACCCGAGTGCGAGCAGGAACGTGAGGC
>CM053622.1:434322054-434340010 GCA_028646595.1 Phalanger gymnotis
CCCTTAACCTTGCTCTCCTTATTAAGGCATATGAAAAGAACCTGGGCTTTCTGGCTGTCCAGCAGCTTTCTGGGTGCTGGCTGTGGGTGGATCTGGACCCCCCACAGAAGCTGCTAGCCAGATTGTTAAAACAAAATATTCTATCAGGGAATCCCACATCAAACATTCTGTGTGTTCTTACAGACTGTAACATTTTGTGGAATAAAGGATGCCCCAAATACTTTCAAAATACCAAAAGAGATTAGTCTGCAGTTCTCCTCCCCACCTCCATCCCTAAACCCCCAACTCCCTTAAATTAGGTTGTGATCTGAAGTTTGGCAAGTAGTAGCCAAATAAAGAATTAGATTACTGTTTTCCCATAACCAAAAAGGGACTTAAGCATTTTAAATTACTTCAACAATAAAGTCAACAGCACTCTCCACAAATGTGCACATAGGCCTAGGTTCCATACCAGTGTGATTTCAAGGGAAAGTGATTTTAAACCTCTAGGGGGAAAATAAAGTAGATTCATAATCATTCTTTTTTTTTATTATTTTACAGAAGCTATTGGCACTACCATTTCAGTTTAATATTTCTATCACTTCATGCTCACATCCGCAATTTACATCAAAAAGGCAAAATAGTACTGTTATACTTATGAGCCAAATGTGATCTTGTGATATAAATCTGTCTTTTAATTAAATGATAAAACAGTATGCATTATTTTTTTAGCAGAAAGTTGGCCCTAGGGCTTAAAGACTTTGTAAAGGGGTGTGTGGTTGGAAGAAATAATTTGTATAAATAGAGGTAATACCTACATAGAAGAAATCACACATTTCCATTCCATTCAACAAGCAATGTACTAGATACTGGTGATACAAAGATTAAAAATACAGTCTCTGCCCTCAAGGGACTTAGATACTACACACTGAAGTAAGAGTAATATGTTAAGAAGAAAAGCAATACATTTGTATTCTTTTATAAGTTTCAAATACCTATATTTCCTGGCACAGTGAAGAGAGAGCTGGACTTGGAATCAGGAAGATCTGAATTCAAATTTTGCTTTAGACACTACCTGTGTGACCCTGGGCAAGTAAACTGAACTGTCTCAGATTTATCTACAAAATGTGCGGTTGGAATCGATGACCTCTCAGATCCCTTCCGGTTTTAAATCTATGATTTTATGATATTCTATCAATTAAAATGATCCATCCCTAGAATATGACTGAGTACTTCAATTAATCCCCAAACTGTTATGGTGATATATTTTAAACACTCACACAGCAATATTGAAAGGATGATCAACTGTGAAAGACTTAGCTACTCTGATTAAGACAATAATCCAAGACAATTCCAAAGGACCCATGATGAAAAACTAATGCTGTCTGAAGGATTCTATGAAGCAAATTTTGGGTGGAGTGCTTCTGATGCATTGGGGAAATGGGGGAAGGCTAGTATAAAGACACAGGGAACAGAAATGGACTTGTGCACATGAAGAATGCAGAGAAGGCTCCTTTGGGCTATATTGTAGAGGAGTAGGGTCAAACTGAAATAGAAATGGATTCCTGTAATAACATATTGACTTAAAAAACACAAATTAACAGTAACATTTTATTTTTATTTTTTTTTGTTAAACATTTCCCAATCACATTTTAATCTTGTCTGGGTCACACCAAGTGTGGCTGAAAGTTTAAAAGCTCTATCGCAGAATGTGAGAAGGGAAGTAATGCACAATGAAGCTGGAAAGATGGGCTGGGCCAGGTTGTGGAGGGTTTTAAAAAACAAACAGACTTGAGGTAGGAAGATCAATTATAAGTCCCTTATAACAGTCTAGGCCAACAGATGATGAGGGCCTGAACTAAGATTATAGCTGAATGAGTTGAGAGGAGTTTGATACATGACATACTGTTGAGACAGAAATGAAAAGATCTGGCAACTGATTAGATAATGTAAGGTGAGAAAGAATTAAGATAATGTTGAGATCATGAACCTGGGAGACAGGAATAATGGTGGACAGAAAAAAGGCAATTCAGAAGAGGCGTGGGTTTGGGGGAAAAGGCAGTGAATTCTGTTATGGTCATATTGAGCTTGAGACATCTCTCGGGAGGATTGAAACTTAAGAGAGAGAATGGGGCTGGATATGTCAATGTGTGAGCTATATGCATAGAAATGATAATTAAATCAATGAAAACTGTTAAAATCATCAAAAGAGAGTGGGGCTTAGGATAGAATAACGGCATATGTATTAATAGTACTTATTTTTGCTTAAATATTCATAAATCTGCAAATTTTGGAAAATTAAGGATTTGTAATTAAGAGAACAAATTGCTAACACAAAACTTGCTTATATATTCTTAGATAGTCCTGAAAATTTTGGGAAATTAAGGATTTGGAATTAAGGGAACAAATTGCTAACACAAAACTGGCTATCAGGGTGTTGTGCAATAGACTTGACTCAGGCCAATACCTTAAGAATTGAGATTCAATACTGGAACAAAATGAGACACTCATAAGTCATTCAACAGTTAACAAAAGAGATTTACTATAATCATAGCAAGAGAAAGGTGTTTTATAAGGATAGGCAGAGAATACACCTCAAGTTGATTTAGCTGAGCAAAGCTCCCTAGCCTGAGTTATCCATTGTGAGCCACCAGCCAAGCATCAGAGTCAGCCTGGAGCACCTTATGATTGTTTTGTATTCAAGCCACTAGGAAGTGATATTAACAGTGAACCTTTAATAATAATTAATCGTGAACCTAAGCCTATCAAGATCCAAGTATCAAGGTCTCAATATTTTTTAAAGAAAAATCAGCCCAACTTGCAAAAGGCAAAGGGTTAGAATATTGCTCATTCCAAACAAGGACATTTTGAATGAGTCAGAAAATATTACTCACGTTCCTACGTTCTGAGGATTAAACATTAAGAGAAATTTAAGAGACTGAAGTTAGGCTGTAAAAAAATGAGGGTCAGCAAAAACGGCAAGTAGATTACATTTAATTTAATATGACATATTATCAATAATGAACTGTTAATAATCAAAAGTAATGTTGTGGGGGAGGGGCCACTGGGAGGTGACAGCAACATAGAAAAAGCATATAAAGAAAGAATTTGAAAAGTAACTTTCATTTGTTATTTTAAATGGTTGTGTACACTTTGAAAGCAAAAACCAGAAAATGTTTTGGAAATGTGATAATGTTTCATTTTGTTTCTGCCAAACAGCAAGAGAGTGAAAAGCATGTGTTGTGTGATTATACACAAAAGCAGACACAGTAAAGGTGTCTAAGATGTTGGCCAGAAAACCAAAGCAGGAGAAGTGTGGGTAGGTGGAGAGAGAGAAGTAAAAACAACTTAAAAGAATAGTCATACTTTCTCAAAATAAAAATCCTGAAAAGCCTGTGGAATGCTGTTTACTTGAGTTCTGTTTTACAATCAATTTTGCATGGGGAACAGATTGACTAAAATGTCTACAGAACAGACTGTGACCACCCACACTATGGGAAGCACTATGATTAAAGAGAGTTCTGTGTTCTTGTATCTGCCAGCACAGTCTGCTCCATGTTGTAATTATTATATTTGCAGTCTTTTTATAATCTGTTGCATGTGTTGTGGCAAGCCCCCTACATTGTCTAACAAGAAAACCACTGAACACCAAGTTATTTTTAACTTGCACAAATAAGTAGAAAACTGGATACATTTAATATTGGGCTTTCAACTTGTACAAAAAATGGTTTAACTTATAGTATAGCTAACACTTCAATGAAAAACTATGCCAAACGAATTTTTTTTTCAATCCTCTTAAAGATTACATATATGTGTATGTGTACACAAACACATGCACACACATGTGCTCACACAAACATGCCACATACTCTGGCTTAAATTTGAATCAATTGCTGAAGCTTGCCTAGTGATTAAATACAAAAATACCAGGGTACACAACTGTTGTACAAATTTGTTTTCTGTCAAGAAACTGGCTGTAATTGTAACTCTCATTTTGTCCATAAAAGTGGACACATCTTTTAAGGATGTCACTTTTAGAAGTCAGTAAAGGAACTGCTTTTATATTTGTTTAAATGGGTAGAACTTAATAGAAGTTATACAAAAAATGAGTACTAAATAGAATGTTTGCTGAACTATTTTATATTTACTGAACAGCAAAAAATGTTCCAAGTGTATTGGGTCAAACTGGCTTTCATTTTGTGAATACTACTTTTCCTCTTTATAAGTAGAGATGATGTGAAGTTTTCACACATGAATGAGATTCAACAGAAATTAACAAGAAGGCAAAGATAAAGGAATGTGTGGGCACTGGCTGCAAACCCCTATTCAGACCAAGCCACAACCAAAGGAATACTTTGGGACAGGTAAGGATCTGAGGCTCACTAGGAATTAATGACCTCAATCATACCTACCTAGGCCGCCCAACGTCAAGAAAAGACGAAAAAAGCAAACTATCAGAAGAGAGATTAACTAACTCTGAAAAACACTGGCCTCCAAGAAACAACATTTTCCTTTATTCCTGGAAGTATATCCCCTGAAATCCTGGTTGGTTTCATTATTTCTGAGATGAAGAAGCAGGAAAAGGGGGACAAGCTCTATGTTTTTCTCTCTCCTTTTTCCAGTTTTGTGCGTGCACGCGCACACGCGCGCGCACACACACACACACACACACCCCACTCTCATAAATAGTAAGTTTGGACTAAGAAAAGAATGATATAAAAGCAGTCTGGACTATAAATTGATCCTAATGCTATAAAGCAATTTATATCCATGGGTTTCGTTAAGTAATGAATTTTGCTCCCAAAACAGGGAAGAATGAAAGAAAACTTAAACCCCAAGTTATACACTCTAACTGAAGATTCCAAATTCTTTAGGAGCTTCTCTGTGACACTGATTTTAAATTTTTTACCAATATATAACAGTTTAAATTTATGAGTACAACAAAAATAGTTTTGACCCTAGAGTTTTTGTTCAATCTCTTTCTTTTAACACATGTTCAAACTAGAGTGAGGAAGTAGTCAATTCTTTTAATGAACTCTGGCAATTCTTAAGATTTTTAATGGATCAGTTCACAACTCCACCAACAGTGAACACATTAGTGTCCCAATTTTGTCATATCCTCTCCAATAGCTATCATTTGCCTTTTCTGTCCTATGAGTCAATCTGATAGGTGAGGTGGTACATCAGAGATGTTTTAATTTGTATTTCTCTAATCAATAGTGATTCATTTTTTTTAAAAAATGACTATCGATAGCATTGACTTCATCTGAAAACTGCCTGTACATATCCTTTGACCATTTATCAACTTGAGAATGACCTGTATTCTTATACATTTGACTCAGTTCTCTAAACATTTTAGAAATGAGGCGTTTATCAGAGACACTTGCTATAAAATTTTTTTCCCAGCTTTCCACTTTCCTTCCAATCTCAGTTGTATTAGTTTTATTTGTGTAAAAACTTTTTAATCTAATAAAGTCAAAATCATCTATTTTAAATTTTGAAATGTTCTCTGTTTCTTGTTTGGTCATGAATTCTTCTCCCCATAGATCTGACAGGTAAACTCTTCTAATTTGTTTATAGTATCATTCTTGATGCCTAAATTATGTACTCATTTTGATCTTATCTTTGTATATAGTAAAAGATGTTGGTCTATACCTAGTTTCTGCCATACTGCTTTAAAGTTTTCCCAGTGGTTTTGTAAAATAGTGAGTTCTTATCTCAGAAGCTAGGGTCTTTGGGTTTATCAAACAGTAGATTACTATGGTCATTTACTACTCTGTCTTATATACCTAATCTATTCCATTGATCCACCACTCTATTCCTTGGCCAGTACCAAAGAGTTTTGATGATTGCCACTTTATAAGATAGTTTAAGATCCCATATAATTAAACCACCTTCCTTCACATTTTTCTCCCTTTAATTCCCTTGATATTCTTGACCTTTTGTTCTTCCAGATAAATTTTGTTATTATATACTTTTTCCAGTTCTATAAAATAATTTTGGGGTAGTTTGATAGGTATGGCATCGAGAAAGGAAATTAATTTAGGCAGAATTGTAATTTTTAATACATTGGCTCAGTCTACTCATAAGCAACTGATATGTTTCTAATTGTTTAGATCCGACTTTATTTGTGTGAAAAGTGTTGTGTAATTGTGTTCACACAGTTCCTGCATTTTCTTTGGCAAGTAGACTCTGAAGTATTTTATATTGTCTACAGTTATTTTAAATGGAAGTTCTCTATCTCATGCTGATTGGCTTTGTTGGTAATATACAGGATTGCTGATGATTTATGTAGGTTTATTTTATTTTGTACCCTGCAATTGTACTAAAGTTTTTAATTATTTCAAATACTTTTTATCTGATTTTCTAGGATCATCTAAGTATACTACCATATATCATCTTCAAGGAGTGTCAGTTTTGTTTCCTCAATGCCTATTCTAATTCCTTTACTTTTTCTTCTCTTACTGCCATAGCTAACATTTCTAAAATAGTGGTCATAATGCGCATCCTTGCTTCACCCCTGATCTTAGTGGTAAAGCTTCTAGCTTATTCCCATTACAGATAATTCTTGCTGATGGTTTAAGATGCGTACTACTGAAAAGATCCCAAGGAGCGGAGCCAAGATGGCAGCTGGAAAGCAGCGACTTGCTTAAGCTCTCCCCCAAATCCCTCCAAACACCTGTAAAAAAAGGCTCTGAACAAATTTTAGAGCTGCAGAACCCACAAAATAGCAGAGGGAAACAGGTCTCCAGCCGGTCGTTGGGAAGGGTCTATCATACCGTACTGAGAGCGGAGTGCAGCCCAGTGTGGGAGCCCCAGGACAGACGTGACCCAGAGTCAGACAGCCAGAACAGGCCTTGGGGCCATGAATCAGTGAGCTGTGGCAGTTACCAGACTTCTGAACCTACAAATGCCAAAGAGCAGGTTAGAGAGAAACTGCAGAATCAAGTTCAGAGTGGTCTGGCCACCAGCCCTGGGGATGGTGGAGGTGGTGCAGTGGTGGCGGTAGCAGCAGCAGGAAGCTCCTGAGGCTGCTTGCAGAGCTCCAGCGTCAGCTGCTTCCCGAGTCCCTGGCTCACACAGTGAGAGGAACCTAGCAACGCACCACAGTGGGAGTACAAGGAGTGCTTTGTGGGGACAAAGGCAGATTCTCTTGCTGTGCCCTGCTTGGATCTGGATTGCAGTCCTGGTTGATGGTTCTTGGGCGAGGAGGAGTGCTGCTGTGACAGACGGGTGGAGTAGAAGTAGCTCTGAAAACAGCAGTGCTTGGACCCTAAAGCTTGGGACAAAGTACTCTCTACTCTACAAGCACTGATATCCTCACAAAAAACACAAGGGGCAAGTAGTTGGCTGGAAACATGAACAAGCAGCAAACACAAACTGAGACTCAAACACAGACTCAAACTCAAACTCTAGATTCCTTTTCTGGTGACAAAGAAGATCTAAACAAACAGCCAGAAGAAGTCAACAAAGTCAAAGAGCCTACATCAAAAGTCTCCAAGAAAAATATGAATTGGTCTCAGGCCACAGAAGAGCTCAAAAAGGATTTGGAAAAGCAAATAAGAGAAGTAGAGGAAAAACTGGGAAGAAAAATGAGAATGATGCAAGAAAACCATGAAAAACACGTCAACAACTTGCTAAAGGAGACACAAAAAAAATACTGAAGAAAATAACCCCTTAAAGAATCTAATAACCCAAATGTCAAAAGAGCTCCAAAAAGCCAATGAGGAGAAGAATGCCCTCAAAGGCAGAATTAGCCAAATGGAAAAGGAGGTCCAAAAGACCACTGAAGAAAATACTACCTTAAAAATTAGACTGGAGCAAGTAGAAGCTAGTGACTTTAGGAGAAATCAAGATATTGTAAAACAGAACCAAAGGAATGAAAAAATGGAAGACAATGGAGAATAGATCCAGGAGAGATAATTTAAAAATTACTGGGTTACCTGAAAGCCATGATCAAAAAAAGAGCCTAGATATCATCTTTCAAGAAATTATCAAGGAAAACTATCCTGCTTTTCTAGAACCAGAGGGTAAAATAGAAATTGAAAGAATCCACCAATCACCTCTTGAAAAAGATCCCAAAAAGAAAACTCCTAGGAATATTGTCACCAAATTCCAGAGTTTCCAGCTCAAGGAGAAAATAATGCAAGTAGCCAGAAAGAAACAATTTGAATACTGTGTTAACACAATCGGAATAACAAAAGATCTAGCAGCTTCTACATTAAGGGATAGAAGGGCTTGGAATATGATATTCCGGAGGTCAAAGGAGCTAGGATTAAAACCAAGAATCACCTACCCAGCAAAACTGAGTATCATGCTCCAAGGCAAAATATGGATTTTTCAATAAAATAGAAGACTTTCAAGCTTTCTCAATGAAAAGACCAGAGCTGAATAGAAAAACTGACTATCAAATATAAGAATCAAAAGAAGCATGAAAAGGTAAACAAGAAAGAATTCATAAGGGACTTACTAAAGTTGAACTGTTATGTTCGCATTCCTACATGGAAAGATGATGTGTGTAATTCATGAGACCTTTCTCAGTATTAGGGGAGTTGAAGGTAATATAGACAGAGGGCACAGGATGAGTTGAATATGAAGGGATTATATCTTAAAAATTAAATTAAATTAAGGGGTGAAAGAGGAATATATTGAAAGAGGGAGAAAGGGAGAGATAAAATGGGGTTAATTATCTCACATAAAAATGGCAAGAAAAAGCAGTTCTGTTGGAAGGGAAGAGGAGGGGCAGGTGAGGGGGAATGAGTGAATCTTACTCTCATCAGATTCAACTTGAAGAGGGACTAGCATACACATTCAATTGGCTATCTTACTCCACAGGCAAGTAAAGGGAAGGGGATAAAAAAGGCGGGGGATGATAAAAGGGAGGGCAGATACGAGGAGGAAGTAATCAAAAGCAAACACTTTTGAAAAGGGACAGGGTCAAGGGAGAAAACTGTATAAAGGAGGGCAGGATAGGATGGAAGGAAATATAGTTAGCCTTTCACAACATGAGCACTGTGGAAGTGTTTTACATAATGATACATGTGTGGCCTATGTTAAATTGCTTGCCTTCTTAGGGAGGGTGGGTGGGGAGGTAAGACGGGAGAGAATTTGGAATTCAGAGTTTTAAAAACAGATTTAAGGGGAAAAAAAGGTTTTTTTTTTTTTTTGCATACAGCTGGGAATCAAGATATATAGGGAATGGGGCATAGAAATCTGTCCTGCCCTACAAGAAAGTAAGAGTAAAAGGGATGGGGTGGGAAGTGGAGTGAAAGAAGGTAGGGGTGACTGGGGAATGAGGTAATCAGAATACATGCCACCTTGGAATGGGGAGGAGGGTAGAAATGGGGAGAAAATTTGTAACTCAAAATCTTGTGGAAATCAATATTGAAAACTAAAAATATTAAATATAAAACCAAAAAATGTAATATATAAATAAAAAAGGAAAAAAACTTAAAAAAAGATACATACTACTTATCATTTTAAGGAAAGCTCTATTTATTCCTAAGCTTTCTAGTGTTTTTAATAGGAACCAGTGCTGTATTTTGAATGACATATTTCTTCATCTCACTTTAACATGTTGATATGGTCTCTATTACCCCTCAGAATCATACCATCTCCAATATCTATACTGCTATACTTCTACAAACTTACACTGACCTACTTAATATTCTAGCTCCCACTCTCACTCACACTAAACATACTCCTTCCCCTCCCAATCTTATAGTCCTATGACCCAGTTACTACTCTTTGGATCCATTTTAGTTCTCTCTGTTTTAGTCCCAACTTTAGCTGTTGCCTGACAATCCTATAATCTATTCTTACTAACTTCCTGATTCATTTCCTAGAGCAACTATTCCAAACCTTTTTTTCTTCTTTCCCTTTACAATCAATAATTTAGAATCCTGCTTCATGGGAAAGACTGCCATGTTATCATAATTTCTTTCATCTCCTTTTCTCTAATTATCATAACTTCCCAACATCATCACCACCACTTTTTCCCCATTAAACTATGAAAGATGCTGTTATCTTTACTCCTCCTTAAAACTAGCCCCTTTACCCATATCTTTCTTGCCATTTCATCAGTTTTCACTCAAGAACTTGCTTTAATAAAATTTCTTTATCTATTATGCATCTTTAATCACTTCCTCTCCTCTTTCATTCAGATGCCAACCTAACCTTCTTCACTACCAAACTACTCGAAAATGTCTGCATCCAATGCTTTTATCTTATCACTGATCCCCTCAATTGATTCCTCTGTAATGGCAAGCATAGTGGGAATTTTTGCTGTTTGTCTGTTTGTGTTATTCAGTTTCCCAGCCTCAGTCTTACATACCTCTGCACTGAGCCAATCAGACATGCAAGTGGGCTCTAACCAATCAGATACATGTATGTGGACTTGCTCTAGTCAATCAGATGCCAAGTAGAATTGTGTATATATAAAGAGAGCCAGTGTTGAGAAAGCAGACATTAGGAGAGCCATAGTTGAAGGGGTGAGCCAGTGTTGAGAAGAAGAGAATGAGGAGAAAAGAGGAGACCTCTGATGGCAGAGATTTGCTAGAGGAGCCTCTGAACTCTAAAAGTGAATAGAGCTTTGGGCAGAAACCTGCCCATGGGAAGGAGGCTTACCTTAAGCCCCTCCCCCCTTTTTTGCAGCGGGGAAGACAGGGCAATTGGGGCTAAGTGACTTGCCCCACGTCACACTGCTAGTAAGTGTGTCAAGTGTCTGGGGCTGAATTTGAAATCAGGTCCTCCTGACTCCAGGTCTGGTGCTCTACTTACTGCACCACCTAGCTACCCCTTAAGTTCCTTTTAAAGAGCTGTTAAAGTGAACTGAGCTGTTATCACAGAGCCTCTGGACTTTGAAAGTGAATTGAGATGACCGTGCTGGTAGTGTGTGTCAGTATTTTGTTTTGCTCTGTTAGGCTTTGTTTTCCCAGAGGCAGAAGCTGGGGGCAGGAGCCACTGGAGCCTGCTGTTGGGCACGAGTAGGGAGAGCTTAGAGTGGGGCAGTCCCTGTGAGCTGAGAAGTGGAGCAGGAGTGGAGAGCTGACTACATGTGAATCCAGGCAAGAGTCGAGAGAGGTCAGCCCACAGAGGAAGAGCCATGGGACTTGGAAGTCAACCTCAAGTTAAGATGAAGGAGGACTTTACTTGGACATTTGGTATTCATTAATGAGATTGTTCTTACTGTGACCTGGGGTGGATAGTGTGGTATTTTCTGCTACCCCTTAAGGATGTGTTGTGCTAGGGAAGACCCTGGCCTGGAACCCCCTGATTTTGGGGATGCAATGATACATGCCATGTAATGTGTTGTCCTAAAGAAGACCCTAGCCTGGAACCCCGATTGTGTGAACAAGTATTTTGGGGAATGCTACTGAATGCAATGATATATGCGGTGTGCCATATGACATACTGAGTATTATGAGAAACATATATATGTGTATATACATATATACATACATATATATTTTAATGATATGTTCTGCTTAAAGATGTTGCTATGAATATTATGCTTTACTTTATTGAACAATATTTATTTCTGAATAGAGAGTTCATTATACTATGCGATTAGACACTTAAAATTATTCACAGCAGCAGTCCTCTGGTGTGCTGCTGTGATTGGTGTTACATCCTCCCATCTGCATAAAATTTAATTTGTATTTTTTCTACAAGTATATTTCGTTCTTACTTCTCTCTGTACATGTATCCTCCAGTACATTTTAAGTTCCTTAAGGTCATGGACTATTTCATTTTTCTCTTTTCATCCCAGGCACTTAGCATAATTTTGGCACTATGGTAGGCACTTAATAAATACTTATGCAGTTGAATTAAACACTTGATTTTTCTTCACCTTCTCATCTCCAATCCAATTATTTACAGTTTTATGCAATCTCCAATATCTGTCCCATCCATCCCATCTTCTGTATTTCTACTCTCAATATCCTATATAGAGTCTCATCAACACCCATCATAATAACCCTCCCCAAACCTACTATTATTACAAACCTACTATATCATATTATACCATATACATTATATACTATATTAATATTATACTATATTGCTATATACTATATATGACTATACTATATGCTACTATATTATAAACCTACTGTATTATATTATATTATACTATATATCATACACTAATGTTATATTATACTATATTGCTATATACTATATATGACTATATATATATACACACCATATAATAATAGATTATATTATAAACCTACTATATTATAGTATAAACCCACTATGATATTATCATAAAAATATTGATACATAAGCATTTAATTTTATCTATAACCAGCTGGACTCATACAGCAGACCTCATCTTATCTTATCATATCCCATGGCCGCCTCATTAAGCATCTAACCTACTGCTCTATCTGGAATAAGAGATCTCCTGAGATCATACCCTGAGTAACTTGATCACTTAGCTCTGGAATAATTTCCTAGGGGCCTTGAAATTCTGCCTGGTTAGTCAACCAATGAAAATATACATAGCCTATTATATCTAATCATGATTCACTATGTCACTTCTTTCTTTCAGAATAGTTATCAAATAAATAGTAACCCCTTTAAAAGGCATGTTAATTGACTCTACTATGGCTCCATTATACCTTAAAAACAACAACAGCAACAAAAACGCCCTTCCCTAGCTACCATTTCCAAGAGCCTTTGGAATAGCAAATGCTTCCAAAAACTATTATGACTTTATCAATGGGAATGATATTAAAGAGAGATCTGATTTGCTGCTGCACCCTGAGAACCTGCAACTGAAACCTTCCATATGTCTTATTTCCCTGATTAAAACATGAAATCCTTGAAATTAAGAATAAGGATCGTCTTACTTTTCAATTTGTATCTCCAGCCCTTTGTATATAGTAGGCAATTAATAAATGGTCATTCTTTCATTTACTCATTCATTCATATAACAGCAATGTCAAGAATACATTCAACAAACAGTCAGCCTGCCTAATGCTTATCTACCAGTAATAAAGCAATAAGGCAATAAATTATTACACAGAAAACCCTACAACTTTATTAGCAATTAAATATAAGTTGAAACAGTTTTAAGGAGCCATTATGCTCGCAGAAATAAAAATCATAAAACTTAATGTTAGTGGATCTATGGGAATTCTGGTGGCACTATAAGTTGATTTAATCTTTTGGGAGAGGAATCCATAAACATAGAGCTACCGAACTATTTATACCTTTTTTGTTTGGGGGAATACATCTTAATACAACTCAAAAGAAAAATCTGTACTCTGATCTGGAAATAGCATCATGAGTCCTTTGGAATTGTGGCTGACTACTTGTTGATCAGATTTCCACAACCCTTACCTCACAGGGTTGTTGTAAGGATCAAATGAGATACTTGCAAAACACTTAAGATAGCACGCGGCATGCCATAGGTAACATACAATTGTTTATTCCCTTCCCTCTTCCCAAGCCTTTCAAAAATGATTATCTGTATAGTATTACTGTTATGGTATTACTGTTCTCCTGGTTCTGCTTGGTTCAGTTTAAATCCATTCATACAAGACTTCCGACTTTTCTAAAATCATCTCCTTCATTACTTCTTCTAGCACAATCATATTCCATCACGACATATATCACGACTCATTTAGGACACTTTAGTTTCCAATTTTTTGCTAGCACAAAAAGAGCTGCTAACGATGTTTCTGTACACATGCGTCCTTTTAGGCAGCTAGGTGGCACAGATGATAGAGTACTGGAAGACCTGAGTTCAAATTTGGCCTCTCACTTCCTAGCTCTGTGACCGTGAGCAAGTCATTTAAGTTGTATACCTCAGTTTCTTCAACAGTAAAATGAAGATCATAATACCACCACCTTGCAAGGCTGTTATGAGGATCAAATGAAATGATATTTGTAAATCACGTAGCACAGTATCTGGTGTATAATAGGCAGCATATCAATAGTTATTCCCTTTCCTCTTCCTTTGATCTCTGGGATATAGAAGTAGTAGTAATCGTGCTGGGTCAAAGGGCACATGCAGTGTAATGGCTTTTGGAGTACACTTCCGAATTTTAGAATGAGTAGAACAATTCATGGTTCCACCAACAGTACATTACAGCACCTGTTTTCACAGAGTCCCTCTAACACTGAGCATTTATCTTTTTTGTCAACTTAGTCATTTTCATGGGTGTGAGGCATCAAAATATACACTGAAATCTGTAAGACTAGGGGTAGAGAGAAAGACTGAGCAAGGTACTGAACTCGCTTAAAAAAGATGAAGTGTCCTGGGGGCTGGTAGTAGATAACAGCTACCCGAATTCTGACTAGGTGAAAAATCTGGAGTCAATGAATCTCAAAAAAGAAGGTTACTGAATAATGTCAGTTAAGGGCAAAATCGGAAATATAAAGCAAGGAATATTCCAACTCTCCTATCATGACCAGTGAATTGGGGGAGATAAATGAAAGTACAACCAGTACTAGAAATGGTGATCCTAAATGCCATGTCACTGGAGGGGTGGCTAGGAGTGCAAGGGGAAGAGCCAGGTCTTAGTGAAAGCCAGAAGATGGATAGAGTGAGAAAGTTAAAATTTAAAGATGAAGGCAAGCTTTTTAACTATGAAGCAGGCATTACGGAGAAGAGAATAGAAGGGATAGAGAGATCTAGAGTTGTACATTTTGGAGGTGCGGTTCAGGGAGAAAAGAGTAAGGGAGAAGGTAATGAGGAATCAGAAACAGTCTTTATAAAAGGAAGACAAGGGCAGAACGACAGGGATAGAGAGAATACTGAGGAGAGAAGAGTGTGTTAACCATTGAGGAATGAGTACAAGGATATTATCACTGGCTAGAGAAAGGTCTGTTGAGGAAAGCAGGTGACTAGGTTGTTCAAGGACCTTCTTGATGTCTAAACACATAGTAGATAAAAATGTTGACTACTATGAGGCTTAGCAGGGCTATGTTACAGCAGGTGAAGATATGTCCTGGGCGAGTCAACAGGAGGCAGAGCTGGCAATTCTTGCAACGCTCTGGGATTTAGACAAAGGCTACACAAAAAGGGCCTGAACCTGAGGCTGACACAGGACTCCCTGGGAAGTCTCTGGAGTGATGGGGATTTGCAAAGTAGGTGGCCAAAGATAGAAATAAAATCTACGATCTTGAAACAGGGCACAATAAACAAGCCTATAAGTGGATAGAACCCATGACCTTGGACTCCTCTGCACAGTGCTCTGAGATAGCTAGCCAATACAAATATATTAAAAGTAATTTAACAAAACTGATAGGCTCACAGGTTACATGACTAATATGATGAAAGACTAGACATTTTCTCCAATTACCACTAACTTTGAAAGGGGAAAATAAAGGAATTATGTGCCAAATGTAGAGTAGCACTAGCTGTATTCACAGGAGAAAGAAAACAAAAAGCCCAACAAGTTGCCCTATGAATTAACAGTGGGAAATGCTAATGTATCACACTCTCATTCAGCACCCTTACTCTTACTAACATCCAAGCTCTAGAACCATGGTTTGGAACACACTCAGATTCTCCTTACATAGCAAAGCATCTTCTAGGCACACTCTACCCCTGCCCTTCCTCTGTCAATCTGCTGTTAACAAGAAGTGGACATTGGTTCTGTCCAGCCACATGAGCCAAAGTGGGAGGGATAAGAGGAGGGAATGAATCAGGTTTCTTTATGCCAGGAGCAGCCCTCAGAC
The DNA here is from genome assembly GCA_028646595.1 of Phalanger gymnotis. Lineage (NCBI taxonomy): Eukaryota > Metazoa > Chordata > Mammalia > Diprotodontia > Phalangeridae > Phalanger > Phalanger gymnotis. The sequence continues at coordinate 434,337,730 of CM053622.1, forward strand.
TGAAAGCCTCTGCCTAGATTATCCATCTTGCCCTTAATCAACACTGAAAAAAGTAGCAAATGCCAATTCACCCTAGCCAGAGAACTACAGAAATTTAGAAATGGGGGCACTGTGTGTGGCTGTGCCTGCATAGAGGCTGGGAAAAAAAAGGGCACTATAATACTTGGGTCAATGCTATCCCCAAACCATCACAAATGTATGAGAGACAGAGATCTCAAGAGAAGAATAATTCGATCAAAAAGCCTAAAGCACACGTATATCAACAGAAAAGATACTAAAATACTAAAATTAGAAGGATGAATATAAAATATATAAAAAGATTATAACCTTTTCTAAATATGGCGAAAGAAAGTGAAACAATGCCCAATGAAATGTGATATTCCAAGACAGTATAGAACAGCAAGATTTTCCAAAATGGTTCAAAAGAGAAATTAAAAACTTAAGAAAAATGAAATGCTTTCCACATTCTCCAACAGTAAAAAGAAAAAAAGAAAAAGATTCTAAATATGCCCTACTATGAGTATATTAATTCATAAATTACATGTATATTTATTTGCGAATTATATAGATATACATTAGAAGCAGCCTTTTCTAGTGCAGTGATTCTCAAACTTTTTGGTCTAAGGACCCCTTTACACTCTTAAAAACTAAGGACACCAAAAAGCTTTTTGTTTATGTGAGTTATATCTACAATATTTACTGTAGTAGAAATTAAAACATGTTAGTATTACTATGATAATAGTTTTGACTTTTTGATGCCCTGACAAGGATCTTCAAGGGATCCCCAGAACACTTAGGGAGCTGCTGATATAATGAAGAGAAAGCCAGGTAAACCTGGGTTTAAGTATCAATTTTGGCATGTCCTGGCTCTGTGACCCCGGGCAACTTACAACTTCTGAGAGTACAACATCAGTGCTCTAGACCAGAGGAATCAATCTCAGGGCATCCAGGGCTGCAAAGAATCTCTTTCTATTTCAGTTTGATATCACTGCTCTAAACGCTCTAAGTTTAGAATTTGCAGAGAATGTGGTGACATGCACTAGCGAAGGAGTGTTCCTTTATCAATGAAATAAAAGTATAGTCCCTATCCTTATCCTTATATATGTACTACTATATTAATAATTATGTGTACCATGAAAACTGTACAAAATAATTATTGAAAAAGTATGAGATAAAGATAAAATAGGGGGGCAGAGCCAAGATAGTGGCTAGAAAGCAGGGACTTGCCTAGGGCTCTCCCCCAGGACTCTCCAAACACCGATAAAAAATGGCACTGAACAAATTCTAGAACTGCAGAACCCACAAAATAGCAGAGGGAAGCAGGGCTCCAGCCCAGAACAGCCTGGATGGTCGCTTGGTAAGGTCTATTGTGCAGGGGACTGGGAGCTAAGCGGAGCAGAGCCTAGCCTGGGCTGCACCCAGGAGCCAGGCGGAACAGGTCCTAGAGCCCTGAATCAGTGAGCTGTGGCGGTTACTAGACTTCTCAACCCACAAACACCAAAGACAACAGAGAAGGTTAGTGGGAAAAACTGCAGGGGACAGAGTAAAAGGAGTTCGTGGTTTGGCCATGGCCCCAGGGGCAGCTGAGGTGGTGCAGCTACAGAACTACAGCTGCAGTTGCTTCTGGCCTCAGGCCCACCTGGTGAGAGAAATTGAGTGGCAGATCAGAGCAGGAATGCAGAGCCTGCTTAACATGTGAGTCACAGTCTTGGTTGGCAGTTCTTGGGGAAAGAGAAGTGCTGGTGTGGCAGAGCTTGCTATGTAGAAATAGCTCTAAAAACAACAGCGCATCCCCTCAAGCTTGGAACAAAGTTCTCTCTACTCTACAAGCAGTCATACCCCAACGAAAAACTCAAGGGTCAAGTAGTTGGCAGGGAACATGGCCAGGCAACAAAACACACTCAGATTCAGACTCAGACTCTGGAATCTTTCTTTGGTGACAAAGAAGACCAAAACATACAGCTAAAAGAAGTCAAAGTCAAAGAGCCTGCATCAAAAGCCTCCAAGAAAAACATGAACTGGTCTCAGGCCATGGAAGAGCCCAAAAAGGATTTGGAAAAGCAAGTTAGAGAAGTAGAGGAAATATTGGGAAGAGAAATGAGAGTGATGCGAGAAAACCATGAAAAACAAGTCAATGACTTGCTAAAGGAGACCCCCCCAAAATACTGAAGAAAACAATACCTAAAAAAATAGACTAACTCAAATGGCAAAAAGGCTCCAAAAAGCCAATGAGGAGAAGAATGCCTTGAAAAGCAGAATTAGCCAAATGGAAAAAGAGGTC
>CM053622.1:434340510-434356542 GCA_028646595.1 Phalanger gymnotis
AAATGGAAAAAGAGGTCCAAAAGACCACTCAAGAAAATACTACCTTAAAAATGAGATTGCAGCAAGTGGAAGCTAGTGACTTGATGAGAAATCAAGATATCATAAAACAGAACCGAAGGAATGAAAAAAAAAATGGAAGACCATGTGAGATTTCTCACTGGAAAAACCACTGACCTGGAGAATAATAGCTCCATGCCTATCCTTATTTGCTGATGACATGATGGTTAACTTAGAAAATCTTAGGGAATCAGAAACAATGACATAGATTTGGCTCTCTCATGAGGGAGAGAATGGATAGGGAATTTTGCACTGATCTTTGCCTCTTGCAGTTAGTCTTATCCTGGATCTTAGCCATCCAGAGTGCTAGATATTCACAGCATCCTTTGGTGTATTAGTGTAATGTGCTGTTGAGGCCCTGTGCTCTGGTGTCCTACTCTCAGTACTGCCTCTGGCACTCCTCAAAAGCACTCTAAGGTTCCCCAGCCTAGGTCTTTATGACCTCTATTCTTGCTGCTTCTGGACACAGAGCCTTGCAGTTTATGAGTATTCTGGTAATTTCTGATCACGTTGGGAGCCTACCAACAGTTCTGCTAGTGGGCCTCCTTTCTATTGTTTGCTAGCTTCTGGTTGTTGGGGTTTTTTTTGTTTGTTTTGTTTAAGTTTTAGGCTCAAAGAAGTCATTAGCATATTTTCTAATTATATGTCTTTAAAAAAAAAAGTTTTACCGATATCTTTTTGTGTTTCTATGTTCTGTTAGCTCCCTATCCATTCCCCCCAAGAGAGAGCCAAATCCATATAGGGGGAAAAAAAATCAAAGAAAAAAAAGAAAAAGAAAAATCCAATGAAACTGATCAATACATTGAAAAAAACTAAAATATATGCATTATTACATACTACCAGACCCACACATATCTGCAAAGGAGTGGAGAGTGAGATATCTCCTCATATCTCTTCTTTAGGTCCAAGCTTGTTCTTTGTAATTTTGCAAGATTTATTTTTTATTTTTCATGGTGGTGGTTCTTTTCATTTACATTGTTGTTTGATATAATTTTCCCTATTCAACTGCTTCTAGATGCATTAGTTTTGTTTGTGCAGAAGCTCTTCAATCTCATGTAATCAAAAGTATTTTATCACTTATGATTAATCTCTATATAATGTTGGAACTCAATAACCCAGAGTTCAAACTTGAGAACATAAATTACTTAGGAAAGAACTCTCTATATGCTAAAATCCACTGACAAAACTGGAAAACAGACTGACAGAAATTAGGTTTAATCTAACACCTTTTATCATATCTCAAAATAAATGGATAGAGAAGGGTAAAGGAGGTAACAGGACATAAAAACACAAAAGATATCAGTAAAACTTTATTTTTTAAAAGAAATACAATTAGAAAATACGCTAAATGACTTCTTTAGGCCCAAAACTTCACCAAAACAAAAAAAAAAAAAAACAACTAGAAGCCAGCAAACAATAGAAAGGAGGCCCACCAGCAGAACTGTTGGTAGGTTCCCAATGTGACCAGAAATTACCAAAACACTAGTAAACTGCAAGGCTCTGTGTCCAGCAACAGCAAGAATAGAGGTCATAAAGACCTAGGCTGGGGAAACTGACAATGCTTCTGAGGAGTACCAGAGACAGTGCTGTGAGTAGGACACCTGAGCACAGGGCCTCAAAAGCCATGGGCACATTACCCTAAGACATCAAAGGCTACTGCCAATATCTAGCACTCTGGATGTCAAATATTCAGGATAAGACTAACTGAAAGAGGTAGAGATCAGCGCAAATACCCAGGGGATCCACAGTGAGATTAAGCAGGTTAATGGTGAGGGGGAAAGAGACCAGCCTAGGCACAGAGCTCAAATTCAGGAATTAAAGTTGGAGAGATGTGTAAATTTAAAAATATATATTTTATATGAAATATCATTCCAAGTCTAAAGATTCCCAAAAAGAAAAGAGAAACTCGATAACAAACTCAAAGTGAAAAATGTACTTTCCCTATGGACTACAAAATTAACTAGATAAAACAAGAACCAAAATATGAAACAAAAGCACAAGGAAAAAAAATTGGAAAGAAAATAGTAACCCTTATCCAAGAAAAGGATTCCCCCCAAACTAGCATAGACTAATCACAAATCAATGACTCTGAGATAACAAGAAATATTACAACAAAACCAACAGACTAAAAACTGAAACAGTATGGCAATAAACACAACATCGATGATAATCATGAATATGCCTATGTAGTTCTGTATCGCAAGGCAAGAGAGACTCTCCATAAAGAAGGTAAAAGAAGTATAACATTTATTCAGACACCAGAGAACCATATCCCATAACCAAATGCTCAGCTCCCACAGCTCAGTCCACTTCATTATCACAGCGAGGAACTCAAAACATTCAATACAGAATATCACAACACAGAGCCTCTTCATCCCAAAACCCTATGGGGATCTTCCCCAAAACAAACTCACAATACAGCTAAGTCAGTCTGTTCAGTTCTAACCATCACGAGGGCGGCCATTAGAAGAAAATGTAAGATTATTTGGTAACAGAAATAAGTGACATGGAAAACAAGCCTGAGAGATCATTTTGAAATCATTGGTCCCCTAAGAAATGATGATTTTTTTTTAAGTCTAGATACTATATTTAAAAAAAAATCATAAATGAAAACTGCCCCCAAACAATTAGAACCAGAGGGCAAAGTGAAGACAGAAAGAATAAACCCCATAAGGAAAACTTCATGAATGTATTGCAAACGAAATTCTAAGAGACAAAGCTTCTGGGTATTACTAATCAATTTTTTAACTAACTTAACCAATAATCAATAAATTGATGGTCAGTGGCTTCTCTCAGGAACCAAAGAGGCCAAGGGAGACTCTGAAACACCTTAAATCAGTTCCTTCTGACAGGTAACTCCTCTAACAAGTGAAACTCAACCCTGATTGATGGACATTTAATGAGGAGATAGGCTAAGAGCCCTCAACTCCTCCCAATTACTTCATTGTAAAAGGATGGTGACCTGGTCGTGAAGTATGAGTCCCATTCAGCAATGTGGCCATCTCAATCAGATTTTCTCTGTTTTGTTTCTTCTTCATGACCTGGGGAGCCCTAAATTCTAATGAAGGGGAGCAAGAACAGCTCTCTGTCCAGAGAAGGATGTAACCTGTAGACACAAGTCAGGTTCCCAGTTAGGTAGAGGCCAACCCAGATGCCTTGAGTAGATCCCTTGAGAAGAGCTAGAATGCTTATGACATTCTTTAGCCAGGGAAAGGTTTCTCTTTAAGCTACTCTTTTGACAGAGAACAGATTATAAATTATCATTAATAATCAAATGTTACAGTAGTAAAATTAATTTATTTCAAATGTCATAGTAAAAATCCAGTTTCCATGTAAAAGAAAAAAGATATGACATGTATAAAGAAAGATGAAGTTCTCAGTCAGATCTCAGTCAAGATCTCAGGAGCCCTAGCAGCTTCCAGTACAAACATGAGATCTTGGAACATGTTCCAAAAGATCTAAGCTGATAACCAAGAATAATTTACCCTTCATAACTGAGTATAATGCTACATGTTAAAAAAGTGAACCTTTAATGGCAGAAGGGACTTTTCAAACATTTCTCGTAAAAAGATCAGAGATGAGTAGAAATTTTGAAATATAAACACAGGATATTTGAGCGACTGCAAGAAATTGTATAATGATGCAGTGCTAACATTCCAATAGGAGAAGAAATAAGCCTCACTTCAGAACTTTAATATCTTCAAAGAGTATTGAAGAGAGTTGAACAAGAAAAATAGGGAACCTGGGGAAAGATTGGTTCTGTTCTGAGGTTCTGAAGAGGAAAGAGAAGGGAGAAACGTGGAAGAAGGAGTGGGGGGAAAAAGGCATTGGATGAACCTGGCTCTTCTGAAATGGAGAAAGGAAGTTAAACACACATACACACAAAGAGTTTAGCACTGAAATACATTAAGTTGAACAAGGGAAAAAGTAAGGCTAAGAGAGGGATGGGTTAAAAAAGCAGATAATATGAAAGAGAGAAGTTTCAAGCAAAACAAACACCATGATGATGACGGTGAGAGTAAAAGCAGCAGGGGAAAATAACTAGAATCTAAAGGTGTGCCTTAGACTGCATTATAGAAAACTGGGGAATGACTGAACAAATTGTGGCATACAAATGTAAAAGAATATTATTGCACAGCAACAAATGGTAAAAGAGATTCAGAAAATCCTTAGTAATATGAATTGATTCAGGGTAAAATCAACAGAACCAGAAGAACAATTTACTGGATAGGAACAAGGAAAAGAAAAACATCTTTGAAAGATTTAAGAATTCTAATCAAAACAATGACAAACATGTCTCCAGACAAAAAGGAAGCATATTACCATCTCCTAACAGAGACATGATGGACACAAGACTACTATGTGGGTTAGTTTTAGTGGTAATAGTAGTAGCAGCAGTAGTAGTCGTAGTAGTAGCAGTAGTAGCACTAGTCCTAGAGGTCACTGTCATTATCATAATTTCATAGTAATAGTAATAATAAGAGCTAGCATTTATCTAGTATCTACCATGTGGTAGGCACTGTGCTAAGAGCACATTACAAATAATTCATCTGATCTCAATAATCCTGGGTGGTAAGTGCCATTATCATCACTCTTTCGGAAAAGAGGAAACTGAAGCAGAGAGAGGTTAAATGACTTGTACAAGATTTCACAGCCAGCAAGTGTCTAAAGGCCAGATTTGAAATGAGGTCTTCCTGACTCCAGACCCACTGCCCTATATACTGTGCCACCTAGGTGACTTCAGATAGACAGAAAAGACTGCCAATTTGCTATAATAGTGGAAGCCTCAGCCTGGCCTTAAATGCCCTTCCAAACGTGTTACTGCAGATCAAGGGAAGATGTGGAAGCCTTATAGGAAGCCAAATACATCAGTGAGGTATGATGCCAACATAAAATTCATGAGTGTGGATAATAGCTGCCAAGCAGCCGTCAGGCGCTAGCCTGTAAAGTTACTGAACTGGATACCAACTTTAATTCATAATATAGTGGTTGTTTATCTCTGCGCAGTACAAAAATTTTGTTTTTAATGTGAGAAGGGAGAAATCACCAACTACTCTGAAAGGAAAAAGGAGGGATAGTTTGTTTCCCACCAAAAATAAAGGAGAAATTCATTATCATGTAATTAAAGTTTCTACGAGCAGCTGAACTTCAAGATTGTAAGTAGCACAGAAACATTTAAAACTAGAGACAAAAGCTTTATGAATTAACTTTACATTAAGCAACAACTGAAGTTAATTTTTTAAAGTTGACACTGCAGCGGATACTGCAGCAGGCTAAAGCTTCTACAAACGTATTAACATAAACCGTGTTTACTCATTTCTGAAATGATATAATCAAGAATGTTTAATTCAAAGTGGCTCAGAAAACGATTTATCTCACCCTTATCCAAATGTTGGCTTCCAACTCTATAGGGTTCCGTGGTTCACTGCAGTAGAGACAACATAAGCAACACATTAGAATTTTCTGGTTTTCATCTGCAGAAAAGAAAACAAACAAAAAAAGGTAGGTTTTATCATACATACACACACACACACACACACTCACAATAGAGCCAATTTTTTTTAAATTACCTGAAGAAAAACCAACTATTCCAAATTTATAAAAGACATTAAAAGACATATAAAAGATCATGTGAAACATTTGACTTTCAATTTTTTCTTTCCTATGCTACACATTAAGTGCAGTTTTTAGGTAGTCACTTTTCTTTCCATCATAATTGATATTCTAAAGGCAATTATAGCCACTGTTTCCAATTTTGATCCTTCAAGATGCCACATTTAGATGATGATTTTGAAAACTATTATTCTGATTTAAGATGGCACATTGAAAGGCATCAGAAAAACCTAGCTCTACATATTCCACAGTAAATATCTGAAAACAGCTACAGAGAAGCTGATCCATTAAGTTCAAAATTGCACAAGAAGTGCACATGAATATGGAGTTTAGAGGGGACAATGATAAGCAAGGTAATGTTAGTAGTAATATGTTAAATTTGATATACATTAAAAGGAACAAGCCATATATAGTAAACTTTCTGTGTACAATGCCTATTTTCTGATCACTTTTGTGTATAGAAATGTTCATATTTATTAATGATTTTCTGGTTCATAATTATTTCAAAAATCAAGATAATTTGAGCAAAGAGAAGCACTAACAATTCAGAAGTCAAGAATGGCTTAATGGAGTAGGTGGTACTTAAGCTGAGGAAGATAAGGATTTTAAGAGTAAGAAATAAGAATAGAGTAAAATCTAGGCACGAAGAACAGGACAACAAGGTGTCTCAGAAAGAGCTCTGAACTTGAATTTCTCATCATGTCTGAGTTTGAATCCTGGCCCTGCTATTTAATATCTGTATGACACTGTACAAATCACTTGACTTCAGAATTCAGTTTCTTCATTTATAAACTGAGGGAATTAAACCAGATGACCTATGTCTTCTAGCTATGTACGCATGATGCTATGATCCTAAGTGTTCTGGAAACAAAGAATGGTCTGATTGGCTGAAAATTTAGAGGAGATTAAGGGGAGTAATATGAAATAAAGCTGAAAAGGTATACTGGAGTAAGACTGCAGAGGGCCTTAAATGCCACCCTATAGAATTTGAGCATTCATTATGGGCAAAAAGGCTATTGAACCCTTTATGGAAGAATGGAATGAGACATGGTGAGCCTTTTTTTTTTGCCTAGGATGGTGCCTCTGGCAGTTTTGAAGAAAGTGGTATCCTTTCGAAATTCAGAGCCAATATAGGACCAGTGATTATTTATCACTTCACAAACTTTCTGGGTTATGGTAGCGATTCATTTATCAGAAAAATAATAATCTTCTGCTAAGATGACAGTCATATTAAATAGACCAATTTCCCAGATAATGACATAAAATTCTATAAAAGACCATGACTATACGTGGCCACTGAATTAACTTTCTTCTACAGATGATATATTTTAGCCTGTGCAAGATGGCCCTTTTGACTGGTGTATACTGTAATTAAAAGCTGAATGCTAAAACTGTAATAAACATATGCACACTTGAAAAAGATATGGTCTTTCCAGGTGTAAAAGGTTAGACTACATTTAAGTTTCTTCAAAACTCATGGTTCTTTGATCCTAAAATCTAAAGACTCTACAAATATGGGAATGGGGGGTGGAAGGAGAAATCAACACTGAAAGAGCTATGTCCAAAAATTTTAACAGACACTTAAAGAAGTGGGCTTTTATCCCTTCCTGTGCAGAATATGCGTAACTACCAATAATAACTCCAATACTTTGGGATACACAAAATGTTTTCTTACAGAAAACCCTATAGAAGCGATACTGCAGACATTAATATGCACATTTTAAACATATATGAGTCAGTGTGGCACAATAGCCTCAAAGCCAGGAAAACCTAGATTCAAGTCCTGGCTCTGTGACCCTGGGCAGGTCACACAACCTTTCAGTGCTCTAGGCAATTCACTAAAACTATAAATGGCAGAGAAAGTGCTAATGATTATTGGAAAAGAGAGTTAATGGGGCAGCTAGGTGGTGCAGGGAATACAGCACAGGCCCTGGAGTCAGGAGGACCTGAGTTCAAATTTGGCCCCAGACAACTGACACACTTACTAGCTGTGTGACCTTGGGCAAGTCATATAACCCTAACTGCCCTGCCTCCCCCCTCAAAAAAAAAAAAAAAGAAAAAGGGAGTTATTTCACCTATGAGTTCCCTATGGCAATGAAATTACAGGTCTCATTTTGAATCCAGATTTACAGAGGAAGAAACTTGAGACTCATAGGAGAGAAGTGATTTATTTTTTTCTTTAAATTTTTTTAAACTATGAAATAGAAAACTGTCAACAAACTAACATTTCTAGATACAAAGGTGAGAAAAACAATTGCATATGAAACCATGAACCTATTAAGCTCTTTATATTTTTTACAAAATATATGTTACATTTAACATGTAATTACCAACATTGACCTATTTTCTTTCTCCTCTTCTGAACTTCCTTCTCGTATTTTTAGCATATATGTGATTTGTGTATCAGCAAGGCAATAGTCACAACATCAACAATTGTGAACATGCCTGTGTAGTTCTATGTCGCAAAATATAAGAGACTCTCCATATAGAAGGTAGAAGTAAAACATTTATTCAGACACCAAAGAAGCAAATCTCAAAACCAGTAAGTCCAATGCATCTAAGCAGCAACCAACTCCCCAAACCAGCAAACCTACTTCATCATAACAGCAAAGAACTTAAAACACAGTATCATAGCATAGAGCCTTGTCATCCCATTAACCTTCCCCCCACTGGGGCTTTCCCACAAACACACTCAGAGCACAGCTAGCATGCCTCCTCTCTCTCCCTCAGCTCTAACTACTCTGAACATTTCCTGCTCCACCCTTTCCTGTTCCTTTTGTTCAGCAAGTTCCTCCTCCTACATGTGACTTAGGCTTCCTATGACATAAGCAGACCACATGGGCCAATTAATGGATGGGGAAGATCTTCAAATTTACATTACCATTATAATTTGTTTTTGTTTTTGGCAACACTAGGACATCCCCAGATTCTTCCTGTATTAGCAATTAACTTGGGACTTTTTTTTACTATTTTGGAATGCTAAATTAATTGTCTTTGATTGAGCCTTACTAAGTGCAAAGCCCCAGGCCCAAACCCATATCTACTAAGTGCTAAGCCAATGTGGGCATGAAGCCCTCAGGGCCCTAAGGGGAGTTTCTAAGACCAAAGGCAATAGTATGCACCTAAGTTCTGGTCACTCAGATGACATTTGATGACGTCCAAAGACTGTATAAAAAGAAAGAACAGAACTATTTGCTTGTGGCTCTCACTCTTGGAGGAGTGTTGATGTGAAGACTCTGGGCAGCTGTAGTTAAGAGCCCTCCAGCTTGTGAACCCAGATGTTGATGCCTTCTTGGTAACTATGAACTATATTTGGTCTGTACATAACGTATCTTTATAATTTGTTTGTATTTGCTCTGAAGTTCAGGGCACTGGCTTTTTCCCCCTGAACTAAGTGAAGGAGATATATATATATATATATATATGTCTATATCTATATCTATCTATATGTAGATATAGATTGATAGATATCTACATCTACATATCTATCTATATCTATAATGTGTGTGTGTGTGTGTGTGTTGGATTAACGTAAGATTGTTAACCCCTTAAGGTTACTTTCCTTAGTAAAGCAGATCAAAGAGCCTGTGCTGGCAGCATTCTTGTTTTGGGCTTGCGTTGGTCTTTCACCCCCACAACAGCTGCTACCCGATTTGTTGAAACACTTCCCCACAACTTTTTCTCACTCCTAAATAAAATGTCCTTCCTTGTAATAAATAAGGCTAGTCAAGAAAGTTATTAACAGTATCTGTAAACGTGTCTCATTCTGCACTGAGTCCATCAGCCTGTGGCAGGCATGCTTCCTCTTCAATTCTATGAAGTTATGATGGGTCACTGTACTGATCAAAGTTATTAAGTCTTTTAAAATTGTTTTCCATTATGACAGATGCTGCAGTCACTGTACAAATAATTCTTCTGGTCCTACTCATTTCACTCTGCATTAATCATCTAAGTCTTCACAGGTTTCTCTAAATCCTTTTGTCATTTTTTTATATAACAACACTATTCCATTATGTTAACATACCCTAATTTGATTAAACATGCCACAACTGATGAGTACCCTTTGCTTCCAGTTATTTGCTATGAGAAAAAGTGCTGTTGAGAGGTGGAGCCAAGATGGCAGAGTAAAAGCAGGGACTTGCCTGAGCTATCCCCCAAGGCCCTCCAAATGGCTTTTAATGATGACTCAAAACAAATTCTAGAGCTGCAGAACCCACCAAAAGGTGTAGGGAAGCAAATTTCCATGCCAAGACAACTTGGAAGGCTGGCAGGAAAGGTGTCTTGCACTAGGGTAAGAAAGGAACACAGTCCAGCACAGGCCGCACCAGCACAGACCAGGTCCCAGCAAACTCGGAGCAGGCCTCAGGGTGACTGAATCACCGGCAGCAGTGATGGTTTCGATACGTCTTAGAACCACAGACACAAAAGACAACTTGTAAGGTCAAAAAGAAAGGTCCATTGCACATGGATGAGAGTTGAGCACAGTCCAGCACAGGCTGCACCAGCAAAGCCTTGACCATACCAAACAATAAGCAGGGCTTGGGAGTAACTAAATCAGCAGTAGCAGCAATGGCAGGGGCTGCTTCTGGAGCTTTCAGTGCAGAGACAGTAAGGGGGTCGAACAACTGGTCAGAAGGAGAATCCAGGGGTCTTTTTGCTAGCACTAAGGCAGGACTTTATTGCTTTGCCCATATTCGGATCCCTGTCATAATCTTGGGTGACAGTCACAGGGTGAGGAGAAGACTAGAAGAGCAGAGTTTGCTGAAGCAGTGGAGGGGGGGCCCTCCTCACAGTTCAGAATAGAAAAGAGTGCTTGTGGTCGCTCACAGGCCAGGAGAGGAGTAAACATACCACCCTGGAAGAACTGAACTGAGAAGAACTTGGAAGAACTGAAAACTTACAGGTCCCCAGAAGTAACTGAAAATAGCTGCCCAAAACCCCTGAAGCTTGGACAGTGTGCCATCCACCTTAGAAACAGAGCTCTACTTTAAGAAACAGCTAAAAGTCAAGTAATAGGCTAGGAAAATGAGCAAGCAATGGAAAAAAAACAACTCTTGACTACAGAAAGTTACTATGATGACAAGGAAGATCGAAATACATACTCAGAAGAAGACAACAAAAATCAAAGCTCCTACTTCCAAAGTCTCCAAGAAAAATATGAAATGGTCTCAGGTCATGGAAGAGCTCAAAAAGGATTTTGGAAATCAAGTAAGAGAGATACAAGAAAAATTGGGCAGAGAAATGAGAGTGATACAAGAAAATCATGAAAAACGAGTTAACAGCTTGCTAAAGGAAATACACATACACACACACACACACACACACACACACACACACACACACACAATATTGAAGAAAATAACACCTAAAAAAACTGACTAGGCCAAATGGTAAAAGAGATCCAAAAAGCCAATGAGAAGAACGCCTTAAATAGCAGAATCGGCCAAATGGAAATGAGGTCCAAAAGCTCACTGAAGAAAACAATTCCTTAAAAATTAGAATGGAACAAATGGAAGCTAAGGACTTCGTAAGAAATCAAGAACAATTAAATAAAACCAAAAGAATGAAAAAATAGAAGACTATGAAATAGCTTATTGGAAAAACAACTGACCTGGAAAATAGATCCAGGAGAGATCATTTAAAAATTTTTTGGACTACCTGAAAGCCATGCTCAAAAAAAAGAGCCTAGACATAATTTTTCAAGAAATTATCAAGGAAAACTAGAGGGTAAAATAGAAATTGAAAGAATCCACCAATCACTTCCTGAAAGAGATCCCAAAAGGAAAACTCCCAGGAACATTATAGCCAATTTCCAGAGTTCCCACATCAAGAGGAAAATATTGCAAGCAGCCAGAAAGAAACAATTCAAGTATGTGACAACCACACTGGCCTACCCAGGATGGCTACTAGTGCTGGTTCTTTTATCTGCTTTACTAAAGAAAGATAGCTGTTTCAGGGGCCAACAATCTTTCTTCTTTAATCACATAAAATACAAACACAGGGAATACAGAGAAGAGAAATAAAGACCAACAGACAGGGCTCTACTGCCTGAATCAAAGCTTTATATCTACTAATGAATTGAGAGAGCCTTTACCTTTGAGGAGTCAGGGAGCTCTGAACATACAGTCACTCAGGGAATCACAACATCTTTCTCATAAGCGAGCCCCCAAAGCAAAAGCTTACCTCTTACAATATATACTCTTTCAGCTAATAGGCTCAGTGCCTAATTAGAAATTAATAAAAGGTGTGTAAGCCTTCCTATAAGCAAGTAAGCTTCCCTTAATGGGTTCCACATGAGGCATATTGATAGCCGAGAGAGAGCTTATTCCCCATTAACTATACAGTATGGTGGAGCCAGAGTCAGGAGGCTTCTATATTAAAGGATGAGAAGGCTTGGAATATGATATTCCAGAGTGAAAAGAAGCTAAGATTACAACCAAGGATCACCTACCTGGCAAAAATGAGTTTAATACTTCAGGGGGAAAAATGGATATTCAATGACATAGAGGATTTTCAAGCATTCTTGATGAAAAGATCAGAGCTGAATAGTAAAATCTGACTTTCAAATACAAGGCTTAAGAGAAGCATAAAAAAGTAAACAGGAAAGACAAATCATAAGGGAATTAAAAAGGTAAAAGTGTTTATATTCCTACATGGGAAGATGATGTTTGTAACTCATAAAATCTTTCTCAATAATAGGGTAGTTAGAATGTATATACATAGACAGTGGGCACAGGTGTGAGTTGAACGTGAAGGGATTATATCTAAAAAGTAAAATTAAGGGGTGAGAGAGGAAGGTACTGGGAAAAAGAGAAAGGGAGAGGTAGAGTGGGGTAAATTATTTCACATAAAGAAGGCATGAAAAAGCTTTTACAGTGGAGGGGAAGAGGGAAGAGGTGAGGGGTAGTGAGTGAACCTTACTCTCATCAGAATTGGCTGAAAGAGGGAATAATATACACACTCAAATGGGTATTTAAATCTATCTTACCCTACAGGAAAGTAGGAGGGGAAAGGGATAAGGGGGGGGGTGGAGTGATAGAAAGGAGGGCAGTTTTGGGGAGGGGGTAGTCAGAAGCAAAACACTTTTGAGGAGGGACAGGGTGAAAAGAGAGAGAGAATAGAATAAATAGGGTGGGGGGATAGGATGGAGGGAAATACAGTTACTTATAGTAATTGTGAAAAAAAATTTGAAGCAAGTTTCACTGATAAAGGCCTCATTTCTCAAACATACAGAGAACTGGGTTAAATTTATAAAACAACAGCCATTCTTCAATTGATAAATGATCAAAATGTATGATCAGTGTTCTGATGAAGTAATCAAAGCTATATGAAAAAATACTCTAACTCATTACTGATTGTAGAAAGGCAAATTAAAACAATTCTGAGGTACTACCTCGTACCTAGTAGAGTGGCTAATAAGGCAGAAAAGGTAAATGACAAATGTTGGAGGGGATGTGGGAGCAATGAGTTGTAGACTGATTCAACTATTCTATAGAGAAATTTGGAACTATGCCC
Source organism: Phalanger gymnotis (assembly GCA_028646595.1). Classification (NCBI taxonomy): domain Eukaryota; kingdom Metazoa; phylum Chordata; class Mammalia; order Diprotodontia; family Phalangeridae; genus Phalanger; species Phalanger gymnotis. Next base: position 434,353,696 of record CM053622.1, read on the forward strand.
AAAGGGCTATAAAACCATGCATACCCTTTGACCTAGTAATACCATTACTAGGTCTGTATCCCAAAAGCGATAAAAAAACAAAAAGGAAAAGGACCTGCATGTACAGAAATATTTATAGCAGCTCATTTCTGGGGGAAAAGAATTAGAAATTGAGAGGATGCCCATCAATTGGGGAATGGCTGAACAAGTTGTGGTATGTGATTATGATGGAATACTATTATACTATAAGAAATAATGAGGAAGATGCTCTCAGAAAAACCTGGAAAGACTTGCATGGGCTGATGCAAAGTGAAATATACTGTGTACAAAGTAACAACAATATTGTAAGATGATCAGCTGTGAATGACTTAGCTATTCTCAGCAATACAACGATCCAAGACAACTCTGAAGGACTCATGATGAAAAATGCTATCCAAATCCAGAGGAAAAAACTGATGGTGTCTGAATACAGATTGAAGCATACTTTTTTTTAACTTCATTTTCCTTGAGTGGTTTTTTTTTTGGTCTATGTTTTCTTTTACGACATGACTATTATGGATATGTTTTGCATGATTATGCATGTATAACCTATATCAAACTGCTTGCCTTGTCAATGAGGGTGTGGGAGGGAAGGAGGGAGAGAGAGAATTCGGAACTCAATGTTTTAAAAATGAATACTGAAAATGGTTTTTACAAGTTACTAGGGAAAAATGAAAAAGAAAATACTTTAAAAAAAAAGAGAAAGTGCTGTTTTACTAGGTCTTCTCCCTTTTTATCTTTTGGGGTCATATGCCTAATAGGGGTATCTCAGGATCAAAGCTTGTATAGAATTTATTGATCTTCGAGGTAGTTTCCTAAAATGTTACGACCACAGCTCTACTAACAATACACTACTATATCTGTCCTCTCAAAACCATACCAACTGTCATTTTCTTCCTTTGTCATCTCTTGCAATCTGATGGGTTTAAGCAGAACCTCAGAGGTGTCTAAATTTGTATTTGTCTTATTACTGATGATGTGGAGTATTTTTTTTATATGGTTGTTGACAGTTGGTATTTCTTCCCTTTAGAAGAGCATGTTTCTGAAACCATTTCTCTATTGGGGAATTGTTCTTGTTCTTACATATTTGTATCGATCTCAACATATTTTGGAAATCAGAACTTTATGACAAATTGTTTATGAAAAAAAGCCTTTCAATTTCTGCCCCTGAGGTAATTTCTGGTAATTAAAATTGTGTATTTTATTTCCTTTATCTCTATCCCCTTTTTTGTCAAGAATTCTTTCCCTATCAATAATTGTGGGGAAAAAAACTTCTTTCTTTCTACCCTAATTTCTCTATGATATGATCTTTTATATCGAAGTAATGTATTCATTTGGAGCTTATTGTAGTATATAAGATGTCTAAACTTTTTTTCTCCCAGATTGAGTCCTCATTTTCTCAGCAATTTGTCAAAGAGTGGGTCCTTAGCCACAGCAAAAGTTGGTATCTATGGGTTTATCAAACTATTAAACAGATATTGTATTCGGTTGCTTACAAATTTTGTGTGCCTAAACTATTCCATTCATCAACTTTTCTTGTTCTTAACTGGGACTAAACTACTAGCACTTCTTCCTTATTGCTTTAAAAAATATCTATGATATCTAACTTCTGTAAAATACTATTCAAGTCCTTCATGTCTTTCTTGTTCATTTTCTGCAAGATCTATACAGATGTAAAAGTAGTACACTGAACCCCTTAACCATTGTGGTTGGGCTATCTATCTCTATTCATAATTCAATTAACTTTTTAAGTATTTAGATGCTATGTCATTTGGTTCATACATATCAAACATTGGTATTATTAACAATGGTGCCTTTAAGCACAAAGTAGTTTCTGTACATATCTCTTTTAACCAAGTCAGTTTTTTTGGTAACTTTGAAATCATGTCTGCTATTACCCCGCTTTTTTTTTAATTAGATTTTTTATTTTTATTTTACAACACTTAGTTTTACATGTTTTTGAGTTTCAAATTTTCTTCCGTTCCCTCCCCTCCCTCCTACGCCCTCAAGGCGGCATGCAGTCCAATATAGATTCTACATAAACCCTCACATTAAACTTATTTACACAATAGTCAAGTTGCAAAGAAGATTTATGACCAATGGAATGAATCATGAGAAGAAACAAAACCAAAAAAAAAAAAAAAAAAGAAGAAGAGAGAGCAAATAGTTTGCCTCAATCTGCATTCAGATTCTACAGTTCTTTCTCCAGATGTAGCTTTTTCCATCATGAGTCCTTTGGAGCTGTCTTTGAGCCTTGTATTGCTGAGGAGAGCCAAGTCTATCAAAGTTAGTCATCACAGAATCAGTATGTCTTTGGTTGTGTACAGCGTTCTCCTGGTTCTGCTCCTCCCACTCAGCATCAGATCATGTCGGTCTTTCCAGGTTATTACGAAGTCTGTACCTTCCCCATTTCTATAGCACAATAGTATTCCATTACATTCATATACTACAACTTGTTCAGCCAATGGGCATCCCCTTGATTTCCAATTCTTTGCCACTACAAAAAAGAGCAGCTATAAATATTTTTGTACATACAGGTCCCTTTCCCACTTATGTGATCTCTTTGAGATATAGCCCTAGGAGTGGTATTGCTGGGTCAAAGGGTATGAACATTTTTATAGCCCTTTGGGCATAGTTCCAAATTGCTCTACAAAATGGCTGGATCTGTTCACAACTCCACCAACAATGTATTAATGTTCCAATCTTCCCACATCCTTTCCAGAATTTGTCATTTTCCTGTTTTGTCATGTTAGCCAATCTGACAGGAGAGATGTGGTACCCAAGAGTTGTTTTGATTTGCATTTCTCTAATCAATAGTTATTTAGAGCA
>CM053622.1:434364362-434384537 GCA_028646595.1 Phalanger gymnotis
AGAAGGGAGGGCAGATGGGGGAGGAGGTAATCAAAAGCAAACACTTTTGAAAAGGGACAAGGGTCAAGGGAGAAAACTGAACAAAGGGGGACAGGATGGGATGGAGGGAAATACAGTCTTTCACAACATGATTATTGTGGAACTGTTTTGCATATTGATACATGTGTGGCCTATGTTGAATTGCTTGCCTTCTTAGGGAGGGTGAGTGGGAAGGGAAGGGAGGAAAAAATTTGGAAGTCAAAGTTCTAAAAGCAGATGCTCAAAAAAAAAGTTGTTTTTTTCATGCAACTGGGAAATAAAATATATAGGGAATGGGACATAGAAATCTAACCTGCCCTACAAGAAAGTAAGGGGAAAGGGGATGGGGAGGGGGGGACCAGGCTGACAGAAGGGAGGGCTGGGGAATGAGGCAATCAGAATATATGCTCTCTTGAAGTGGGGGGAAGGGTAGAAATGGGAAGAAAATTTGTAACTCAAAATATTGTGGAAATCAATGTTGAAAACTAAAATATTAAATAATAAAATATGAAAAAAATCATTATTTGATCCTCCATCCTACATGCTATCATTCTATATTTCTTGTCCCCTTTATATGGCCAAACTCCTTGAGAAGGCATTTTATTACTGCTCCTATATTTCCTTCTCTCTCACGCTCTGTAGTCTGGCATTTAACTTCATCATCCAACTGATAATTGCTTTCTATATAGAAACCAATGACCTCTTAATCAAGAAATTTAATAGCCTTTTATCAATCTTTTTCTTCCATGATCCCTCTGAAGCTTAGAGCTCTGTTGATCACCATCTATTCTTTGATGTGTTCTTCTCTCTTGGTTTTCATGACACTACTCTCTCCTAGCCCTCCCCCTAACCTGTATGACTGGCCCTTTGCTGGATCCACATCCAAGTCACATCCATTTGCTATGCATTTTTCCCAAGGCCCTATCCTGGGCTCTCTTCTTTTCTTCCTTCTATACTGGTAGCCTTGGTGATCTCACCAGCTTCCATGGATTCAATTATCATCTCTATGCAGATGATTCATAGATCTATTTATCTCTAACCTCTCTCTTGACCTCTAGTCCAACAGCCTATTGGACATCCCAAACTAAAAATATAAAGTCTTAGCAAATGGAGAAAAAACTGTGGATAAGATTCGTTCACTTACCTTTATAGTATACTTTCCAGGGATGTACACATTGATAATGAGGTTGACGCACACATTGCCAGAGCTAACTCCAGTCTTTGGGAGGCCCCAGGTATTAAACTGACTACCAAACTGAAGATCTACAGAGTTACTGTGCTAACCTTATTGTTGTATGCCTGTGAAACCTGGACAGTATATCAGCGCCAGGCCAGGAAACTGAATCACTTCCATTTGAATTGTCTTAGGAAGATTCTGAAGATCACCTGACAGGATAGGATACCAGACACTGAGGTCCTTTCTCAAAATAAACTGCCAAGCTTTCAAACTCTATTGCAGAGAGCCCAACTATGATGGGCTGGTGTAATATTAATTAAGGTGGAACCTTATTACTGTTTTAGAATGCTAAATTAATTAAGTGTCTTTGACTGAGTCTAACTAGGTGCTAAACTCCAGGCCCAAACCACTAATTACTAGATGCTAAGCCAATGTGAGCGTGAAGCCTCCAGCGCCCTAAGGGGAGTTGCTAAGACCAGAGCCAATAGTATGTGGCTAAGTTCTGGTCGCTCAGAGATGACATTTGATGACATCTAAATACTATAAAAGGAGACAACAGAGTTGTTTGCTTGGGGCTCTGAGCCAAGGAGGAGTGGCACACGACTTTGGGCCAGCCATTGTTAAGAACTTCCCAGCTTGTCAACCCAGATGGTGATGGTTTCTTGGTAACTATGAATTGTGATCTGATCTGTTTATAACTCCTTTGTATTTACTCAGAAGTTCAGGTTGGTAGCTTTTCCTCCTGAACTAAGTGACTGTATGTATATATATATATATATATATATATATATGTTCGATTAAAGTAAGATTGTTAACCCCTTAATGTTGCTTTCCTTAGTAAAGCAGATCAAAGAGCCTGTGCTGCCAGTGTTCTTATTCTTGGGCTTATGTTGGTCTTTTACCCCCACAGCAGCTGCTAGCCAAATTGTTGCAACAGTTGGCCAAATGCAAAATGTACGCTTGTCAAAAAGACTATTTTATGTAGAACTCACACAGGGCAAGTGATCACATGATGGTAGGAAAAAGTGATTCAAGAACAGTCAAGGACCACTCAGCATGGAATGCCCACATCTGAGAAGGTGCTGTGCTCTATGAGCAAAGCAGACTTGAAGTAGCTCAAAAGAAACACAAGATGTGCAAATTTAGACAATCTACCTGAAATGTTCACATGGACTATTTGTGCCTGACCTGTAGTAGAGCCTTCTGAGTTTGTATTGGTCTCATCAGCCACAGTTGGACACACTGTAACTTGACTCTAGCACAGTGATGTCATTTTGGTCCTCTCAAGAACAAAGGACAACAACTAACTAGAAGTCTTAAACTCAACAGTCCAAAACTGAACACATTACTCCCTCCCCCTCAAGCCCTCCCAGGTTCCTTATTACTGTCAAGGGTAGAACTATCTGCTCAGTCATGTTTTTGCTTATTTTCTTTTGTCACAAAGAGAGAGTTCAATGCAGATGGGGGCATGTTCCCCAGAAATGATTGTGTTTTAAAAACAATAGGAATTGATAAATGTATTTTTAAGAAAAAGAACTCTATCTCATCATATAGTTATTATCCATCAATTTATCAAAACCTTAAAAAATAAATTCATATTTTCTCTCTAATTCAAATCTTGGAGCAATTCCTCCCATAGCTTTATTACACTTATAGTGTAATAGTATTTTTTTTTTATTTTAGATGCAACCAATAACAATAATATAGCCAACATATAGCATTTTATAGTTTATAAAGCATTTGATATGAATAGATAAACCTTTAAGTGCCTACTAGAGGGCCAAGCTACTGTGCTAAGCACTGGGGATATAAAAGAGGCAAAAGATAGTCCCTACCCTCAAGGAGCTCAAAACCTAATGCAAAACACCCATAAACAAACAAGTTATATGCAGGATAATGTGCATAATCTCATTTGTTTTTTACAAAAACCAAGTGAGATAGTTTAGTAACAATGTGGCTAGCAGCTACTGTATCTGTGTAAGACCAACAACAACCAACACACATTAGGGCTGCTAACACAAGTTCTTTGATCTGCTTTTCTAAGGAAAGCAACTATAAGGGGTTAACGGTCTTGGTTTAATTAAACATATATATATCATTCACTTAGTTCAGGGGGAAAAGATCAGCCCCAGAGCTTCAAAGCAAATACAAACAGAAATTACAAACATCAACAGACAGACTTTGTCTGATTCAAATCATAATTCATAGTTACCAGAGAAGCACCAACATCTATCTGGGTTATAAAACTGGGGGGTGGGGGGTGCTTGCGCAGGTTCAATGGCTTGCTCAGAGTCTCATCACCCACATTCTTTCAATGAATGTACCCCCAAAACAAAATGCCAACCTCAGATCTTATATACCCATCTCAGGGCCCTGAGGGCTCAAGGCTCATCATTTCGAGTATGAGAAATCACTAATACCAAAAGTGTGGGAAAGCTCCAACCACCAACATCAGATCACATACAATTCAATGACTCTGGATTGTCTTAGTGCTGAGAAACATTCCAAGACAAAAAGATTACCTGCTCCACTCAAACAAAGAACAGTAAAAAGGTCCATTTTGCATGCCATTACATAAAGATGCTATTATCATCACCCTTTTACAAATAAGGAAACCATGGGTTTGAGGGATTAAGTGACTTGCCCAGAGTCACACAGCTAGAAAATTTCTGAGGCAGGATTTTAAAGTAGGTCCTTCTATCTGTAATTCCAGCACTTTATCTATTATACAATGCCTCCTAAGAGGCTTTTAAAAATTGAGGTGGGGCTGGAGGGAAGGCTCACATTTATATGCTATGTATGATATGTAAAGATTTAGAAATTTAAACATGATAATTTAATGAAATATGAGGCCTCAAGGTAGATGGACCAAGTGCTGGATCTGGAGTCAGAAAACTTGGGTATTATCCTTGCAAGTCAGTTCTTAAGAGTTTCCTCCTCTGTAACATGAGGATTTTGGACTAGTTCTCTTCTGAGTTCCTTTTCAACTCTAAATCTATGATTATATGATCCAAACAGGGTAGAAAGAGGAACAAAGAAATAACTATATGATCATTATAGTCACAAAATATTTATTGCAGCATTAGATATAACAATACCTACCCTTAAACTGGACATTCAAATAGTGTTAGTATAAGTTTTACCTTTCTCATGCAGGAGAAAAGGTTTCTTTCCCATGCCAAAAAATTAGATATAAAGGATCTTTTTCTGCCAGAGCAATTCACATTTTAAGTTATACTTTTAAAAAAGGTGAAGAAGCTAAATAAGGGAAAACTTTACTGAATTTTGAACAACAATATAAAAATTCAAAATATTTTTAAGTCTTTTGGTAAAAATAAATTTATCAAAAATTTGTTCCAGAATGATAACTCTCTAAAGTCTTACCATATCCTATGACAAAAGGATTCCAGGAAAGCCTTCCTAGCAACTGACCAATTAAAGGAAATCTCTGAATAGCCACAGGAAAATCCTGTAAAAAGAATATTACGAGTCCATTAAAAAGGCACATCTCAAATAGATTAAAATGATATCAACAAGAGCTTTAAACTTTAGTTAGCTGTTTTGGAAAAGTAAAAAATAATAAATAATTGAGGTCCTTAGGGTAATTAATCAAAGCAAGACACTCAGGCAACTATTCTAATGTCATCCTTTAAAATAGGTCATCTAAAACCAAGATACATTATTTCCTTATGGTAAGAGATGAATTATGTTAAAATTTTAATTTCATTTTCCTCATTCTTAGAACATAAGAAGTTACATGATTTGAAAATAACAAGTTTTTCATAATTTATTATAATTTATAAGTAGATAATCCTATACCTTGTACTGAAATGCAAACTGCTACCCTGGAATTTGTGAAAGCTATAATAGCCCCCAAGTCATAAAGGTAAATATTTCAGTCTGTTACTACTTGTGCTCATTGCATGCCAGATGACATTATAATCATAATCTTAAGCTTGCAGAAGAGATAGGGAGGGGAAGAGAGGATACAGAAGAGGAGGGGAAAAGGAGTCAAATAGAAATTTTTTTTTTAAAGAATAAAAAAGGCAGAGCAAATTCTACAGGTTGTTTTGTAATTGCTCTGTTTTCCCATTTCTATATGTTTACTGTTATATAATAAATGGAGAAATTTTCAAATGGGACAGAACTAAGACAACATACAAGTAACTGAAATAATAATCATTTCCTGCTACAATAAATTCCTAACATTTGTCTCACATTCAAGGATGACCTTAGACTTTTTTGGGGCTATGCACAGAAAGTCCAATTTAAACCAAGTTTCATAGTTTTGATACACCAAAATGATATGAAACAATCAGAATGTATTAGATAATTGTGCAAAATATACCTTTGTATAAAGGCTTCTAAAACATGTACATTTATTTTATCATCATGAGGATATATTAAAATATCCAACTTGCCTGATTTTTACAAAAATTCCAAATGCAAATCTTTTAGTTCTGCTTATAAAATTTAACTTTAAAGACAAGTGTTTTATAAATGACATTGTTTTTGTAATTTTTAAAACAAAGAAATCATGAAACTATTATATTTGTATAAAATAATTTTATACTGAAATAATTTCCACAAATGAAAAGATTTTATATCAAAAGTAAAAATACAAAATACAAAATTTGCACTAACCTAAAAACAATTATCAAAAACAAAATACATACCAGTAAAAATACTTATATAATATTTATAATACTTCTCAGGGATCTGAGCATAGTGATTTTCAGCTTAAAGTTGCTATTACAGAGTAAAGTTTGCATGTCAGCAAGCTCTTCAAGATTTAAGGGATCACTTACAATTTAACATAGAAATACCTTTAAATAATCCAATTTATGACCTGACAACCAGGATCAAATTCTTGTTTACTTTAAAGACAGCGGGTTTTTTAAGCCTACTTGATTGGTCAGGAAGTCTCGTGACAATATAACCAATCAAGAAAAAAAAAAAAGACTTTGTTACCAATAAATCAGGGACTCAGGAAACACATTCTTGTTTGCATTACCTGTGGCTGTTTCCCCAATTTGCCTCTGTGATCTAGTAATACATTAGGTCAATACCACAAGCCTCTCTGCTACCATTAGCTTTCTGACTTGCTGAAATCTGGGGTGCAGACTGTTTCTGAAGCTGTCTTCAAAACATTTCATTCTTCCAGTAAGCTACTTACCATATGTTTCAAGGTTTCATAAATCTGCTGCAGGAACTTCTGTAATTGAGGCAGGTGAAGGCAGACATCTTGCTGTGATTCCAAAGTACTGGCCTGGCCCCACACTACAGCCTTACTCAGCCAAAACTCAAAGTTCAAAGGAAGGTCTAGTGTATCCTGAGCCATCTCAAAAGGGAGAAAAGGCAGAGCTTCAAATAGTCATGTTGTCCTGCCTACAGTTCAAGAGAAAAAAAGGTGACAGTTGGCAAATACATAATCTGCAAAACAGGAATATGTCAAAAATATTCTTTCACCTCCCTACCCCATACACCACAGCACAGTTAATGGTAAAATTATATGGGGCTAAGATACTGAACCTTTTGTGCTTAAAAAGCAAAAAAAAAAAAAAATCCGTGGTGGAATAATGATTAAATTGCTTCAGAATGTGTTTCCCAACTAGAGATCTGATTTTTTACCACACAAAATTTTCATCACTAGTAGAATCATAAAAGCAAAGAACTGATATGCCACAGTATATCACCATATGCACATACTAATGCTGTGTGAAAATCACAGCGAATACTTTATATATTCTTTTAATGACTGAGCTTTTTACTTAAGTAGTCTAAATTTAAAGTAAAAAAACAAATATACCATAATTTTATTCGTTTTAATTATTCAAGCTTAAAATACCCTATAAGAAAAAAAAATATATCTTCTGGAGTTTTTATTTCTATCATTGGAAGTTTTGGGGCATTTAAAAAAAACAATCTTCATTTCTCTATTAATCATTATACAATAAAATTACTTATTTCACTTTTTTCCTTAATACAAAAGATATAATGAAAGGTTCATTTGATATGCATAATCATACTACCTACTTCATTAATTAAATATACTATACTTTATATCTTTGATCTAAAATAATTCATAGGAATAGGATATAGCTGAGTAAAACAGTCAGACAAATTACGTGTACTTACTGAAGGAAGCAAAGGCTTCTAATTTAGTTCTAAATTTGATGATTCTAAAATTATTGAAGATCAAAAAATCACATTTATAAGATCATAGAATAAAAGAGACACAGTCCAATCCCCTCATTTTACAGATGATAAAACTGAGACCTACTGAGGTTAAGTGACTTTTCCAAAGTCACACAATTAATGAATAAGTATTTAAGCAGTATCTACTAAGTGCTAAAAGGGGTACAAATACAAAGAATGAAACAATTACTATTCATAGTAAGTGCACATTCTAATGGGGGAGACAAATACACATGAAAATATATACATAGCATAAAAATAAATATAGACAAAAAGTGGTTAAATTAGTCAAATACAGGTCATTTAGGAGAGCAGGGGAGTAGGAGGTTGGGGACTGTTGGACTGGTGGGCGGGGGATGAGGGTGGGGGGCAGAACAGTATAAGTCTCATGCAAAAAATGGGCAGACTAGTGTTGGTTGTTGTTGTTCCGTCCTGTCCAACTGTTAGTGACCCCATGGACCATAGCACACCAGGCCCTTCTATGCTCCACCATCTCTCAAAGTCTGTCCAAGTTCATGTTCATTGTTTCCATGACACTATCTACTCTTCTCATCTTCTGCCATACCCCTTTCCTTTTGTTTACGATCTTTCCCAACATCAGGGTCTTTTCCAATGAGTCTTATATCTACTCATTATGTGACCAAAGTATTTAATCTTCAGCTTCAGTATTTGACCTTCCAGCGAATAGCTGTTGCAACAATTCGGCTAGCAGCTGCTGAAAGACCAACACAAGCCCAACAACAAGAACACTGCCAGCACAGGTTCTTTTGATCTGCTTTACTAAGGAAAACAACGTTAAGGGGTTAACAATCTTATTTCAATCCAACACACAAACATCATTCACTTAGTTCAGGGGAAAAAGCCAGCACCCTGAACTTCAGAGCAAATACAAACAAGTTACAAACACATTATAAACAGACCAAATACAATTCATAGTTACCAAGAAACCATCAACATCTGAGTGAGCCAGGAGGCTCTTAGAGCGGCAGCTCAGAGTCCCACAGCAACACTCCTCCAGGAGTGAGAGCCTCAAGCAAATAGCTCTGTTCTCTCTTTTTATATAGTTTTCAGAGGTCATCAAATGTCATCTCTGAGTGACCTGAACTTAGCGGCATACTATTGGATCTGGTCTTAGCAACTCCCCTTAGGGCCCCCAAGGGCTTCACACCCACATCAGCTTAGCACTTAATAAATAGGGGTTTGGGCCTGGGGCTTTTTACCTAGTAAGGCTCAATCAAAGACAATTAATTTAGCCTTCTAAAAGAGTAAAAAAAAAAAAAAAACAAGTCCCAACTTAATTGCCAATATAAGCCCAAATTAACTTTTTGAAGTATTGACTGATTTGATCTCTGGACTCTCAAAAGTCTTCTCCAACACCACAATTCAAAAACATTTATAGTCCAACTCTCACAGCTATATATCACTACGGGAAAAAGAATTGCTTTGACTTTATAGACCTTTGTCAGCAAGGTGATATCTCTGCTTTTTAGTATGTTGTCCAGATATGCCATAGCTTTTCTTCCAAAGAACAAGTATCTTTTAATTTCAAGACTGCAGTCACCATCTGCATTGATCTTTGGGCCCCAAAATATAAAATCTGACACTGCTTCCATTTCTTCTCCCTCTATTTGCCAGGAAATGGTGGAACCAGTTGCCAAGATCTTAGGGTGTTTTGTCTTTTTATGTCAAGCTTCAAGCCAGCTTTTACTTTCCTCTGTCACCCTCATCAAGAGGTTTCTTAATTCATCTTGACTTTCTACATCGAAGTGGTATCATCTGTTTATCTGAGACTGTTGGGCAGACTGGTCCATCCAGATAAAACATTACTCTCAGGTGTAGTAAGTCCAGTGGAGAATCAGGCCCTGAGAAGGAGCAGTTCAGTTAAATCATAGTGCTGTTCATGGTGAATTTTGTGAGGACCCTCTGAACAGAGAAGTGACCCTGGAGTTCAGGAGTTGACAGTTGTATCAAGCCATGTGAGCCCCCTAAATGTGTGCCACACCACTAGTATACCTGAATTCCATGTGCATTCTTCCCCCCATTTTGTGCTTCAGTTGTATATATGAAGTACATGCTTCAAGTTATGATTTCTAACTACTGATCCTGTTTTGCTATTTAAATAAATACCTTTGCTAAAGATTTTTTTTTAATAGTACCTGAGCTGCATCTTAAAGGAAAAGAGGGACTCTATGAGGTAAAAAGAGTATGTTCCAAGTACGGAGGGTAGCCAGTACAAAAGCATAGTGACATGGCTGATATGTGTTTATTCACTTCAAACAAAATAACGAATACCTATGAAGAAGACTTTTAAAGAGTCCTTCCCAGTTTGCCCTTTCTAGTTCCCTAATATTCTTCCAAACTAAGTGTAGAAATAAAATGTATTTCTTAACAAAGACTACTGTTGTTCAGTCATATCTGACTCTTTGTCACCCCATGGACCATAGTATGCTAATACTGTCCACGGGGTTTTCTTGGCAAAGATACAGAATTAGTTTGCTATTTTCTTCTCCACTAGATAAGGCAAATGGAGGTTAAGTGACTTACCCAGGGCAACACAGCTAGTAAGTACCTGAGACCAGATTTAAACTCGGGTCTTCTTAACTCCAGACCTAGTGTTCTATCCACTATACCATCTAGCTGCTAGGACTACCCTTCTCTTAACTATCTCTGCAACAGGATCGAGGGTAGAAGTAAGATGTTAACACAAAGCAATAATTAAACGGATTACCTGCTGACAATTAAGAGTGCCCAGAATGTGTTAAAAAAAAAAAAGGTAAAGTAGGTACCTCAGTAATGGATGTGAGAATTTCTACCAAAGGCTTTTCTTAAATAATTGAAGTTAAATGTACTGCCAAATCTAAGTGTAGCACAAAATAGCTTTTAATCCAAAGAAGCTCAGACTATCTAATCCAATCTCTTCTATACTATCTAGCCTTCACATGAACACTTCCATTAAATAGTGACCCATTATCTCCTATTCCATTTTTGGACAGATCTAATTACTAGAAAATGTTTGCCTACATCAAGCCTGTATTTGAATCTCCTGGATCAATTGCTTTTTCCCTCCAGGATAAAGCATAACAAATTGAATGCTTCTTCCACATGACACCCTTTCTAATATTGGAAGCCATCTATCAGATTCCTCCCAAATTCTTCTCCAAGAAAAAAAATAAATATTTCCTTTAACTATCCTGGTTTCTCTCTCTTAACACCTTACTAGTATCTACTCTCAAATCAAACTAAGAAAAAGGACAAGAAAAATAAATAAGTTTTTGTCAAGAATTAGTCCAACCTTAGCTTATCCTCTTCTCCCCTGTAATGGCAAGCAATGTGGGACTTTTTGTTGTCTTTTGTTTTGGAGTGCTTCTCAGCACTAAGTCAATCAATTGCCATTGATTGAGTCTTGCCTTTGTTTGTAGGAAGGCCCACATCCTTTTGCTAGTTAGGTAATGAGAGGTGTGAAACTCTGGAGAGGTGTGAAACCCTCAAGTAGTGTGAAGCACTCTGACCCTGAAGAAGTGTATATATACTCTGAGGTTAGCACTTTGTTTGGGGCTCACTCACTGGAAGAGTGTTAGTGTAAAGACTCTGTGTACAGCCGCTGAGGAGCATCTTCCGCCCCGCCTTTGAAAACCCAGATGTTGGTGTTTCTCTGTCTGGTAACTATGTATGTATATCTTTGGTTAGACAGCTGGAAGCCTGTCTGTTGATTTGTGTTATTTGCTCTGTTTATGTAATTTCTGCTTGTATTTGCTCTGAAGTTCAGGGTGCTGACTTTTCCTCTGAACTAAGTGAATGATATATGTATATTTAATTAAAGTGAGACAGCAAACCCCTTAAAGTTGCTTTCCTTAGAAAAGCAGATCAAAGAACTTGTGCTAGCAGCCCTTCTGTATGCTGTTATTGGCCTTATACCTCCACAGCATCTGCTAGCAGCACTGTTGTACATTCCCTCCCTAAAAAAAGATACTGAATTTAAAATGGGATTTCAAAGTATTCTACATAACTTTGGTGAAAAATTAAACACATGTATTAATTTGAAAAGGAAGTCATGCTTTAAATATGTAAATGAAAACAGGTATGATAGTATAACTATTCTACTTGCTTTTTCAAATTTTGGTTATGTCACAGAGAAGTGCTTTCTAGCTATAGAAATCTAGTTTGCTTCAGCCTGTCTTTTTAAAGAAATGATGAATAATATAAGAGAAGTCAACACTACTGAAATGGTAATAATTAACACCACCTTGTGCAATTTCTTTTTGTGTGTGACTCTGTCTTACCTCTAAACAAATGTCACAGCAAATCAATAATTGTTTGGTTATAATTTTGATGTAAATGTTCAAATGTCCTTAGGGAAATACATACTGGACAAGTAAGTTGATCCCTTGGTTCTACTCATTTTACTACACAATAGTTCATAAATCTTCCTAGGTTTTTCTGAAGTCTTAATAGTCATCATTTCTTAAGAGTAAAACATCCCATTACATTTATATATCATACTTTAGGCATTTCACAAATAATATGCCCTAACTGTTGTTTTCAATTTTTTTGCTTCCAAAAAAAATGCTACTTAAATATTTTCATGGATTCTTTTGCTTCACATGGTACAGGGCTAATAATATCACTGAGTCAAAAGATATAATAAAAACAGGAACAGCCACTAATTTTCATATAGCACCTGCTACATGCCAGGCACCATGCTAAGCATTTTACAAATATTATCTCATTTGATACAACAATTTGGGAGGCAAATGCTATTGCCATGCTCATTTTACAGTTGAAGAATCTGGATATAAACAAGTCAGCGACTTTTGAGATATACTTCTCTCTTCTTTGATTTCTTTGAGGGTATATACCTAGAAGCAGTATCACAGAACCAAAGAATATGCACATTTTAGAGGCTTATTGGGAATAGTTACAGATTATTTCCCAGATAGACTGGATTAATTCATAGTTCCACCAGCAGTGTATTAGTGTTGCCTTTCTTCCCACAGAGCCTCCAACAATTACCATTTTCAACTTTTGTCATCTCTGGTAATCTCATGGGTACAGACTGAGCCTCAGAGACTTTGAATTTGCATTTTCACCTTACTATCAATAATTTGAGTATTCTTCACATGGTTGGCTAGTGCTTAGCACTGAGCCTAGCACAAAGTAATCACTAGCTGACTAACCTGTTAATGACTACATAAATTGGTTCATTTAAAAAGTGCCTATTCATAATTTTTGACAATTTTTCTATTAGAGAATAGCTTATATTTTTATATCTTTTCACCAGTATCCTATATGTATTTAGCATGTATTTATCAGAAAAAAATTGCTACATTTTCCCCTCACTTACAAGTTTTCTATCTAATCAAGCTTCCTGATTTTTCTCATGCAAAAGTTTTTGAAATTTATGTAAACATAATTGTCTATTTTGGAGGCAGCTAGGTGGCACAACAGACAGAATGACAGGCCTAAAGTCAAGAAAATGACTCTTCCTGAGTTCAAATCCAGCTTCACACACTTACTAGTTATGTGACTGTGGGCAAGTCTCTTGACCCTCTTTGCCTCAGTTTCCTCATCTATAAAATGAGCTGGAGAAGGTAATGACAAACCACTCTAGTATGTGTGCCAAGAAAACCCCCAAAAGAGTCACAAAGAATTGAACACAATTGAAAATGACTAAACAACAAAAACAAATTATTTTTATCTTTCATGATTACCTCTATTCCTATTTACTTAATACTTTTGCCCCTAGATATGGTTATGAAAGGCATCTCTTTCTGTTCTCTATGATTTTTTTTGTTTTTTAGTGATATATCCATTTAGAACTTAAATGTGGAATACGGCCTAAGATGTTGATCTAAACACAATGTCAGTGGCTTCCAGTTTTCTAAGCAGTTTTTGTGGAACAGGAAATCCACATCCAAGTCCTTGATAGAGATGTGAAGTGAGCAGAACCGATACAGAGTCAGATCCAAGAAAATAGTTCTCCTTAGAACAACATAAATGGACAGAACAAAGAAAAAGGAAAGAAAAGAAATGGAATATTCTTTAAATTAGACTGAAGAAATAGTCTCAGATTAGAGTGAGGAAAATTCTCTTCCCTTCCTTGTCTAAAGCGATGGGGCCTAACCATGGATGTGAAATATCACATAAACCATCATACTCAGTTTTAAATTGTTTTGCTAAACTTTTTCTCCATATTATTCTTAGTTACAAAGGACATCTTACTGACTTGGGGAGATGAAAGAGATTTTTTTTTTAAATGAAGATGATATAAAAAACAAAAACTAAAAATATGATTAAAAACTATTTAGGGCATTGCTTAAAAACAGAAAAGTAGATCTTGTCCAATGTCTGATAAACTCAAGACTGCAAACTACTTGTTAAAAAACTACTTGTCCATTTGACAAAAATTGCTGGGAAAACTGGAAAGCAGCTGGGCAGGCATTATAACAAATAAGCTCCAAATTGAAAAAAGACATAAATATGAAAGGTCATATTAGAGAACTAAAGACAGTACTTCACATATCTATACTTGAGTCAGACTTACTAAACAAGCAAGGGAAAAAAGTGATCATAAAAAAATTTAAAATGGGCAATTTCAATTACATCAAATTAAAAAGCTTTTGCCCAAACAAAATCAATGCAGCTAGGATAATAGGAGAAACTGTTCAATGGGAAAAATTTTTGCATTAAATATCACTAAAAATCTGATATTCAAGATATTTGATTTGCACAAACATATGAAGACTAAATGACATTCCCTAATAAATATAGGTTCGAGGAATACAAATAGTGTTTTAAAAAAATGCAAGTCACTAACAACATGAAAAAGGTCCTAATTGCTAATATCATAAATGTACATTAAAATAACTCTTAGGTTTTAACTCATGTCATAAAATTGGCAAAGATGATCATAAAATGAAAAATCAATATTAGCGAGGTCATGGAATAACTAGAACAGAAGAATACATTATTTATGGAGTAGTAAAAGGCTCTAATCATTTTTGAAAGAGATAATGAAATACACAAGAAAAGTCACTAAACTTTGCATATTTTTTAAACTTTCCCATAACAAAGCATAACCTGGAAGTCAAACTCCAACGAGCTCAATGACGGGGGAAAGGAGGCGTCCGATATATTAAAAAAATAAAATAGTAGTAATTCATATATATATATATGTATATGTATGTGTGTGTATGTATACACACATGTACATACACACATATACACCTACAATACATACATATACATGTATATGTGTGTGTTGATATATATCAACAGACATACACACACACACTCACACACACACAAAGAAAACAAAATAAGTCTCTATCAATTGGGCTAGAGCTTAATAAGTAGTGATACATAACCACTAGCGGTGGGTGTCCCTCCAGGCTCTCTCCTGGGCCCTTGTTGCAACAATTGGGCTAGCAACTATTGTGGGGGTGAAAGATCAACACAAGCCCAACAACAAGAACGCTGCTAACACAGGCTCTTTGATCTTCTTTACTAAGGAAAGTACCATTAAGGGGTTAACAATCTTACTTTAATACAACATATACATATAAACTCACTTAGTTCAGGAGGAAATGCCAGCAGCCTGAACTTCAGAGCAAATACAAACAAGTTACAAACATACACGATATTAAGAGACCAGATCACAATTCATAGTTACCGTTGTAAGAAACCATCAACATCTGGATTGACAAGCTGGGAGGCTCTTAGAGCGGCAGCCCAGAGTCCTGAGCCAACACTCCTCCAAGAGTGAGAGCCTCAAGCAAATAGCTCTGTTCTCTCTTTTTATACAGTTTTCAGAGGTCATCAAACATGTCATTTCTGAGCAACCAGAACTTAGCGGCATACTATTGGCTTTGGTCTTAACGACTCCCCTTAGGACTCTGAGGGCTTCATACCCACATTGGCTTAGCACCTAGTGATTAGGGGTTTGGGCCTGGGGCTTTGCACCTAGTAAGGCTCAATCAAAGACACTTAATTAATTTACCATTCTAAACAGCAAAAAGAAAAACAATAAGTGTGTGAAGGATTTTACCTCTGTAACATCTTTAGCATAAGCCCCCTTCTCTCTTCTGGTGGTGCAAGCACCCTGTACAGACCTTCATCTCTTCACACCTGGACTGTTGCAATAGCCAGCTGGTTGGTCTGCCACAAGTCTCTCCCCATTTCAGTCCATCCTCCACTTAGCCATCAAAGTAATTTTCCTAAAGTGGAGATCTGACTATATTCTTCTTCTACTCAATAGCCAGTGGCTCCCTATTACCTCTAGGATCAAATACAAACATCTCTGTTTGGCTTTCAAAGTTCTTCACAACCTACTTCCTACATACACATACACACGTTTCAAGTCTTCTTACATCTTAACCTCATCTCCTCCTCGCTAGATCCACCCCCTTCTTGAATCCCGTGACACTACCTCATTTATATTCCTAGAACAAAATACTTCATATCTCCTGACTTCAGGAAATTTCACAGGAGTTGTCCCCCATGTCTGGAATGCTCTTCCTCAGCTCTGCCTGCTGGCTTCCCAACTAAAATCTCACCTTCTACATGAAGCCTTTCCCAATCCCTCTTAATTTTAGTACCTTCCGTCTCTTGACTATTTCCTATTTGTCCTGTATATAGCTCCTTTGTACATAACTGTTTAGATGCTATCTTCCCTATTAGATTGTGAGCTCCTACAGAGCAGGGATTGTCTTTTGCCTATGTATTCCTAGCATTTAGCATGGTGCCAGGTACACAGTAGATAATTAATTAATAAATGCAAAATGACTAAGTGAATGCCTTTATACCTTTGATCAATTGATTTAATCAAGAATTCTGGGCTTTCTGGGTTTAACTATGGTAGTATGGACCTCACTCTAACATTTGCATATGTCTTATCGACGTTATTAAGAAGCAATAAGGGGTAGTGGATAGAGTATTGAACCTTAGGTCAGGAAGGCTTGAATTTGAATCCTACCTCAGACACCTTCCAGCTTTATGCCCCTGAGTAAGTCATTTAACCTTTCTGGGCTTCGATTTCTTCATCTATAAAATGAAGGGATTAGACTTGATGACCTCTAAAATCCCTTCCAGCTCTATCATTATATGAACCCAGACTGTGTCTCATTGCATCCTCCAACACTGCATAACACAATAGTTGTGGCATTGAAAACTGAAGTAGTAAGTAAGGACTCAAGTATTTTTTTAATTCATGCTTTGAAGAGTTTATTACAATCTAAAAGGTAAGGTGATTTGCCTAGGGTCTTTTTTGGCTAACAAGTGTAAGGAAACAGAGTCAAACAAAAGTCTTTCCTGACTCCAAGTCCAGTGCCCTTTCCATTTATCAAACTCCTAAGATCAATGCGATAATGGGTACAGGATAATTACAATAAATATCATAGTGCAAACCACTGAAAAGGAGACACAGAATCTTAGAAACACTAAATGAACTTGTCATAGGTATGAACTTCTAAGGCTGGCTAAAGACTGTCACCATTTAACAACAGAGATTAACTGCAGACTACAACCTCCCTTAAATACCAGTGTAAATCATATTTAGAAGCCTGCCAGGTACACTGTATTTGAAGTTTGCTTTCCTTTGGTCTCTGACATCTCCCAGTCAGACAACACAAGAACTGAGCCTAGACATACCAAATATGGCTCATTCATCCACTTGAAGTAGCAACCTTGCAAAGAGAACTTTTCTGTTATACCCTTTTGGTATAAATCCATTAAAGTCTGACCCCTACCCTACCCCGGGTCAAAGAATAAAGAGGCAAGTGCAGATTCATGTGCAAAATGCTGCAAAACACACTGATTATGTAAGACTAAAATTAGGAAGAGCTAAATACTTATTTTCAAATCAATTTAATCAACTAGTCACATGTCAAACAAAAAAATGCCAGTGGTCTCTTCAGTAAAAGGCTAAAATTTATTTAGACCCTAGGAGTATCTTATGTACAAAAGCAAACTATTACATATTTAACTACCTGTCAGTTTGAAAGCATCTCTGTTCCCTCTAAAATCTTTATAGTGATCATTCTTAAATTGCTGAAAGGTTAGACTTGAAAATGTTTTTACATATGCATTTTTGGTTCTTGGAGAAAATGTTTCTGAATTCCACAAATTTTCTTTCTTTATATGAGTAAAGTGGTTAAAAGAAAATACATCCTAATCAACTACTTTCTTTTGACCATTATGAGCCTTTATGAAAAGTTCCACTAGGAGGAGCTGGCTTTTCCTCTGTGTAGTCAGAAAACTATTATCTGTTTCTGAAACAGACTAATCAAAAACATGGAACTGGAATTTAAGGATAATTTTAAACAAAACCTCAAAAGTAAATAAAATCTGTATGTTTGAGGCACTACTAGCACAAAATTTTAATCCAAAAGAAGAGTATATACAGTCTAAAGACAGCCCAAAGGAATTAAAGGAATGATATCTAGTATATATGGCTGTTAGATATGAGGGGAATTACTCCTCTCAGTAATGTCCTTTATATCTACGAAAGTATTAGTGATGTTACTTCCAAACATAAAAAAAGAAAAGCTTCCATTTCTCTCTCCCAAGATGTAGTTCCTGACACACACAAGCAGTCTGTAATATTGCAATACCCTTTAAGCTTGGCACCATTCCATTTACAGGACATAAAAGAACCAGCTATTCAGACTGTTGAAACAATCACATCTTACTTAGTCTTTTATTGTCTACATCCCAGCTGACAGATGAATGCATATATAATTGAAGTATTTAAACATATGTATGTGTGTGTGCACGCACACACACGCGCGCGCGTGCACACACACACACACACACACACACACATTTCAACAAAGCAGAAATAGAGTTAATCAATCCATAATTATTTAAGTGCCTGCTATGTGCCTGGCACTCTGCTAAGTGCTAAGGATACAAAGAAAACAGTAGTTAATGCATTTAAGGAATTAAAATTGGGTGAGCAGGATGGGTAGGTGGAATTATATAAAGGAAGCACCATATACAAAAGCTATGCAAAATAATCGAGCAGTACTAGAAAGTGGAGGGAGAGATTAGGAAAAGGGGATGAAGGAGAGTCCAGTGTGATGAACAGCAAATGCCCTATTTGTAGTACTAAAGGTATTCTCTCATATTTTATATAAAAGCATTTAGTGCTTCCTTATTCAATTTGCTTCAACATTCATTATTCACCTACTGTATGTAAGGCACTGTGCTAGGTAATGGGAATACAAAGACAACAAGTTCCCTCAAGTTGCTTATTAGAAGAATGTGATCAACATATGAGCAGGGAAAAGACAAATAACATGCCAGGCAGAGTGAAAAACAACCAGATCAGCTAACTGATCAGACACGGGCGGTCACAGAAGATCCAAGATTATGAACCCGAGTAACTGGGAACATGGAAATAAGCTCAGCAGAAAAGGTGAAATGTGGGGGAAGAAGGTTAAGGGGAAAGACGTTCAGCTCAATTTTGGGCGGGTTGAGACTGAGGTGCCAAGGGGACATGAAGATACAAAGCACAGCAGAATCAGTGACATAGGACTGGAGCTGAAGAGAGCAATTGGACTACATAGAGAGGTGAGATCCACGGTCACCGCTGCAGAGAAAACATCTGAATAGGCTACAAGACAGAGCCCTGAGGGGGATACTCATATTCAAGAAGTTCAGTCATTTTTCAACAGTGCCCAACTCTTCATGACCTCTTTTGGGGTTTTCGTGACAAAAATACTGGAGTGGTTTAACACTTCCTTCTCCAGATCATTTTACAGATGAAGAAACTGAGGCCAACAGGGTTAAATGACTTGCCCAGGGTCACATAGCTAGTAAATGTTTGAAACTTGATTTGAACTCAGGCCTTCCTGACTCCAGGCCCGGCACTAAATCCATCATTCCACCTAGCTGTCCCGGAAGTGGAAGAGAAATGAAAAAACAACAAAAGAGACTGAGAAGGTGCAGTCAGGCACATCACGTACCTGATGTTTTTCTGAAAGCAATATCATATAAGTCAACTGAAGAGGAACAATCCAAGGAGAAGGGTAGAGAGCACTGAAAGCAGTGGCAATGGGGCCAAGAAGAAGACAGCGGTTATTTGACAGTCAAGAGATTAGTGTTAACCTGGTATAACAGGAGCAGTATGTACTGAGCAGAGGTTAATTTTTCTTTAAAAAGGAAATGAAATTGTCCTCAAGTTTAAATTTATCTGTAATACTTAGGCGTAAAACAATGGCATAACTTCCCCAAGGATTCTTAAACTGGCATCCATGAACTTTTTTTGTTTTTAATATTTTAATTAGTGCATTTCAACATAATTGCTTTCCTTTAGAGTTTTATGTATTCTCTTTTATATATTTTAATTAAAACATTCAGAAAAGTGGACCATAGGTTTCACTAGACTGCCAAAGGGGCAGAAAAAGTCCAGGAAAATGAGATATTTATCAGCAATCCATGCTATTTAATCTCTCAGAACTCCCATTTCCCTTCGAGAATCAGCTCAAGTGCCATCTCCTTCATGAGGATTCCCCAGAGCTATGTTTTTATTTTGTCTATATCCTATATTTATCTTCAAAAATTTTTTAAACACCTTTTCCCAAGAACATAGGCCCTTTGAGCACAGAGATTCTCTCATCTTTATGCCTTTATCTCCAGTGCTGTAGTAGGAAGGCCGAATTTATGATCTCAAATATAATCATGTATATGTTTGAATGGTCCGAAATCAATAGGTATGAGAGATTGTCTAAGGAGAAAATAACAAGAAATTTATTTAGGCCCCACCGCAGCAAAAACTTGAACCA
>CM053622.1:434385037-434401310 GCA_028646595.1 Phalanger gymnotis
GGTGGAACGTGTGAAAGCCAGAAGCTGCGGAGGCAGGAAGCTGCGGAAGCCAGAAGCTGCGGAGGCAGGAAGCTGCAGAGGCAGGGCTTACCCGAGTGCGAGCAGGAACGTGAGGCCAGTGAACATGATTTGGCTAGATACTATCTTGTTTTTCTGTGGCCTCCTAGTTGCCCTTGTGAAATGGGGTGTCTGTGCCTGGGGTCTTTTTGTCAAGATGTTGGAATGGGGAGGCTGGTTCAAGTTTTTGCTGCGGTGGGGCCTAAATAAATTTCTTGTTGTTTTCTCCTTAGAGAATCTCTCATACCTTGCGATTTCGGACCATTCAAACATATACATGATTATATTTGAGATCATAAATTCGGCCTTCCTACTACATTGGCCAGACCACTCTCAACTTGATTCTGCGGTTTCCCTCTAACTTGCTCTTTGGAGTTTGTGGGTTGAGAAGTCTGGTAACTGCCACAGCTCACTGATTCATGGCCCCAAGGCCTGTTCTGGCTGGCTGACTCCGGGTCTGGTCTGTCCTGGCCTGTCCTGGCGGGGCCCAGGCTGGGCTGCGCTCCACTCCCAGCACCGTGCAGTAGACTCTTTCCAGCGACCATCCAGGCTGTCCTGGGCTGGAGCCCTGCTTCCCTCTGCTATTTCATGGGTTCTGAAGCTCTAGAATTTGTTCAGAGCCATTTTTTACAGGTGTTTGGAGGGATTTGGGGGAGGGCTTAAGCAGTCACCATCTTGGCTCCGCCACCCAGAATGAGTACACTTTATATAAAATCTACAACACCACAAGGGAAAACTTAACTGTGATCAATTCAATGACCAATCATGACTTCAAAAGAATGGAGACGAATAAACCAGGCTTTCCCTACCTTGAAAGAGAAGTGACAGACTAGAAGTACAGAATGAGGCATTACAATGTGGCCAGTTTGTGGGGTTTTATTTGCTAGACTGTACTTATTTGTTACAAAGGGGAGCTTTTCTGGGAGAGAAGGGAGAGGTACAGGAGGGAAGGGGGTTAGTTCTAGTGAAGAAGAAGAAAGAAAAGGATGAAATAAGCCTCAATGAAACATTAAAAAACATACACAGAAGAACGCAGAAGGAAGTTGAGAGCCAGGCACTGCCGGGACTAGCATGCTAAACTGACTATTCCTTTAAGAAATACAAACTGTTTGTGAAGGAGACTCACAGTATCCTATACAATCTTTTATTTTTTTCTGTTCCTGTTTATATAAGGAAATATTCATGTTTGTTGATGTTTGTCAAGTTGATAACTTTTTAAAATAAAAAGATGAGGTTGGATTAGATGACCTCCAAGGACCTTCCCTTCTCTGAATTTGTGTTCCTGTGATTCTAGTCAGGCACAGTGTTACTGTAAAAGGGCACCATATTTGGATCTCATTTATCTGCCTTTTCTCTCTGACAAGCAGCCTGTGTCTGTTTGAGGCCTGGACTGGCTTTTTCAATCAGTAAACAGATCCTCAGTTACAACCCTTTTTTAGAACTAGAAACTAAAGCAATCACATGATAGTTAACACTTGTTTCTGAAAGGGAACTCTGTGGTTTCCTGAGGATAGTATCAGTAAGCACTATACTGATTAACTGTGCCAAAGATGATAGTTACTTTAGATCATATTGGATAATAAAGGCAGTAATGCTTTGATTAAAGGTATTGACACCTCTCTTGCTGACACTCATTCACAAGTTTATATAACTTTAACTGAAATTATCAGAATTTTCTTCTGCTGTTGCTTTATGCAAATTAATAGAGTAAAGGAGGTTTCCTTGAGTGTTGAGCAAAGTACTTGCTTGCTTTGGTTTTTCTGCTGCTTGAAAAAAGCAAACACTAATACAGATAATAGAATGTGAGCTCTATTTCTCTGCCCTGCCTTATGGAGAGAATTTTGACTAAGAAAAGGTCAGAACTGGTCACCAATTTCTTCTTTTTTAAATGCTGAACACTGTTTTAAGAATCATGATGGTCATGAGAAGAATTAATCCTAACTCAAACACGTATTTGGGTATTGATATGTCTAAAGACACTTCTATCTCTGCAGATTACCAATTATCCAATTCAGCATTGATATCGTCTGGGGAGGACAACTGATTCCAATGTGCCCCAAGCCAAAGCTTTGAGACTAGGATACTCTGTTATAAAGTGATAACAAGTTAGAAGGACCACCACTGGATAAATGGAAATTACCGCCATGATGCGATTGCTGCTCTACCCTGAGAACGTGGGTTCCACTAACTCAATCTATGACCTTAAGCGAGTCAATTTCCCTTTTTTGAGTCAATACAACAATACAACAGTTTGGAACTGTTGATCAATAGCTGCAATCTTAGACTCTGGGTCTCAGGCTTTAATAAGGGAGTTTTCACTATATCTTGTTGGGAAGATGGCCTCTATGCCACTCTGGCCATCTCCATACTAGGCCCATTCCACTTTTCCTTTATGATCTGTCTTTCCTCATCAGAATGTAGGCTCCTTCAGGGCTGGTGGGGCATCTGTCTTTGTATCCCCAGAATTCAGCACAAATAAGTTATTTAAAAATTTCTGCCTCTTGAAATTTTAATATTCTGTGACTCCATTAAAAAAGGAAAAGGAAGATAAAGATATATATGGAATAATTAAGATAAATTTTTAAAAAAGCATATAAGGACACAAAGACTATACTTCATCTTCATTATGTCCTTGAGGAATTTTTAGTGCCTTGTAAGGAAATCTTGCTCCTTGGGCCAGTTTTAGGAAAAAGAAAAAAAAAAAGAATTCACAGGCAGCAATAGCCTACACAACCCTATTATTGGGGGAGGGGGTGGAGAGAAAGGAAGAGAGCAACACTTAAATATCACCCAAATGGCCCATAGCAAGAACCTAGCAAATGTGGCCTCAGATACTTAACACTTACTATCTGTATGATCTTGGGCAAGTCACTTAACCCTGAATGCCTTGCTCCCTGCAACCCTCCCCAAAAAAGTGGGGGAGGGGCTAGGTGGCATAGTGGATAGAGTACCGGCCCGGAGTCAGAGGGACTCAAGTTAAAATCTGGCCTCAGACACTTGACACTTACTAGCTTTTTAACCCCTGGGCAACCCTGACTGCCCCCCCCCAAACCCCAAAAAACCAAAAAACAAACAAACCTAGGCAGACCTTGGATAAAATCATGACATTTCAGTGAATGTCACATTCATTTTTTGGCTCCCTCCTACAGAAACATCTCCCCTCCCCCTCAAGCCCTAATTGATTCTGAACAGTACTAAGGCAATTCTCCCACCCACCATCGTCTGAGTCCTCTCTTGATTTCCATCATATGGGTTATAGCAGAAGGCCAAGAGCCACAGCAAGGCCGCAGGGGATTCAGCTCTCAACATCACTAATTCTTCAGCAGCAATATCAGCCCATTCTCCAAAATGAATAAATGAAAACCAGTGCTCAAAGAGACTTCCACAGGATCTGGAACAGAATCAAGATACATGGCAGCTGTGAAAGTTCACTTTTTCCCCCTCCTTAGTTCTTAAAGTAAACTTAATGTTTGTAGAAGTGCCTTATGTTATCCTCACTCACTGCTGGACTTATGACCATCACTCAGGGGCATACCTGTTAAGTCTTGAGTAAACAACTAAAAGTGCCAACTTGTTCCAATCCAAGGTATTCAAAGGTTCTCAAAAGTACCTCTTCTTGGGAACTCCATGCACAATTTCCACTAAGTACTTACTAATTTTTAACCTTCAGAGACTTCATGATTGTGCGTCGAATTTGAAAAAGAATTTTCTTTTCATGATGAGCAGAAATGTTGTGAAATTAAAATCTGTAGATAGCACCTCTGGGCTATCTAACTGCTCTAAACGAGCTGCTGATGGGAATGGGCCCTTCCCTGTTG
This sequence comes from Phalanger gymnotis, assembly GCA_028646595.1. NCBI lineage: Eukaryota > Metazoa > Chordata > Mammalia > Diprotodontia > Phalangeridae > Phalanger > Phalanger gymnotis. The sequence goes on from CM053622.1 coordinate 434,388,913, forward strand.
TACATGTCTGCCTTCCAGCTGGCCAAGCAGCTATAAAATGAGAAAGAGGATTCACGCAATCCAGATGGAGTCCAGAAAACGGCTACTCTGGTTGTTCAGTGACAATGGCAGATGTTTTGGAGGCACTGTTGCCACGTCAGGGCAGCACTGATTTTGTAGCCAGAGTAGACAGAAAAGTCTGCTTCTCTGAAATCCTTTTGTTTATCTTTAGTAGGAAGAGTCTTTATTCTACAACTTCACAAAGCCCATTTCAAACCTTTTCTACTCTGTTTAATCCTACCACATCCTTCTTCCTCTTAGCACATGACCTTGACCCCTCCTTTACTAAGAAGACTGAGATTGTCCAATTCGGGCTTCTTCATCTTCTCCCCTCTTTGCCCCAAAATCTTTCTTATCCTTTCCTCCAGTCTGGCCCTTCTCCTTTTCAAATTGAACCCATTTATGTCTATAATCCCTTCCCCTTGGTCTCCTCCACAATGCTGCTGCATCAAACATCTCCTCTCTCCTTAATCTTTCTCTCTTCACTTTTTCCTTTCCTTTTGTCTACAAAGAGGCTCGCCTCCTCTACCATGAGGTTCCTTCCTCCTCATTGCCAGAGTTCTCAAAGGAGCAGCTGGCACTCATTTCTTTACTTTCTCAACACACATTCATTCATCAACTCTTTGTAATCTGGTGTCTGCCCCTGACACTACACTGAAACTGTTCTCTCAAAGATGACACACGAATCCTAAACAATCAACCAATGGCATTTTCTGATCCTTGACCATTATGATGCATTTGACACTGTTGATTGCCCCACCTTTAATTCTCTTTCCTTAGCTTTTGTGACTGAAGACTCTCCTGAACTTCCTCTTTTTTGTTCCCTTCTGGTTATTCTCTATTTGCCTCCTTTGCTGGTTCTCCTACCCACTAAATGCATCATCCTCTAAGGTACTGTTCTCTTCCTGCTTCTCCTCTCTATTTAAATCTCTTGGTGATCTCATCCATGTCTACAGTATCCACCATCACCACAATGGGTATGACTGGATTGAACTCTCTACCTCTAGCCTTGATCTTGTCATTAGTTCCAAATCTGCCCTGAGACTTTGTGTCTTTGCTATTTCCCTCTACCTAGGCATCCTCAAAATCACCACGTCCAAACCTGAACTCATCATCTTTTCCCGAAAACTCAGTTTCCCTACTGATTTTCACACTTCTGATGATACTCTTCTCTTCTCCCCTTCTTGTATTCCATGGTTATCATCCTAGCTCAGGCTCTCATGACTTCTTACTTGGATAATACAGTAACATCCTTACTGGTCTTTCTGCTTTTGGTCTCTCCTTACTCCAACCCACTTTACTCAATCTTGCTAGATTAATCTTCCTAAAGTATAGCTCCTATCACATCACCCCCTTGCTGGAAAACAAAAACAGAAACGTCACCTACAGTGGCTCCCTATTGTTTAAAGAATGCTCTTCCCTCCCCATAAATTCTTCATGATGGTCAAAGATTAAATGCTTAACTCCTATAACCCTTCCTCCCACCACAACTTCCAATAAGATGGGGAAAATATAAAAAATAAGAGAAACAAAACATAAAAGCAACTAAAAGGTATTTAGCTCACTGAACACTCTGGTCTTCAACTATTTTTTTGAGTATTTCTGAAATGTAATTCAAGTGCTGGCACCAAAGTCCACGTGGCAAATCTAGGGGGAAAATCAAAGAGGAGAACTAAATATATTAGTGATAAAACTCTTAGTTAAAATTTAGAGATCTTGTGTATGGCAAGCTTTGTACCATTTTTCAATTGTGGAACCCACATCTAATCCACACTCATTTTTTTCCCTAGTCCTATCTATTATGTATCCTTGTTAGCCCATGGAACAAAGTTTCATCTGTATTACATAGGGCTAGAGTTCAAAGGATTCTTCAAATCAGGCACAGTGTGGGCAGAGATCGTATAAGCTTCCTGGAATTCAGTTACTGTGTCCCTGTTTTCCCAGCTCTGTGCCTCCTCTGATCATAAAAGACCAATTATATCAAAATATGTGGTGACTTTCTGAAATATTCAATGGGGGATTAGGAACAAACTACCCAACTAACTCTTTTACAGTTATGACCTAACTCAGTCTATGGGTAGGCTAATATAAAAACAGCCTTCTTTTCTGGTTAACATTTATAGTTTCATGACTATGCTATGATTTTGAACATGTCCAAACACTTGAATACCTGCAGTTTAAAACTAGATACAAAACAGTACTGCATCTTCATACCGTCAAAAACCAATACCCCGCAAGTTTATATAAAGTATGTAGAATGGAATATCATTATTTCTTAATATATGTCACAGAAATTATAGACACAATACAGACACAAACCCAAATCTGAAATCAGTAACATTACTTTCTATTACAGCTTAGGATATTAAGAGTGCTGGAATTTTATTTAAGCTTTTTTTTTTTTTTAACATAATCACTAGCTAGCTCTTCTCACTGAATCTTTTTTCTGCTATGACTATTAAATTACTACTAGTGTCTGACATCAGTCCCTGGATTCCTCTATGAAGGCACATTAGATTCTGTGACTAAGAGAACTTAACAGTTGGCCCTATAGTCTTTAAAATTCCTATAAGCTGAGCTAATGATTTGAAGAGAATGATAGGTAATTTTGATGCCCTTCAGCTTCCCTTCTCATTATTCATTTCATGATCCCTGGAAACTGATGCTTCTTCTAAGACTGAGCACTAATTAATACTAACACATCCATGTTGCCTTATTTGTAGCTAGCTCTCAGAACTTACAAGAACACTTTCTTCAGAGATTATTCTGTTTCCAATACATAATCATTTTGATTTAGCTGGCACAAGATGAACCAATACATATGGAAATGGGTCTATCCCAGGTCAACCAGTTACTCTCAAAGAAAGCAAGCCTTCCCTTTATCCATTGTGTTAATAACATATTATAGTGGGAGCATCAAAGAGATTCAGAGGAGACTCCCAAGCCAGTCAAATAAATCCTAAAGAACTTCAAAAGGTTATCTGCTGCATTCTTCCTACTCCTGGCCACATCCTCTGGAAAGAGAATTAAGTAAATGCTGCAACACTTAGAATTATCTCTTTTCTACAACTGTACCCAGTAATTAAATTTGTTAAAGAAAAAACTGCACTAAAAGGAAAACATTTTCTGTTAATTTATTTTTCAACTCCCTCTTTCTTCTGAGTTCAGATAAAACCCATGTCCTTTCTACCTGTCTCTGTCAATACTACCTTTCTTTTTGATTTTGATTCCTGGTGATCAAGAACCATGCCTCTTCCTTCCCTGCCCCCATTTTTAAAAGCTGTGCCTCCCAATTCTATATTCAAGTACACATCAAATATGTCCCGTCCAAAATAGGGCAAAAATGAAATTAGGAAAATCTGTGTTGAAAACAATGTCAGGTGTACAATATAATAGAACAGTAGCAGGGATCATTGGGAAAAGACTTCAGGGATCTAGTCCCACTTCTGCCCCTGAAATAGCTATCTCTGTCATCCTCAAAACATTCTATGTTTAGGTGGTAAATTTTACGAACTATTATAGGAGACTTCTGTGGGACTGTTTCAAATATTAGCTTTCTTTTTTTCTTCTTCCATTTTTATAAGCAAATCTGCCTGGGAAAACACATATCTCAACATCAATGTTCTGCTCAGAAGTTATTTTATCACTCCTGAAATCTAGCTCAACTCACCTTTTGGGTTTTGGAGTAATACCATGAGAAGAGATGAAGAGGCATAGGGAAAGTAGGACTTAAGTGGAAATTTCAGCTGCAACAGAAAAAAAAAGTATTATTTAAAAACTGGATGAGATATCAAAATCAGCTACATTAGAGAATTAGGGAATTCTGGTAGGATTTAAACAACTGGAAAATAGAAGATTAACTTAAGAAGTGTGGACTAAGAACTGGTTAAATGGACAAACCAAAAGAAGAGTCAGCATTTGATATCAACTTATAAGATCTGTAGTGGAGAAGTCCAGGAGCTGTGCTTTTTACCATATTTACTAATAACCTGGGTAAGGACATAGATGGTGTGCCTATAAAGGACACTAAGCAGGGATGGATAGCTAACATATTGCGTATAAGAGTCAGGGTCCAAAAAGAGCTTTATGGTCCAGAACGTTAGGCCAAATCTAATAAAATGAAATTTAACAGGGAACACTGTAAAGTCTTACATGGGCTAAAAAATCCACTTCGCAGATGGGGAGGTTATGGCTATGTAGGAGCGTGCCTAAAAAAGCTCTGGAGGTCGTAATGCATTTCAAGCTCAATATAAGTCAATAAGAAGGATATGGCACCCCCTGAAAGCTAACTTGATCTTAGAATGGGGTCCTACTCAGATGTTTTGCTGTGGCACACGGATGACCCTGGGTTTTCAAAGGCTATGCCGACTTAGTGCAGCCATATTAGAAAGGCATCAACTATAGCCTTGACAACAGATTGTGGCCAATTTTTTTTCTTTTAAGCAGTATTTATATGCTTTGTTTTTACATAAAAACATTCATTTAGAGATTATTTCTAACAGGTCACTTGTAATCTAGCAAAACAATTAAGTAAAACTAATACAACAAGTGAATCTGAGGACGCATGCAACATTTAACATATGTAGCAGCCTCCCACCTCTCTATTTAAAAAAATGCTGAAGTTCTCTCAGCGGCTGCACATAAAAACGTGTCCTTCTTCACTTTAGAGGGGTCACCTCTCGAATGGACAGCATATTCAATCCTCAGTCCTCTGGGATTATGAATGCTCCTTGTATTGACCAGAGTTCTTACAGCTTTCAAAGCTGTTTTTAAAGTGTTGTTATTGTATAAACTGTTCTCTTGGTTCTGCTCATTTTATTAATTTATTTTTAAAGTCCTCAATTCTGCATTTAAAAAAATAATGGTGTTAGTAAAAATTGTTCTTCTGGTTTTGGCTACTTCATTCTGTATCAGTTCACATATGCCTTTCCATGTCTTTGTGAAATAATTTATCCCCTAATTCCTTAAGGCACAATAATAGTCCATTACATTCCTTCACAACTTATTTGGCCTTTCCTCAAGTGATCAACATCCTGTTAGTTTTCAGTTTGTTTTTTTTTTTTTTTACCACCACAAAAAGAGCTGCTGTAAATATTTTTGTACACAAAGGGCCTTTTCCTCTTACGGTTGAGTCAAAGGGTACACACAATTAAATTTTTTGTATATAATTTCAAAATGCTTCCCAAAATGGTTCTACCTATTCAAAGGTCCAGTAATCATGCCTGTTTTCCTACAGCCTCTAATATTTTTCATTTTCTTTTTTTGCCGCCTTTGTAAATCTGATGGGTGTGACAGAATCTCAGGACTGCTTTATTTTCCAAGGACAAGGTTAGTGAAGTACACAGAGGTTATCACCACTTGATGATACATTCTTTAGCCACTGCAAACTCTGAAATAAAGAAAATTACAAAATAACCTCAGTCTTGTGTGGCCCTTTTCCAACCTGCAGTTGTAGAAGTTACTAGGATGTACATTTTTAGACTGTTTATAAATATTAACTTAGCTGTGAGAGTTTCCAGTGACTGCACATACTACTGCAAATACTAAATTGAATCACGCAACACTGTTGCTAGAAACAAAACCAGAACAGGAAGGTTCAACTAAATAGAAAGGTGGCTCTAGGTTCTTAGAGACAAGAAGGCAATTGATCAACAAGGATTAATTAAACACCTACTACAGTATGCCAGGGGCAGCTAGGTGGTGCAATGAATAGAGTCCCAGGCCTGGAGTCAGGAAGATCCGACATCAAATCCAGCCTCAGACGCTTACTAGTTACATGACCCCAGACAAGTCACTTAACCCTGTTTGCCTCAGTTTCCTCATCTGTAAAATGAGCTGGAAAGGAAATGGCAAATCATGCCAGCATCTCTGCCAAGAAAACCCCAAGTGCGGTCACAAAGAATTGGACACAACTGAAATGACTGAACAATGTTGACAATATGCCAAGCACTGGGGGCACAAAAGCAAAATAAAGTCCATTGCCTGAAGGAACTTACCTTCTATAAGAAAAGTTGAGATCTACATACACAAAATAAGCACATTTATATATACACATACGTGTGTGTATGTGTTCATATATACACACATATACATGTATATGCACGTGTATCTATGTAAATAAAGTAGCAGAGTTAATTTTTTATCTGTATTGAAAGGCAATAAGAAACATCACTTCATGGGACATTTAGTATTCTAGTACTGCAGTATTCATGATAAATGTTTGTCAAAAGATAACCATTAAAAACATTGCAGCATATATACCAACATCTGTTTCAAAGGCTGAAAAGGTAAAAGGTTAGATTCTACATATTATATCAGCAAGTACTTTGATATTCTGGGACTCCCATTCAACAATAGGCATAGGTGGAGTGATGAAAAATACAATGGAAAATAGAGTCCCAAATTGGAGAGTGGGAATGGTCAAAAGTGTCAAATGCAGCAGACAGGCTGAGAAGGATTTGGCCTGAGAAACCACCTAATTAAAAGATCATTAGTAATTTTGAAGAAAGTTCCATTCGAATGATAAGTTCAGAAGTGGGACCTACAGGGTGTTCCTAAAATCTGGACACATAGGAAATCTCATTAACATCTCATTAACCGTTTCACTCTGTTATTCAGCAACTTCTTTTTCTCAGGTGTGCTATAGGAGAAGGTGTACTTAATGAAAATCACAGATGCAACACACTTCATAAAACGCATAAAGAGTGAATGTGCTAAAATTGACGGCAATGTGGAGTTACTACATCGAGTCCCCATGAATCTTGCAAAGTGTATCAACCTTTGCATCACAAATGATGGAAATCACATTGAAGATGTTACTTGTTAATATTCCAATTAAATAAAATATTGTTGAAAATTGCATTAATTTCACTTCTTGAAAATATGCATTTTTGCCTATGTGTCCAGACTTTAGGAATGCCCTGTACGTTGATATAAAGAGGACTCATAAAGATGTCATCATGTATCTATTGAAATAATGGAATGTTATTATTAACAGTAATAATGGTAAAACTTCTTATGTTATGTAAATTCATTATTATGACAAATTGTGATAATATAAACTTTAGAAATCTGGCAAGTCACTCTCCCTTTGGCATCTGAAAGATGTCAATAAAAATACACGGAAGTGGATAGAGCTGACAGTCTGATCTAGGAATAATATGATGGATTTAAGATAATGTGTCCATCAATCTAGACAGAGAATGGGAGCAGAAAATTAATGGGAGGGGGGTGAACAAGGCCTTTGAACTTTAAGCTATGATGGGGACTGTCAGTGGGAGGTATGGTCCTAGACAGACCTGAACCCTTAAAGTTGGCAAATACTCAGGGCAGGGTAGGCAGAGAAAGAGCCAAGACTACTGGCCCCTTTTTGCTCCAGGCATGGGGTGCTTTCCTGCACTTCTAATTCAAAAGCAACACTTTCAACTACTACAGATCTCTGCCTTCTTTAACTTGGATGGATAAACCTACTGTTTTTGGATAATGATTTTAGTTTTATGAGATCATAAATATTTTGAATACTGAGGGTGTGGGAAGAAGACAGGAAGAATCTCCAGACTGAGGATCCCAGGCAAATGAAGCACAGGAGACAACAGAGGGTCATCCTGGCTATTATGGTAAGTGCTGGTTCAGGCACTATTGTATCTCTATTCTTAGTAGGCCTTTTGACCCCATGCTGAGAATAGATTAAGGTACCTGAGGTCTAGGCTACTGCTGATTAAAAAGCTTGATGGTTGCCAAAATGAATTAGGTGCCCTCAAGGCTGAGAAAGTAAGGGGTAAGGCTGTGCCCAAGTTATATGCTCAAGAAAGCTGCCAGGGCTTGCTTTAGGTCCTTTTAGTTTTAGCACTGGTTATTCAGGACTGGCTACTGTAGTGTGATACCCCTTCCAGATAAGCAAGGGTTTACCTTCTTCGGGCAGTGCAAGTCCAAACCAATTACGAAAATTCTGGATGTGGCGAACATCAAATAACATTACAAAACGGATTATATTTTGATAGACGGGAAACAATTCAATACTGATACTGAATAGCTGTGTATGAATAGTTAGATCGCTAACAAATTAATGACAAAAATTATTATGAAATTAAATGAAAATAAAAAAGATACTGTATCCAATTAAAACAACTCTAACCTGGTCCATTTCAAAATTACTGATGCCAAAAAAAAGGAAATTAGTGGAAGAAAACACATTGACACAGACTTATAATAATTTCATACAGATATTTAACTGATATAAATTAAGGGTTTAATGAGGATAGTAAAAGATAGGATCCAGCAAACACTTGATCTACTTGCAAAGAAGAGAAATGTGGCAGCTAAAGGAAACTTTATGGAGAAGAATGGTAGCAGATGAGAAGCAGTACTGCCTTGGCAAAGGTGTGAGAAATAGACAGAAGAAGTTTAAAGGAAGTTTGTTGAGATCCAAATGAACAAAGTCTTCTAGAGGACATTTAAGTACAAACCAAATAACAGAACAACCAGATGAGAGGTGCACAGTGTTCGAGGAAGTTTTTGAATAAACCTTTTTCACCTTGAATGCCAGTGGGGCCACCACATTTTGACTTTAACATCACAGTCCTGGAAATAACAATAAAGAACAAAAGACAGGAAGGATTCTGGTCACAAAACTTTTGGCTCTCCAAATTTCTTCCACATAAAAAGACAGAACATCACCTCAGAGTGAACACAGAGGCACAGAAATAAACAAGAGTTCAGATAAAACAGTTGTCTTCTAAGACAATGCTAGAAGATCCTAAGAAAGCCTGGACCTCCAGGGTGCAAGTCAGGCCTGAGTGAGGTGCAAATACTTTCAGGCAGACAAACAAACCCAGGGGGCGGCTGGGTTGGAAGGCAGCCTCAGCCTCAGGAACTTGCACCTCAAAGACTGCCTGGGGGATGGATGGTTGAATAGGTGAAGACTGAGGGTGGAAGACAAGCACAGCTGTGCTGACCTGCCGGCCCCCCAGCTGCTGCGGAAACAGAGCTAACATACGTCTAATGAGTGCCGTAGCAGAAGGATGGGGACCCTACTGGCTGTGCACATTTGCAGGAGAGTGGAGTCCCTCCTTTCAGTTCCAGGACACAGAGGACAGCTGTAGTTTGTTGCCACCAGAGGGTCCGTAGGGACCACAGAAAGCAAGAGCATTTGTAGGAGAGCATGGCATGGAGCCCTAGCTGTGGCTTGCGGGTGGAGAGGAGTGCCCAAGACTGGGCCCTGGGACAGAACTCATAAAGTCACAATGCGAAGGACCTGAGGCCTGGGTCATCATTCCCCATATCTTGGGACTACAACTTGATTATAATAATAAGCTGCTGAAAATAAAATAAAAATGAGTAAGCAAAGGAGAAATAACCCAACCACACATAGCTACTATGGGGATAGAAAAGGTCTGGGTTCCTATTTAGAGGAAGATGGTGGAGCTAAAAAAGTCACTCCTTTTTTCAGTGAGAAATGTCAAATGGTCCCAAGCACAAAAAGAATTCTTAGAAGAACTTAAAAAGGACTTTAAAAAGAAAATAAGAGACTGAGAAAAATTAGAGGAAAAAAAATGAACAATCCAAGAAAATCAAGAAAATTATGAAAAGAAAGTGAACCAACTGCAAATAGAGAACCAAAAACTTAAGGAAGAAAATAATTCCTTGAAAACTAGAACTGGGCAAGGGGAAGATAATGCCATTATAAGATAGCAAGAAATAATAAAACAAAATCAAAAGAATGAAAAAATAAAATGTGAAACATCTTATCAGAAAAACAACTGATCTGGAGAATAGATCGAGGACAGACAACATAAGAATAATCAGACTACCTGAAAGGTACGATCAAAAAAAGAATCTTGATACCATATTCCGAGAATTATCAAGGAAAATTGCTCTGAAGTTCTACAACAAGAAAACAAAGTAAAAATAGAAAAAAATCCACCAATCACCATCTGAAAGTGATCCCAGGAGGGAAACTGACAGGAATATCATACCCAAGTTTCAAAGCTCCCAGGTTAAGGAGAAAATACTGGAACTAACAAGAAAAAAAATTAAATATCATGGAGCTACAATGAGGATTACATAAGACCTAGTAGGGGCTACTACATTGAAGGACCATAGGTCTTGAAACACTATATTTGCAGAGCAAAAGAGCTGGGGTTATGACCAAGGGTAACTTCCCCAGCAAAGTTAAGTATAATCCTGAATGAGAAAAAAAAGAACTAATGAACTGAAAGACTTTCAATTATTTGTGACAAAAACAGCAGAACTTAATGGAAAATTTGACATAGCAGATCTAGAAGAAATATAAAGTAAATAATAAAGAGCAAGTTATAAGGAACTCAATAAGGTCAAATTGTTTACTTCTTACATGTGAAAATGTTATCAATACTCTTATGACTGTCATCTTTATTTGGATAGTTTGAAAGAAAGGCTTAGGCCAAGTTGTGTATGGTAGGGTGATTCTAAAAGAAATAAAATTGTGCAGGGAGAGATGAAAAGGAGTAACTAACTCATACAAATGAGGCATGAAAGGAGGAAATGATATAGAAGAATCAAGTGAGGGAAGAGGGTGAGTAGTGCTGGAACCTTACTCTCATTGGGAATGAATTAAAGAGGGAACAATATATATATATTTTTATACTTTTATAGACTAGACTTTTATACATATATACATATGTATAAAAGTCTTCTAAGTTCAGAAAGAAATAAGAGGGCAAGGAGATAGGGTGGGGGAAGAAAATAAGAGGGGTGGGTAGATTAAGGAATAAGAGGGCAAGGTAGCAGGTAGAAGTTGGAAGAGTGAGGAGGGTAGGGATAGGGTAAAGACAGTGAGAAGCATAGTGAGGAAAAATAGGAAGGAGAGAAACACAACAAGTAATTATAGCTTAGAATGTGAATGGGATGAATTTACCTGTAAAACAGAAATGGTTAGCAGATTAAAAATTTAAATTGAACAATATGTTGCTTTCAAGAAACAATGAAAATGAGAGATACGTACAAAGATAAAATTAAAGGCTGGAGTAGAATTCATTAAGCAAAAAAAAAAAAAACCCAGGGAGAGTAATCATGGTCTCGGACAAAATTAAACCTAAAATACATTCAATTAAAAAAGAAAAATAGGGAAACTATACTATGTCACCAATATTATTCAATATTGTTCTAGACCATTTAAAATAACTAGAAAGAATAAAATACCTGAGGGTATACCTGCCAAAACAGACACAAGAACTACATGAATATAAACATAAAACACTTTTTATACAAAATCAGATTTAAATAATTGGAACAATATTACTGTTAGTGGGTAGGTAAAGCCAATGTAATAAAAAAGTGACAATTTCACCTAACTAATCTATTTATTCAATGCCATCCCAATTAGATTACTAAAAAAAAATTTTTAATGAGTTAGAAAAAAGTATTAAAGTTCATTTGGAAGAACAAAAGGTCAGGAATTTCAAAGAAATCTGGAGGAAAAAAAAGTGTAAAGGAAGGAGACGAAGCAGTATCAGACTGTAAACTATATTATAAGGTGAGAGCATTGTTGAAATGTAAAATGGATAATTTAGATTATTTTCAATTAAAATTTTCTTGTATAAATAAAATCAAAGTAGCCAAGAACAGAAGGAATGAAGAAAATTGGGAAGAAATTTTCATAGACAATCTCTGAGGTAGGATATAATCATTTTGGAATACTGCTGTGGTGTAGGAAAAGATGAAGTGGTTGATGTAGAAAAACACGGAAAGACTTGGACTAATGAAGAAAGATGTCATCCACCTCCACAGAAACTGATGACAAGTGGAAATATGCATAGCATGGTTTTACATATATGTACATGGAGCATATATGTGTGTTTATAGATATCTGTGTATAGGTACATATATTTACGTGTCTGTGTGTGTTATTGTAGCCTTTTGGGGGGAGGAAGGGAAAAAACAAAGTAAAAAGTACATACGCAGCAGAGAACAAAAGAAAACCTGGAAAGAAGCAAAGAAAAGCTAGGTTAATTTGAAAATAATGTGTGTTATGTATTATATAAGTTTTCTGGAAATGGAAATTTATTATTTTGTGTTGAATCCTCTTTAGTGTTCTGCTGGGCACCTGGAAATTTTCTTGTTTTTTCCTTTTCTCATTTTGTATTTAAATTTAAAATGAATAAAATATTTACAAAATAAAAAAAGAAACGGAAAAAAGAAAATGGAAAATTTGATCTCCAAATACAAAACTCAAGAGAGACATAAAAAGGTAAATGGGGGAAAAACCCCACAAACCTTATTAATCAATAAGGGCAAATTATTTGCATCTTTATATAGGATTATATCATGTTATGTATGTTTTATATATATATATATATATATATATATATATATATATATAT
>CM053622.1:434401810-434438308 GCA_028646595.1 Phalanger gymnotis
ATATTCTTGATTGAGTTCATATGGAACACTTTTTTATTCTAGTCATATCAGAAAATCAAATTGTTCCATTTTGTAGCTGATTTTATTCTGTACCAATCACCAATATTTTGTGTAACTGCTTAAGTTGTTTCTCTGTTTCTGAGTCAAATTCAGAAGTTCAGCCTTCCTCTCTTAGTTATGTTTAAAAGCTGTTTCCCTATAAATTACCTTAATTAAAGGAAACCTGTTATCTTTGTACCCCTGGCTGTCCTTGCAAGGATACTAGAGGACACAACCAATCAGTTTTCCCTACCCACAAGGAAGAAAATCTTATTCTTTCCACCAGTAAAAACCAGATGACTTAATCCTTTTATCTCTTGCCTAGGTGCTGTTCTATTTTTATCTACTTTCCCCAAACTATAAGAAATCTTGTAAACCTCACCTTGTGGTCTTTTGGCTTGCTGATGAGCTAAGGACTCCCTTTATTGGTAACTGCTAGTTTTACCAATAAGTTGAATGTGCTTGGAACTTTGTTGCCTCGGTTTACCTTAATTTCAACCACTACAGATCCTAGATGTTCCATCCAGGTTCCATCCAGGAATAATCTACTTCATTACAATTGGCAAAGTACATATGGCTTATACCTGTTATTAGTATTTAGTATTACTTTGTGAAGTCATTTTAATAGCATTTTCATAGTGCCTTAGAGTTTGCCAAGTGTTTTACAACCACTATCTCATTTTATCTTTACAACTCTGGGAGGTAGGTAATATTATTATCCCCATTTTACAGATGAGGAAGCCAAGGCAGACAACAGTTAAGTAACTTATCCATACAGAGAGTGAGTGTCTGAGAGCAGATTTGAACTCAGTTCTTCCTGACTAATGGTCTAAGCACTCTATTCACTGTGCCACCCAGCTACCTCTAGATGTTGCTCCAAAAGCACTTCTCTACACTTTTAACCAGCTTATGATGTTCTTTGAGCATTTCTTTCAGTCTTCTTCCTCCTTTTTGATGCTGACATGGTGTGATGAACCTGGATTTTGCTGATATTGTGTAAGTCTTTCTTTGGACACCTTCTAGGTTTGAATTTACTGTGCCCAAAATATATGTTAAGATGGGTATTACATAGATAGGTATTAGGGAGAGGGATATGAAACAGACCATTCTCAAAGCAAAATTAATTTTAATTCTTCCATAATTCATAGATCCATGATTTCTATGGCATATGTTTCAATGACACGCATGTGATTTCACTCGTATAGAAAGAAAGCATTTTCTCAGCACCTTCAGTATAACTTATATTCTAAGAGAGCTGTCTGAGAGGTTAAGTGACTTAACTAGTCATTTGGCCAGTATGAAATAGAGACAAGACCTGAACCCAGGTCTTCCTGGCTACACAGGCAGCTCTCTATTGACTATGCTATGCTGCCTCTCACATAGGCACTCAATGTGTTCTTGTCATTAAGACTTAAGGATGCCAACCAATCTTTTAACATACACAGTCTCACAGCTTTCTCCTTGACAGACTTATGCTCCATATCTTTTTGCCTGGCAATGACCAAGGTATTGTAATTATCACCACTTTCTATTGATTTAATTTGTCCTTTGGATTCAAGCTCAAAGCTTTCATTCTCTACTGTTCCTTAAAGTTTATTAATAAGCATTTTACACAAATTCAAATGACATTTTGTTATCTTTGGAGAAAATGTCTACATGATGCAGTAGGTATTAAAAAAAGAGGACTTACATTAACTGACACAGAACGAAGTAAATAGAACCACGGGAATAACTTACACAATGAATTACAATATGGTGAAGGAAAACTGTGAAAGACTTAAAAAGTTAAGGATAATTATGAAACTATATGATGCTCCTGACCTCACCTCTTGGCAGACTAGTGATGCACTAGATTAGGAAAAAGCAAACTACTCACCAAGGGCCAAATCCAACCCTCATGGGCAGGCAAAGCCAATATAATAAAAATAGCAATACTACCTAAATTAATTTATCATCATGCCAATGAAACTACCAAAGAATGACTCTACACAGCAAGGAAAAGAAATTCATCTGGTGGAACAAAAGGTCAAGACTATCAAGAGAATCAATGAAAAAAACAAAATGTGAAGGAAAGGGGCCTAGCAGTATCAGATTTCACACTATACTTGAAATGGACGGACCGAGAAACACAGACCAAGCCGAATGAGATTGCATAGAGCATCATTTATTAGCCAGCCGGTAACTGCCCCATAGACTGGAAGTCTAGAGGAGAGCAGCCCCGAGCTCAGGCCACTGGGGTCTTTTACACCGAAAACCTTCAAGCAGGTGCAAGCAAGCCGTTACAAAAGCAGGATGGTGCAGTTAAGCAGAGCACATCTAGTTCCGCCTATCTGGCGCTAAACAGAATCTTGAGCAAGATCTGGGGATTTACGCTAGGTGTTTGTTCAGCGCGGTTCCAGTAAGCTGGGTTTATTCAGGGGTCAGGGTGTCCCAGTAAGTGGAGTGTTACTGCACGCCCCTGAGCATGGGCAAGCTGGGTTTATTCAGGGGTCAAGGTGTCCCAGTAAGTGGAGTGTTACTGCACACCCCTGTGCATGGGCATTTCATGCTATAAAGTTGTAATTTTCAAAACAACTTAGTATTGGATAAGAAATAGAACAGTTGACCAAAAGTACAGATGTGGTACATAATATGCAGAAGCAGATGAGCACAGTAACCTGGTATTGGATAAACCCAAAGATCCCAGCCAATAGGGCAAAAACTCACTATCTGATAAAAATTGCTGGGAAAACAGGAAAATAGTCTGGCAGAAACTAGACAAAGACCAACCTCTCATGCCAAATACCAAGATAAGCTAAAAATGAGTACATGAATTAGACACATAGGTAGATATAAGCAAACTAATAGAGCAGGGAAGAATTATCTGTCAGAACTATGGATGGGTAACAGTTCATGACCAAACAAGGAACAGAGAAGTTTACAGGAGGTAAAATGGATAATTTTGATTACATAAAATTAAAATGTTTTTGCAAAACAAAACCAACACAGCTAAGAAAAACAGTAAAGTAGAAAAAGTTTTTATAGCAAGTTTCTCTGATAAAAGTCTCATATTTCAAATAAATAGGTAACTGAGCCAAACTGACAAAAATATGAACCATTCCCCAATTGACAGAAAGTTCAAGGATATAAACAGTTTTCATAAGAAGAAATCATAAGCTACCAATAGTCATAAAAAATGCTCTAGATCACTAATAATTAGAGAAGTACAAATAATTCTGATGTGCCATCTCACAACCATCAGTTTGGCTGATGTGTTACAGAGAAATAAAGACTCCAAGACTAAACTAGATAACAATTTATTCAGCAAGGCATACAATTGCAAAAACAAATCAGGTCCAAGGCTCTAGGTCAGCACAAGGAACCTAAACCTTGGTTTCTATAGTTACTATATAGTTGAAGGAAGTAAAAAACAGGATGTAGGGATTGAGTTATCACCTTGTTTCTTGCTGATGGAGACGATCTGGACTTGGAGGATGGGGGCAGGGATGGGAAGGCCGGGAATAGTCTTTGAGGTTACTCAGTCAGGTCTACTATGCTATTGGAGTCATGCAGAGGCAACTCCACTGCATCTATCCCAAGGCAAATCAGGAAGAAGAGATACTAGTTCAAGATGTTGCATTTTTTTAAAAGTAATATTGTCAACAGCAAGTAGGGCTAACTCATTCTGGGCAAGGCTCTGGTTGGAAAAAGCCAGAGTCTGATGACACAGTAACAGAACCACCATTTCATGTGGTTCTGCCCACATGAAGTGGAGGCCTACATGAAGTTACTATGTTGCACAGTCAGTGCTGTCAAAAACAAGACCTCAAACCTTATCAACCAAGGCAGCTATAGCTGCTACAGTATGGAGACAAAGTGAAGCCTCTCTAGCCACTGGGTCCAGTAAAATAGAAAAGTACCCAATGGGCCTGTATCTAGGAGTCTAGGTCTAAGTGAGGACCCTGGAAGCTACCCCACTTTGTCCATGCACAAACAGAGAATGCTGCTTCCCATATTCAGGGACATCTAATGCAGAACAGAGGAGGGCTACCTCCAAAGTGGCCAGAGTATCTTCATATTGCTTGGTATGAATCAAAGGTTAGGGAATCTGTTTCCTGGTCAACTCAAACAGGGGTTTTGTGATTTCACTGTAAGAGGACACCCACTGCCCATAGTAGCCCATACTACTAGAACAGCATGTACTTAGCACTTGTTTTTTTGAAGGCCAAGGGTCTGGGGGGCTGAGATCCTTTTTGGAGAGATCAGACTTAATCAATGTGAGACTTAATTAAGAGCTTATGTACTAAACCTCACACTTGCACCTCTGCAGTTTACCTTTAGAGACCTTATAGCCTCTCTTTGCAATTTGCTTCAACAAGTGGAGACTTCCAGACTCACAAGCAGTCTCATTAGAGGAAGGAAGCAATATTCATCCATATAGTACACAGGAGTGCATCCTGCCAGCACAGTGACAGAGTTCAAATCTGCCTTAAGGATCTGAGAAAATAGGGTGGGGCTCTCTACACACCTTTGAGGGAGTGTGGCCCAGGTCCATTCCCAATTCTTCCAGGTGAAGGCAAACGGGTACTAGGAGTTGGGGTGCACCAGACTGCTGAAGAAAGCTGAGCACAAAGCTACAACCACAAGGCAAGCAATCGAGGAGGGGATTGAGGATACTAGGGTAGCAGGGTTGGAGACTACAGGATGTCCTGGGATTACGTAATTAATGTCTCAGAGATCCTACACAAACTGATATACATACAGGTTTCCCATCTAGGTCAAGCTTAGGCTTTTTTTACAGCAAAATAGGAGTGTTGCAGGGGGACCTGAAAGGGCCTATCACATCCTACAGGATAAGGAAGTCGATAATGGTTAAGATACCATCTTCTGCTTCTCAAGCTGGAGGTACTGAGAGACTGAAGGAGGCTTCCCCTTCTTAATGGTGATTTCTACAGGATGTTAATGCTGTTAACCTAATTATGACTGATTAATCCACCATGTATTAATGATTATATTAATTGTGTATGGTTTATCAGCTAGCTTAGGTCTACTATAAGGATTTAATTGGGCAGCTAGGTGGTACAGCAGAGGACCCGAAGTCAAATTCAACCTCAGATACTTACTAGCTATGTGACCCTGGGCAAATCATTTAGCCTTGCTTGCCTCAGTTTCCTCATCTGTAAAATGAGCTGGAGAAGAAAATGGAAAACCACTTCAATATCTCTGCCAAGAAGACACCAAAAGGGGTCACAAAGAGTCAGATAAGGCTGAATCAACACAACGATAACAACAAACGACTGTACTACTGTAATACTCTGCCCACTCCCCACTCCAAGTGCAGTGCTTGAAATAAAGCACATTTCTCCAAGTGTAGTACTTGAAATAGGGTTCATTTGCCACCCACTCCATAGTGACCTTTGCTTCAAAATCACAATTTCCTAGGATCCTAAGATACTGCTGGTCAAACACTAGTGTTCAATGGTCTGAAGAAGGCCCAAGACCTTGCTGACAGGGTCTCACGACCTATGGAATGCTCCAAGATGCTGCTGACAGGGTCTTATGACCTCTGGAAAGCCCCTGCTGAGATGGCCTGCAGTTGATGGCCTATAGTCGATGACCTGTAGTTAATGACTGGTGAAAGGCCTACTGACAAAGTGGTTGTAATTGATGGACATTGCCTTAACCAATCACAGGAGCCCCTCCACTTCTGAAGATTAGCCAACCATGCAAGGACTGGAGACCTCCAAGAGACTACCCAAGGTCTATAAAACCCCTCAGCCCCTGCACTTTGGGATCCCTGACCATAAGCAAGGTCTTAGACCTACTTGATTAGGGACCCCCAGTCTTCCTAAGAAATTGACTGATCATGCCCAGAGCTCTGTCTCAGTGATTTTTGTTGCACACTGGAATTTTGTGGCCCACTCGAAGATTTGAGGGAAACAAACGGATCAAAAGAAAAGAATGCTCAAGAGACAGAGGTCTCATAATCACACATTAAGGGGGCAGTCTAGGGACTATCGAGGGCTTTCCATTTCTCCCACCACACTATCCCCTGAATCTTGGCGTTGAAACTGGGCAGCTATTAGGCAGCCATAAAATTATCCTCCTACCAGAATGGTGGCATGGGGCTCTCTAGTTTGGGGAGTTTCGAAGGTCAGTGGCATTGAGCAAGTGAGGACAGTGTGGTCAGGGGCTGGATGGGTGGACCCAAAGAATTTGTCTTCCTATTACAGCTACCGCTCTTCTCCCCCACATCCTAATTCCTGCTTGGGCTTGGCATTTCTCTGCTTAAGGTGCCATTTCTTTTTCATGCAATTGCAAGTGATGTGGCCATGTGCTCTACAATAAAAACATTCACTGTTCTTAGCCCTATGCTCCTGGATGAGATTTGAGATGGGAGAAGCCACACATGATGGTTTTTGCTTGGTAGGTTTATTCTGTTCTTCAAAGACATACGTGGCAATGTCTTTCAATTCAATAATGTCCTTTGCATGCTACCCTAGACACTTTTTTAGAAATTAACCTGATATTTGGGGAGAATTAATTAACAAAGGTAGCATAAACAATTTGGGCATCTGTAAAGGCAATCAGTAGTGGAAAGATCTTTCCCGCCCATTCACTGGGCTTCGGAGGCAGGGCTCTCAGCATCCTGGGGGGAGTGGCTAGGACTGGAGCCAATGGAAGCCTGTGGTAGGAGGAGCTTGCTGAACAGTTAGAGCACAGCCAAGAGGCAGTTGGTGAGATCAGAGACATAGTCAGCTAGCTGGAACACAGCTTGGAGATTATGGCGGAAGCGGCAGCAGGCACTACAAAAAGGCAAGACTGTCTTTCGTGGAGACCGGAGAGTGCTGAGCAGGGGCTTGAGGCCAATGGATGGTCTTCTTGCTGGAGGGCCCTGGCATGGGGGGGGGGGAAGCACCAGTATGGCTTGGCTTGCTGCCATAATGTTTTTCTGTGGCCTCCTGGCCACTATTGTGAGATGGGCATACTGGTTTTGGAAGGTTCTTGCCAGGATGTCGATTTGGGGACACTGGTCCATGGGTCTGCTACTTTTGAGTTTCAATAAATGCTTTAACTCCTCTGCCTTCTACTTAGAGAATTCCTTATATCCTGCGATTCTGGACTATTCAGGCTTATTCATGGTTATCTTTGAAGTCATGAATTCTGCCTTACTGACATAGCATCTCTTGTGTTTAAAGCTCTTGGGCCAGCAAATCATCTAGTATTCTTGCATGGGCACTCATAAAATTGATTGGGAGTTTTCATCCTTATTATTCAGTCTCCTAAAACTTATTCCGATTTTCAGGCCTGGCAGCTATTTCCTCATTCCTTAAATTTGACTTTCTCTAGCTTAGACCAGCCAGGTATAATCTGTAAGGTCATTAGAGTTCCACTGGTGGTCTTGGAGGGGCCAATTTGGTTAACTACCTTGTTGTTGTCCTCCAGAAGGGAGTTAGCAGGTGATCAGAAGACTCATTAATGGCTATTCTTTCTCCTTATGAGAAAAACGTCTCAAATATATCTGTCATGTCTCCCCATGTGGTGTGGCCTGATAATGGGCTGGCATCACCTAATTAGTAGCCCAGGATCTTGATCAAACCAAGGGTTTTATGACTGCTAAGTAGCCAAATCAGAAGTTTTAGAAGGATGATACACCCAAACCTGAACTATTTAGGCAACCCTGGGGGTTAGGGTAGAGGCGCTATTGTAGAGAAGAAGTGGTAAAGGACTGGGGTCAAGCGAAGATGGGGTGTTATTAGAGGAAAGACTGTAAGTGGGAGGAGATAAAGGAGAGTAAAGAGAAGAGGGCAGCAGCAAAGTAGGGGCTGCTGGTAAAAGATGGGAGGTATACACACATCATCTAAAAGAGCTGCCCAACAGTTCCTATGATTTACTTGTCTGGATACAGTTTTCTAAAAGAAGGTTTAGTTTTTTCAATGTGCCATAGCCCAAAATCTCCTCCTCTGGCCAAATTTGGGATCCATCAGAATTTGTATAAATTTTTTACCAATCTAGGCATAATTTGGAGGCTTTCCTTTTTGATATCCCCTTCTGGATGGGTAATATTCCCTGATCCCAGAACACAACAAAACTTGGAACTCAAAACCTTACAAAAAGTGAGTGTTGAAAACTATCTTTACAAGTAATTGGAAAAAATAAAATACTATTAAGTGCAAAAAAATAAGGAAATTTTTTTTAAAAAAGAAATGACTTTTCCAAATCCCTTCAAAATCCCACAAAAAAGTTAGTTCAAAGTGTAGAAAGTGGGTGGCCAGGCATTGTCCTGGGACCCAACAGCCCTTTATTCATTCAGTCACTGGTGATGTTTCCATATACAAGGTATAGTCTTCACTGTCCCCATCATGAAGGCTTTGTTCTAGAATTGAAATATCTCCTTAATAAAGTGTGAAACTCCCTTGACAAGGTTAGCTCTTTGGTAAGGTGAGAACTTATTAACTTATTAACCCATGATTCATGACTTATACAAACTCAGCTACACACCTAAAGCTTGGCTAAAGGCAGGAGACTAAGGAACAGGAAAAGAAGGGAACACACAAAAGCTGGTTCCCTAGAAGGAAGAAAGTTCCTCCCAGGAACTAACCCTAACCCTAACCTATTTGTACCAGAGAACTAAAAACACCAAGTAACTGTGTATTCAAGAAAAAAGTGGCAGAATAACAAATTCAAGAAATAGAATTCCTGTATCTAACCTCCTGGTCCCTGCTAAGAATGACTGTAAGCTTCTTGAGAGAAGGAATCGTCTTTTGCCTCTTTTTTGTATAATCAGTGTTTAACACAGTGCCTGACACCTAGTAGGCACTAATGGTTTGACTGACTGTTTTGATAGTAATTACTGACTGTCTGATTGCCTTAAATGATACTTTCTTCCTTCAAAAGGAAGAGGAACCCTTTTTCCCAATAAAGGGAAATTCTATCATGAATCTCACCTCACTAACAGTGAAGAACTAGTTGTTGAGGGTTGAGGCAGACTCTGATTGGCTGGTTCTGAGTTTTCCAGGCCTTTACCTTCTTTTGGATAATAAGGAAGCTCGAGCATGTCAAGACAGTTAATGCATTCCTTTACTAACTCATTTTCACAATCTTCACAAAGCAGAAAGATAGGAATCCTGGGGATAAGTGGCCACTCCCTCTTAAGAGTCTGGGATAGAGGAGAGAAGTCCAAGCACAATGTGAAATGCAACACAGATTTGAGAAAAGCATATTTCAAAGGGTTCAAAAGAAAGATAGGTTAATTAGGATCCCAATGACTAAAATACTAGAGGGGAAACAATTCCAATAAGGAAGAAACGTTGGATTGGTAAAAGACACGTACGGATGCACAGGGAACTCATTAACCAACTTAGATTTTAGGAAGGCTACAGGCATAAAAATGAAGTAGTCTGTTCCTTCTACAAGTTTACATTCTAGTAAAGAGAGAAAAAATATAAGGGAATGGTATTTAGAGAGGGACGTTTTTGTTTAGGAAGTCATAGAAATGGTGAACAGAGCTGTATGAAAGTACACTGAAACTCATTCTAGCAGCAATAGCAGTATTGATTTTATTAGGGTTCCAGAACTAGAAAGGAGGCAAGAGGAGGGAGCAGGTGGGAAAGAAGGGTATACACAGAGCAGCAATGGGGAATGGCAACAAGACGACCAGATTGTAGACTGAAGCACAGCTGCAGATAGCCCACATATGAGAGGCACTCACTAACCTGGGCAACATGGGTCCCAAGGCAAGAGTTACGGTCTTTTGTCCATAGGGTACAGGATAGTGTGTGAAGTAAATAAAATGTGAAGACTTCACAGGGAAGATATGTATAAATACGTATATACTAAGAAATGTTTAAAAATCAAAAAATAGCAAAGTGAAAAAAAAAATTCTGAGGCTGTGAGAGTCTGATGGCTCAGCCTCTGGGAAAGTTTACCCTGAAATTTGTTGTTCTTTCTTCTGGTTCTGGTTTAAAGATTTGCTTAGTAAGAACAGGGTCATAATGACCTGTTTTTCTCTACTGTAAAGAATGGAGAGGGTCTCCCCTCCCCTTTTCCCATTCTCCTTCATTAGATTTATAGATGTCACCTCAGCTGTAATCATTAACCAAGGGAATGGGAATTGAAGTTTCTGTGCCTCGATTTCCCGGTTCTTTGTCTAGCTTTTGCGCTCAGATTG
Organism: Phalanger gymnotis; assembly: GCA_028646595.1. Taxonomy (NCBI): domain Eukaryota; kingdom Metazoa; phylum Chordata; class Mammalia; order Diprotodontia; family Phalangeridae; genus Phalanger; species Phalanger gymnotis. Next base: position 434,412,000 of record CM053622.1, read on the forward strand.
TAAGCCCACCTCCCAGTCAAGGGTGGGCAGGAATTCTCTTGTGTTAGGTATAATTATGGGTGCCTTGCCCCTTGTAAAGTGCCTCCCTTGCTGGATTCGTTCTAGCGGGGGGATGCCCAATTCTCGAGAATTGAATAAAATTTATTTCTGTTCCCACCTTGAGATGGCTCCTTATTAACTTTTAACTGGTGAGGATCTTTCATCCCACACAACAGGGACAGGAAAAATGCAAGAAGATGGCCAGAGCATAGAAAAAAGAATAAAAAAACCCTGCTGGTACAGTTAGGTAACAAAGGAGGAATATAAGAGCAAGTCTTATAAAAATAGCATCAGGATCACAAAAGCTCAGAACTGAGCTAAAAAGGACTTTTCAAAACTACACTGGGAGAAAAAGGAGACTCATAGAAGGGATGGGCCTCTGCCTGGCACAGACAGAGTAATGACACATGGTGACAGGTGAAAAAAATGATTATTAAATAAATAGCTGTTAATATTGGGGAGACACAGGATTTATCCCTCTCTGAAACCTTATTCTCTACTAACCCAAACTACCATCTGAAAACACTGCAGATGATGAGAATGGATTAACTTTCTCCTCAATCTTGCTCTACTCAGGTGGGGAAGCCCATTGTATTCTACTTAGGTTTGAGTGGCGAAAATTCTTTGATTAGCTTGCCTAAGGCTGAGGGTGATTTAGAAGTAAATAACAGGATCAAAGTCTCCCAGCCCTTCACTAGAATAGGTCCAGTTCTCATTATAATATTCACTCTCTCTCATTACTTGTTAACCAACCAACTTGATTGCCACCCTCAGAAACATTCACTCCTCCAAGGGCAGGTAAGGGCTGACTGGGTTCCAGGAAGGGGCTCTGGCGTTCAAGAGTGTCATTAACCCCTCTTATTAATTATTGCTAGCATGACTAATAAGATTTTTAATTACCCAGAAATTATGTCTCTCAAACTTTTAAAATGGTAAACAAGGAAGGTACAGCTGCTTTATTCTTATTTGGTTTCCCTCTAACAAAGAAGATGACCAATGATAAAGAAAATAACTAGACATGGCAGGATAAAAAAAGGCTATGAGGGAGTTAGTGCCCACCCTAAGGAATCACCAAGTTGCCCTTCATGAATACAAGTCACCTGGCCCAGACGAGCAATATCCTCTGGCACTGAATAACTTGCAGAGAAGATGAAGAGGAGCTGTCAGTGATTTTTTAAAAAGTTCACAGAAGCTGAAAGCATCGCAGCATTGGAGAAGAACAGATGGCTTAATTTTCAAAAAATGAAAAAGAAGTCTTCAAACTAAAGACAATGAGCCTTGTAAGAAATAAGCACATCTTACCAAGAACTCTGCAAACTCACTTGTGAAGCCAGGAAATTACTTTATTTATGGTCTTGCAAGAACAGGTGTCCAACAAGTAGGCACACCATTGCAATGCAAAAACACAGTCTTTTATTTTCCTGTCCAGAACACAAATCTCTTCCCTGGTTCCCCAATGGTTGAGTTCTGCAGGGTTTATAGCCTATTTGGAATGCCTAACCTGCCACGTGAGTCTCCACCCGTTTACATTTCCCATTCCCCACATTTCAGTGCCCCCCATCATTAATTTCTTTATACTCTATTCAGGAAAAGAATGACAAACCCTAAATACTTTTTAGAACAATCCCAACTCAAGATGTCTGCATCATTCAGATTTATGATCTCCATATGTGTTTAACCATAGCATGAGAAAGGAATTTTCTCAATTGTAAGAGAGTTGACAAAGTGTCCACAATTGAAAATACAACCCAGGATATCTGTTTCCTTTACCATTAACATAACCTAACATAGATAAGAAAAGTCCCATTATTCAAGATAGTATCTTAGATAATTCTTAATGGACTTCATCTGGCTTTATAGCTGTTGACACCTGAAGGGGCATTCTCTGGGTTTACTCAGAGAACAAAGAAGGGCATGTCTGCTCTCAAGTATGCTGATAAGTAGGTGTCAACATCCTGATGAGTGATATGTAGAAGCAACATCCCCAAGTACATTTTCTACAACCAGTTTATTTCTTGCACTAGCTATAAGTAACCAATAAGGGAGAGACTTTCTGATGGTATGACTCCTTAAGTTTCGCAAATAATTTATCACATGATTTCTGTGGAAACAAAAGTTTAATCATTCCTTACAGCCTGAGTTCAATTCTTATAAAAGTTCCAGAACAGATCAGTAGAGATCACTAAGCAACATCCAGAAAGGAAAGCAGTCGATTATCAAAACAGATAGCTCATCACAAATTACCTTGTTTCCCATTTCAGTATGTAATGGCAAGCAAAGTGGGACTTTTTGCTGTCTTTTGTTTTTAAGTGCTTCTCAGCACTAAGGCGATCAAGTGCTTTTGATGAGTGTTGCTTCTGTTTGTAGGAAGGCCCATACCCTTTTGCTAGTTAGGTCACAAGAGGTATGAAACCCTCAAGAGATGTGAAGCCTTTGAGAAGTGTGAAGCCCTGGAGAGGTGTGAAACCCTCTGACCCTGAAGAAGTTGATATGTACTCTGAGGTTAGAATTTTGCTTGGGGCTCACTCATTGGAAGAGTGTTGGTGTGTGGTGACTCTGGGTAGCCGCGCCCCCCCCTTGAAAAGCCAGACGTTGGTGCTTCTCTCTCTCTCTCTCCCTCTCTCTCTCAACTATGTATGTATAGCTCTGATCAGACAGCTAGAAGCTTGTCTGTTGATTTGTGGTTTTTGCTCTGTTTATATTTTCTCTGTAATTTCTGTTTGTGTTGGCTCTGAAGTTCACAGTGCTGGCTTTCCCCCCTGAACTAAGTGAATGATATATGTATGTGTGATTAAAGTGAAATTGTAAACCCCTTAAAGTTGCTTTCCTTAGAAAGGCAGATCAAAGATCCTGTGCTAGCAGCCCTCCTGCGTGCTGGTGTTATCAGTCTTACACAGCTGGTAACACTGTTACACAGTAGTATTACTAAACTTATAAAAAGGGGGATAGATACTATAGATCAGAGAGGTGTCAAACTCCTTGCCTCAATACCAAGTGTGGTCCAAACCAGATTAAAAGGTAAATAGGAAATGTTTAACAAAATAAAAATACAATAAAACATAGATGTTAATTTGTGTTTTTCTAAGTAACTATGCAGCTGGGATCCATTTCTATAAGTCTGACACTACTACCATAAATATAGTTTACCTAGATTTTGCCAAAGCTTTTCATAAATTATGCCATTTTATTCTTGTGGAAAAGATGAAGAGATGTGGGCCACATGGTAATACATTGAGAACAATTCAAAACTGGTTAGATGGCCTAGTACTTAGCGGTTCAATGTTCACGTGACAAGTCTCCAATGCAGTAAACCAGGGATGGGTGCTTGGCCCAGTGCCATGTAATACTTTTATCAATTATTTGAATAAAGGCGTAAATGGAACATTGCAACTTTCATCAAATTTGCAGATAATAAATAGCTGAGACAAATAGCTAATCCAATGGATAACAGAGTATAGTTACCAAAAGGATCTTGACAAACTAGATCATTGGGCTTAATCTAATTAAATGAAATTCAGTAAGAAAACACATAAAGACCTATACGGATACCAAAACAAAAAAAATCACCTTCAAAAGTATAAGGTGAAAGAAGAGACATATTTGGACAAAGAGCAGTTTGCCCAAAAGGATCTGGGGGTTTTAGTGGACAGTAAGCTCAAAATAAGCCAGCAATGTGATGTAGCAGACAAAAAAGACTGTGCTGATCTCCATATAGAAAGGTATAGTTTTCATGAATAAAGGAGGAAATAGTCCCTCTGTATACTGCCATCAGAACTCATCTGTTGTATTGCATTCAATTCTGGACACCTTAGTTAAGCAGAACAATGATAAACTGGCCAGTGTCCAAAGGAAGGCAAACAGGATGGTGAAGGACTCTGGGTGCAGCTATATGAGAATTAGTTGAAGAAAAAAATAAAAGAATTGATTTAAGAAACAAGCATTTAGCCTGGAGAAAACAATCCTCAGGGGAATGATAACTGTGTGAATTTAAAGGACTATCATGTGGAAGAGGGGACTATACTTATTCTGTTTGGCTCTGAGGGGAAGAGGCAAACTTAGGTCTGACATAAGAAAAAACTTCCTAACAAAAGAGGGGTCCAAAAATGAAACAGGCTGCCTCAGGAGGTGATAGATTCCCACTTCTTGGGAGTCTTCAAGCAGAGGCTGGATGACCATGTGGAGAGTAAGTATAGATTGCTGCCAAGATCCCTTCCAACTCTCAAATTCTCTGGTTCTGAGCAAGTTCCTGTACTTTTCTGGATCAATGGAAGACCATGGGGAAAGGACTTCTGGAAACAGCAGAGGAGTTCTTGGACTAAGCAGGAATCAGAGCCAAAATGCAGCGAGGAACAAAAGGACCACACAACTGAGGAGAAAGTCTAGCCCTTGTACTTCACTGATACTTGATTTATGTGGACTCTGCAGTTAAAAAGAAAGGGGCTAACTCCCTAGCAACCACTAGCGCTTTCCCCTAGGATGGGGGGAGTTATCAGAACAGTAGTACAGAATTAGTATGAAGAATTTACAGATCTCTGTGAGATACCTTGTTCTACTCTTTAATGAACCTAAGTACTTTGAAAAATCTTCACGTCATCCTCAATTCCTCATGCTTTCTCAATCCACACATCCAATCAACTGCCAAATCTTATCATTTCTATGTCTATAGCAACTCTCATAAATGATCACTCTATTCACAGGGACCATGGGTATTCAGGCTCAATCATCTCTCATCTATGCTACGGCAATAGCCTATTTGGTTTTCTTGCTGAGTCTCTCCCCACTCTAAACCACGCTCCACACAGTCACCGAGGCTGTTACCTCACTACTCAATAAATTCTAGTGGCTCCCTATTAACTCTAGGACCAAATATAAACTCCTTAATTTGACAATTAAAGCCCATCATAACCTGGTCCCTTTCTACCTTTCCAGTCTTCTTGCATATTGCTCCCCCTCGGCACACTGTATAGTCTAGCCCTACTGACCTACTGCTGCTCTCGCAGATATCTTTGCATTAGCTGTACCCCAGGCTGGGAGGCACTTTTTCTTTACTCCAGTCAAGGTTTTCTTCAAGACTCAACTTAAGCACTGTACCACTTTATACAAGAAGATTTTCTTGATTCCTCCTTACCCCACCCCCACCCCCCCAGCTGCCAGTAGCCTTCCTTACAAAAGTATGTTATATTTATTTTTAATATATACTTATAGCTTTACAAGTTGTTTCCCCTGTTAAAATGTATTCCCTTTGGGGGCAGGGGCTACTTCACTTTTGTCTTTGTATCACCCAGCACTTCGAACAGTGCCAAGCACAGAGTAGGCATTTAGTAAAAACTGCCTATTTTTGACTGATTTTCCCTAGCTAGTCTGGGCAATGGGATGTGGGGATGTCTGTTAAGCCTTCTAGATTTCTACATCCCTGATCTTTAGACTAGAAAGGAAAGTGAGTTGTCTTGACTGTTTCTGTGTTCAGCTATAAGGCCTCTTCATTTTCTGCCAGCTGAAATAAAATCTGTTCTCTATTTAATGTCTTGTTAGCCCAAATACTTACTGAGAACTTGACAGTCATTTTTTTTGTTGTTGTTGTGGAGAACTGGCCGTGAGTCAAATCCTGATGTTCCCAGGGGAAATCTTGGGTGAGGGCACAAACAAAAAACTAGTTACCGACCCACTCCTACAGTTGCGCTCCATCCATGTAATCCAAGGCCTCAATGCGTTATAAGTACTTTCAATAATTACAAATAGCTATGATTCCTTTCTGGCTCCTCGATCGCCATGGCGGAGGTGAAGAAATCTGTGGTGGAGGGCGGCAAAAAAAAGAAGCAAGCCCTCCAATTTACCCTGGATTATACCCATCCTGTGGAAGATGGGATTATGGATGCTGCTAATTTTGAGCAGTTTTTACAAGAACCAATAAAAGTAAACGGAAAGGCTGGCAACTCCAGGGGCTGAGTTGTGACCATTGAGAGAAGCAAGAGCAAGATAAGTGACATCAAAGGTGCCTTTTTCTGAAAGGTATTTGAAGTACTTGTAAAGAAGAACAATCTTCGAGATTGGCTTCCGGTGGTGGCCATCAGTAAGGAGAGTTACAAATTAAGGTACTTCCAGATCAACCAGGAGGAAGAGGAGGGAGGAGGAGAAATAAACCCTCTTGGATCTGAAAACATTTTGTGTATGATCTTGAATAAAACTTGAACCAAAAAAAAACCCCAAATAGCTATGATTTCAATTGAGTATTCTAACTACTAATAAAAATCATATATTGCAACTACTGCCAGTTTCATGAGTTGCTATGGTTAATTAGCTATGCTGGTCCTGAAATCACAGTCACCAAGCCTATATACAAATCTTTTTAGTTTGGTAGGATCTGCCAGTCTGTGGTCTACTAGCAAAGAAATTCAGGGTCACTTCCAAGATATTACTGTAATAAAGCTTTTGTGGATGATGAAAAAGTTATAAATGTTTAATAAAGTACTTAGGAATCAGTTACATTAATTCAAACTTTTCCAAACAATTTTTAAATTTTTCCTTCTCAAATTATGTTTTCAATAAATACCGAAAATTATCTTTTATTGTTTTTAATGTTATTAATTTAGCAGCTATAAGTATACAGAATGTACAAATGTTAGCCTAAAAATCACATAAGAATTTTTTCTGCTGATTTCTAACCTGAGAGTTTACCCGTAACTATCAACTTAGAACTACTTTATGCAAGATATTTCTTTAGCTCCTTTTGAAGCCTACATAATCCAGCTGTGTACTAAGACAAGGATGTAGCTGGCTTTCATAAATATTAAATTTGTATAATCATTACTAGGAAATATTTGTTGAAACTTGAGAATGCTTAAGAACTCCTTTTCATCAAAAACATGTATGCATAGTTCTACATATATGCAGCAACTTATCTTCCAAGTCCCCATAATGACTCGTTTATGATTTATTAGTGCACCAACAATAATTGTGAATTTTTTCAAGAGCTATAATAATTATTTCTCAAGGCAGTAAGTAGGATATGGCAATGTCCTTTTTTTAAAAAAAAAAAAGCTCTATTGTACATAATATTTTAAAATATTTAAATATAATTAATTCTCTAAAAAAGTCAACCCCTTATTTGTTGTCAAAGGAGATGCTACATAGGCAGCATTTGGGGGGGGGGTGAGTATCTTAATGGTAATTTAGAGAAATAAATCTGAAAATTACAAATTATAAAATTGTTCTAAAGTGCTTCCTTAGATATTTTTTGGATGGTACACTTACAATCTTCTTTGCTTCCTCCAGGGTATGTGTAAAGGTCTTACTCTCCCAGGTTTTTAAATTAAAGTACGTAGCTTTGAAACATCAATTTGGTTTAGATTACATGAATAATCATACTAGATAGATCTTTCCATACAAAGTTATAGAACTGAACCCAACACATGGTATAAATTCTATCAGATATAACCCCTTTTCCTTCCTCTTTAAGAAAGTTTTCAAAAGGAAGAAACATCACTAAAGACTAAAATCAGCTGCAGCTGGGTGGCCAAAGAAAAAATTGCCCTCAAGCCACAACAATTAAGATGGATTAAAATCTAACACAGGTCAAGCTAAAACCATGAAAGATTTCAGCGAAGCTCTCCAGCAGCAGTGTGGGTTCTGGCAAGGAATTCTGCTGGTGGCAGAGACCTGGAAGTGAATCATCACTGGTGAATTTCCGCAGACTCCCCTTAATTCTGCCCTAAACCACCCTCTTTTTCGGTGGGGGGAAAGGAAGAATTATCTTTTTTTTTTTTTTTTGCTCCTGATGCCCTGCAATAATACGAAGGGACTACTGACTTCCAATTTCATCTTTCATCAACCTTTGTACCCCCGGAGAGCATGCACTCAATAAGCATCCGTTTTAATAAAATTCTGCTGCCCAGGGCGATCCTTAGGTTCAAGTCCTTTGGGTTTTCACAACAGACAATTAGAGCATGGTACTTAACTGGCATTTACAGTCTTGCATATGGCACAGGTTTAATAAATGTTTAATAAAATTGTTGCTCTCTGAAGGAACATTTTTTCCCAATAGCCTAGAGACATGTCTGCCATACTGTTAACCGTGATAGGACGAAGGTACAGTTGTAAGGTTAAGGGTTTTTAAAAGGAAAAAAATGTGGATCACTTGGCATGTCTCAGACGGAGAAAAGAAATGCAACCAACGCTCCACCCTCACACCCCTCCTTCTCAATGAGTCAGCGGGGTCCAATGAACAAGCGGAGAGCTCCTCCCTCCCCCTAAGCCCCGCCCCTCTCCAGTTTGGCCACGTCCCCAGCGCGAGCCTTCTCTCCCTTCCCAGCCCCATTCCTTGCCAAGGCCAAGTAGCCGCGGGGGGGGGGGGGGCGCGCGAAGTCGCGAGCGTGACCTCTCTCCTTCCCCTCCCCAAAAGTCAGCGGTGGGGGCGGGGAAGTAGGGAGGTGTGGGAACGGAGTCCCACATTAGTCCAGCATTTTCCTCCCTCTCCCTTGCTTACCGGGTGGTCGTCTCTGGGGAGGTTCCAACTATTTGGGGGGAAGGAAACGAAGGGAACCAACACCTGGAGCCTCCTCCGTAATTTTAGAACTTTCCCGCCGCGCCGACGCGCGCGTTCTCATGCCCCCGCGGGGCATTCTGGGCTTATGGTCCAAAGTTGGGCCTCGTGCGCGCGCGCGTCGCGCATGCGCCCGGACGGAGGTCAAGTGATCAAACTCGGTTACCATTTGCGGGGCTCCCTTAAGAGGCTGCGGGGGAGGAAGGGAAACAACAGGTATCGGGATCGGGGGTGGGGGCTACCAAGTAGGAGCCCCGCAGTCACTAACTCACTGCAGGAGAAAACGGGACGCAAATTTTTCCTGCCTCACTTTACCTCGGGAGGCTACTCAAAAGCAGGGTGCAGCCACACTCACCGACCCCCACCCCCTTCCTTATTGAAGCATGTAATTGGGCATGTAGCAAGCTCGGGGTCCGTTTGAAGGTGCAAGGAACACGTGAAACGAGCAGGAGGAGCAAAGTGGTAGGACGGCTAGAAAGGGAAGGAACGTTAGAGGTTCTGAGGGTGCCAGGTTTGACCCCCTTTGCAGCAGAATTTTAAGAAGGACGTGATGGAAATTCATTCCTTTAAAACCCTGGGGACTTTTTAAAAGGAAAGAAAATAATTAAAGGAAGGCCTCCCAGAATATGACTTTCTGGATATGACCAAACCAGCCTCACATCTTTATTTGTTTAGGGGTTTGTGCCCTCAAATAGGTTCCATTTCATATAGTGCTGGATTCAAGTTCAAATGAGTTCAATGCGCTATTTAAACCATTTAAATAAACGGAAAGCAGCATTTCTATAAATGTCCGGTTTTGTCAGTGGCATTGACTCACGCAGTACTTGTACTCTTGTTTCCTCGTGGTTTCTCAAGGGTTGCTTTGTGGCCGTGCTGCTGCTGTTGTTTTTAAATACACAAAGTATCCCAAGATCCCAGAAAAACTATAAGGATGCCACATTTGGATGTGAAGGAGAGCTTAGGTTATTTGAAACTGACGAAGAACGTAAAATCTGGTACTTTACTGTGACATTATGTGTACTTTAAGAAAAACCAACCCTTATGCACAGAGACGTTCATCCCTGCTGACAGCCCCTGGAATCCAGAAGAAACCACAGAATGGACTTCAGTTCTCCGCAGCCTCCTTTCCCTTTTGCAGATTTCCACAGATCCGAGATATCTCAAAGGTTTCATGGAGAGATAAATGGCTTCCTTAAAATTGATAAATGTTTAGCTTATGCCTGTTATTAGTATTTACTATTAATTTGTGAAGCAATAATAATAGCATTTATATAATGCTTTGAGGTTTGAAAAATGTTTTTTGCAAACATCTTATTTGCTCTTCGCAATAATTCTGGGAGGTAGAAGATATTAACCTCATTTTACAGATGAGGAAACCAAGGCCAACAGCAGTTAAATGAGGCTAAATTCGAACTCAGGTCTTTCTGGCTCCAGCCCTGGAACTCCTATCCACTGCACCACCACTTTCCTCTAATAAGGTCATCTCTTAGTCATGATTAGTATTTGTAAAAAGACCATCGTGAATATTCACCACCTATGAACCCAATAGCATAACAGCACTTGGCTCCTGGTCTTCTAGCTATCTCTTCCAAGACTTACCAGCACCTTGCTACCCTGAGGAAATCTCTGCTCTGGGACCCTTATGTCCTGATGGCTGACTGTCTCTCCCCACCACTTTTTCAAGGAAACTGCAGCCACCAAGTTTCATTTCACTCTACTCTGTGGCTGTCTTTTCCACAGTCTTGCCCAATACCTTGCCACACTGATACCTTGCCTTGTGGGAGAGTACATTTTCCTCTTGTTCTTCCAGTTCTAGAGACATGAATAAATCAACTTTGCCATGGTTCTTGGGTGATGTCACATCCCTGTGTCCTCACTCACCCATGGGTATTGTCTTCTCCATTAGAATTTAAGCTCTTTGGGAGTTAGGTTTGTCTTTGCTTTTGTGTTCCTGGGTTTACTCTCTGTTAGAGACTTGTTCCCCAGGGATACAGTCATAGAATGTTTCTACACCCAATTTGTAATATGCACTCACAGCTCAATGCAGCAGTAGTAATGTTTCAGCTCCATCCATTTGAAGCAATGGCTTCTAGAAGCTGGACCTTCTTAGGTCTAGACGTTGGCAAGTGAATTTCAGTAGAAGTTAGCCCTCAACTGGTCTGGTTATTGCTTAAAGTCAACCTGTCTCCTTTGCTCTGCCAAAGTATGTTGTAGATCAAAGCACTGAGGAGTCTTTAAGTGCTAAAAAGAGTTCAATAAGAAAAGCTGCTCCAGACCAGTTGCCTTCTACATTGGATGATCTAAGTGATGGAATCCGAATAAAGCTGCCCCCAGCCCCAATATTCTAACTTCCTTATAGGCCCCACTGAATAGCAGGCCCACTGCCCCTACTTAGCCACTCACACCTCCCCCGCCCCCCTCCCCCGCACTCAATATCCTAACATCTTCATATACGCCTCACTGCTCACTAGAAAAGGTGTGTCCATAAACTCGTATTTCTCACAGAAACAGTAGGTATGTTCATGTGATGGGATCCCAGCCACTGCCTCTAGCTAGTCACTACCCCCAGACCCATTCCTCATGTTTCCCACAGAAACAGGTATATCCATGCACTCAACCACAACCACATCCATCTAGTCTCAGACAGGACCACAATAGTCAGGCAATCAGAAGGCAACAGCACCAGGATGCCCAAGCAGGATGTGGACTCCAAAACAATAGAAGGGACTTTCCCTAAGTAGGTACCTGCATAGTAATAGTAAAGAACTGACCTAGAGTAAACTTATGACATAGGGAGGCTTATTATAATATCATTATCATACCCCGCCCATGGGTTTTTCTGTATGCATTGTGGGTAATTACATACGCAGTTCCACTGTGGCTGAGACCCCTCACCTATTATCTAGTCCCTTAACAAACCCCTCCTGCCTTTTTAATATTCATAATTTCTGCCATATAATTGCATCTTTGCCTATAAAAATCCATCTTGCTTTCTCTGAAGTTGCTGTTTCCTCTTGGAATTTAGCCTGCTTCAAGAGAGGCTTAAATCTCAATAAATGCCTATACTTGGATGAGAGGTAGTCTGACTGAATTCTTTGAGACAGTTCTACCACAATACATCACGAAACCGAAACACAAGTAGATAGGCTAGGCTGTTCCTTTTATCTTCAACCAGTCAGTGACTTGTTAGTGAATACTCTTACATTAATTGATAGTTATGGTCAATCCTGAATCAGTTTCATTTCTTCACAATTGGTTATATCTCAGACCAAGGGGGACTCTTACTCACGGTTGGTTAGCTGTGATGTAACCACGCTTGCACTTCTGAGAAGAGCTAAGACCAAGGGATAGGAATGTGATGCTAAATTCACCAATCAAGGCTTTCACAAGGTTTTTCTAAATTGACTATCTAAGTAAAGTCAAATAATCATCTCATTATTGTAAAAGTACAGATACCAAAATGAAAGAGTAAAAATGAGAAAATACAAAAAACCATGAAAAAATCTTTGGCTAGGCATATTTAAATCATATATAATTGCTGAAAAAATAGGAAATGGATAAAACAACAGACATCAAGACCTACTAACACCTTTTCCTAAGGAAATTTAATGGATATAAATGAAGCCTAACAATAAGGAGATGTTAGATACTCCCCTAGGGAGGAAAGAATTTGTCTCCTCATCAAGTGGAGAAATACATTAGCCAAGGATGGTGATGTTGCTGTAACATTGGCTTAAAATGTAACTGATTTGTAAGCTCATATGGAGAAAAATTATGAACACATTGCTCTCTCTCTGCCTCAACAAACACATTCAGAAGAAGTGGTAGAGAAAGAAATAAGTTTAAAGGAACTTGTAAAAGACCCAATAAAACCAGATCATCCTGAGAAAAATTTAAGGATGAAACTGCAAAGCAGGCAACAAATGAAAAAAAGGAAAAGACCTACCAATACTTTTTCTCCATGAATAACAGAGACCCTAGCACATTTGGATTCTAATATTACAGTCTCTGATGTTCTACATGAGAATACAGGAATAGCACCGAATAAAACAAAGATGGAAAGAGAACTAGACTAAACCAAGTATACAAAGAACAGGTCCATGATAAAACTGGTAAAATTTTGAGGACATTTAGGAGTTAATTCTCAATACATCTGAAAGGGAGAGGTGTGAAATGTTTGGAATTAAACAGAAATCTATTGTCGTTTTGGTCCATACCTGTGATTTCATCAGTGTGGTAATCTTCTAATGTGGAAATAACCTACACCTATGTTGGCGGGCAATTGGCCTGTAACACATATAACCTTTGAGTATTGCCTGGGATGCTTTAGAGGTTAAATTACTTGTCTGAGGTGACAGAATGTATCAGAGGCAACACTTGAACCCAGTTCTTCCTAACTCCAAGACTCATATTCTAACTTATAGTACATTGCCCAAAAAAAAATTGAAAAGCATGATGAAGAGACAAGTAGGGAAACTATATAACACATAAAGGCACTATGCCTAACAAATTAATGTTACTGCTCAATACATAGTATACAAATATTTAAAGAAAAATTTAATTGAACTATAGAAAGAAACAGTAAAATTATAATAATGGGAGACCTCAACAGATCTAGACAAATATAATAAAAAAAAGAAAGAAATTAAGAACCTGAAAAGAACTTTAGAAAAGTCAGAAATGATAGAACTCTGGCAATTGCTAAATGGATAAGAAAGGATTTTTATATTTCCTGGCAGTGCATGGCATCTTTACAAAAATTTACCATATATTGGAGAATAAAAACTTCACAAAGCAGAAATATTAAGCACATCCTTTACTGACCACACTACCATAAAATGTGTATTCACTAAAGGGACTTTGAAGAAAGCATTAAAAATAATTGGAAACTGAAAATAATTTAATCCTAAACAGTGAGTGATGCAAAGTGATGCAATAGAAATTTTCATCACAGCAAATGACAACAGTGACACAATATACCAGAGACTTTCAAGATACAACTAAGTCATTCCTTAAAGGAAAATTTATACCTCTAAACACTTGTGTCAACAAAAGAAAGATAATTAGTTACACAACTAAAAGAATTAGAAATGTAACACTAAAAAAACCAATTAAACACAAAATTATAAAATTCTAGAAATGGAGAGATTAATAACAATTTTGGGAAAAATTGATCATTGAACCTAAGAGTTTTAAAAAAGGAATAAAAACCTAATTTAATTTTTAAAAGAGGGTGAAAAACCAATTGTAGCAAAAAATGAAAAGCAAGTATTCACAATTGAAGACGAAACAAAGGGAGCTATCAGAAAGTATTGCCTAATCATATACTAACAAAAGTGATAATTTAGATAAAACATTAATTTTATGAAAAACATAAAAATGCCCAGGTTAGCGGAACAAGAAATAGGTTATTTAAACATATCTCAATGTCAGGAAAAATATTAAACAATCCATGAATGAACTCCCAAAGGAAAAAAAAAAACAAAAGCTCAGTATCAGGTGAATTTACAAGTGAATTCTATCAAACCTTCAAAGTACAATAAATTCCAATATTATGTAAAATATTTGCAAAATTAGAAAAGGAAGAGGTCCTTCCAAACTCTTTCAATGATATAAATGTGGCCTTGCTTAATATTCAGTCTAGGGAGAAACAAAGCAAAGAAAGAAAATTACAGGCACAGTATCTCCAATGAACATCAAAGCAAAAATAGTAAACAAAATATTATCAAAGAGGCCGCAATGCATTTTAAAAACATAAGATTACATGACCAGGTTGGATTTATTCCAGGAAGAATGCAAAGCTGATTCAACATAAGGAAAGCTACAAACAAAATGGTATATATGAATAACCAAAAAAATAACCATGTGATTAGAGCAATAGATATTTAAAAGCTTTTGACAAAATCCAATATGTTTCTGTTAAAAAAATACTAGAAAGCACAAAAATAAAAGGACCTTTCTCTAATATGGTAAGCAATACCTAATATTTAAAATCAAGTACCAAAATTATATGTAATGGAGAAAGACAAGATATATTTACAATAATATGAGCGGTAAAGAAAATATATCCATTGCCTCCACTATTTTTATACAGTTCTAGAAATGCTAAATATAGCAACATAACACAAAAAAAATTGAGAGAATATAGACAAAACACGTTTTCTGCAGATGGGATGATGGTCTATCTAGAAAACTTAAAAAGTAAACTAATTAAAATAATAATGAGCAAAATTGAAAGATATAAAACAAATGCACATATTTCATCAGCTTTTCTTATATTAAAAACAAACTAGATACATTCCATTCAAAATAATTACAGAGGGGAAACCTTGGGGGCAGAGCCAAGACGGCCGCATGAAAACAGCGTCTTACCGGAGCTCTCTCACAAGTTCTGTCAGATTCCTATAAAAAAGTGAATTTGAGCAGATTTGAGACAGTTAGAAACCGCGAGAAGTCTGAGTGGGGCAAATTTCCCAGCCAGGAGAGTCTGAAAGGCCGAAGGAACGAATCTGTAGGCTAGGAGAGCACTCAGCGTGCAAAGCTGCTCCAGAAGGGACCAAAGCAGAAGCGGCTGGCCGGGAAACACATGTGGGAGACGGGCTGGGAGAAAGCCGGGCGCCTGAAACCAGTGGAGATCCCCAGGCCTACCAACACAGGATGGCACTCTGTGGAAGCGACGAGAGGTAAAATAATTACAGAGTGTAATTGGGAGGCTGTCAGTAAAATCCCAAATGTCAATATATTCATGATATCATACAGGTGAATATTCCCTTCAACAATTCATTTACAGCCCCAACCATGTCTGCCAAGCCTATGTGAGTCTAATACTATTGACTCCATCACACTCTAGAAGGGATGCAATTAAGGATCAGCAAGACCTCTCACTGAAGCTATTCGTCTTTGCTACCACTCTTTCCAGACTCTGGCCTCATAAAACTTTGTCTAAAAATCAGGTTCCTGTTGCCCTCCAGCTTCAAAAATTTAATCTTCTGCCAGATCGAGAAAACTCTGGAGGTTTTCCCCTCTGTGATGGTAAAAACTATGTGCAATGGCAGATAAAGTTTTTTTGGTTGTTGTTGTTTTGTTTTGTGGGTAGCAGAGGAATGTTATTTTCCTTACCAAAAGAAACAAAAAACAATGGGACAGCTGAAACACTGTTACAGCGGCACATCTGGACTCGAGTTTCAAGGAACTACAGATAAAGCCCTAGATATCACCTGCTGGGAACTGCAGGAGGAGCAGTGCTACAGAGGAGAGCAAAGTTTAACAGTGCCTGCTGGCAGCTGAAGGGACCTACCTGCTGGAAAGCAATACTTGGCTTGTTAAAGTTATTATTATATAAGTATATTGGATAGATGCTTTTGCAACCTGAGGGGTTAAGCAGTACGAATAAAATTGTAGTTCATAATGCTGATTTCAAACCCCCTGGGAACTGTCTTGTTTCTCAGCTACCTCTTCATCCCCTAGCATCTACCATATCTCCCAGTCAGTCCAGTGCTGGGAAAGGAGGTGGGACATCTGAAGTGGAGCAAGGGAGGGCTGGCTAGTGATCTTGGCTACTCCAGGATGGAGAGTTAAGGTTGTGTTTAGGAAGGGGAATGATTGGAAGTGCGTGTGTGTGTGTGTGTGTCTGTGTGTCTGTGTGTGTGTGTGTCTTTAGGATAGAAGGATTCATTAAAAGCTTCCATTTATTTTCCAAGGATTCAATTTTGTATTATGCTTTCTTAAGGCTTGCAGTAACATATTCTTTTAATTTTGTAAAGTGCATAATTGCAAGTGGGAGAGTTGATCTCAGTATTCTAAGATTTTTGTTGGTTTTTTTTTTGGTGCAGGTTACTGGGATTGTGGCTACGATTAAAATGAGAAAGAAAATTCTCCAAAACATATCACTACCATTTGTGAACTTAGAATCTCTTAGGCAAGAGTTGCGCAGCAAATATCAAATAAACACAATCAAAGGTTTTTGAAGGTTCATGTTCGGCTCCTATTTTATGCCATTTAGAATCACTGGAAGGAAAGAAAAGGAATAGAAATAAACACACGTATAACCACATTCTGTACAGGGTTTTAGATTATACTGTATTTAAAGTGACTTCAAGCTTTAAATTACCTATCAAGGGAAGAAATGCGCCATCATGGACCAAGTAATAGAAATACTTCATCATGGAGCAATAGCTAAATCTCAATGGTGGACTACAAAACTTATGTAAAAATAAATTAAGCCACTAAATAATGTGATGAGTAATGCCTCCTTAACTGATTTGTTCACAGGGAAACAAGTTTCTGCATGTGTTTTAACTTAGAATTTAAAAAATTCAGCAAAATATTTTGGCACAACTGTGGAACCCTAATGTCCCTGAAAAGTCTTATGCCATGAATAATGTGATCGTTTCATATTTCATAGAATTTGAGAATTGGAAGAGATTTCAGCAGCCATCTATGCCAACTGTACTTGAAAGGGATAACCTCTATAACATATCCAACGAGTGGTCATCCAGCACAAGTGCTTTTCACCTTCAAATATTTTGTCCTGAACTTAAAATAATCATTATATTAATACTAAAAGTACATCACAGTTATCTGGCACTTAACACTTTTTCAAAGTGATTTCACAAACATTATCTCATTTGATCCTTACCACGATCACATGAAATTGACAGTGCAGGTACCATATCATCAGCCACATTTGACAAATGAGGAATCTGAGATAAGAAGTAACAAACATTTAGTAAGTACCTAGTATGTGCCAAACACTGTACCATTAAGTGCTTTACAAGAATCTCATTTAATCCTTACAATAATCTTTGTGGGGTAGGTGCTGTTATCATCCCCATTTTACAGTTGAGGAACCTGAGGCAGACAGGTTAAGTGACTTGACCAGGGTTAGATAGTTAGTAGGTGTCTGAGGCCAGATTTAGATCTTCTTGACTCTAGGCCCAGTGCTCTGTCCACTGTGCCACCAAGCTTCCTCTTGCAAAAAGACATTAAGTGATTTAACAAAGGTTGTATAGTGCATTACTAAAATGCAAATGCCTTAATCCGCAATAGTGTAATGTGATCTATCCTATACACCTTACATTTTCTGCAACAAAGCATATATGTGTGTGTATATACATATACAACCCATATGTATATACATATATGTATACACTTCTGTATACACATATGTATACACACACGTGTGTGTATGTATCTGGGCTTTCAGAGCATGCCCAGATCACCTAACATGGAGGCACCAAGTATCCCCTACTACACGGGTGGGTATAGTTTCCTTTGAGTGGCTGTATAACCAAAACAAACCAGAAAAGACTGAGTCTTTAAAATTGGAGCTACTGAGACACTTTTTTTTCTTGCTTGCTCAAGATACTTGGGGTTCATGATTTTTACAAAATATTCCTTCCTGCAACATCTAGAGGGTGGAGATCACAGTTCATCCACAATGTGGATGCCATGAATTGAACCAGTGAGAGAGGAAAGGCTACTCCCTCTTTTGCCCCAGCTCTGAAAAATGGGCCTGGGAATGTATTCGTTTCTGTTCTATTTCATTTGTCCTCAGTCTTAGGTGCCAGAGGTGATCTTCCCCTAATCTATAGCTGTAGTCATAGGGATCTTGCAGCTAGGATCACAAATGGAAGAGTGTAGCCAATTAGCCTGGCAGGGAAGTATGGAGAAGTTAGGGTGTCTGGGACTCAAGCCTAAGGAGGATTTGACTTGGAACTGACTGCATGCTCTATAAGAACCAAGCTGAATTGTAAACCTAATCCCCTTCCCCTACCCCACTAAGAGTGAGGGGAATTAAACACCACCTTTTAGGGACATGTTTGTACATTTGTGATTATTCCTTCTGAAGTAATTATTTCTTTGTAAAAGCTAATCTCACTGTTAAGTGGAACTAGGGTTCAGGAGACTACCCTTTACAATTGAGAGAATACAACCAATAAATGCTGAAGACGTTTTTCAAAAAGCCTAGATATCCTCAGGTCCTACTGCTGGTACTGGAAAACCCTGGGGGAGATGTGAACTCTAACATACCTGGCCTTCTTGAGAGTGAGGGGCATGGTAATGTTTCACATGATAAAAGTCTAAATGTAGATTTATTGTCCTGAATATGAAAATTGGTCAGAATGGTCTTTTCTCACTCTGCCTCTTACCCACTTTCTGAACTAATGGCATATTACAATATGGATATAGCTCCTTAGTTCCCTGCATCCATGCATGTATGCACTAGGTACAGACTCCCCAGCCACATGAGGATCTTGAGGATCTATGGTAGACTCATTTAGGAATCTGAAAAAGAGATCTCTCCATAACCTCCTGGCCAAGAATGGAATAGGCAGGGAATAGGAAGCTTTTTGGTAGCTATAGAATTGTGATCCCAAATCACTGGATGAGAAGAGAGAATAGAAGAAGCGATGGTGACCTCACCTACCATTTATGGCTGCTACTGATATCTTCAGAATGAGTAGGGGAAGGAGAATGGGGCTTCGTCTTAGGCTAAAGAATTTAGAAGGCAAAGACAAAAATCTGTCCTCGAGTTAGCAAGAATACTTAGTCAAAACAGGAAGGTACTAGATGGGAGGCCAGTGTGAATCCCTACTCTGTCCTCTCTTTTGCCCCATTCCTCTCCATCTTGGCCTCTCCAACAGCAACGTCTCGGCCACTGCCCAAGGGTTCCTTTATTTCCCCTAGTCCTTCATCGTTGTCACTCAGTGGTGTCTGACTTTCCTTGGCCCCATCTGGGATTTTCTTGGCAAAGATACTGGAGTGGTTTGCTATTTCCTTCTCCAGTTCATTCTACAGATGAGGAAACTGAGGCAAATAGAGTTAAGGGACTTGCCCAGTGTCTGAGGTCACATTTGAACTCAGGTTGTCCTGATTCCAGGCCTGGTGTTCCATCTACTGTACCACCTAGCTGCCCCTAGTCCTTCACCCTGCTCAACTGAGAGACTTGTACTGGATGCAAAAAAATCCCTAATTATGATTTTGGCTATTTTTGCTTCCTGCCAAGGCATAAGGGTAACAGAGAAAGAAGCTTAGGAAATAATTATTGTTCCTATAGTTTAAAAGTTAAGGCCGTAGGTGTACATGAAGCTTGTGATCACTGACCACCAGGCCCTGAGCTTTCTGCATGCCTATTGTTAAGGGGCTGTGTGTGTGTGTGTGTGTGTGTATGTGTGTGTGTGTGTGTGTGTGTGTGTGTGTGTGAGATAACCATTGTCCATATGTAAATTTCACTAGTTTAAAAGAAAAAGAGGTACTTCCTATCTTAGTTCCCTTTTAGGTCAGCGGTGTCCAATTTATAAGTGAAAGGTATGAACCAAAGCCAGGAGGGAGGGATGACAGATAAGGCTTGCACAAGCTTTGTAGGCTTGGGGCTTATTCTTCACCTCTACCCTCAGAGTTTGGAGTAGGAAAGGGCCTTCAGACAGCATATGTGCTTATCAGAAATGACTAAATCAAGAGTGTAGTTAGTGTCATTAAAAAATGAGAAACTATAAACCAAACTGGAGAGTCCAAGGAAGGAAACCGTCTTATATAAAATACTACTAGCAGAAGAGAGATAGTATCATTGTACATGCTGTCATAGAGAATTTCCAAAGCAAACTATCCCATTGGTCTTTGATCAATGGCAAACTCAATTTCAAAATAATATTGATTTTTTAAAAATTCTGCAAATACTTAAATCATTTCTTTATTCAGTAAAAGTTGCTTTTCTATTTAAAGAATGCTCTCATCAAATATGACATATGAGAACTAATATAGCACATTTGTCCCCTCAAAGTAATAAATTATGCTTTTAAGTGAGCACATAGCTTCAAAATAATTTTCCTCATAAGTAATTCATAATGAATCACTTTAGCATGAAATTAATTTTAAAGAACTTCTAAGAATAAGCATCTTCATTTTTTTTAATTAAAAAGTAATCATGTGCATTTGTTATTTGACAAATTTTGGCGACCATAAGACAGAATAAGAACAGAAAATTGTCATCCCCTCCCTGTGTCTGTTTTAAATTGATCCTTTAAATGATTGGTGCTTTTTAATGACATTAGTTAACTACGATTTTTTTTTCTTGTTTATTCATTTTCTAAATTTGACTTTTAGAACATTGGAGATATTATGATAAAGTAAATTGTTATGAGGTTAGAAACATTTTAAACTATTAAACATAACAAATCCACATATTTTTCTATTCTATAGCATTTTGAAGAAAAAACTACAGCATAATGCTATACTGCACTCCAACACTCCATTGAATCTGTAATCAATAAATAAACATTTATTAAGTGCTTACTATGTGTTGGGCATTGTGCTAAACGACTGTGTATACCAAGAAAAAAAGCAAAAACAGTGGAATATAACATTCTTTTTCATCCAGTAATTTATTTAAGCTTCTTTTGAATCATTTTTTTATTTCCAGTCTATACCTTCTCTTTGATAATGAGTTCCATAAGTTTCCTCGTGGATGGGAGTAGGACAACCTTTGATTTGTCCTAACGTTACACCTTATTATAGAAATAACCAGTTCATCCCTCTAGTATGGAGACCTTTAACTGGCTCTATAATTCTTAGGCCAAGGAACATACATTCTAATGGAGGAGATAACATAGGTATATTATTATTATAGATATTATGTACTTATTAGTATTAAGGAGATAAATATAGATAGAAGATAGCCTTAGAGGACAAAGCATGAGCAGCTGGGGAATGGGCTTGGGGGAATAGGGTAGGCCTGGGAAAGGCCTCATGCAGGAGACTTTTCTAAGCTGGATCTTAAAAGAAGCCTAGGAAATTCTAATAAATAGGTGGCAGTGAAGAACAACAGCTTTCTAGGCAGGAGTGATAGCCAGCACAAAGAAACAGAAATGGGAAATGAATCATTATCCTTATCACATGTGAGGTTTAGCAAGTAGACTAGTATTGTCAGATAAACAATACTGTGAGTCATCTGCATAGACATGACCATTGAAAACATAGGAGCTAATGAGATCACCTAGTGAAGCAGTGTAGAGAGAAAAGAAAAGGACCTAGGACAGAACCTTCGTGGTGAGGCAGGGCTTCTTAAACTTTTTCCACTCAAGACCCCTTTTCTCCAGAAAAATTTTTACATGATCCAAAGGATATAGGAATGTAAAATAGGTGTACAAATCAAACATTTATTTATAATAAATTATAAACTTATTTTAAAGCAACTCTCTGGTATACATATAATTTTACTATTTATTAAAGACAAAAGCAAATTTGCATATTAATGAAAATGTATGTGCTTGTTTATTTTTACATTAAGAATTAAATCTTGGCAGAATATTTGCTACTGCAGGACATGGAGCATCTTCAATGTTTTTTGGAGTTGATGGATATTTTGATTTTATAATCATCAATGCTGAGAGTGCCACTTCTCATAAATAGGTAGTACAAAATGACAGGAGTACGTTTAGGGTCATTTCAGAAATTGTTGGAAATTTTGTCCTAATCCTAAGCCAAAATTCATTTAACAATTTTTCAGGAAACTCAAGTTTTAAACCTGTGTTGCTTGATAACTCAGTAAATTCTTCTTTAATTTTTAATGGCAGGTGACTGACTTTTTAAAAATTTTCAATATGGTTTATGAACCTAATTTAGTTTTTTAGAATCAAAATTTGGAGGGAAGTATTTCTGAAATTATGTCTCCAGGCACTTCAGATGATCTTACAATTAAATCTTTGGGAAGGTTATCTTCAATTATAAAACCACCTTTAGCTGTAAACATTTCTAAAGAACCATTTTCTGCCCTATTCTTCTACATGTTAACTTTTTTACTAAAACTTTCAATTTTATTTTCTAACATAAATGTTAAAATTTTTCTTTGAAGTGACATGTTTAAATCATTGAGTTTTTCAAAAATATCCAACAGCACAGTTTTGAAAACCATAAGTCTTTATGAAAAAAATTAACAAAATTGGATTTCTGTTCAGTCAAAAATATAACAACTTCATCTTTCAATTTCAATAATCTGTTTAAACTTCACCCTCTTGAGAGTCACCTTACCTCTGCATGTAGTAACAAGCTTTTGTAATCAGAGTCCATTTCTTTCTAAAGGTTTGAAAACAAATGACTGTTAAGTCTGCGGCTTTTAATGAAGTTAATGATTTTGATAGCATCTTGAAGAACAACATCTAACTCTGGTGGTATTTTTTGGCTATGAGTGTCACCTGATGGATCATGCAATGAGTAAAGGTGGTATGTTCATTGCCACTGGCTTTAACTTTGCTACATCCAGCACTGTACAGGCTTCAATGCAATTTTTCACTATAAACCTTCATTTGTGAAAAATTCATTGACTTTAAGATATATATCTTTCCTTCTTGTGTGCCCTTCCAGAGAGTGACAAAACAGTAATTCCTCATGTACGCTTCCTTCATAAACATATCTTACATAAAGTAACAATTGTGCCATGTTAGAAATATCAATTGTTTTATCTAACTGAATTGCAAAGTATGGGCTGCCCTTAAGCTTGCTAATAAGCTGCTGGAATCAGTCATTACTAATTTCAGAAACTCTTTTAGGAACAGTATCATTTGATAAAGGAATTTTACAAATTTCATCCCCATACTTTTTCCCATGAACTATTTCTGACATTTTAATAGCAGCAGGTATCATGAGATCTTCTCCTAACACGTAAGGTTTTTTAGTTTTTGCAATTAAATAAGAAGTTTTGTAAGCTTCAAGTCAATACTTTTCATTGATGGTAACAAATTTCTCAAAACATTGTTTTTCTTTATTTGAAGATTTTAAGACATTCAAAATATTCCTTAGGTTTATTTGGTTTATATATTGCAGTACACTGCATGCTTGGTATTACCATGTTGTTTTAGTTTGGCTGGTTTCATGCTCTCCACAGCCAAAACTTCATTACAAATTAAGCAAAGAGGTTTTTCTATCATCATTTTAAGAAGTAAACCCACATTGCAAAAACGATTAGACATACTTTCTTTTTCTTGTCAATTTAGGTGTACTACAACCTGGTAGAGAAGACTCCACCACATTGTCATCAGTATTTTTACCTCTTCTGTCTAAATTCAGCCATTTATCCATAACCAAAAAAATTTTTGTCCTAAGATAAAGATAAATATTGCTAATAATTTCTCAAATAAATACTAGTTTTAGTTTATGAAATTTCATTTGTTTGTACTTAAAATATCCAGGAGGAAAAAGTTGTCAACAATGTGAAATGCTGCAAAATGTATTCCCACCTTTGATGCATATTGTAAAACCATCCATGTCCATCCATCCTATACATTCACATCCATGTTCTGATATAAGTTAGCCACAGAGAGTCCACCCACCATTATTTATTTATGTTTAATTTACAACATTCAGTTCCACAAGCTTTTGAGTTTTAAATTTTCTCCCCCTTCTTCTTCTCCCCCCTCCCCAAGACAGCATGCTATCTGATATAGGTTCTACATATACATTCATATGAAACATATTTTCACATTACTCATGTTGTAAAGAAGAATTATATACAATGGAAAGAACCATAAGAAAGAAGAAACAAAACAAAAAGAGAGAGAGCAAATAGTATGCTTTGATCTGCATTCAGACTCTGTAATTCTTTCTCTGGATGTGAATAGCATTTTCCATCATGAATCTTTTGGAGTTGTCTTAGAACCTTGCATTGCTGAGAAAAGCCAAGTCTATCAAAGTTAGTCATTGCACAGTGTGGCTGTAACTGTGTACAGTGTTCTCCTGGTTCTGCTCCCTTCACTCAACATCAGTTCACATAAGCCTTTCCAGGTTTTTCTGAAGTCCACCTGCTCATCATCTCTTATAGCACATAGTATTCCATTACATTCATATACCACAACTTGTTCAGCTCTTCCCCACTTGATGGTTATCCCCACAATTTCCAATTCTTGGCCACCACAAGAAGAGCTGCTATAAAATTTTTGTACATGTGGGTCCTTCTCCCATTTGTACGATCTCTTTGGGATACAGCCCTAGAAGTGGTATTGCTGGGTCAAAGGGTATCACATGAGCATTTTAAAAAGACCACTATGAAAATAATTGCAACTTAGGTGCCAACATCTATTGCAAGTGATGAAGAGATAGATAAATTCTACAAAGAACCCAAGAAGACCCTGCAAATTAGTATATATTTTCAATACAAAGGTTGGAATAGAGGAAGATGGCAAAAAATATGTTGGAAATTTCTATTTAAAACAGAAATAGGAAAGATCCTAGCTGAGCCGAACAAAGGGCACTAAATGAAACAATAATCAATAGTACCAAAGGAAGACTACTTTCTTTGATAAAAGGAAGCAGGAGACTCCTTCATCTCCTACAAGAAGATGGCCAGGAGCATGCAGATACTCTGAGTAGGTTCGTGTCAGGTCTAAAGACCACTAAAGACAACAGGATCTAGTCCCTGGCCTGTCAGAGGCTCAAAAAGTGGCAAAGCCAGTTTTCAGTAGATTTCTTCAGAAAAAGAACGAGACAGCTCTGCTCCAGGCAATTTGGTTAAAGAAAAAATACTTAAAGCACTCAGAAATTATTTAAGTACTAATAAGAACTGCTTATTACTAGAAGAACTGGGACAAGCAGAAGGAAGTTATAAGAAAGGATAGAGTCAAATACGGAATAATCATAAGAATAATAAGCAATTGTTGGGGCGTAGCCAAGATGGCGGCTGGAAAGCAGGGACTATCGTGAGCTCCCCACCAAGTCCCTCTGAAAACCTATAAAAATGGCTCTGAACCAATTCTAGAACTGCAGAACCCATAAAGTGGCAGAGGCAAGCAGGGCTCCAGCCCAGGACAGCCTGGACGGTCTCTGGGTAAGGTCTATCCCGCACGGAGCTGGGAGCTGAGGGGAGCGGAGCTGAGCCAAGCAGAGCCCAGTGTGGGCAGCACGGACCGACCAGACCGCGAACTGACCAGACCCGGATCTGGGCGGAATGTGCTCTAGCACCCTGAATCAGTGAGCTGTGGCATTTACCAGACCTCTCAATCCACAAACAGCAAAGACAACAGAGAAGGTTAGTGGGAAAAGCTGCGGGGACAGGGAGTCTGCGGTTTGGCTACCACCCCTGGGGCAGCGGAGGTGGGGCAGCTACAGAACTACAGCTGCAGTTGCTTCTGGCCCCAGGCCCACCTGGTGGGAGGAATTAAGTGGCTGATCAGAACAGGAGTGAAGAGCCTGCTGAAGATCTAAGCCCAGTCCAGGTAGGGGGTTCTTGGGCAAGGAGGAGTGCTGGTGTGGCAGAGCATCCGCCCAAGTGTGGAACATAGAACTCTTCAGTCTACAAACAGTCATGCCCCGCTGAAAAACTCAAGGATCAAGTAAGTTGGCTGCGAACATGGCCAGGTGGTGAAAACATACCCAGATTCAGTCTCAGACTCTAGAATCCTTCTTTGGTGACAAAGAAGACCAAAACATACAGTCAGAAGAAGTCAACAAAGTCATAGAGCCTACAACAAAAACATCTAAGAAAAACATGAACTGGTCTCAGGCCACAGAAGAGCTCAAAAAGGATTTGGAAAAGCAAGTTAGAGAAGTAGAGGAAAAATTGGGAAGAGAAATGAGAAGGATGCGAGAAAACCATGAAAAACAAATCTATGACTTGCTAAAGGAGATCCAAAAAAATACTGAAAAATATACTGAAGAAAACAACACCTTAAAAAATAGACTAACTCAAATGGCAAAAGAGCTCCAAAAAGCCAATGAAGAGAAGAATGCCTTGAAAGGCAGA
>CM053622.1:434438808-434455131 GCA_028646595.1 Phalanger gymnotis
AGAGAGAGAGAGAGAGAGAGAGAGTATAGGGTGAGCTGAAGATGAATAAGGGATGAGAGAGGAATATATTGAGAGAGGGAGATAGGGAGAGATAGAATGGGGTACATTATCTCACATAAAAGTGGCAAGAAAAAGCAGTTCTGTAGGAAGAGAAGAGAAGGTAGGTGAGGGGGAATGAGTGAATCTTGCCTTCATCAGATTTGACCTGAAGAGGGAATACCATACATACTCACTTGGGTATCTTACCCTACAAGAACGAAGGAGGAAGAAGATAAAATGGGGGGCATGATGGAAGGAAGAGCAGATGGGGATGAAGGTAATCAAAAAGAAACACTTTCGAAAAGGGACAGAGACAAGGGAGAAAATTCAATAAAGGGGGATAAGTTAGGAAGAAGCAAAATATAGTTAGTCTTTCACAACATGAGTATTGTGGAAGGGTTATACATAATGATGTGCATGTTGCCCATGTTGAATTGCTTGACTTCTTAGGGAGGGTGGGTGGGAAGGGAAGAGGGGAGAGAATTTGGAACTCGAAGTTTTAAAAAAAAAATAGATGTTCAAAAGTAAAAAAGTTTTTTTTTCATGCAACTAGAAAATAAGATGCACAGGCAATGGGGCGTAGAAATTTATCTTGCCCTACAAGAAAGGAAGGGAAAAGGGGATGGGAGGGGAGTGGGGTGACAGAAGGGAGGGCTGACTGGGGAACAGGACAATCAGAATATACGCCATCTTGGAGTGGGGTGGGGGGTAGAAATGGGGAGAAAATTTGTAATTCAAACTCCTGTAAAAAGCAATATATTAAATAAAAATAAAATAAGAAAAAAAAAGAATAATAAGCAATTTCAGGGCCTGAATCACAAGCTGGCGAGTTAAAGGAGGAAAAGAAAGCACTGAAACTCATCATTGGAGTCTGGTCTGGATGAACAGGACAAAGGAGTGGGATCAGACTATTTAAACTATAGGTTACTAGTATTGGTCCCATTTCTTTCATTTTCCACCTTCCTTTTTCTTTGTAAATGTAGCAAACTCTCTGGGATAATTTCCCAACTCACTCATACTCAAAGGTTGAGTCCCTAGGGAGCAACCTGTGCTTCTCATCAAAAGTCAGCTAGAAGACACAATTAGCTCTTAGCAAATCATTTACAAACATGGCATAGTAAGAAAAATATCTATTAAAAATTGTCCTGTAAACCAGGGGAACACCCTCCATAAATATAGATGACATTTATATGATGGGTAGGCTCAAACATAATGGTAGTGAGGTCCATGTGTAGGTTACACATGTCACAAAGGCAATCACAACTCCTAGTAATACAAGGCTTGTCGTACTTTCTCTGTTCATGGATGCCTATTGCAACAATCCTGTTTCTGCTGAGTGGGTTGCTCATTTATGTTCCCATGGTCTGCTTTTCCCCATAGCCAGCTCTCTTCTCTGCTGCCAAGGATCCTGTTTCTCATCAAAGTGTGCTTCCTCCCTAGAGTGTGTGCCTTTCCATATCCCTTTGTGTTTGGAAGTCTGTGTCTCTGATGCCTCAAATTCTTGAATCCACCAAGTCATGAACTTCTGGATGGAGTATCTCCCTCTAGGCAAGTTGCTGCTGCTAGACACAATGGCCTCTGGATGAGAGAATGAGAGAAAAAAACCCTTCTTTACCTACAGGAGTCTTCTCCGCAAAATACTCCTAGATTTTGATTTTCCCAAATTCCTCAGGGCTTATTTAAAATACAAAGGGGCATGGCTAATTTAACATTCAATCTATTTTTCCATTCTGCTTCACTAAAGACACCGAATATACAGATAGTCTTTTTATCATATTAAAACCTTATAATCTGTGACAGAATACGAAGGCTACATCAACAGTTTGGGAGGTGGGATAGAAATCACATCCCCCTTCCCTTACCTAAAAGGAGAAGCTCAGGGCAAAGGAAGGAAAAATCATTAGATGGAAAAAGAGGTAAAGAGGGCAGAAAGAGAAGTAACACTTATAACTGTGAATGGGATTGAGATGAACTCACAAAATAGGAGGGTAGGAGAATGAGAAAACAGAATCAAACAACACGGTTTTTGCAAGAAACCCACTTGAAACATAAAGATTCACAAAGAGCAAAATAAGAGATTGGAGCTTAATTGATTATACATTAAATGAACACAAAAAATTAAAGATGGAAATCATGTTCTCAGACAAGGCAATAGTAAAAGCAGACAGTTAAGAAATAAAAAGGGAAACTAAAATGTACTTAAAGGTACCATAATGAATTGATACCCATTTTAATATGCATTGATATTTGAATTGTTGCTTGCATTTCTTCTTCTGAAAACTGTCTACTCATGTCCTTTGGCCATTTGTTTATCGGAGTATGGTTCTCCTGTTAAATCCTGATTATATCCCAGTTATTGAATTTTTATCAGAGAAAATTTCTGTAAAGATGCTTCCCAGTTAACTATTTCCCTTCTTATTCTGCATTGATTTTATTTGTGTAAAATCTTTCCAATTTTATGCACTCAAATTGTCTATTTTATCTCCTATGGCCACCTCTATTCTTCGTTTGGTCCAGTGCTCTTCCCCTAGTCATAGCTGTGAAAAGTAATTCCTCTGCTCCTCTAATTTGTGTTTGATATAAATCCTATCTAGGTCATGCATCCATTTGGAGCTTTTTGTGGTATATGGTATAAGATGTTGGTCTAAACTTAATTTCATCCAGACATTTCACATATGTCTTTTGTAAAACAGCTCTTACCCTATTGCTAATGGCCTTGGCTTTATCAAACACTATTTTATTATATTCTTTTGTTTCTAGATTTTGTGTAACTAATCTCTTCCACTAATCAACAAAAAAATAGTTTTAATTATTGTGGCCTTGTGTCATAGTTAAAATTTATTTGTTAATGAGACCACCAATATCCAAGTCACCTAGTCTTTTTTAAAAATAAACTTTATTGATATTTTTGCTATTTACATTACCTATATTTCCCAATGCATCTACTTTCCCCTCCCAGATATCCTGTATAACAAATTAAAATAAGAGGAAAAAAAACCATTTTAGCAAACTAAACACTCATCCAACAAGTCTAACACTGTCTGTACTGTTCCACCCCTTAATCCCTTACCTCTATAAAGAAAGGAGGGAAGTGTCATCTCACACCTCTTCTTTGATGCCAAACTTTGTGATTATGATTTCATAGTATTCAGTTGCAATTGCTTTGTTGTTCTTTCTATTACATTGTTTTATTCACTGTGCATATTGCTTTCCTGCTTCAGCTTGCTTGATTTTTCATGAGTTCACATAAGTCTTCTCACTTTTGGGGGGGTGTTTATCATATTCATCATTCCTTACATCACTGTAATATATTTATGTCTTTGCATTTATGGGTCACAACTTGTTTGGCAATTCCCAAATTGGTGGCATGGCTACTTTGTTTCTAGTCTATTGCTACTACAAAAAGAGCTGCTATGAATATTTTTATGTGGAGGGGGGTAAGGGGGGGAGTGGGGAAGGGACTTTCTTTTTATCATTGACATCCTTGGGGCATATATCTAGAAATGGAATTGCTAGACCAAAGGGTATGGATATTTTAGTTAATTATTATTTGCATAATTACAAATCGATTTCCAGGATAGTTGAACCAATTCATAGTTCCACCATTGGCTCATTAGGATGCCTGATGTTCCACAACCCTTCCAACACTTACTGTTCCCATCTTTTGTTATCATTGCCTGAAAATTAGCTTGTTGAACATGAGGTGAAATCTCAGAGTTCTTCTGGTTTATATCTTTTATTAGTAGTGATTTGGAGAACTATTTCATACGGTTGTTAATAGCTTTGGCTACTTACCTACTTGGAAATGGCTTTTGCCAGGTACACCACCTTGAAGTTTTAGATTCATCTTTGAATCTTCTTCTCCCCCATCCTGTACATCCAATCAGCTGTCAAACCCTGTTGTTCTTAGCTCCAACAAGATCTCTCACAGAAGCAATGTGGTATAGCAGACACTAGAGTGCTACATTTAGAGTTACATTGGATATTGATTACTTATTACTTACTACCTGTGTGTTCTAGGGTGAGTCACTAAACCTCTCTAGCCTCAAGTTCCTCATCTGTAAAATGAGAGAGTTTGATTAGATGCCCTCTAAGGTCCCATCCAGCAATAAGTCCATGATCTTGGGATTCTTTCCACCATTTACCATTCACAGCCTTGCTACTTCTTTCCAGAGGCTATCACAATAGCCTCTGTACTGATTTCTTGCCTCTAGCCTCCAATCTGGCCTTCACACAGTTGACCAAATAATCTTTCTAAAGCGTAAGTTTGACCCTGTCACTTCCCTGCTCAAAACTCTTCAATGGCTCACTGTTGTCTATTGGATAAATTAAAAAAAAAACCGAACCCTCTTCATCTCGGTATTTGAAGCCTTCTACAATCTGAATAAAACTTAACTTTCTGGACTTATTTCATAGTAGTAGTCCCAGTGCATACTCTACTTCCTAGCCACTTTGGACTACTCTTTCCCTCTCGTTTTGTCTTCTTCCACTGATGTGCAGTCGTACTATGCTTTTCCCATTTATGCAGGGAACATATTCCCTCTGTTGACATTATTTAATGCCCAATTCAGGTGCTCTCTCTTCCATAAACAATTCCCTAAGTCTCTAACCAATCCCAAATGAAAGTGATCTCTCCCTCTTCATATTTCTTATAGCATTTTATCAAGACGCCTCCTTTCCCATTATTACATCTCTCCCTTTAGCATATTTATTTCCTTGTATGCTTGTCCTATCCCCAGTATTACTTTGTAGGCTTCTTGGAGATGAGACATTTTGTTGTTTCCCCAGGGCCCAACATAGTGATTTGCAAATAAGAGGCTCTTAGTACTCATATGCATTTTTGAGGTGAATTTGTTGACTGCAGCTGTCAAGATTTCCCAGAGTGGGTTGTATGATCTCTTCTTTTAAAGATCTTCCTTGTATATTTCAATGATAGATTTCCCTAATATTTCCAGATGTGCCTATTTCTAAGAACAGATGTTTACTTGACCTTTTGCTCAAATCACTGTCACCTGTTTAACGATCAAGGTTAACTCTCAAAAACCATTCTGAGAAGTGCTCATTGTTTTTCAGCCAGTGCTACTTAATCCACCAAGACAAATTGGTTGGAATCTTTTCCACACATCTACCACACCTGCAAATCACAGAACTGGTCTTGGTGTATAATAGTGAAAGTAAGCCTATGTTTCTTGTCCCTTTTCTTAACCACAACCTATTTACAATCCTGTCTTAGAATCACTTTGTAGCTTTTTACTTTGTGTATGTTTTGCCTTTCAACTAGATTATAAGAACCTTGAAAATAGAGAATGGCAACTCTGTAAAGAGGGTCCTGGAAAGCCAGGAGGAAGTGAGGGGAGTTGAGGACAAGCCAAATATTCAAACCCAGCTGCTATGGCTCTAGCTTAAGGAAAATCAGGAGACAAGATCGTGGGGCCAAAAGAGCCAAATTATGTTTCCTGAGAGCAGCGATTTGTCAGATGGGGCACCAAGAAGTTCCACTGAGTCATAGAACTACTGTATCCTATTTCACTGCACTCCCAACTTAGAAGGCAA
The DNA here is from genome assembly GCA_028646595.1 of Phalanger gymnotis. Lineage (NCBI taxonomy): Eukaryota > Metazoa > Chordata > Mammalia > Diprotodontia > Phalangeridae > Phalanger > Phalanger gymnotis. The sequence continues at coordinate 434,444,401 of CM053622.1, forward strand.
TTCATGCTGCTGTCTTTCATATTCAACTCCCATGTGGTCCTACAGAACAAAGAGGTAGAGATACAGACTGAATAGGAATTTTGAAACTTGAGGACATTACTGGTCCTTTATATCCCTCATGCAATCATATTTATTTATATTCATCCTCAAGAAAATTGAGAAGCAAATTACAATAGGGAACTGAGATCTTTCCTTTTACTTCACCTATTGTCCTTCCTCAGGTGACTGACCCTACCAAAAACTCCATATCTTCTCATATTCTTTATTTGTTTAGTTTTGCAACTGTCGTAATTAAGACCTACGATGAATGTAAAGTACACAGACAGTCATGTTATTTGAATTTGCCTGCTGTGAGAAATAATCATCTTACCAAGAATTCCACCTGGCCATGAGTGAATTTAGAAAAAAAGATTTTTTATTTCACATCAATTCTGACAAGTGACTTGGCCTTTAACCCCCTGTGAAAAGGGACCACTTCATAGGCACAAGTACACCTCAAGACAATTACAAAACTCTTATACTCATCTTGATTTGAATTTCCCACCTTGAATCCCATTGGTCAGCATTCCAGGTTCACTAAACCCCACCCCCTGATTATATCCCTCATTTTCACATTTCAATTTCACCCCCCCCCTTTTCGTCCTCATGTATTTTATTCTTTATTAAATAAAGGAAATGCCAAGCCAAAAAATACTTTTGGTCTCCTCTCCTTTTGTCTATATCAGATAGCATGAGGAAGGAATTTTCTCAATTGCTAAGAGAATTAACAAAAGTTGTGAGTTTGAAGATTTGAACCCAGGATATTCATCATAAAAAGTCCTATTATCTAAGACTGCAGTCTGGGTTAATGGGCCCCATCCCTGATGAGCCACATCTGGCCTGGGTTTTTTTTTCACACATAGGAAAAAGGCCTCCTCAGAACAAAGAAAAGGAGTCTGCTCTTAGATGTGCTGATTATTAGGCGCCCAACATCCCCCACTGCCCCCCCCACAAGCAATTTTATAATTTCTGTGGAAACGAAATTCAATCATCTCTTACACTGCTATTGTAACTCATGTATTTTAAGGTAGCCTAGGAGAGTTCACAGTGCCACCTCAGTCATGTTTTGATTACTCTGGAACAAAAAAATCTCTGTCTTGTTAACAAAATAAAATAATGATGCAAAGAATGTGTGTTTCTCACACTAGCTTAAATAGCCCAGTCTCACAAAAACTTCAGCTATTGTTACTATACCTTCAAGAGAGAAAACAGAATCTTGGAGACTGACTGTTAACTGTCAAGGCGAGAGGAGTCTGTGGGGAGGCACCAGGACAGGACTAAGAAAACTTCTTTTCTGATGAGATTTGGAAGAGTTAATTATCACAGAGAAAGAGTCTGAGAGTTACAGTTAACTCTCGTAAGAGAATGAGTCTATGCAAGACTTGGAGAGTTCATTGTTATCTTTGAGAGAGTCTGAAGGAATATTTAGAGGGATCTGACACTCACTCTTCTCTCCTATGCATGTGATTGCTTCTTAGTCTTCTCTGCTAGATCTTCTCCCAGGTCACGCCCACTAAACATGGACATCCCCCAAAGTGTTGTCGTGAACCTTCTTTCCTTCCTCTATATTATCTCACTTGGTGATATCATTATCTCCCATGGGTATAATCATCATCTCCATGCGGGTGATTCCCAGATCTGTATATCCACTCCTATTTTTCTGAGGTCCAGTCTTACATCACCAAATGCCTAATGGGTATTTCCAACTGGATATACTATAGACATCTCAAACTCAACATATTATATCAGTAAGGCAAGATTCATGACCTCGAAGATTACCACGAACATGCCTGAATGGTTTGGATTCACAAAGTATGAAAAACTCTCTAGGTAGAAGGCAGGGGAAGTATAACATTTATTTAGACACCAGAGGATCCAGTCCCAAGACCAGCTATTCCAATTCAATATAGGAGTAATTATATTCCAAAACCGTTGAGCCCACTTCAATGTAGCAACAAGAAAATTATAACACAGTATTATAGCAAGGAACCAAGTTATCCTGTAACCTTCCCCCCACTAGGGTCTTCCTATAAACAATCACTCATGAATCCTAACTCTCCACTCAGAGCTCTCTCTGCAACTCTGTCTGTGCTGATTCTCTCAATGTCTGCTCTTCAGTGCCCTCTTGATGTCTGCTACCTCAATGTCTTCTTGATGTCTGCTTCTCACTTCTGCTTCCCTTCACTTCTGCTTCTCTTCGGTTCTGCTTCTCTCACACTCTGGGGTCTCCTTATATACAGTCCTAGCCAGTGTCTGATTGGCAAGAACTCAGGTCTCTGATTGGCTGAACTCATGATTGACTAGAACTCAGTGCGCATACCGTTGGCTCTGGTCTTAGCAACTCCCCTTGGGTCCCTGAGGGCTTCACGCCCAAATTGACTTAGTACCTGGTAAGTAGAGGCTTTAGGCCTACTTACAAACACAGATATAATCAAGCTTTCCCACCTAGCCCCACATGAGGCCTATTGATCACATGACTACTACGCATATCCAAACCAGAGCACATCTTTCCCCCAATTCTCCCCTCTTTCAAACTTCCCTATTAGTAGTATATATTATGCACATACTATTATTATATATTATATAAAATATGTTATAATATATATTATTGTAATATAATACATACCCCCCACATATTATATATGTAGTATGTATGTATGTACGTACGTGTGTGTGTATATATATATATATATATATATATATATATATATATATGTATTATAAAGCACCACTATCCTTCCAGTCAACCTAACTGACCACCTTGGTGTCCTCTTTGACTCCATTCAAATTCATCCTACATATCTGATATGCTGCCAAGTCTTGTTTCTATCTTCACAATATATCTCATATATTTCCCCTTCTCTTTTCCCACATAGTTGCCACTGGTGCAGGCCCTAACTACTTCAGGCCAGAAGTATTTCAATAAACTTCTGGAAATTCCTTTGCCTTAAATTTCTTCCCACAACTAGTCCATTCTATGCTCAGTTTCCAAAGTGATTTTCCTAAAGCACAAGTCTGACCATGTTGTCACTCCTATTCAATAAAGGGGCTTCCTATTACCTCTAGGATCAAATATAAAGTCCTCTCTTTGGCTTTCACAACCTGGCTCCTTCCTACCTTTTCGGCCTTCTTACTCTTTACTTCCCTAAGTGTAACTTTACCTTAGGATCCAATGACCCTGACCTTGTTCTCTCTCATACACTGAATCTCCCAACTTTGTGCCTTTTCACTGTCTGTCCTCTAAGCCTAGAATCCCTTCCCTGCTCACCTCCATCACTCGGTTTCCCCAGATTTTTTCAAGAGATATTTGTATGTAACTAGTTGTTTGCATGTTGTTTCTGCCATTACAATGTGAGCTTGTTAAGGGCAGAGACTGTGTTTTTGGTATCTCCGATACAGCGACGGTGATCTCTGAATAAATGCTTGTTAACTAACTGACTTAGAACCGAGTTTTAACTCATACTATCGAGAGATCATTAAGAAAATTTCTGAGAGACTTTAGCTGCCACCCTGAGAAAAATGAATTTTTGGACTGTGGTTCCACTGTTTTGGAGGAATTGACAGTTATATCTCATGGAGGGAGATGACTCTGATTGTGACATTTCTCACGGCCAACACATTGTACAAATATTTAATCTATATGCTTGTATTGCTTGTCACTGTTAATAAGTTATGTGGATACTAACACTGAAGTTTGTCTAAGGTGGTATAAGTGATAGAGCACTGGGACTGAAGTTAGGAAAACTTGAATTCAAATCCAGCCTCAGATACTTACTAGCTGTGTGACCCTGGGCAAGTTACTTAGCCCTGTTTGCCTCAATATTCTCATCAATAAAATGAGCTGGAGAAGGAAATGGCAGACCACTCCAATATCTTTGCCAAGAAAACCCCAGTGGATTGAGGCAAACAGCTTTAAGTGACTTGCCCAGAGTCACACAGCTAGTAAGTAACTGAGGCTAGATTTGCACTCAACTTTTCCTGATGCCAGGCCTCTGTTTGACTCAGTTTCCTCATTCATAAAATGAGGATAATCGTAGCACCTACCACCCAGGGTTGTTGTGAGGATCAAATGAGATGATAATAGTAAAGTGCTTAGCACAGTGCCTGGCACATAGTAAGCACTATATACATGTTAGCTGTAATTATTATACAAATGCTAGCTATCATTATTAGAGACAACTAGATGTCACAATGGACAGACAGCTGAGCCTGGGATCAGGAAGACCTGAATTCATATCTAGCCTCAGACACTGTGTGACTTCAGGCAAAAAATTTAACCTCTGTATGCCTCAGTTTCCTCAACTGTAAAGTGGGAATCATAATAGCATCTACTTCTCAGAGTTGTGAGGATTAAATGAGATAATACTTGTAAAGTGCTTAGCACAATGCATGGCACACAGTAAGCACTTAATAAATGCTTATTTCCTTCCTTCCTTTTCTTCCTTCCTTCCTGAGAAAAAAAATTGCTTCAGTTTTTGTAAACTGATAGCTTAGTTCTAAATTATTTTGGGAGATATTTTGCACTCTTATTAATTTATGAGGAAATGTCAGACCATACCCCTTGATTGTCTTTGAATAAACTGAGAGAATTAATAAGGTATTGAGTCAACTAGCAACGTAAGGTGTAGAATTTTGGTATTTTTGTCCCTGAGAGTATCTGAGAGATATTGGCATACAATCTCATCTATGGGATAAACATAAAGCACACCACATACATATATGCGTATATGTACACACATTACTGAAAGAAATCTATTGCACAATTTCCTTTCAGTAAATGTATCAGTCAATTATGTTCTAAATTTTTGTCTGTAAAACGAGAGAACTAGGCTAGATTATTACTAAGATTGCTTCTAATGCTAAAATTCTATGATTCCTTGTAAGTTCATGTTTTAAAATTTAGTTTACATTTTTCTAACCCAAACTAGCAGGGTGGTGTCCTACAAGTTGGGCGATGAGAGTGGGAATTAAGAGGTAAAGTCAGTGGGCTGAGGACCATAGGCTTAAAAGTAAGACACACTACAATGTCTAGGGACAGGATGAAAAATACAAGTATAGTCTGAATGACCCCCCCCCCCCACTAAGGCTCTCCAGTTAACTACCCTAGGTTCTAGATATTTTGTGGGTCTAAATTTTCTCCAGACTATAGCTCACAAACCTCTACTAATGTATTTTATTTTTTACCAGTTAGCTGGATCACACTTTAGTTCATCACAAAGGCATTTTAATTAAATAGTAATATAAATGAATTAACCACAGAACTGCCCTTTCTTAATAAACTTTAAACTTAATCTCCCACAAATATATACACACATAATGAGAAAAGTAAATCTTTATAAGACTTAAGTGTAAACATCCACATATGCAGAACACATGGGTACCACACAGTGTGGAATTCACATATAAGGAACATATATGATCAGGACACACACATGGAAGGGCGACATATTTACAGGACTGCAAAACTGCCAAAACTGGTGTCTTTTCATCAGTTCTCTTTGCTGGATCTGGTCCCTGCCACATACTGCTTTCTGGTATTCTGGTACTCCTTGCTCTTTGGTACTCCCTAACCAGTGTTGCTCTCCATTGCATTCCCACCAGGCACAGCTTTCTTCTTCTTTTCCTGCCAGGTATTTTTTTCTTATCGCCAACACTATGTATGTGTGTATACATATATATATATATATATACATACACACATTATATATACATTATACATATGTATATATACACATGTACATATATACCTAATTTTTTTCAGCAACCTTCTATCCCATTTACTAAAGAAACAGTAAGAAATGATGTATTGTAGAACGAAGCACCAATAATGCCTTCATACCAGGCTGAAAGCAGTGATTCTTCTCTTCCCCCTTTCCTTTACCTTCCATTCCCCCCCCCCCACGCTCCCAGGTCTCAGAGCCAACATCAATTCAAAATCTGGAAGTTTGTTAATTGGGAGTAACAGTAGCAAGAAGGGCAGGCAAGAAGGTGCTTCATAACTTTGGTTTCCTGTGAATTCCAGAGGTAGCCAATGTCCAGTTTGTGGCATAAAGAAATAACCTGAAAAGAACTATTCAGTCAGAGCTGCTCTATATAAAGTTACTGAGTAATATTTGAAACTGGAACACAATTAACAAAACAGCTACCTGGGTTTCTCTAGTGGGGGGAGTTGGTGGTACAGAATGAGCTGGAACCGGCAGGCTAATGCATCTCTGAGGAAAAGTCCAGAACAATCCAAGAAATGAGTATAACCACTATCTCCTATGGTCAGAAATCCATCTTTGTTCTTAGGTCTTACCATGTACATCCACTTACTGAAGTAAGTATCCCCTTTGCTAACCTTCCCTTAAACAGAAAAGAGGATGAGGGGCACTGTGGTAAAGATTTTTTATTTTACCTCATTTAAGCAATACTTCTGTTCTAGGTAAATAGTAATGGCTGTACCCACTCAAGAATTTTGAAAGGCTGTTGACCTTTGTTGTTCCTCCCAACAACACATCACAACCACTTCTCTTTGGCCTCTCTACACAAGGGACTTATGTCACGAAATGCCATCCTCCAAAACTGAATTTTAAGACTTCATAAACTAGGGCTAGGTAGCAGGTGGTGGCATATTTTTCTCTCTCCCCTCTGCCTTATTTTCTTCCATTTGAATGACTGGAGAGATTAAAAGATGTCTCATTAAAAGCTTGCTTGTCAGTTGTACCAGAAGGTATGAAACTGAGGATGGGAGGAGAGAAAAAGCTGGGGAGAAGAGAGCAAAATTTTACAGACAGAGGGAGAGGAATATGGAGGTTTAACTTTTACCTTTCATGATGAAATGGCACTGAAAATTTGGAGAAACCTAGAAATTTGTTTTCACTTAGACTGAGAAACTGCATGTACTGAAGATACCTGGGGAAAGCCATTAAGAATGACAGGAAATCCCCCTCCCCATACCTCTCTCTGCCCCCATTATCTCTAGCTTTTGTGAAGAGAAAACTTGGCTTTTAAACTGAGAAATTATTACTCTTCCAAGTCTTCTTCCATTTCCCCAGGATGGGCAAAATTAAGGAAATACCTGTCCAACGATGCACGGGGTTTTCTCTTACATTTTGCTTCAGGGTACTTCTCTTTCTCCTATAATGGGAGAAAGTCTCCATGCCTTCCTCTTCAAATAACAAAGAGCAGTAGGCAAGGATAATACTTGTGATGATGGAGGTACTAGAAGAACCCTCATTCTTCCAATTTTACATATATCTTGGAGCCCTAGCATGTTAAGATCCTAAGACAAGGTGTGAATTGCCTGGATAAGGTATAAATTCTCCCCATTGCCTCTCTGACAAGGAGGGATCAGACAGAGAAACATAAAGAGAGACCATACAAAGATATATACTGGTACAAATCAGTCTTGAATGAATTTGGGTTTTACGAGCTATCTGGCATCCTGTATATCTCTGGATAACCCAAATATTAAGAATTTCAGACCTAGCAAAAGTTATACAAAAATCATCTTGCCCCTAGGCCTACCTAATAATTCCATTGTTAGATATATACTGCAATTGTTACCAAAAATGTCAGCAAAAAAAGCTCTCTTCAGAGATTTTCATAGGGATATTATGTGTAGTTTTCAAAAATGCCACAACATGAATTTGGCCCTACTTTAGAAGGTCAGTGCTAGTATGGTTTGAATAATGAAAAAATGATAAAATTTCTAAGTGATGCAGCTATCAAATTCTTAAGTTTCAATATCAGTAATTAAAAAAAAGTATGCAACCTTAATACCAAATAATAGGTCAATGATTAAATAGATTATGGTACATTAATGAATACTATATATGCAATTATTATATTATATGTAATACTATATATTATAATGCAATTACACTGAAAAAATGTAAAAGAATATGGAAATAACTTTATGAAATAATGCAAAGTGAACAAAATAGAAGAAAATAACAGAGTACACACCAAGACCAATTAAGAGGAAAAGGGCAAAAAATATTCTGATGGAGACTTAGAAGTAAAGACTGAAAAGTTACATCATTGAAATTCATTTATTTAAATTTAGTTAAAAAGCAAGTTTAATTGGTTACATTAAGCATAGGATCTTAGATTTAGTGCTGGAAAGAACGTTACACGTCATCTGGTCCAATCTCATCATTTTACACACCATAAAATTAAACCTCAAAAAGGTGATTTGCCCTCATAGATAGTACGTGGCAGAGAAAATTTGAACATAGATTCTCCAGGTCCAGATCCAGTACTCTTTACTATTGTGTCATGTTTGCTAGTAATTTTTTTTTAATTTCAGACTTGTAAGTCTGAGCCCAGACCTTGGAGTTTGTGATTCCATCAAGGTGTAATATCTCAATGGCCTGGTTTGAAGCAACCTGCATGTTATAACTAATTATTACACATTACTTTAGGAGGGAAAAAGGATCTGTGGATGATCAGACCATCAGATGACCATATTTCTGTATTGCAATAAATAAAGGTGCATATGACATTATTATTCCTTCAAATATTTTTTTGCAAGAACTATTGCTTGCAGATTCCTATACATTTCTTTGGAGCTGATCAAAATTTAAAGCATTCACTGACTTAGAGCAGAGCTTTGTAAGAGGCAAAAAGATCACAAGGAGATTTTGACCTTGTTGACTTTCAGTGAGAAATCAACCAAAGAACAAAGTTAAGGCAAAGCAGTTAGGGTGATTATAAAAATACTGCCTAACACGTGAAGATGAGTCACTGATTCAATTAAGACTGATATGTGCATTTAAGGAGTTATATGATGTTTAGTATATAGTTACATGTAAGGACATGAGGAACATGGGAATGTTATATTTTTTTTACAAGTTTGTAAGTACCTATACCTCTTTATGCAACAAGATCTGAAGATACTTTTCTTAAAGAACAGTTGAAAAATATTAAATGATGGTCAGTTGAGAATGATTATTTTGCTACTGTGTAACATTAACTTCATTTTATAGCCTTAAATCACCATCTAATTTCTCTGCTTCTGTTCCAGTGCTACTGAGCATACATAATTGGAGAAAGTCACAAAATAAAGTTAATTTCACTCACTATTAAATTCATGGTACATAACCTGAGAGAGGCAGCCTGGGATAGTGGATAGAGGACTATCCTTGGAGTCAGAAAGAGGTGGGTTCAAGACCGGCCAGTGATGCAGGCATGGGGAATAAGTCTGTGGTATCATGGAGAAGTCACTTAACCTCCCAATACCTCAGGCACTATAAGACTATGAGATACTCATGACCAACCGTCTAGAGTGTAGTAGTCTCCTTACAGAACTTTCCCTCTTCCCTTCTACTCTATCTGCCCTCCTCCCCCAATCTATCATTAAAACCTGTCAAAATAATCTTTCTTATTCATAGATTTGCTTAAAAATATGTTGTCTCTTCCTATTATCTACTGGAGAAAGTACTGATGGAGTCAGAGAACCTAGGCTCTCTGTTTATCCTGCTCTGCTGCTTATTATCTGGATGACATTGAGCAAATCCTTTAGTATTTATAGCTGAAGATACCTGAGAAAACATCTAATCCAACCCCCTTAGTTTACAGAAAACAAAAGTTGGGGGCCCAGAGAGGATAAATTAAGTTATACAATATATGTATTTTGCCAACAGGTATCATTGTCAAAAATCACAGGAATCTCATACCTTCCCTACAGGATCAAGAATGAAATTCTCTGTTTAGCATTTGATCCCTTCACAACCTGGCCTCTTCCTACCGTTCCAGCATTCTTACACTTTATTCCCCTCCATAAACTCAGTGATCCAGCCAGCCTGGCCTACTTGTCCCTCACACATATCCATCTCCCAAACCTGTACGTTTGCACCGGTCCTTCCTCATTCCTGGAATACTCTCCCTGCTCAGCTCTATCTCCTCACTTCCCTGGTTTACTCCAAGATTCAGTTCGGGTACCATCTTCTGTAGAAGGCCTTCTTTCCCCCTCCTCACCACATGCCCCCGGCCCAATAATGCTAGCCCCTATTTTCTAAGATTATTACTAAGATTTCTATTATTAATCTTTCTAAGATTATTACTTTCTATTTATATTGTCTATATCTTGTTTGTACATTGTTATTTGTATGGTGTAGCCCCCATTTAAATGTGAGCTCCTTGAAAGCAGGGATTCTTTGCCTTTCTTTATATCTCCAATGCGTAGCACAGAGCCTAGGATGTAGTAAGTTTTTAATAAATATTTGTTGACTGACTGGTTTATGATGCTAGATAAGTCTTGTGCTCAATACATTACAAGACAGTCAATGACCTTGGAACCCTCAGCTTGGTCTGTATCTGTAGGGTGGCACTGACCCATTGTAAAAGTAAGTCTGGATCTACTCAATCGAAATTAACTCTAAGCCTCCAGCCTCCTGAAGAAATCTCTCCTTCTTTTGACCTTCCTGTAGTTCAGTAAGTGCTAATCCCATGATCCAGACAATGGAACTGGTTCTCTGCAGAAGCAGATATATACAGTTGTCCCTTCCACATAGGAGTTAGGGCGATCTGGAAAATCCACATAAAAATTTTTTTGGCCCTGTAGTAGGAAGGCCGAATTTATGATCTCAAATATAATCATGTATATGTTTGAATGGTCCGAAATCGCAAGGTATGAGAGATTCTCTAAGGAGAAAACAACAAGAAATTTATTTAGGCCCCACCGCAGTAAAAACTTGAACCAGCCTC
>CM053622.1:434455631-434478163 GCA_028646595.1 Phalanger gymnotis
CTCCAAGTTCCAAAACTCCCTATTGTGTTCAGCACTCTCCCCTCTGCATGTTCTGGAAGCTGGCCCTCGGCTCCTGAATCCTGCTGCTCTCTGTTTCTTCAGCTTCTTGTTTCTAGTCCTCCAGTTCTCAGTTTCTGCTGCTTCTGCCATTTCCAAGCTATGTTCTCTTTTCTTATACCGTTCTTAGCCATCATCTGATTGACTAGATCATCTGATTGACTACAACTCAGGCACATGCCATTGGCCCTGGTCTTAGCAACTCCGCTTAGGTCTCCGAGGGCTTCCTGCCTCTCTCAAACTAGCTAACTAGTTTGCTAACCAGCCTAGGGCCTCACATGTAATTAGTTAGAGGGTGTGGACCTCTCTCTAATCAGACCTCCCTTTGTTGGCCCCACCTGAAGCCCCACCAGAAGCCTATTCAGTGGGTGGGAAAGATCTGTTCACTTACTGATTGGCTATATAGGGGGCCAGGCTAGAACTGGCTCCACTTGGGATTTGGGGGCATAGGGTTATATGTCCTTCAGGGAGTAGGTGTTTCCAAGGAGTGCCAATCAACTCCAATTGGTCAACACACTGGGATGTGGGCTATATTAAAATGAGGTCTTGAGCATGTGACTTAGGTCACTTAATCTTGGTACAATACCTTTTCACCAGGGGCTGAAATCACCCACCATCATTATATCTCCAAAGGAAATACTTGTTCTATCAAATCAGCCCCTCTACCATATCAGACCACTTCTAGTCTTGGGCTATCTAGGTAGAAGAATCTATCTCCACCTGAGCCTGAGCTGATCAAATCAATTCAGGCCTGGGTTTGAGTTTGACCAGGATAAGAAGATTCAATTCAATCTTCAGTAATGTCCTTCTAAAGGAGAGACTGAATTTGTAAGGCGGAGGGGCTGGGGTGAAACTCTTGAGTCTCCAAGACACTGATTACTAAGATTTAAAATCATTTTTCACACTGAGTATTCAGTAGGTGCTAGATCTTTACAACCTGAAGTGACATGTTGTTCAGTTTCTACTGTTTCCTTCATAATCTACAGGGTGTTCCTAAAGTCTGGACACATAAGCAAAAATGCATATTTTCAAGAAATGAAATGATTGAAATTTCAACAACATTTTATTTAATTGGAATATTAACACATAACATCTTCAATATGATTTCCATCATTTGTGATGCAAAGGTTGATGCGCTTTGCAACATTCACATGAACTTGATGCAATAACTCAATAATTCCACATTGCCATCAACTTTGGCACATTCACTCTTGAAATATGAATATGAAATCATATGATGTTATTTGAAGTTGAAGATGTTATTTGTTAATGTTCTAATTAAATAAAATGTTGTTGAAAATTTCAGGCATTTCATTTCTTGAAAATATGCATTTTTGCCTATGTCCAGACTTTAGGAACACCCTGTACATTGACTATTAAATTGGGACTCCTTCAGGATAACCCTTCTGCAATTTCTGGTAGTGATGATCTGGTTCTGAATTGTTTTCATATACCCCAGTTATTCCCCAATGAATACACACTGGCTTTTACTGCTACAAAAAAAATTCTATTATGTATATGTTGATATATATGGGACCTTTATGTCACTGCTATCTTTGGGATGTCATCCTAGTATTGGAATCACTAAAGCAAAAGGTATGAATAATTTAGCAACATCGGTTGAATAACTTCAAATTGCTTTCTAGTACAATTGCCTCAGGTCACAGGGTCTACCAACAGTACACTAGTTGTACTAGTTTACCCAGCACTTTTCACCACTAACTTTTTCCATCTTCTATGATTTTGCCAATTTTATGGGTATGAAGTGATACCTTTATTTTACTTTATATCTCTCTTACTTTTAGTAATTTGAAACATTTTTTATACCCTCATAAAAAGTTTGCATTTCTTTTTTGAAAATTGTTTCTTGATAGCATTTGACCACTTCTGCTTTGGAGAATAGTTCTTATAGGTGTTAATTACCTATAGATTTGCATATTTATCAGAGAGATTGATGCAGTGATTTTTATTCCCCAATCCCTATATTCACTAATTAATCTTGCTAATCTGGTTTGGTTTGTGCAAAACTGTTTTAATTTGATATAATCAAGAAGCATGACTTTGACTTTTGTAATTTATTCTATTATTTGGTTGTAATTTTCTCCTGTGTGTACAAAATTAGGATTACTTGTTAAGTTCCTTGGGGGGAGAAATAGTATCTCCTACTTTATATCCTACTCAATGCTAAAATATATTAAACACTAAAACATATGAAGTGCTCAATAAATACCTGCTTATTGATTAACTTGTATTAATGTAATATCTCTAAATATAGATCATAATTAGCTTGCATGTGGTTTTTTAAAAAGTTGAAGAGGTGAATGTTCTAAAATAATCCTATGAATGATAAAAATGGAGGGACAATTTATTTTGAAAGAATGTTCTATTTGAAGTTTGCTTTTGACTTTGCTCAGATGATGCTGGGAAACTAGTCAAACAGAATATCCTCAAAGCATTCTATCTAGTTCCCACCAACTGTCAGTCATTCCTTCTTATTAACCTCTTACCCTTTGGCAGTGCTTAAGGGAAAAAAAGGGAGAGGGAAGGTCATAAAATGCAAATAAGGTAGTAGATAATAACAGCTATAATAACACTTTTATGTTTACATTGGATCCTTCCTTGGAGGAGTTCAAAGCATTTTATAAACCTTATGTACTCAATCTTCTATTGTAAGTAGGTGGCAAGAATCATTATCCTTACTTTGCAGATAAGCAATCTAAGAAACAGAAAAGTTAAAGGTTTTTGGGAGGTTTGGGTTGGGCTTTTCAGATTTTTTTTTTTTTGGTCTTTGGTTTGGCCTCAGGTTTTAGAGCAAGTAATTGGAGAGTAAGAGAGAGGAGGTCAGACCTCCCAACTTGTACTATACAAGCTACTTTTTCTTCAGGGATATAATAGTAGCTTCTTTTAACCTTGAAAGTTAAATTTGAAGAACTACTCCAGCTGTGCTTCCACAGATTTTCCTTTTGCACAGATGTTAGTGGTCAAACTACTCCCTCTGAGTCTACACCGAGGCTTATTATCTTTGATGAGAAGATTTAGGAGGAAAAGCAGCTTTGCAATGCTTTCTAAATTATTCAATTTGAAATTTGATGGAAATGGAAAGGGTATCATGCAGAAAAAGAGAGACAGAAACAGAAAGAAGCAGACAGATGGTGAGGCAGGGGCTTGGAGTTAGGAACATCCAGGTTCAAATCCCCTGTGTAGCATTTGCAATGTGACCCTAGGCAAATCTTGTAACTTCTGTGCCTCAAGCACCTCTTAAGGACTTACCTACTTAATAAACATAGATATTGCCCACTGTGGAAAGGAGATCTCACATGGGGGAAAAAAAGATAGATTCCTTATATTTATGCATATGTATGTATATATGTATGTGTATATACATTTATATATATGTGCATATGCAGAGAGAGAGAAAGAAAGAGGGGGACAGGGGGAGGGAGAGAGAGAGAGAGTCAATTCTTGTCATTCATGGTAGTTACATTCTATAAAGTTGCCACAAACACTGCATTGCCTAATACTGAACCATTGTTCCTAGGAGAAATACAGGGTTAAGTTCCTGCGAGTTGCCTTTGGTCACATTTACTTTGACACTTTCTGGAGCAGCCTCATATACAGATTGGTGAATTTCCTCTTCCTCTTTCTGGAGGTTGACTCATTAACTAATGTTGAACTCATGGCCAACACCACTAGAACTCACGTCTAAATGAAGCTTTGCTGACACATGTACGTTCTCTCTGAGGTACATCACAGCCTTCTTGTGCTTAGAAACACTACACAATACCTCATCACTATACTTGGGGACCATTTTAAACAGCAAAATCAGCAACAAAAAGCAAAAACATGTGAAAAATGCACAGACTGGGTTCAATCTTGGGGGATCCTGGCCTCTAAAGAGAGAGGTAAGATTCTCTTTTTTTGTTGTTCTTTAGACCCCCTACCTAGAACTTTGGGGAAAATTATTTAAAGCTTAGGTTTGGCACAGACCTGGGGTTCCCCTAAAAAGGTCAAAATAGAAAAGTATTCATGTAAATGGTCAAAAGATATGAACAGGCAATTTTCAGATGAAGAAATTAAAGCTATTTATAGTCATATGAAAAAAATGCTCTAAATCACTATTGATTAGAGAAATGAGAATTAAAGTAACTCTGAGGTACCACCTCACACTTATCAAATTGGCTAATGTGACAAAAAAGGAAAATGGTAAATGTTGGAGAAGACGTGGGAAAAATTGGAACACCAATGCATTGTTGGTGGAGTTACGAACCATTGTGGAGAGGAATTTGGAACTATGCCCCAAGGGCTATAAAATTGAGCATACCCTTTGATCCACTACTAGGTCTGTATCCCAAAGAGATCATAAAAAAGGGAAAAGACCCACATGTACAGAAATATTTGTATCAGCTCTTTTTTCGGTGGCAAAGAATTGAAAATTGAGGGGATACTCATCAATTGGGGAATGTCTGAACAAGTTGTGGTATATGAATGTAATGGAATACTACTGTGCTATAAGAAATGATGAACAGGCAGGTTTCAGAAAAACCTGGACTTATATGAACCGATGCTGAGTGAAGTGAGCAGAACCAGAACATTGCACATAGTAACAGCAACATTGTACAATGATATACTTTGATAGATGTAGCTTTTCTCAGCAACATAATGATCTAAGACAATTCCAAAAGACTTCTATAACCAGAGAAAGAACTATGGAGTCAGAATGCAGATCGAAGCATTCTATTCTCTCTCTTTCTCTCTCTTGTGGTTTTCCCTTTTTGTTCTAATTCTTATTTCACAACATGACTACCGTGGAAATAAGTTTAATGTGATTGTACATGTATAGCCCATGTCAGATTTCATGCTGTCTTGGGGAGGAGGGAGAGGCGGGAGGGAGAAAAAAATTTGGAGCTCGAAATCTTATAAAAGTGAATGTTGAAAACTATCTTTATATGTAATTGGAAAAAATAGAAAGCTATTAAGTGGGGAAAAAAGGAAAGATATTCATGGTACAGTGTATGGACAGTTAGGTGGCTCAGTTGATAGAGTGCTGGGCCTGGAATCAGCCTCAGACACTTACTAGCCATGTGACCCTGGACAAGTCACTTAACCCTCTTCACCTTAGTTTCCTCATCTATAAAATGAGCTGAAGAAGAAAATGGCAAACCATTCTAGTATCTTTGCCAAGGAGATCTCAAATGGAGTCATGAAGAGTCAGACATGACTGAAACAACTGAATAATAACAACAGTGTACAATGTAAATCACAAATCAGACAGCTATTTGTTTCTGAGTTCCCCAGCTCTAACGGGTGGGTTTTTGCCTTATCTTGCTAGGGTCCAGGTCTCCTTTCCACTTCCTCCCCAAGGTTATCCACCAAAGTTAGACCCTGCTCCTGGGTCCCTGGGCTCTGTCAGGTGAGATTTTGCTTCATCTTGATGGGGTCCAGGTCTGCATGACACTTCCTGGCCATCTTTTCACTACACATACCCTCACTGGGTTTCCTCCTTCTCTTTCTCTCTCTGACTTTCCAATACCCTCTTTCTTAAGTGTTATCTCCCTTCACTAAAATGTAAACTCCTTGAGGACTGGGATGGTCTTGCTTACTTGTACTTGTATTCCCAGAACCTCATACAGTGACTGGCATATGATAAGTTCTTAATAAATGCTAACTCTATCTACCTGTGTGTCTGTCTATCTATCTATCTATCTATCTATCTATCTATCTATCTATCTATCTATCTATCTACCTACCTACCTATCTTTTGCCACACAGGAGATGATTAACAAGAGACAAGTTCTCATTAACAAAGACTTTAAAACAACAGTAATAACTTACTCACTCCTTAGAGGTTGAAATGTGACACCTCAAAACATAAAACCTTTCAAAGGACTACTGAATTGGCATCTCATTTTCACCTTGGCTCTGCATTGTCAAATCTGCTTGTGGCAATCCAGGCTAGCTGGGAGGCACATTCACCCTCTTATAATCACCTTCTCCAAGAAGTGTGGTAATAGTGGCTAGGACTCCTCTTTAAATGCAGGCAGTACTAGCTAAGCACCCAGGAGCATCTAATTTTTAACACAAGGCGGCTTTCAAGGGTGAAACCCTCCATCTCAGAACAGCTGCTCAATTATCTATACTCGGGAAAGAAACACAAAATAGAAGAGGCAGCCAAAGCTTTGAAATACAGTTTTAAGCTAACAAAGGCCAGCACCTGTATTGGCTGCCAAATGCAAAAAGTTGCCATTTTCCCTGGGGTTGAAAAAAGCAAACTAGGCCTTTCTCATCACTCCAGGAAGAGGCTCAAAGATTTCTTATATACCTCTAAGGAAATTGAAATATGCTGTACCATTTAATAACTGATTCTATTCTGTAATTGACACTATCCTCCATTTTCTCAGGCCCATTTCTCAGTTCAACTTAAGAATGTAGTCACACATGCAACTAGCCCCATAGAGCTTCTGCTTGCTAACCATTTTAACCTGGGACATCTGTTAGTTGTCCATAAACAATAACCAGCTTAAACGGGAGCCTCCCAAAAGACAATTCTTCTGCCCTTGTCTCTCCTTGTGAAATTAGGGAGGGTTTGATTTCTTGGTGGAGATCAAACCAGGTAATTCTAGTGTCCTAGCCAAGATTACAAGAGGCAGGTGAATTCCATAAAGCAATGACCATTTCTTAATTGTCGGAGAGGGTGTGATCATCCACACCTGAAAACCTATACATCTTTCCCAGCTGTAGCAAATTGTGACATTCCCCAAACACCCAGAACTCCTCCTTTCCTTTCTCTTGCTCACCCCAGCTATTAATAAACTGATCTTGCTTGGAGAAACGTGCCTCAGTTTCTCTGTTATTACATTTTACTCACCCCTCTTGGCAAAGTGACTGAGAGGGTGGGATCTCTCCCTCCAAGATAAACTCAATGGATCATTCTTCCTGGCTTAGTGGTCAGTTCTCTTTAATGCCGTTTTGGTGTAGCTCATCCTACTTCAGCTTCATGGATTGGGAGACTAAGGAACCACCAAGGGTTTTGCTGTATCACTCCGAAACAACAATTTTTTCAGAGATTGACATATAGCTTCCTGGAAGTGACCAGGATGCGGTCTCAGCTTTCTGTGTAGTGTGCTCCAGTCAGATTAGAGCAAGAGATGCAATTGCTGTTCCTTCATTGAATATACGTGCATATGTACATTTACATACATACACACATGCACACGCACACATACAGCAGAGGCTAAGTGACTTGCCCAGGGTCACAGCTAAGAGTCTGAAGTCAAATTTAAATTTAGGTATGCATGACTCCAGCCCCAAGGTTCTATGCACTGTGCCACCTACCTGCCTTTTGAGCCCCAAAGAGGGGTATTTTTGAACATGCTAATGGTAGAATAGTAGTGAATACTGTGTGGCTTGCTTCAGCACCTGACCCAGTTTCTTCCCTGTCTTCCCTCAATCAGACAGAAATTATTGCTGATCATACACCTTCCTAGGGGAAAATTGGATTCATATTTTCTTCACTCTGGGAAGGCATGAGCTATCTATTCTCTCTCTCCCTCTTTCCCTCTCTTCCCCCCATCCCTTTCCCTTCCTTCCTTTAGCCCTCCCCTCCCCTCCCCTGTCCTCTCCTCTCCCACTCTGTCTCTCTATCTCTGTGTCTGTCTGTGTCCGTCTCTCCTCTCAATGCCCCCATTCACAAGAATGAAATGCATATCAAAATCAGATATTATTAAAGTCGACCACACTTTGAAGCTCACTTTCAATTCTAATTGAATAGAAATGTAAACAAATTTAAACACATAGTAAGAAAGGTCCCCAGAGCAGGGAAAGGGGAAAGGAAGGACTGTTGAATGGAAATTCAGTAATGAATCCTCTGCTCATTCATGCTTCTCATCTTGGATCAGGTTGCTCCCCTGGCTATAGCAGGTGGAAAGGCCAAGTTTCATTGGACTCTTACAGCCAAGCTACTTCATCTTTTTCCAGACCAGCTCCAATATTTCTCAAAACTCACAGGCTTAACGGAGCTTAGCCCTTGGCCCAAGCAAATATTACCTTCTCAAGAGATTTTTCCTCCTGGGAAAGGGTGAGGTACCTCTGTCTCTTTAATACATAATCCCTCTTTAGTTAGTAGAAACAAACTGAAGATTTCTGTGTAGTCCAGAAGGCTTCATTCAGGCTGTTCCAAATCCCTTCATAGAGGCAATGCTTCACTCACATATTTTGTTGCCTTCTGCTTTTTACTATGTGGCCTGGCACATCAAAGAAATCTTACATGAACTGTCAGGGATTTTTGAAAGTGTAGACCCTGTTTCTGTCATTGTTCCTTCAATGGCTTTCAGTTCTTTACTAATTTTAGCCTTTCTCGAATAACACTAACGTCTGGGTTATAGGCAAAATGCAGATTTAAAGCAGTGATGAGATTGGGACTGAATGAGAGGAATTGGTGAGGGGCTTACAGTGGACACAACACCAACACCAACGCCAACACCAATGGGAGCAGTTGTAATTCTGCTTATGCCCAGGAGCATAGTGGAGCCAGGTGGAAATGACTCATAGGAGCTGATTGTTAAATTTCCATGGATCCCTTGGAGAGTCTGTAGACCCCAGGTTAAGAATCTCTGCTTTACTATCCACATCCAGAGAAAGAATTAAGGAGTCTGAATACAGATTGAGGCAAACTGTTTATTCTTTTTTAAAATTTTTTTCTTTCTTTTTTGGTTTCATTTCTTCTTTCTCATGATTCATTCCATTGGTTATAATTCTTCTGTATAACTTGAGTATTGTGTAAATAAGCTTAATGCAAAAGCATATGTAGAATCTATATCTGATGACATGCGGTCTTGGAGGGGAAGGGGAAGGAGAGAGAGGGGGAGAAAATTTGGAACTCAAAAACCTGTGGAACTGAGTGTTATAAACTAAAAATAGAAAATAAGTTTTTTAAAAAAGAATCTTTGCGGTAAGGGTGACTTGATACTGCTACATTTATCGAAATAATTTTTTTAACATGTACATAAAAGGTAGCTAGGTGGTGCAACGGATAAAGTGCCAGGTGTGGAGTCAGGAAGACTCATCTCCCTGACTTCAAATTTGACTTCAGATGCTTATTAGCTGTGTGACCCTGGACAAGTCATTTCATTGTGTTTACTTAAGTTTCCTCCTCTGTAAAATGATCTGGAGAAGGAAATGGCAAACCATTCCAGGATCTTGGCCAAGGAAACCCCAAATGGGGTCACAAAGAGTTGGACGCAACTGAATAACAGCAACACTAATAACAACAATAACAAACTTTTTAGCTCATTTTCTGCCATTTGTAGAATTCTTCATTAGAAATGAATAATGGCAAGGTAAATGGAATACTTGAATTTGTATATTTTTTCACTTAAGTAATTAGACTTCGAAGGCCCAAAATCTCCTAAATAAATCTCTACTTTAAAAGTTTTTTCATGTGTTTATGTGTGTGTATACTTAGAATTTTCCAATTTGTCCTTAGGAAGTTTTTTGGTTTTTGTTTTGGTAATTTTTTCCCTTTCCTATAAGGTAGTTTCAAGCAGCTAACATTTTTAACTTTTGGGGTATTTTTTAGTGTTTTTTAAAAAATGTATTATCTTTTGCTTTTACATCATTCACATTTTCCAATGTATACTTCTGCCTCCCTTTTCCAAAGAGCTATGCTTTAGAGCAAAGAATAAAAAAGAGGAAAAAAATGTCCTTAAAACTAACCAACACATCTGACACATATGTACTGTTCCATACAGAAACAAAGGAGGTTCCATTTACTTCTCTTTGCATTAATTTATATGTCCATTTTCTCTGTATTCATCTTGTTCATTGTTTCTTATAGATCACTATTATTCCCTTACATTCATGTAATATAATTTGTTTAGCTGTTCTATAACCAGTGGCCATCTTCTTTATTTCTATTTGTTGTTTTGTTGTTTTTTTTTTAACCGCAAAGGTGTTGTGAATATTTTGGAGTATGTAGGACCTTTCTGTTTTTGACCGTTATTGGGCACATGTTATGCCTAGCAGTGGAACCTCTGAGTTGCATAGATACTTTAGTCACTTAGCACATTTCCAGATAGCTTTTCAGAATGGTTGGGCTAATTCACAGCTCTGACAATAACGTATTAGTATGCCCATCTCTCCACCATCACTCCAACACTGATTACTTCCATCTTTTTTCATCTTTGACAATTTTCTGGATGTGAAATAAAACCTCAGGGATGTTTTGGTGTGCACTTCTGTTATTAGTGATTTGGAGCAATCTTTCATGTTGGTGTTAATAGTCTGTAATTCTTTTAGAATGATTCATATTGTTTCACTGCTTATTAACTGGGAAATGACTTTTAAACTTCAATATTTGTGTTCATTTCCTATGTCTCTTAGATATCAGAACCTTATCTGAAATGTTTGAGGCAAAGACTTTTTGCAATCTTAACTGCTTCCCTTCATATCCTAGTTAGGTTCATTTTGTTTGTACAAAAGCTTTTTCAATGTCATCTAGTCAAAATTACCGATTTTATCTTTTGTGATCATCACTCGCTCTTGTTTGCTTAAAGAACTCTCTCCCTAGCCATAGCTATGAAGGGTATTGATCTGGTTCTTTCCTAATATCATATAAAATGGTATAACCTTTAATATTCAGGTCAGATATCTATCTTAAGGTTATTTTTATGTGACCCAAGTTTTAAAGTCCAGTGGTATGGGACTCTCTCCTCCCTGGTGGAGACTGATGCCCTGAGCCTGTGTAAGGGGAAGAGTGAGAGAGAGGTGAGCAGAGCTAATGAGGTTTGAGAACCACTAATGAGGAGAGTCCCAAGTCAATGGGCTGTGAGACTTAGAGTATTTTTAAATGCCAACATAAGGAAGTTTGCCTGGGCAGATATCCTAACTTATGTCCTGTGTCCTGTGTCCCCCTCCATGTGAGTGAGTATAACCTCCCTTGATCAGCTGTGCAACTGGGAAAGGCTAAACTATGCCCCCAAAGTAATCAAGCTGTACATACCCTTTGATCCAGCAATACCATTACTAGGTCTATGTCCCAAAGAGATAAAGAAAAAAAAGGAAAAGAACCTCTTTGTACAAAAATATTTATATCAGTTCTTTTGGTAGTGGTTAAGAATTGGAAATTGAGGGGATGCCTAGAAATTGGGGAACGGCATTTATGCCTCAGAAATCAGTAAATACTATATATTAGGGCTTGATTTATTATTTCGTTGATTGTCTAGCCTTAAGAAAGTGATACAGAAAATGTTAATAATGCAGATTAAACTTAAAAATGTGTCTTGTATGTGTTTATTTTTCTTGGAGAGCCATTTGATAAACATTTACCAGCATACCAATGGTTAAGACTGTGTGTTGAAGAGAAAGTGCCAACCTGCACTGGTAGAAAGCATTCCCTTATGTGGGAGTTCCCTTTCTCAATGAGATCATAGGTCCAGTCCATATCTCTACCTTACATTTTAAAAAATTATGAACGCTGTAGAATTAAAACATTATCTCTCAGATGGACTCCTCAGCTGTAAGAATATTTAGACGTTATAGCAGCCAAAAGAAAAGGATGCCAAGTATTTATTTTAAATTATTCCAAACACCAAATGGTTTAGCTCCTCTCAACCAGCCTATTAATAAAGCCATCATCCAAAAATGCAAAGCTAAACAAAGTTTAGCTTAACTATACCTCGATATTGAGTGTATAGAATATAATTTATTTTTAACCAAAACACTTCAGTGACAGGAGAAGTGTCAGGAAATGAGGACATTCTGGCTTAAGATGAATTCAGAATTGTCTCCATCATTGGTAGTGTTGACATCTACCTAGATTTCCAACCAAGATCATTTGTGAAATAAATCTCCCGGAAGACCTTCCATTAGACATTAACGGTTCCTGACAATTTCTCTCAATGTAATGCTTCTTCAGTTTCATAGATATCAGATTCACCATTTTACCTGTGGAGGACAGGCAGATTCAATCCTTTCTGTGAATAAATGAAAATCTCCACCTTTTGCCTTTATTTTATTTCAATTTTGGCATTTCTCTCTTTTCCTACCTCTCCCCCTCTATGCCCAGAAACATGCTTCAGGCCGTAGAATTGTAGACTATTTAGAGCTGGACAGGACCTTAGGAGAGGTGTACTGATAAATATTTAGCAACTGAAAGTCCAGAAAAAAGGGCTCAGGACATACTTTTAAGTTTCATCTGCAATATTAACATTTTCTTCATCACTTTCTTAAGTTTAGACAACCAACAAAACAATAAGTCAAACTCTGATCTATAGCATTTGATGATTTCCAAGGTAGAAATGCTTAAACTGAAAATTTAACAACCAGATCTTATGAGCCTGTGCCAAAGGGTCCATCTCATCCCTTGGATCTTAATGATGCTCCAGTAAAACTCCTTCATTTTGCATATGAGGATCCTGAAATTCAGAGAGGTAAATGGTTCATCCAAGGTCATACTATTAGAACCTAGCTCATAGGACCCAGGCATTAATTCAACAAAGAAACATTAGTAGGGACCTTAAATGTAGAATGCAAACTCTTTTTTATCTTTATATCCTCAGTATGTAGTACAAGGTAGGCATTTAATACATGTCTTCAAATTAAAGTGTAAGAGTAATTCATTGTATTGGCAGTGGAGGAGAAAGGGGGAAACTAGTATTCTTTTCACTATACTGTGTTACCAGTCTCCCTGCCAATTCTTCAACGGAATCCACTGTAGCAGAGACTAAAAGCCTATTACTCTCTTCTTCTCCCTTCTTGTGAACTCCAGTATTCCCATTCTGTGATATCTGGGGAAGTATCAGAACACCATGCTGCTTCCTGCCACCACCAATGCAATAATCTCTTCCAGGTAAACATGATCCAAAACATTATGCTGGAACCCTATTTCGGTTGGACTTTGTCACCTTTCTATATGGGATCATTTGATGGGTAAATGCCTAGTCTGCTAGCCAAGCTCCTAAGTCTTGGTTTTTCCCCAAGATACACATAAGTAGACCTATATGCATATTAACAAGAAAACTTTTAGTATTATAATCCTTCAGAATTAAAGCTGCTTGCAATAATTGTGCAATTAGGCCATTAAATAATATAATTGTGCTACAAATGTGGGTATTCCAAGTGACAGAAGGCCCTTCACTCAGATATAAAAGCTCACTTCTTGGATCCTATTGAAAGAAGGGCTGTCCCTTTAATGTTATCAGAAAAGGAGAGCCTTTTATAACTTTGTCCACTAGGTGGCTTGTTGTTCCAGCCCCTAGTTTACTGGTTCCATCAAGATCTCTGACACATTTGCAAAGGGCTGAGCAAGAAAAGAGCCCTTGGTGACCAAGAGCTGAATTTATGCCAGGAGCTTGTTTAAAAATAAAAAGGTTGTCTTATGATATTAGAAAATGGAAAAATACTGCTGTGCATTAGGCTGGACCTCAGAGGACGCATCATTACCACCTGCTTCCCTCAATGGACTTCTCTTTCCAGCTACTAGTAACTGCTTGAATCTATTCTTCAATGGTGAGCATACTCCAACCCCATCATACTTCCCCCATCTAATAATCATAACCCCAACCAATAATGGTAAAACTTTGTTCCCTGTTCCTTGCCGCTCACTTCCTTAATCCCATTATGCTCAACCTGTCCCACAAGTAGCCCACTCCAGATCTACCCACTCCTTCCACTGTGTTCTCTGGAATCCCTCCTCCCTAGATAACAAACTTGCTTTTGTCTTAAACGTTTTCCTTTCTCACTCTGTTCCATCTTATGGCACTTTCTCCTATTGGCACAGAATCCTTGTAGAGTCTTTCTGGTAACGATCATACTTTCACTTAGATCACCATCTTTCCCCTGAATCAGGGGTCAGATTATTCTTTGTTCCCTATTGCCACTTCTAGACTCTTCTCTACAATCATCACTCAGTAACCTCTTCTCTTTTGAGGTTCATTCAATCTGCATTTATCACCTAATCAAGATTTTTGGTAGCTATTATCTACTGATCTCCAGGACGCTTTTCTTCCTCAATGAGTTCAGTGCCAGGCTTACAGTGTGTCTTTCTAACTCCTGCTCTCGTACTAGACTTCAACACACATATATACATACATACATATATAGATATAGATATATATTCATTCAAATGTCCTACTTCCCAGTTTCCCAATCTATGTATTTCCCATGACTTACTCCTCCAGTGAACCTCAGTTGCTTGCAGAATTGGTCAAACATTTGAGATTACCATCACCCATTTTTCTACTTCTGTGTTCCATTAACTCTGAAATTCCTTAATCTGATCATAATTATTTATTATTTGATTTCCCCCTCTGTCTTGTGACCCCTTATTCTGTTCTTTGTCTTCATCATGACTTAAAGTCACCTCCACCTCTCAGTTCTTTCCCAGACCATCACTCTTGTACCTTCATTCTCCTTCCTTTTCCACCTTGATCTCTTGGTGAACCAGTTCCATGCACTGTCCTCTACACTGAAATCCCTTGACTTGACCTGCCACTGATCATGCCCTGCCAAACCCCAACTTTGCATTACTTCCATCAGCTGATGCCTTCATTGCCATTCATATGCTGATGAATGGAGTTGAAGAAATTCTTTAAACCATGCTGAGTACATGACAAATTATATAACCTTAACTGGTCCTCATTGCAGCCAGGCAGCACAGTAGACAGTGCTAAGCCTGAAGTCAGGAAGACCTAAGTTCAAATGTGACTGTAGACACTTACTAGCTACGTAACTATGGGCAAGTTGTTTAACCCTGTTTGCCTCAGTTTCCTCATCAGTAAAATGAGCTGGAGAAAGAAATAGCAAACCACTCTAGTATCTAGCCCAGAAAATGCCAAATTCGGTCACAAAGACATAGACATGACTGAAACAACTCAACAGCACCACAGCAAGACAATCCTTTTACACCTCCCTAATTGATTCACTATCCCACTCACCACAACAGCTTTCTCAAGCCTTTGACACCCCCCCCCCACCTGCCACTGTCCCTAGACCCATCGATGGCTGCATATTGCAATGCATGCACATAATCCTTGGAAACACCTCATCAATAGCTTGACTCCCAGTGAGGATGAGATAGCCTAGTTTTCTTTTTGTCTTCCCAAACCATCATTACCCTGTATTCTGAGGTAAATAATACTTGAGAGAGAAGATAAAGAAAACTGCTATTGCATGAATAAGGGTAACAGCAGAATGATGATGAGGAGGAGGAGGAGGAAAAGGAGGAGGAAGATGTAGGTTTCCTCTATGCCAGGAAGGATTGACAGAGAATCGGATTTTGTGCTAGAAATCTCTCTTGTACCGGGAGCAAAGATGACAGTGGAGGCCAAACTCAGTAGCTCCATTGCTTCTGAATTCCCCAGTCCCCCCTTTAAGGGAGGCTTGGGCTCACATTTGCCTCAAGGGCTTCTCTATATTTAGTTTAGGGAAAGTTATCTTTCCCCTGAGACTACAACTTGCTCAACTCCTGTGTTGACAGAGGAGTCAAAAGTTTCTTAAAAAACCAAAAGAAACTCTTCCTTCTTCCTGAACTCTCCTTCTTTGCTGTCAGCATCCGCACTGAAGGCAAGATTAGTAGATGTCAATTCATTTTTGATATGAAAAGGCAATACAAACACCATTCTTTTAGTCAGTCAGTTTCAAAATTTCAGACTTATAGGTGTGCATATGGTGTAGGCACACCCAGAAGCAAGCATTTCCATTGATCCTTCTCCTGAAGGGTAATGCTCACTTCAGATGACCCTGCTGCCTGACAGATTAACAGGATGGGTGCTCTGCTTCCTTTTCCTCTCCATAAATCTTTTTATGCCAAGTTCAAGACAAGTTTCTGTGACCTGTGGAGAGTAGGTACTTTTGGTGTTCTGGTAATTCTTCATCCAGGAGATGGAAAGTTATACTGGCACCCATAATCATGGAATCTCTGTCTCTCTATCTCCCTCCCTCTCTGTTTCTGTCAGTCTCTCTGCGTCTGTATGTCTGTCTCTCTTGATCCTCTATTCTAAATCTGTCCTTTTACAGAGTGGAAATATGAGGGTCAGAAAAGTAACATCACAAAATAAGTTGCCAACAGAGCAGCAACTATGTAGGTAATTAATAAGTGCTTATTCTCTTCTTCTTCTTCCGCCCCTCTAATTCCTCTCCTTCAGTGGAAGGGAGGAGAGGCAGAAAGCGGATGCACTGGGTGCTTAATGAGAGAGCCTCTCTTTCACTCAGAATAGAGATAGGGAGGGGTAAAGGAAGGTGTCAGGATACCCAGGACCAAGAAACTAGAATTCAAGTCTATGTGAGATTGGACAAGAGTCCAATATTCTTCCTATTATATTAGGCTACCTCTTATTCATTTATTCACTCTGGAATATAGTAGAAAGAGCACTGTATCTGGGCTCAGAAGACCTGGGTTTGAATTTGCTACTTACCACCTGAATGACCTTGGCTAAGACATTTAATCTCTCTGAACCTCAGTTTCCTTATCTGCAAAATGAGATAGATGGACTAGATGATCTCCAAGGTCTCTTTTAACTCCGAATACTATGATCAATTCATTAATTTGTTATAAAGTTACCAAATATAAGCATAATACAAAAAAGCAGATTTTGCCCTCAGAGAATCCAGATTGGTAGGGGCGATAAGACTTATACTCAAATGACTATAATACAAGGTGTAAGGAAGGGGAAAAGTACAGAAAGTGAGGTACCAATCAGAATGTTAGTTCAGGGCTGAGGGAAAGCTTAGTGTTACTTCACTGTAGCTTACTATCACAGTGGTACATAGTACAATGCTGGATACAGATGACTTTCAATAAATGCTTTCAGAATGGATTAAAGAACTAGGCTTTTGACATTCATTCGCCACACTACAGCCTGCCCACCAAAATGGAAACAGCAAGGTTTGCCTCAGTCTTGGTAGCCAGGCTGCGCTCAGGAAGCTGGTAGTAATCTGACACTGTTTAAGTGTGGGTTCAACTGAGCAGTTTTGCAAGGCTAGATGAGTATTATTGGTGACATCGATGAAACCACATAAGACCCCAGGGTTTTGTGTGTGTCTGTGTGTGTTTTAAACTATAGGAATGAGCTCTGGAATTGGAAGCAGAGGACATGAGTTGGAATTCCAGATTCACTGCTTATTAGTTGTTGTATTCCTTAGAGAAATAATTTTATTTCTCAGGATCTGAGGTACCTCAGCCATAATAAATCAATCAACAAGCATTTATAAATCACCTACTGCATACCAGGCACTGTGTCTCTGCTAGCTCTAAGTCTTGGGATCCCTATGATACTTGTTAAATAGCCTTAACATACTATAGTATAGGGTGGGGGAACCTGCAGCCTTGAGGCCACATGTGGCCTTCTAAGTCCTTGGGTATGGCCTTTTGACTGAGTCCAAGTTTTACAGAACAAATCCTTTTATTAAGGGGATTTGGTTCATGAAATTTGTATTCAGTCAAAGGGCCACACTTGAGGACCTAGAGGGCCTGTGAGGCCACAGGTTCCCCACCCTGTATGCTGAAGGACTTGTAGAAGACTATACTTAGAACCATTGTGGGAAAGTGAAAATGGCTTCATCCTTATCTAGCTAGGTAGGAAGTTCTGACAAAATCGCTGTAAGATATTCATGACCTTTAACATCAATTCAGATCAATATATTTATTTTATTTTACTTTATGCAACATTTTGTCTACTCAAATGTCCCAAATGCAGAAAAAACGAAAAAAATCAACAATATGGACTTGATCCTACCTTTTAGAAAGTAATACTAGCCAGTGCTAGTCTAAGCAATGAGAAATGGTTAAAAAGAGTCTATGTGTCATACAGCTACAAAAATGGTTAAACAAAGAGGAAGGAGTAGTAAAGGTCCAAGGTCTGCTGTCCTGAAGAAGGAGCTGCCCCAAAATCATGTGCCTCATTCACTTATCTATACTTCTGGAACCAGGTTCATGCAACAGAGCTAGGCCAACTTGGCCAACAATAGGCAAAGTTTGAAAGTTGTATTCCATTGGATTTGAAAATATATGCTACCATCTCCCAGAGGCTTAGAGACTTTACTGTAACACATTTGATTTGACATCACAAGATAAATCACTAAGGGAAATACAATTTTCTTTAATATTTAATAAAATCTGTACATTGTGCCCTAGCCTACCCATCTTGCTGATTCCTAGACCCCATTCTGCCAATTAACAGATTTGCTCAGAATTAAAAGCAGTGGAAATCACTTAGAAAACAGATTTTTCTAGTAGACACATAGACTCCAGTAAATGATTCTTAAATCAGTTAAGCATAAACCTCAAATACAACCATAAGCTTGCTAGAATTTTAAGCTCATTTGTATCTTGTATAAAGTAGGTACTTAATAAGCATTTATTGAATTTAAATTTGAGTACCTTGGCCTAGAATAAATAATAATTTATTTTAGACAATGCTGATTTAATTTATTTTATTATCTGTGCCCCTTCTATGGAAAGAGTAGTAAACTTATAAGTATTTTGTGGACTAATGGTTTTTCTGTACTTACAGTATTTTAGAAGCTCCAATAATAGATTTCTTAATGGACTATAAAAACATTTCAATTAGATACGAACCAGTTAGAGCTGGGTAATATGAAATGAGAAAGAAAACAGTGGGTTCGGGTCAAAAGATCATTAAGACTTAGAATGAGAAAATCTAGGTTCTCATCACTGCACTGGCACTTAGTAGCATGTAAATATGGAGAACTCATTCAGCCTCTCCGTACCCCAGCCTCTCATCTGGTTCAATACAATTTGACAAATATTAATGTTAAACAAAAATCCTAGGAGGACTGCTAGATCACAGTACTGGATCAAGTAAGATAGCACTTCATTATGCTAAATAGTTGTATAATTGTAACTCAAGGAATAGAATGGAAACACTTACATTCTACAATAAAACTACTAGCTTAAATAGGTCCACTATTCCCCTTTTCTCCTCCCCTGCCTCCTCTTCTCTGCTTCTACTTCACAGGTCCTGAACAGTGCTAAAGAAAGCCAGGAGACTCTGCTGGTGGGGTTCACTAAAACTTCACGTTATAAAATATTGACTAAACCTTCAGTACTGCACAGCAATTTTTTTATTCTTCTCTGATTAACTATCATAATCCTTTAGTAGCTATTCCGAACCTTTTCCTCCCTCCTCAAGGCCCTGATGCTGCCCTTGTCTCTGTTCTCATGGCGTGCAATATTGCCTCCTACTTTTTTTGAGAAAACTCAGTCCATTCACCATGAGTTCCTTCATCCTCTACTGTACTCCTGAAAGTCCCTCTAAATTCGGGGCTCTTGATCATTTTTGTGTCATGGATTTTATATTGATAATCTGGTAAAGTCAATGGATTTCTCAGAATATTTGTTGCCTACAATCATAATTGTAGGAAATTATATAAGGAAATTATAAACTTCAATTAGAGGTTAGTAAAAATAAGGAAGTCATTGTTTTCCCATCTATGTTCATAGGTCACCTTGAGACTCTGCTCTATGTCTTGACCTATCCTCCCCTCCTTTGTTCTATTCTCAGATGACCTTGTCCTTTTCCTTGCCAAGATTAACATTTTGATTTGATCCCGTTTCTTTCTCTCAACCCTGTGTCATAGCTAGCTATGGCTAGAATACTAGGCCTAGAGTTAAGGAGACTTGAATTCAAAGCTGGCCTTCTATGCCTACTAGCTATGTGTATTAGCAAGGCAATAATCACAATATAGATGATAATTGTAAATATGCCTATGTAGTTCTGTATCACAAAATATAAGAGATTCTCCATATAGAAGGTAGAAGAAGCAAATCATTTATTCAGACACCAGAGAACCAGATCCCCAAATCAATAAGTCCAACCCATCATAGCAGCAAAGAAATTAATACACATTATGACAGCAGAGAATGACTCCATTTCAAAACCATTCCCACCTCCCTGTTGAGGCCTTCCCACAAACACACTCACAGCACAGCTCTAACTATTCTCAGCATTTCCTTCTCCTTTGTTGTTCCTCTTGTTCAGCAAGCTGTGGTGCTAGTGTGATCAAAGATCTTCCCCTGCCCATTCAATAGGCCTCAGGTGGAGTTAGTTAAGGGAAGCTTGATTAGGAAAGGTTTGCTTGTGGGCAGGCCCACACCCTTCTGCTATTAGGTACTAAGCCCCAGGCCTACACAGGCTGTATATACCTTGTGCGTAGCCATTAAGCTCAGACTAGAGAACTGTGGAGATCAGAGAGCTTCAGAGACCAGAGAGCTGCAAGGAGAAGAAGAGGAAGAATAGACAACTGTGAGAGAGGATGGAGAACTGGAAGAGACAGAGAGAGAACTGGGAGGGCTCTGAGAACTGCAAAGGCTTTCAGAACTGTGGGAAGAGAGCATGCAGGCAAGCAGAGAGTTAAGATTTGTGACTGAGTGTTTATGGGAAAGCCCTAGCAGAAGGGAATGTTACAGGATGGCTTGACTCTTTGCTGTGATACTGTGTTTTAATCTCTTTGCTGTTACATTGAGGTGGACTTACTGGTTTGGGGATACAATTACTGCTGTATCAAACTGGGGTTACTGGTTTTGGGATTCGATCCTCTGGTGTCTGAATAAATGTTTTACTTCCTCTGCCTTCTATATAGAGAGTCTCTTATACTTTTCGATTCTGTACCATACTGGCATGTTCATGGTCACCATCGATATCATGAATCTTGCTTTGCTGATATGCAAGCTCCTCCCACCACATGTGACTTAGGCTTCCTGTGATGTAAGCAGATCACATGGGCCTATTAATGGGTGGGAGAGATCTTCAAATTTAAAGTACCATTACCCACTATATGATCTGAAGAAGTCGTTTAACTTCTTCTGCCTCAGTTTTCTCATTTGTATGATGATGATAATAATAACTAAATTGTGTCAAGTGCTGAGGACACAGAGGCAAAAACAAAAAACGCAAAAAAGCAAGCAATCTCTCTGTTCTCAAGGAGCACACAGACTAGTGGAGGCGACAGAAATGTAAACAGCTGTGTACAAACAAGAAAAAAGACAAATCGGGGTGGGGGGTCATCTCAGAGGGAAGGTGGAAGACTGACAGACTTCCTATAGAAAGTAGAATTTTGTCTGAGAACTGAGGTGAGCTGAAGTAGCAAGGAGGTGAAGATGAGAAGGGAAAGCACTCCAGGAATGGAAGGCAGCCAGTGAAAATGTTCAGAGGTGTGATATGATGTATCTATCATGTTTGAAGAGTCCTGTGTCACTGTGTCACCATGTATGTGGAGAGCAGGAAGGGGTAAGAAGGCTGGGAAGGTAGAAAGGAGTCAGGTTATGAAGACTTCAAAAGCCAAAAAAGATTATGTATTTGATTCCTGGGGTGATAGGAAACCACTGGAGTTTATTGAATAACGTGGTCAGGCCCTAGGAAGACTACTTTGACAGCTGAGTGGCAGGTGGACTGGAGTGGGGAGAGACCTGAAGCAGGAAGATCAATCAGAAGCTTTTTGTGTTAAGGTACAGGTATGAGGTGATAAAGGTCTGCAGCAAGGTAGTGGTAGTGTCAGAAAAGAGAAGAGAGTGTGTAGGAGGGGTGTTACAAAGGCAAAATTCATGATTTGGTAACTTGTTGAATGTGGAGGTGGTGAGAGGGAGTGAGACGTCAAGGACTACAGCCAAGTTTGGAGCCTGGGTGACTAGGAGCACGGTGATAACTGTCTACAATAATAGGAAAGTTTTTTTGGGGGGGAGGGGAAAGACAATGAGTTAAATTTTGGACAAGTTGAGTTTTAGAACATGGAACATCCTATGGTACATCTAGTTTGCAATGTTTAATAGACCGTTGGAGATAAGAAACTGTAGGTCAGGACATAGGTTAGGGATGGATGAGTAGATCTGAGAATCTTCTGCATAGAGATGATGATTGAAATCCTGGGAGCTGATGAGATCACCGAATGAAACATATAGAAGAGTGAGCACAGGACAAAGTTTTAGGGACCCCCACGATTAGCAGGTATGATGCAGATGAAGATCTAGCAAAGGAGACAGAAAATGGAGCAGTCAAATAGGTCAGAGGAGAAGCTGGGAAGAACAGTATTAGTTGCTGACAGCAGCCTCCTCCTCCTTTCTTTTTTTTTCTTTTTTTAATTCTTTTTTAAAAATTTAATTTAATTTATTATATTTAGTTTTCAGCATTGATTTTCACAAGAGTTTGAATTACAAATTTTCTCCCCATTTCTACCCTCCTGCCCACTCCAAGATGGCATATATTCTGGTTGCCCTGTTCCCCAGTCAGCCCTCCCTTCTGTCACTCCACTCTTCTCCCATCCCCCTTTCCCTTCTTCTCTTGTAGGGCAAGATAAATTTCTACGCCCCATTGCCTGTGTATCTTATTTCCTAGCTGCATGCAAAAACTTTTTTTTTGTTTTTGAATGTATGTTTTTAAAACTTTGAGTTCCAAATTCTCTCCCCTCTTCCCACCTTGCCCACCTTCCCTAAGAAGGCAAGCAATTCAACATAGGCCACATGTGTA